>OY728133.1:537823497-539073497 GCA_963277665.1 Viscum album
TGCAAATGCAGAGGACCATCCCCAGTGGCTAGCCAGAATACAGGAGGTCGTTAGTGCGTGTTTTTAGGCCTTGTGCCAGCGCCTTGTCTGTGCATTTCTGGAATCAGTGCCTAACATGTCGCAGGATAGAGTCTTCGAAATGAGGTACACTGGTTTGTGGTAAGCAGACTCAGTTACAATTTTTTAAACTCTTATTGTATTGAGTTATTTTGGATTCTGTGTATTGTTAGGGATGTGTCTAGTATTTGGTCTGCATCCTGTAATTGTTTTATGTTGAGCATAATAAAACGCGTGAGTAAGGTGGTGTTCTTGTCATGCACGTAGGACCAAAAGAGGTCTGAAGCACATTAAATCCCTTTGTCTTTTGCTTCTTTCAATTTCGGCATTTAACCGACCTGTAATTACTGAACGTTAGCTGCTTCTTATGTTAATTTTAGAAGCTGTTTTGAGCCTTGTTGTGGCTCGGTTTGTCATTGTTGCTGCTACTTTTTATTTTGGAATTTAAATGGTTAGAAGAATTTCAGGGCTTTGTGTTGCCCGGTTATTCATCATTGCTACTATAACTTTAATTCTTGCTTGTTGCTTGATTAGGTTTATTGAATCATCACTTGCAGATTATGTTTTCTGTTTTATGAGACTTAATTGCAAGTTTGGATTATAGTTGTAATTGTCACTGCCAGTGTGTTGTTCACTCTTGTTGAATTCATTTGAATATGTTCATTTGATGTATTGAAATTGCAAGTCTAACATTATTTTGTTTGTCAGTTTTCATGTATTAAAATGTTAATAAACATCATTCTCGTGTTTCGAATTTTAACAAACCAAAACACCCAATAGATCCCGGCAATTATGTGGGGACTGTCTCTCGCGCAGGGGCACTCTCCGCAACAAAGTGGCATCAGAGGGTAATTGGGTTAAGTTTTTCTTTGTTAAAATTTGAAATTGATTGTTCATTGCTTTCAAATGTTTTGCTAGTGGTTTTACCTATTACAGCATGTTTTGATTGTTTTGTTCAACTAGGCCATTAGCTCTCTTAGGCTGTAATTTCATTCTTTTGCTGGTAGTTTGTTTCCTCATCGTTTACCTTTTTTTTTCTTCACTTTTCTTAGCCTCAAAGATGCCTCTTGGTAGTTGCTACCTATGTGTATCTATGGTTTCGGGGTAAGATAGAGTTCTGTGAGAGGTTTGCCTATGTTTGAGAGCTAGTTAGTAGTAAGGTCTTGGCTGGATCGTGTGTCTCTAGTGTATGCCTTTTGCCTTGGAGATGAGCTTATGTTAGCTCCACCGTGTTCTTTTGCATCCTTTAGGACTGTTTGCTCCGAGTATGGTCTCGTTGCGAGTTTGGTGTTTAGGTTTGGGTAGCTTGTGGGTGCAGTGTCACTTGGCTGATCACCAAGCTTCTTTGTTCACTGTTTGACCCTGTTTAGCGGATTTATTTGGTTTCCTAGGAACCGTGTGCTGTTAGTAAGTCTAGACTAGGATGTGTGACCCTTTAGTGTCTTGTTTTCCCCTAGTTTCTAGCTGGCTTCCAGCCTTTGTTCTCACGTTTTAGAGCTGTCATAGGATGTTGGGACTACTTGCACGTGTCCTTGCAGTTTCCCTTTTGTGTGAGGATGTCTCCTTTTGGCTCATGTTTAGGCGGTCATCTCATATAATGGAGATTCTGAATCCATTCGTTGAAGATCTTCTGGTGCCATGCATCGAGAGTCTTCCTGTTAGAGTTTTCAGGCGGCGTGTCTCAGTCTTAAAGCTGACAGTGCTTGGTGCTTTGGTCCCGATATGTCTTTGTGGGTTCAGGTGGAGACCTCTTTGGGTTGTTTCTTTTCTATGCATGCTTCCCCTCTCTGCGTTGCTCCTGTTGTTGTTTATAGCCTTAGGAGAGTGAGGTGGTAATTAGCTCTAGGTTTGTTCCTCTGATGCGTCCTGGTTTTGGGCTGGTTTCTCTAGGTCGTGACCCGTTACGAGTGGTGATTGGGCCTAAACAGTGTTTAGAGTGACAGTGTCATGTGAATAGGTTCGACGACGATCGGGCTTCATGGCGGTTCTGTCGGGATCTCTTTAGCGATATTAGGCGGTTCCTAGATATCGTTAGGAAGCTAGATTGAGATGGGTTTTCTTGGTCGGTAGCGTGCTGCCCTTGGATCATCGGTATTCTCATGGGTCTACAGTTTGCCATTAGGACTCTTGGGACTGCATGAGATATGCAGTGGTACCTGGTTTTGAGGAACCTCTCTTGTTGGCTTGGTTCTAGGCAGTGTCTTCTCTTCAGGTGGAGTTTCTTCTTGGTCTGTCTTAGATTCAGGTTGAGTGAGTGATTTGCTTGCTTTTGAGCTTTGTGTCTTTTGTTGCTCTCTCTCTCTCTAGGCTCGTTTGCTCTGACCTGTTTTATTTCCTAGTTGCATTCTTTGTGAAATTCTGAGATGTTTTTTTTTTGCCATGTTTCATGTGTGGATGTATACTGCTCTGTTTATGTGTGTTTTGCTGGCACAAGTGAGCTGATTTGGGGACCTGTTGGCATGTGATTTGTTGGTCTCATCTTCCTCGTTGGCATCGTCTCAGAGTGCGACTCAGGTAAGTGCAGGTATGTGCTCTGTTTATGTTTAGAGCCGTTTATTTTGAGAATGTTTAGCAGTTGTTTAGATATCATTCAATTTGGGCGGCGTGTATCACTGTGATACATGTTGGGAGACAGTTTGTGTCGTTCCCTATAGCGGTTTCCTGTTTAGGATGTGACGCCCAGATTAGTGGTAGTAGGTGCAAGAACATCGCCAATTTTATATAAAAATAGTGGAGATTTGTGAAATTTTTTTATTTCCATGTAAAATTGTTTTTTTTTTCTCACGCGTTTTTTTGGTTTTTTTATATTCTCAACCATCCACGTGGACGGTTCACCTTTATCCTTTTGTTTTGGGAGATCTTTGTTGTTACGTTTTTTTTGGGGTAAGCGTTTTTTTAGGAGACCTCAGGTGTCTTCCTGCGGCTGCCCGGCGACGCCAAGATCGCGGTCCACAGGATCTCCTCCCTTCGCCTCACCAGGGCGACGAGTTCAAGCGCATCCCGAGCTGCGTACAGGAATTCCATCACGCTCATCGACGGTTGTCTTCCAGATCTGATCAGCAAGTCATGAGGGTCCTCTCTCCTGGCGAGCAGGGCTTCTCCGGTCATCTCCTCAGGCGAGCGCGCTCAAGCTCGGTTGGCGCGACATCGGGCACTCCATCACGGAGGCGTGGATTGGGTGTTCTCAATGAAGCTTGGGTCGTTCGTCGGATCTGGATTTGAATTGGTAACATCGGCGTTCTTGGCAGGGCTCCAAGATATGCGGCTATCCAATATCCGTCTAAAACGTCCGCGAGCATCGGTTCTTGGTCTCCAAGCCTTGGGTTGCTCGCTTCCAGATCTGGTGGAGAAATCTAGGGAGGTGTGCACGTTGTTCTTGCGTGCGATTGCAGATCAAGTTTCCATTGGGGTTCTGGCGGAGATCTGAGCAAGCATGGAGGTGTTAAGTGTTTTCGTTCATGCCAATAGGTGTGTCATTACCAGCTAGCTGCTCATGTGTTTTTCTTGGGCGAAATCCGATCTGCTGGAGTTCGAGAACAAGAGCAGATTCAGGGATTTGAGTTCTGGTGGAGTTCCAGTGCAGATGCAGAGGACCATCCCCAGTGGCTAGCCAGAATACAGGAGGCCATTAGTGCGTGTTTTCAGGCCTTGTGCCAGCGCCCTGTCTGTGCATTTCTGGAATCAGTGCCTAACATGTCGCAGGATAGAGTCTTCGAAATGAGGTACACGGGTTTGTGGTAAGCAGACTCGGTTACAGTTTTTTAAACTCTTATTGTATTGAGTTATTTTGGATTCTGTGTATTGTTAGGGATGTGTCTAGTATTTGGTCGGCATCCTGTAATTGTTTTATGTTGAGCATAATAAAACGCGTGAGTCGGGTGGTGTTCTTGTCATGCACGTAGGACCAAAAGAGGTCTGAAGCACGTTAAATCCCTTTGTCTTTTGCTGCCTTCAATTTCCGCATTTAACCGACCTGTAATTGCTGAACGTTAACTGCTTCTTATGTTAATTTTAGAAGCTGTTTTGAGCCTTGTTGTGGCTCGGTTTGTCATTGCTGATGCTACTTTTGATTTTGAAATTTAAATGGTTAGAAGCATTTCAGGGCTTTGTGTTGCCCGGTTATTCATCATTGCTACTATAACTTTAATTCTTGTTTGTTGCTTGATTCGGTTTATTGAATCATCACTTGCAGATTATGTTTTCTGTTTCATGAGACTGAATTGCAAGTTTGGATTATAGTTGTAATTGCCACTGTCAGTGTGTTGTTCACTCTTGTTGAATTCATTTGAATATGTTCATTTGATGTATTGAAATTGCAAGTCGAACAATCTTTTGTTTATCAGTTTGCATGTATTAAAATGTTAATAAACATCGTTCTCACGTTTCGAATTTTAAGGAACCAAAACACTCAATAGATCCCGGCAATTATGCGGGGACTGCCTCTCGCGCAGGGGCGCTCTCCGCAACAATCTAGATGAGTTTGACTTCAGATCTTTCAAGCAACGGTCGTCGGTGACGAGCCGTGGTCAAGAGAGATTCAATTTGAATGAGGTAATTCGATTTTATTTTATGCCTATTAAATTCATGATAGATCCTCAAATTTGTACCGGGGTTCAGATCGCTGGAGATGACAGGTTACGTCATCTCGACGATGAATAAATTTAAATCTTCTGCTCGTCAGCTTCCACTGCGCGTTCTGGTACCTTCAATTGGTCTCAATGGAACAGACCGCGTGTCAATCCGATTTCGAACATCCAAGTTGTGGTCATTAGAATAAAAAATTATTGATGGTTCGCATTCATTTTTCAAGTATTAAAATTTGAAGAACAATTATATATATTCATATATATATTTAAATGGTTGTCGTTGAGGTGCCTATTTCATCCCGGTGGTTGTTTTGTAACCGGTGATAGTTTCTGGTGAAAACCCTGATTCTCGCATCTCCCGGTGGTCGGAACAGTTTTTACAACCTGTGTGTTTTCGTCCAGAAATGAAATAATGAAATAATTTTAATAGTTAAAATTATTTTTTCAACAACCCTAATTGATTAGGCATTTGAAAAAATTCAAATAAAACAAAAAAAAAAGGTAAAAATATGTAGATGGGTGGCTCATTTTTTTATGGGAACACAGGTGATGGATTTTGTTTAAAAAAACAAGTATTTCTATAGCCCGTAGAAGAGGGTGGGCAGCGCATTGAATTTTTTAAAATAAAAATAAAAAAGGCGGTCCCCACTTGCCCCCCTCCCTCGTCGGCTGGTGCACACCCCTCCTTCCCCGCGACCGAGTTGCGGTGTCGTCATTGTGCCCTCGATCAGCCACCCTCTACCTCCGTTGAGCAGGGCCATCACCGCTCCCTAGCCCGAGCCAGCCGCAGCAGGGTTGGTCACCCCTCTCCCTTCGCGACCCGCACCACCGCGTGCTCCCGACCACCTACGGGTCTCGCCGGCCAGATCTGGCCCGACTCCACAGCCCGCCGCTCAAAATAATGTTCAGTTGTAAACAAGATAAGAAATGTGTAAAGAAGCGATCGATATTTTTCGATTAATGTTCAGTTGTAAGAGGACAACATAGTATGAACAGATTAATATAAATACATTTATCGAGAAAAATAATAAAACCCTCAAAAAGATATTAAGTCGCAAACACCTTCCATCATTCTTATTTGAGCACGACCAAGTGTTCGGGGTGCTCGGTTAGCCATAGTTGAGGGTGTATCCTACTACTGGGGGAGTTCTTATGAGAATGATAGGTTGACTTAACTAAAGTTAGTAGTAAAAAATTAGTCATTTCTAGCTTCTTTCAATATCAGATGCAAAATATTGAGTAAACAATATTTATGATTTTAGAAGCTCTAACTTTAAACAATGAATCAACGAGTCGTGAGTTTATGTGGTTGGTCGGTCAATTGCCTACCTTGAACTCTTCGAGTAGTAGCGTATCCATACCTTGTATACTGTGAGAGGAAGTTCAAGGATCCTGATCACTAGAATACTCAATCGACAAATTATTTTGATTCTAGTATAGCTGGTTGCTAGAGTTCGATAAAATAGTAGGATACATTTAATAATTTAATTGATTAATCAATAATGTCTAAATCGATAATTAAGATAAAAGTACTAATCTGCTAAATTTATTTTTATAGAAAATGGAAAGTAATATCACAAGACATAGTGCGATATTTATTGGACAAATTCAATTTCCTATCCATCATGATTTTCCAGAGAGTAGTACAGGTGCTTGCGCACAATACTACAATATAGAAAATTCAAGGCATTGGAGTCCCCAATACCTGTTGCACCACCATGGGAAGCGAGGGTGTAAAAAATGATTACATGAGACTCATGTATGATGCAAATGATGGGTTTTTCATAATGATATCATCAATGTCAGGTGTGAGTTGTAGATACAAACATCAGGACATCGGTGATTTTACATGTTGTCTCATCCCCGGGAAGCTTGTGAGTAAAAGGAGAAAGTGAAGCGCGGATATGAAAAAAATGATGATTACACTGGATATGTGTAAATTGAAAGATGGATCACAGTATTTTAATGGATCCTTTTCTCATATCATTTTCACCCACTTACTCTAGTTTCATTTAAGATTACAAAATGAAAAGGATGGATTAAGCACTTCATTACCCTTTAGGTAAGGTTTTCCGAGTAAATAAGAACATTAAAGAAAGATGAATATTTAGTTCTTATGGAGAACAAGTTGAAACACAAGGTGATAAGGCCAATAGAAAGAGTGACACCAAAGGTATATTCACAAAGTCTTTCAAAGAAAGAGGTATTAAATAGGTGTTTATTTGCTTCTCACATCATAAAATAAATCTATGGAAGTTTAAATGCAATTAACTAAATTGAAGAAGCAAGTAGTCACTTCTTCACATATATTCATCTATTATAAGTTTTTTATGACATGCTTCTTAGGTATTAAATAAAATATGGTTATCACATATGTGTATATAAATACAGTAACCAAGAAAGTATAGAAACCTTACAAAAAGTAAGGTGTATTCTCCAAGTGGTTGAGAAAGGGTGGTTCCTAAGTCAGCGACGGGAAGCACACAACTTCTAATTTCCATGTTTAATGATTCTAGTGGAAATTTTTATTGATTATTGCCAAAACATTTATCTCATGTGTCCTTTGGACACAAGGAAACATTATTCCAATTTCGAAATGAATGTTGTTTGTGGTGTTGAATACTCAAATAATAGTCCAGTGATACAAGAATTATAGGCAATACATGATGAATATAAAATGTAAGACTTATATACCCAATTGTGGAAAGATAATACTTTGTCAAGAAAAACTAACTAGTGTCAAGGATATACCTAGTATGGTTTTAGAATTTTTGGAGTTAAGACCTTAGGTATTATCGACACACTTATGTACTTAGTTTTGGACAAATAAACCTTTAGAAATAAAGGTAATTCAGAAAGCTTTTGGAATTAGTTCAACTAGAGAGAATGAACTATTCCAGGGGTAATCTAGTGGTAAATATATTTCATTTGATTATTTTTAAGTGTTTAAGTAATGTAAAATTGAAGTATGGCATATGCATGGCTAGAAGATATGAGGTGTTTCAGGCTAGTATGTCGAAGAATATCTTGACCAAGCATTCATCAATCATTATAATGTAGGTGGAGTAATTCATAAATGCATGTTATCTTATCCACATCATATTTATGATGCTAATAAGAAGGATCAATGACGATTCTTACATGTGAACATTGATCATTATTGTAACGACCCGCAATTTTGAATAAATCTTGTTTCCTGATTTCATGTGTTATTTTATTTTATTTTTATACTCAACAAAAATGTTTTATTTGATAAACATGATTATAATTAAAATGAGACCTTTGGGTTTTGACTATTATATGACCATTGTTCAATATGACCACTAGAAACTAAATGTTCCGATTATTGTCTCTAAATACAAGTGATCTTGGTTAATTAATATAGAAAGAAGATTCGATGGCCTCACCCAGTAGTCTTGGACTGATCGAAGCCCATCTAACAGAACTTGGAAAGGAGGTAGCACCATTGGGCTTTGCTCTGGACCAAACCCAAGCCGAACTTCATCATGTGAAGCTAGAACAGAATCGCCTTCGCGAGAAGTTCAAACTGATAGAAATTACTACTCGGGCAATGTTGACCGAGCCGCCCCAAGATTCTATCACCCTAGCACACCTTACTCTTAGGTCCTATGCTGGTATTATAAGGGGCTATGTAACGAGACCGTAACTGCCTTGTGTAATCCTTGTTTTAAATAAAAATTGGGATTTCTTCTTATGATGAAGTTTATGAATTTTCAAATGACCGGATAAAAATAGTATGCATATTTTTGATGAATTTTAAAAAGGATATTAAAAAAAAATGTTTATGTAAACCTTAAATAATTAAAAATGTGTAATGATTTTCAAAAAATGGTCTTCTACAATTATGTTCAGTACGAAATTTAAAGTCTAATAAGATCAACTTGATTTTTGATGAATAGTAAATTGTGAATAGTGATTTTACGCTTAGGATTAGTAATGTGACCAAATGGATTAGTAATCTCACTTAAAGAAAGTTTTAAAATAATCTAGGCACCTTGATTAAGTAATGTGATTCAATAAAATAGTTAAATAACGGTTTCATAAATTATTATTCAAGTATTAATTTTTTCAGGTGAATAGTGTTTTTTAATTAAAAATTAAATTAAAAATATTTAGAAAATTATTTTTATAAAATGGACTTTATTTTTGAACTCAGAGCATCGATATTATGTTAAGGTAATTTTTGGGGTTTTTTTCTGAAAAAAATGAATTTTCGGTGAATAGTGTATTTATTTAAAAATAAAATTAAAAATATTTAGAAAATTATTTTTATAAAATGGAGTTCATTTTTGAAATCAGAGCATTGATATTTGGTTAATGTGCAATTTTGAGATTTTTCTGAGAAAGATGAATTTTCAGTGAATAGTAAAAATACAGTTTTAGGGTTTCAGTATGTTTAATGACATCATAACTGTGTCATGGTGATATCATGAGATATTTTAAGGGTTGGCCGACCTAAGGTGATGGATATTTGTATTGGGGGCCCCATGTGGCCTAACTTAATGGGAAATATCATGGGAGAGCACATGGTTTTGAGAAAAGCCCATGTGAGGTGTCCCTTGGCCATTAATGCCTTGCCCCCTCACTTTCCCTATAAATACCAAGCCCTCCTCTCATCCTTTCGACTCCAAAACCATCCTCAACGAAGTTCTGGTCTCCTTACATCCCAAGGAGTCCTCCCAAGGTTCCCCAAGCCTCTCAAGGTCCCAACTTTTGAGTTTTAAGAGTTACGTTTAAGGTAAGGGATCCGACCTCTCTCTTTCTTTTCAAGAAATCTCTTTTATGTAATTTCTTTTATGATCCATGTTTTTATGTTAAAGGATGTTATTTTATACTCCTTTTACTGCCCTTTTCATGTTCATATAATGAGAGATCCCCTCTTACTCTCATTATTTCGTTTTATGAAGTTTTAAGTGGCGCCGTTAGGCTGCTGAAATTTTTGTAACAGATTCTTTCTCTTCTCGTTTTCAAGTTCTACTTTCATGTCAAGTCTTGCAAGTTCCTTTTATTATGTTGGGGTATGATCTCTAAATTTATCATACTGATCTTTTATGATCATATGATGAGAGACCCTATTTGATCTCTTCAATTCAGTATTTTGAAGTTTTAAGTGACGCCGTTAGGCTGTCGAATTTTTAAGTGGTTCTTCACCCTTCTCATTTTGAAGTTCTACTTTCATGTCAAGTCTTTCAAGTTCCTTTCTATTATGTTGGGGTATGATCTCTATATCTATCAAACTGGACTTTTATGTTTATATGATGAGAGATCCTATTTGATCTTGTCAATTCATTTTTGTTGAAGTTTAAGTGATGCCGTTAGGGTGCTGAATTTTTAAGGGATTCTTTCACCCTTCTCTTTTTCAAAGTTCTACTTTCATGTCAAGTCTTTAAAGTTTCTTTCTATTATGTAGGGGTATGATCTATATATCTATCATACTGGACTTTTATGTTCATATGATGAGAGACCCTATTTGATCTTGTCAATTCATTTATGTTGAAGTTTAAGTGATGCCGTTAGGCTGCTGAATTTTTAAGGGATTCTTTCACCCTTCTCTTTTTCAAAGTTCTACTTTCATGTCAAGTCTTTCATGCTTCTTTCTATTATGTTGGGGTATGATCTCTATATCTATCATACTGGACTCCTATGTTCATATGATGAGATACCCTAGTTGATCTCATCAAATTTTTTTTCAAGTTTAAGTGACGCCGTTAGACTACCGAATTCTCATAAGAGAAATCTTATTTTTGTCTTCCTTTCATGTTCTTCATTTCATATGGTATATTTTCAAATTTCATTACCATGTTCTTAAATCCCTTATATTTTGTCTCTCTACTGTTTTATGGGTCATTTATGAATGTTTGACCCATGTCCCCTCTCTTTTCAATGTTTTCTAAAAACATTGTAACATAGTCGTTATGTTGCAGAATTTTTCGTCTCAAAATGTCTCTCTCTTCTTCTAAAGATATTTTATTTTATTAAGTGAATACTCAAAGCTCTCTCTTCTATATGGGTATTCACATATATATCAAAATTTTCTATTTTGAATTTTGGGATTTACATACATGAAACCCTCTTTCCCTTTCTGTGGGTTTAAAGTAACATAAAGATCATGTCTTTAAAGCGGTTTTTAAAATGTTATGATTATGAAATGAAACCCATTTCTTTTATGCTATATGGGTTGTTTATGAAATTATTGATGATGATATATGTGGCTCACATGATAATAAAGACATGTTAAGGGTGCGCCCAGATAGCGCTCCAATGCATTGGGTAAAGGCTTAATCTCTAGAGATGACTTTTTAGACTGATACCTTGGTGAATAACCTTGGTTATTTTTAATGACACCTTGGGGATGGACCTTGGTGAAACGAAATGATTGTCAATATTAAATGTTTTAGCCACATCTTCAAGTTATGAAAAACGTTATTTTTTATGATATGCCTCGTGATTTCTTTCTCATGCCATAAAGTCCTTTTCATGACCTTATTGAAGTATCTCAAGTTCACATGTAAAATGTTTCTCTTGTTTCCCTTACTGGGCCTTCTGCTCACCCTTTCTTTTGATGTATGTCCCCAGGTTATGAGATGCAGTAATGAACCTATGATGAACATGAGGAGAAGCCTTTCAAGTGTTTAAGAAGAATGTTTTATGTTTTCTTGTTTTAAGTTCCTGGTTTCCAAGACACTAAACCTTAAAGATCCTCGGTTTTGTAAAATGTAATGAAAGTTTATGTGATAAAAAGGTGGGATGTTATAGTTGGTATCAAAGGATGGTTTAGTTATTTGTGGAAATTAGGATATGAAAACTCTAGGAAGAACCCTATAGAAAATTTTATATATAGGAAATCTTCCTGTTATTTTGGTGAGTATTGAGTAATGGGTTGCCAAGCAAATACATCCTTGTCTAGATATGAGCAGGTAGAGGTGGCTCTGGCACAAATGTACATAGGGATAAAACCCGAAAACACCGTTTTGAGCTAGACTCGAACGGGAACTGGTACACGACAATGGGCCTTGATGCACTCTTGGTTACGACACTCCCGGGGGATATGCTTTGGTAAATTCATAAGCTTAGTATGAACCATTATTAAAGGAACAAGGATAAAACAAAATAAAGATTCACAAAAGAATATATGATCATGGATAACCTAGATGAGAACCTAGGGGATCACAAGTTAGGGTATACTTTTCTTCTACAAGTTATCCTTATATGCTTTAAGTTCCTTTTCATGATTATTAGCTAAGTATTTAAGCCCCTAATTATAGTTTCTTTTCTTAGTTAATGGCGGGAAATGGAAGAACATGTCCCAACAACCAATGTGATAGGAAATGTGACGATTGCTATATTAATATGAAAGAGGTGATTAGGGGATTAAAAGATGATTATTATTTTGGAAGACGTTCACTATTTTGTGAACCATATTTGATCGAGGTAAATAGATTACTACGGTATTTTTCTTGAGGAGTAATGGTTGACTTATATTTTGAAGAATTGATGAATTTAAGGTGAACTTGTGGTATTATAAGTTACTTATGGAAATGATTGACCTATCTTGGGGAAAATATGTTTAGTTTGTTTACTTTTGTTATAAGATGTTAGGAGTAGTGAATGTTGTTTGGAGATGAACGATAAAGTTTATCTCAGAAGACTATGTTATCAAGTTCTTCTTGTATTTGGGTTTCAATCTTAGTTTGATTTATTTTGAGGATTTTTAGGGACAGTTATTTACGGAATGTTCTATGATGAACTTCGGGTGGTACCATGGAACTTTGAAGATTTAAAAGTAGTTTCCATTCCTATTAGATTTTTTTTGAAGAGTTGTTTTACCTTACCCTTTGTATTTTTGAGATAATGTTTAAAGATAGAAGAAATAGATAGTTGATCTTTTGTGGATTATGTGATTCTCTAGAAGATTATTCTTGTGCTTTTGATGAGACCAAGTGTTTTTGAATTCTCATCATTTGGAGAAAATATTAGTTTTGGTAGAGACTTATTAAATTATGAAACTCTACATGAAGGTAGATATATTTCCTTATGTTTTGTTCTATGTTGTAAATGAATTCCTCAAAATTATGAAAAGGAACGTAAAACAAAAACGTTGTTGGTTTACATTTCCTACTAGTTAATCAAAGACCGCTTACACACATCATAATTTTGGGATTTTCTGGTGGTTAACTTCCTCCTAATCATGTTTTCTATCACTCTCCTTTAGAACGTGAGCCTTTGTTTTCTCCTCCATGTCCATGTTTCCTACATAGAATCCTAGTATGAGTAAACTCGGGTGGACTTTGTACTTCCTTTTCTTTCTTTTAAAGTAATAGTGTTACTGACTCTTTTTACGATGTGGGACTTTCAATGAAATTTCAAAACCCAATTTTAAAAATTGCGAGGACGCAATTTCTTAAGGGGGGAAGATTGTAACGACCCGAAATTTTGAATAAATCTTGTTTCCTAATTTCATGTGTTATTTTATTTTATTTTTATATTCAACAAAAATGTTTTATTTGATAAGCATGATTATAATTAAAATGAGACCTTTGGGTTTTGACTGTTATATGACCATTGTTCAATATGACCACTAGAAACTAAATGTTTCGATTATTGTCTCTAAATACAAGTGATCTTGGTTAATTAATATAGAAAGAAGATTCGATGGCATCACCCAGTAGTCTTGGACCGATCGAAGCCCATCTAACAGAACTTGGGAAGGAGGTAGCACCATTGGGCTTTGCTCTGGACCAAACCCAAGCTGAACTTCATCATGTGAAGCTAGAACGGAATCGCCTTCGCGAGAAGTTCAAACTGATAGAAATTACTACTCGGGCAATGTTGACCGAGCCGCCCCAAGATTCTATCACCCTAGCACACCTTACTCTTAGGTCCTATGCTGGTATTATAAGGGGCTATGTAACGAGACCGTAACTGACTTGTGTAATCCTTGTTTTAAATAAAAATTGGGATTTCTTCTTATGATGAAGTTTATGAATTTTCAAATGACCGGATAAAAATAGTATGCATATTTTTGATGAATTTTAAAAAGGATATTTTAAAAAAAAATGTTTATGTAAACCTTAAATAATTAAAAATGTGTAATGATTTTCAAAAAATGGTCTTCTACAATTATGTTCAGTACGAAATTTAGAGTCTAATAAGATCAACTTGATTTTTGATGAATAGTAAATTGTGAATAGTGATTTTACGCCTAGGATTAGTAATGTGACCAAATGGATTAGTAATCTCACTTAAAGAAAGTTTTAAAATAATCTAGGCACCTTGATTAAGTAATGTGATTCAATAAAATGGTTAAATAACGGTTTCATAAATTATTATTCAAGTATTAATTTTTTCAGGTGAATAGTGTTTTTTAATTAAAAATTAAATTAAAAATATTTAGAAATTTATTTTTATAAAATGGACTTTATTTTTGAACTCAGAGCATCGATATTATGTTAAGGTAATTTTTGGGTTTTTTTCTGAAAAAAATGAATTTACGGTGAATAGTGTATTTATTTAAAAATAAAATTAAAAAAATTTAGAAAATTATTTTTATAAAATGGAGTTCATTTTTGAAATCAAAGAATTGATATTTGGTTAATGTTCAATTTTGGGATTTTTCTGAGAAAGATGAATTTTTAGTGAATAGTAAAAATACAGTTTTAGGGTTTGAGTATGTTTAATGACATCATAACTGTGACATGGTGATGTCATGAGATATTTTAAGGGTTGGCCAACCTAAGGTGATGGATATTTGTATTGGGGGCCCCATGTGACCTAACTTAATGAGAAATATCATGGGAGAGCACATGGTTTTGAGAAAAGCACATGTGAGGTGTCCCTTGGCCATTAATGCCTTGTCCCCTCACTTTCCCTATAAATACCAACCCCTCCTCTCATCCTTTCAACTCCAAAACCATCCTCAATGAAGTTCTGGTCTCCTTACATCCCAAGGAGTCCTCCCAAGGTGCCCCAAGCCTCTCAAGGTCCCAACCTTTGAGTTTTAAGAGTTACGTTTAAGGTAAGGGATCTGACCTCTCTCTTTCTTTTCAAGAAATCTCTTTTATGTCATTTCTTTTATGATCCATGTTCTTATGTTAAAGGATGTTCTTTTATACTCCTCTTACTGCCCTTTTCATGTTCATATAATGAGAGATCCCCTCTTACTCTCATTATTTCGTTTTATGAAGTTTTAAGTGGCGCCGTTAGGCTGCCGAAATTTTTGTAACGAATTCTTTCTCTTCTCGTTTTCAAGTTCTACTTTCATGTCAAGTCTTGCAAGTTCTTTTTATTATGTTGGGGTATGATCTCTAAATTTATCATACTGATCTTTTATGATCATATGATGAGAGACCCCATTTGATCTCTTCAATTCAGTATTTTGAAGTTTTAAGTGACGCCGTTAGGATGTCGAATTTTAAGTGGTTCTTCACCCTTCTCATTTTGAAGTTCTACTTTCATGTCAAGTCTTTCAAGTTCCTTTATATTATGTTGTGGTATGATCTCTATATATATCATACTGGACTTTTATGTTCATATGATGAGAGACCCTATTTGATCTTGTCAATTCATTTTTGTTGAAGTTTAAGTGATGTCGTTAGGCTGCTGAATTTTTAAGGGATTCTTTCACCCTTCTCCTTTTCAAAATTCTACTTTCATGTCAAGTCTTTCAAGTTCCTTTCTATTATGTAGGGGTATGATCTCTATATCTATCATACTGGAATTTTATGTTCATATGATGAGAGACCCTATTTGATCTTGTCAATTCATTTATGTTGAAGTTTAAGTGATGCCGTTAGGTTGCTGAATTTTTAAGGGATTCTTTCACCCTTCTCTTTTTCAAAGTTCTACTTTCATGTCAAGTCTTTCATGTTCCTTTCTATTATGTTGGGGTATGATCTCTATATCTATCATACTGGACTCTTATGTTCATATGATGAGATACCCTAGTTGATCTCGTCAATTCATTTTTTTTTCAAGTTTAAGTGACGTCGTTAGGCTGCCGAATTCTCATAAGAGAAATCTTATTTTTGTCTTCCTTTCATGTTCTTCATTTCATATGGTATATTTTCAAATTTCATTACCATGTTTTTAAATCCCTTATATTTTGTCTCTCTACTGTTTTATGAGTCATTTATGAATGTTTGACCCATGTCCCCTCTCTTTTCAATGTTTTCTAAAAACATTGTAACATAGCCGTTATGCTGCAGAATTTTTCGTCTCAAAATGTCTCTCACTTCTTCTAAAGATCTTTTATTTTATTAAGTGAATACTCAAAGCTCTCTCTTCTATATGGGTATTCACATATATATCAAAATTTTCTATTTTAAATTCTGGGATTTACATACATGAAACCCTCTTTCCCTTTCCGTGGGTTTAAAGTAACATAAAGATCATGTCTTTAAAGCAGTTTTTAAAACGTTATGATTATGAAATGAAACCCATTTCTTTTATGCTATATGGGTTGTTTATGAAATGATTGATGATGATATATGTGGCTCACATGATAATAAAGACATGTCAAGGGTGCGTCCAGATAGCGCTCCAATGCATTGGGTAAAGGCTTAATCTCTAGAGATGACTTTTTAGACTGATACCTTGGTGAATAACCTTGGTAATTTTTAATGACACCTTGGGGATGGACCTTGGTGAAACGAAATGATTGTCAATATTAAATGTTGTAGCCACATCTTCAAGTTATGAAAAATGTTATTTTTATTATGATGTATCTCATGATTACTTTCTCATGCCTTAAATTTCTTTTCATGTCCTTATTGAAGTATCTCAAGTTCACATGTAAAATGTTTCTCTTGTTTCCCTTACTGGGCATTCTGCTCACCCTTTCTTTTGATATATGTCCCCAGGTTATGAGACGCAGTAATGAACCTAGGATGAACATGAAGAGAAGCCTTTCAAGTGTTTAAGAAGAATGTTTTATGTTTTCATGTTTTAAGTTCCTGGTTTCCAAGACACTAAACCTTAAAGATCCTCGGTTTTGTAAAATGTAATGAAAGTTTATGTGATAAAAGGCGGGATGTTATAATTATAATGTAGAATGAACTAATTTCTAAACGTGCATTACCTGCGTGGATGTCTTAAGCGCGCAGAACTTTACTTCTGCATCAATAACACTTTGGTGCATCAAAGGTACCATGGATCAATTGTGTATGGAGTGTTGGAATGGTGTAGCTCGATCTGTTTGGATTAAGTTGGGCCGAATGTCAACGACTGAGATTGTACACCGGACCACAACTCTTGTGGTTCGACCTCCATGGTGAGGTTGCAGGGGGCAGCACGCCCCTGCTCCGGGGACCCCTGGAGAAAATTTTAGAGAACTATAACAATGATGACTTACTGTAGCAAGGCTAACCGGCGACACTGACAAAGCATTGTAGTAGTATGAACATACTGCAGTAATATCCTATAGGAGACTATAGTACCTCAGACTTCGGAGATAGCGGTCACTGTAGCTCCGCAAACTTCTTGCCATCAATACTGTAGCATATTGGACTTGGGTGGTTGCGGCACTGTAGCACAACGAACTTACTGTGCAATTGGTGGAATAGTTGCATTGTCTCCTTTATGAGCTCCTTTGAGCTAGGGTTTCTGTATGTGTGAAACTATAAAAATCTCCTTGTAATTATGCTTCCAAAATTAGGGAAGTGGTCCACCTCTCTGTGGCCATAGGGATTTTTTTCGAACCACATAAATTTTTATGTCTATGTTCATATTCTTCTCGTTCTTTTGTTCTGTCTTTTCTTCATCTTCAAATCTTTCTATATAAATAATTTTCTGCTTTTCAGCAGACAGGGACCAAACAAGACTACATTGAACAATTTGAATACCTAGCCTCGCTTTTACCATGCCACCCAGAGCAACAATATGTTGGATACTTCATGGTTTGCGTGATGATATCTGCAAATGGGTTTGCATTCATAATCTCGATACTCGGCTCCAAGCCATGCGTCTGGCACACCATGTTCAGCTTCTTATCTGTAATGGTGTTTCCCTTCAAGGTCACACTAGTAACTCGCGTTCAGGAGTGCCTCACAATACCAATAATTGAAAGCACTCTATTCATCCACCTCTTCAACCTCTACATTTGTTCTCTTCTCGCCCAAACAACCGCCTAGGCTTAGTCCATGATTTTACACAGGCTTCCTCTTCCATTGGTTGAGGGGTTCGTTACCTCACTAATCAAGAATAGAAGAACCGTCGCAAGAAGGGATTATGTTTTCTTTGCGCCTCCCTCCTAACCCCGTGCATAAATGCATTGATGCCAAAGTACGAGTTGTCTTGTCAGAGGAAGATGACAATCCTCCCGACATCGCCAATAGAGATTCGATAGATGAAAATGAGCATGGGGGCTAAGATTACGCAGCTGAGGTGGAATGTCATGTGTTAGACCACCACAGGATAAGCACTAACTTCCAAACTCAAGGCAACGAAAAATTAACGTCAAAGAAAGTCAAAGGCAAACTCACTGGCATTCCAATTCTAATACTTTTGGATAGTGGAGCCACCCACAATTTTATATATTTGTAATGACTCAGATTTTTTCGATTTTATTTTTAGAAAATTTCTGGAAAATTCTGAGACCAAACGCTGAGATGACATGTGATTCCGAGACCCAGTGTGCCCGGAACAGTTCGGTGAAAAATGTTAAGTTTTTAATAGCGTGCATGCGACTTTTCTGAAAAAGTGAATTAACTCTTAAATGAGTACCCAAATTAGAAATCTGAGAGCACAGTTGAGCTCAAAGTAGCAGATTTACCTTAGGTGCAACCTTACATTGGTCGGCATGGGTCATCTGTAGAAAAAGTCACCAGGGTCATAACCATAAATAAAATAATTAAATAAAAATTATTTTATTTTGAAATCCTAATAACTTATAAATGGTAACTCAGATTGAAAATTTGAGACCACTGTTGAGTTCGTAAGGTGGTGTTTTCCTTAGACGAGACCTAACATCGACCGGCTCGGGCTGACTACGAAAGTTAATTTTTGGATGTTTTAAAGAAGAATAAAATAAACTTAAAAAGTTTATTTTATTTCTTTTGACATTTCTTAGCAACACAACGACACCACAATGAGGCAACCCATTTTCTTTCTTAAATGAAACAACATGGCGGCGCTGCAACTCAACGACGCGACAACACTGAAACACGTTTTCTTCATTTAACAGCTTGACAGGGATACGAGATTAGATTCAAAATCCTGGAGAAATTACCTGGAATCTCTAGAGAAGAAAAGCGTTGGTGAATAACAAATGATGATGACACGACGGATCGAGATCGCTCATGGACGGATCGCCGCCGACGATGAACATTCTTCATCGATCGATCCAAACTCCATACAGGGGATTAATTCTGTGTGATTTCTTTCTTGTTCTTACTTTCCAATGATGAATGGGACCAACCCACTAAAAGGTTGATCCACAGGTTGATCGTTCTTGCGAGATAAGTTTATTTTATTGCGGGGATTGATTCGGTTTGATTCATGATAGAAATTTTTTATTCTTCCCCTTAGTTTTTTATCTAACATGGATGGATGAGGCCGACACGAACAAGGTCAAGATTCGTCCATTTTGGGCATTCATGTGCTTGTCTCTCTCCTGTTCTTCATTCCTTGTTCCTCATGTTTTACGATCCGAGATGATGATCCGAAACCACGACGGCGTAAGGCAGCGGCACCGCGATGCGGTGACCGGAGGTGGTGACTTCGACCATTTCAGGTAGAGTGCGATGGGGCAAGGCCATTGGAAGAGGCGACACCGTCTTGGTAGGGAGGTCGAGCCAAGAGGACCCGGTAAGATAGGTCGCCGTCACCGGCGACAACCCACAGTCCAGGTGGGACCACGATGGCGAGACGACCCGTGGTGGTGAGACGACTCATGGCGACGGAGGCCATCGACAGGGCGGCCGATGGCGGTGATGGTTCGTCGTCCAGCGGGATGGCGCCGAAGGAGGGCCCGCAGCGGCGGGAGCCATGGGGCAGGCGACATGGGGGGAGCTGGGGCGCGCCGTCCGTAGAACATGGCGACTGCGCTGACCGAGCAGCGCACGCGGCTGGGCAGATCGAGCTGGGTCCAACAGTCCAGTGGACCGTGGCCCAGCAACCGAGCGGGCTGGATTGCACGGTCCAATGGCTAAATGGGCTAGGCCGATTCGGTCTGACCCAAACCGGGTAGGGTCGGGTCGACCTGACTGGGTCGGGTCAGACTCGTTCACTATTTTGCTCGTAGATTTCAAAAGGAAGGTTCGTTTGACGAGCTGTCTATGGCATTGAAACCCTTATGACGATGCAGTCCTTTTACGATGGATTGGTGGATTTTTAGTATGGACTAGTGTAGTTCACAGAGTTTCCCTTGGTTCTTTGCTCAAGGGTTCAGTGTGACAGTGTGTCCACATCACTGGACATCAATCCCCTCTAGAGGCCAAGTCCTGAATAGAGTTGTGACATCCCTCCATGGGACTGGAGTGATCCTCTATCACCCCTAATAGAGTTTTGTGGTAATTTAAGTGACCTCTGAGCGTAGGGCGTTAATCGTCCATCTAGTGGGCCGTATCGGTAGGGTTCTTGGTATTCTCAGTGGAGAATCCTCTACGTTACGAGCCACAACAGTAGGGTTGTCAGTATTATCTAAAAAGAATCCCCTACGTTTCGGATTAATACAGATTTGGTTTTTGGTATTCTCTGGGAAGAATCCCCTCTTTGTATATCATGACCTTGACCAATGTATTTCTCTTTGGGCGGGGACCCAAATTAGCAGGGACTCTTTACGAGAGTCTTCAATGACATCATAGCACGAGGAGTACGTTCTTCCGGAATGAGAGTTCCACGAGCAGAATCCTGTGGCTAATGATTGGTTGTGATATAATGACTCTGTGTCTTAGAGAGACTGGATGTCTCAGGGAACTTCGTGATGTATCGAGACCAGGTGTTCTCTTGAATACATTTGGTAGACCTGTTCTACGTGCTTACTATCAGATGGCTCGAGGAGTGTGATCTCCCAGAACGAGCATACTGCGAGCGGAACCATATGAATGGAAGTGGAGGAGACCTTGAGTCTTGGAATCCTTTACGAATATACTTGGATGTTCTTGTTATATGTGTTGTAAACATATACCTGTGTTGAGCTGACTACATCATCTTAGTGATGTTTCCTTTGTTGTCTTTTACTTCGTGTTTCGGGGTGTCCTACTGAGTATTGTTTTACTCACCCATGTACGAGCTTTTCCCATATGTGCCGTGTCTTGTGCATATGATCGACGCTTTGACGGAGTCCTTGGGGACCGGGGCCAGGTGGTGCTTAGAGAGACCCGACAGATGAGGTGTGCTTCTGCGGGTTCAAACAACTGTTCTGTACCTACCCTTCATGTGATATTTTCTACGGAGGAGTTCTAGAGACTTGTACCTTTTTAATTTTCCTTTTTTTGGGCTTGTATTCTGGCCTTGTTTACTTTTAGTTTTCTACTGTTGTACTCTGTGTTGGTATCTTAGTGGTATGCATGTTTGTTTACTTAGTGTTTTCAGTTTTAACACTTTTACTTGGAAATAGTGATGCAAAACGGGCCCATGAACCGTGGGCTTTGTAGGTTTGGGGCAGATGTGGGGTTGGGCGGGCCAAAAAAATTTGATCGTTTAGAGCGCGGGCCAATGCGAGTTGAGCCTGCGCGGGTGCGGGCCATGAAAAGTTGAGCCCGCGCGGGTGCGGGCTTACCTGTAGGCCTAATTAAATATATATATATATATATATTTATTTACAATATATGCTTCTTTAATATTTTAGTTTTTTAATAAAAAAATTATGATTAAACCATGACATAGGATTTCTCACCGTAATTATCATACTGATTCACCATTCATTCACATGTGAATTTTAAATAAGTTTATATTTATTGTTTTAATATGATATTATAATATTTATATTGCAATTATTCACCATATTCATATGATGTGTCAACCAAACTCTTGAAAAATAGAACTCATCTCCCTTGAAATAGTTTCAATTCTAAAAGAGTTATTATAATCATAATATTTTTTAGGTTCATTTAATTTTGTTATTATTTAATTTTATTTTTTTGTTAAGAAAATAGGAAAAGACCTCAAGAGAACCATAACAGCCTCCTTTTAAACCGATTTTTGTTTGAAAAGTCTTCGTTCATTCCAACTATTCACATCAGCACACGACTGATATTATCATTCATCACGTCTCACCGATCACTCACCTACTTTGCATTGCAACAGTGTGCCACCACATCGTCGTTGTCACAAACCACCATTAACCCATATAAAAATGTTCCATCACATCCCTTAAAACTCTAGGTATTGTCAATCCATACTTCTCTCAACAACAATCATTACAAATGAGAAAAAAATACAATATTTAAATTATTATAAATAGTATATATTTTTTAAAATGCGATTAGCCCGTGAGAAACCCGTGGGCTTATGCGGGGAAGGGCAGGTTTGAATTCTTTTTGTTCGCATTATATGTGAGCTTTTGCAGACAAACCTGCACGAGCTTGGCCCACCCCACCCCGCCTCGCCCTCCCGTTTCGCATTAATACTTGGAGACGTGTGCGTGTGTATAGGTACTTAGGCAAATGACTCCCATTTGTGGGATATGCCCACTAAGTTCTAGTTTCTAGCCCCAGACCTATGAGAGACGGGTTTGGCGTAGTCATGACACAAGCCCCTCTAGGACTAGTCGTGACAATCTCCCACTCTAAAGACACCATTGGGACTACTGGTCCAAGATACCAACAAACACCCTGTCAAATTGGGTGATGGTCATCAACTGGACTCAAGGATTCTGCCCACGGATACCCTTGGATATTGGCCCCTACACCTGCTATATTGATGCCTCGTGTCCTTGACATTGGTAGTATAGATTTAATTCTGGGCATCACATGGATGCAGACTCTTGGCAACGTCAATATCAATTGGAAAATGATAACTATGAAGTTTACACATGGTGATCAGTCATATAATCTCTAGAGTGTTGCACCAAGGATCTTTCTTCTTTACAGTAGTTAACCAAACGTCTTGTCGGCGGTCACTGCTCACCTCCATTTGTGACCAGGCAACCTGGCTTGAATTCCAGGTAGACCCGACAAATTCAGAGGCTCCTCACACACCTTGATATAGTCTTCAGCAAGCCACACAGTTTTCCTCCCCGACATCCTATTGATCATAACATCACCCTACTTCCCGACCAAGGCTCTGTCTCAGTCCGACTGCACTGATACCCACATTTGCATTAAACGGAGATTGAAAATCAAGTTCAGTAACTCCGCCAACATGGCTCTATTTGGATGAGTACTAGTACATATTCAAGCCCCGCTTTATTGGTGAAAAAGGATGAAACTTGGCGCATGTGTGTCGATTGTCGTGCACTGAACAAGGCAAGAATTCCCGATAAGTTACCCATTCCAGTGGTCGATGAATTATTAGATTATTTATATGGGGAAACTTATTTTTCCAAGATGAATCTCATTTCAGATTATCACTAGATCCGAATACAAGAGGCCGACATCAAAAAAACAGTTTTTCACACGCATAATGGGCACTACGAGTAATTGGTGATGCCTTTCAACCTCACAAATCCACCTACATTTAAAGTTACTATGAAAGATCTTTTTCTCATCGTATTATGTCACTTTGTACTAGTTTTTTTTATGATATCTTAATTTACAGTCAGGGCTGGGATTCTCACATCCAACATCTAGAAACTATTCTCCACTTCACAACAATCATTTCTTTGTCAACCATTGCAAATACTATTTTGTTCAGTGTGAGGTGGATTATCTGGGGAACATCATCTACCATGAGGGCGTGGCTATAGATCCTGTCAAAGTTCAAGCTATTTTAGACTAGACCACTCCAGGGAATGTGAAGGGCATTCGTGGCTTCCTCAGCTTTACCAGTTATTATAGGAAATTTATTCAAAACTATGGTAAAATCTTCTAGCCTCTAAAGGTTTTAATCGGAAAAGTGACTTTTCATTAGAGAGCAGCAGCTCAACAAGCTTTTTATCACCTCAAACAGGTTGTTCAGCCCCAGTCCTTTCTCTTCCTTATTTCTCCAAACCTTTTGAGATTGAATGTGATACTTCTGGTCATGGTGTATGCATTTTCCTTGTGCAGAATCAGTACCCCATTGCTTATTTCAGCAAGGGGCTGGTAGACTCAAACCTCTCTAAATCGGCCTATGAAAAGGAGATTTTGGTTGTCGTTCTCATCATTCAACACCGACAACCGCACTTATTGGGTTGATCTTTTATTGTTTATTCTGATATACACAGCCTCAAATTCTTGTTACACCAATGTATTACAAAGGTTGATCAACAATGGCGACTTGCTAAATTTTTGGGTTATCATTATAAAATTAAATACAAGTTGGGCCACACCAACTCCGCAGTCGATGCTCTTTCTCACAAGGCCGAAACGCCGAAATGTTTTCTCCTCCACTCCTTTCCCCTGTGGAATAAGGTCCAAGATCTGAAAACCAAGGTAAACAACAATCCTTACCTTGGTTGCATCCTTCACCAACTCTAGTCTGCTTCTACTCCTAAAGGCTTCACTCACTCCCATGACACCTTATTGTATAGCGGACGGCTGGGCATCCCAGCTGTTGGGGTAAACACTTAAACCCTAAAATATCCAAAACCTACTGTCGCGTATAACGGATTATAAATATGATAAATTCAATTAACCAAGTGATTGAAAACGAACAGATCAAGATTTATTCGTAAATAGAATACTGGAATAATAAAACAACGAATGTGGAAATATAAATGGACATCAGATATAACGTGATTCAGTACCTTTGGGACCTACGTGCATGGCGAGAACACCACCAGGGAAACAGATTTATTAAGAAGCAAGGAAACACACAAGGATAATACAGACTCGAAAGCATAATAAAGGATCATAGAAACTATCTGAGGAGCCCATGCTTGCTGAACTAGGCGGCAACAGTGAACCTTGTCACGTAGATTCAACTCTTTTTACTCCTGGACGAACTCACGTACACCCAAAAAGGATACAATAGAATACATGACAAAAAAATTAAATCGCTATAGAGCCAATAATCATATACTGAAGCTTGGTTACGATTGAAGATGGGTCAAGATCTGTAACCTTCTTGAAGCGTAGTCGTCTGAGAACCTAAAACAGAGTCGATTCCCCACTGAGACTCCATCGGAGAAGTACTCCGGTTATAGGAGGCGGCATGAACTCGGCAGAGGGGAGTGCGGGTGGTCGGAATCCCCAGATCTATTCTTCTCTGCAAGATTAGAACGGAACCACATAGAGGATGGAACCCTCGACAAACCAGACGAGTCGCCAATGCGAAAGAGAGGACACCCCGAATCAGACAATGCAATCAAAGCACACTAGAGAGAGTTAGGCGTAGGTGTAGGATGACGACCGTGTGGACAACCCAGATCAACGCGACTGTTCATGTAACAAACGGCGCGACAACACACAGGACAAGTGTCATAACTTGATAGGTACGATGGTATCACATGAGATCGAAGACGATCGAAGAAACATACCCAGAGCAACGCTGAGCCGTTGGATCATGGATTATCAACAGTTCAAATTGCATGCCACTAAAAAATAAGGAATCCAAATACACATGGGATCCACAAAAGAACCAGGTAAAAGCAGTATCGACAAACAAATAAAAAACACACGTGAACAGTGTCATGTATATATTGCATGAGCCATGCAAAGGTAAATAATACAAACAAATGAATCAAAATCATTTTATAGGTTCAAATCATTAATTCATTTAATTGAAACTCAAAACATGCGGGAGCATAAATCAACATCGGCAACCTCTATGTAGATTCCCCACCTCCTTGAGGAATTCCACTCTACTCCTTTGGGAGGCCACATACAACGAGTTGGCTGCCAATTTATTGCACCTACAGCGAGTTGGCTGCCAATTTATTTTGGGTTGGAATGCACAAGAAGATTTTAAACAACGTCCAACAATGTTATACCTGCCAACATTTCAAGTATTCCACTCTATCCCCCAAGGGGCTTATGCACCCATTACCAATTCCGAAAGCAATTTGGGACAACCACTCCATGGATTTCATTACCGGCCTCACTAAGTTCAAAGTCTATGATGTAATCTTCGTTGTGGTCGATGAGTTGTCTAAACATACTCATTTTGTTGCATTGAAGCATATTCATTACACCCAAGGGGTGGATGATATTTTCATGAGGGAAGTGGTCCGACTTCATGGGCTGCCAAAGTCCATCATCAATGACTGTGAGCACATGAGTCTCAGCCCAGTTGGCGAGGACTCCTTAAGTGCATCCAGACGACCCAGGATCAAATCCAGGTAGAGGCATATTTCCGAGTACTGTAACAGGTACTATATCAGTACCGTAGCAGGTACTGTAGCGGAACTATAGCAGGTACTGTTTGGTGCTGTAGCAGCCATGAATATTCCCCCATTTGGGCCTTCGGGCCACCGATTTGGTCCCTGAGTCCTTTAAGGCCTTCGGGCCACCCAGACCTTCGGGTTAGTAAGACCTTCGGGCCACCTCAAGGCCTTCGGGTCACCTTAAGTGCAGATATAAACCAGACAACCTTTAAGGAACAAGCTCCAGAAGGAGGATGAGCAATGAGTTTTCATCATAGCGGAAGCTAAATTGATGCAATAATGAGAGGGTATGACACCTGCTATTAGGACAAGTCTGTGCATGCATGAGAAAGCCTAGCCGAACAACCATGCGAAGGTGGAGAGCTGATTTCACGATGAAGATGCTGGGGAGGAGTAGTTCCAAGTAGTTAATCTAGGTTGTATGTAATGTTTGAAGCCTATGGGCAATAAATTCCTCTAAGTCCTACGGGCCATGTAATACTCACGCCTACGGGGCTTGTAAGGGTTCCACCTCACCCCTTGAAACGTGGATTATCAAAATCAATAAAAAATTAAGGCCTTCGGGCCATTGAATGAATGACTGTGATCTGTTGTTTCTTAGTCACTTTTGGACAAAATTGATCCACTTATAGGGAACCACACTCAAACTCAGTTCTACTTATCTCCCCCAAACCGACAGTCAGACAAAAGTTTTAAACCATTGTTTAGAGATTTACCTTTGCTGCTTCGTTGGTGACTAGCCCGAACAGTGGTCATTCTAGTTGTCATGGGTCAAATTACATTACAACACCACTTGACATTCTTCCACTAACACCACTCATTTTGCATTGGTCTATGGACGTGCACCCCCAACAATTTTCTCTTTGCCAAGCGAGGTTCGAGTGGAGGCTGTCCCCTCATCTTTACAAGATCATAACGAGGCTCTCACTCAGCTTAAGCGTCATTTGTTTCGGGCCCAACATTTTATGAAGCATTAGGCCGATCACACAGGCCGTGACATCACTTTTTTATTGGTGATTTGGTTTATGTGAAGCTTCGCACTCACTGTCAACAATCTCTCATGTGTCCCATTCACCAGAAATTGTTAGATCATTTTTATGGCCCCTTTCCCATTCTCCAGAAGATTGGGCCTATAGCTTACAAACTTGCTCAGCCTCCTGGGTCCCAGATTCACCCTATTTTTCACATTTCTCAACTCAAGTCCATTGGCACTCATCCTTCTCAACCCATCCTTCCGGATAATATTGCTGGTGACACCACTACAGCTCCTAAACCCGAGCCAGCCCTCGCCCACCACACCAGTTCTCATGGCACCGTACCTGTCCCTAAATGGATGATTGAGTGAAAAAACTATCCAGTTGAAGATGCGACATGGTAGGATGAATTCGTCATCCGCAACTAGTTTCCCGTTTTCGGTCTTGAGGACAAGACTGATCTCTCAGGCAGGGCGAGAGTGATAGAGCACAGGATGCTCCCAGGCCTGGGAAGGCGTGGAAAGAAGGCAGCAGCTGAGGTGGTCCCTCCGTGACAGCTGGATAACCATTCTGTTTAAGAATAACAGCCCGGTCCCCCACAGGGAATCAGTTTTAGGATTCCCTTGTGGGTCATATAAATGGGGGGGGGGTGAGAGAAGGGGGAACCGAGAGAGTAAACAGTAACGACCTGAGGCTTGGACGAGAGTCTCTCCCAAAGTGTTCTCTCTGTTTTCTTCTCTTGGCCTACTTCCCTGCTCCGTTTCTAATAACTTCTACTACCCAATACACAGAGGATTTCCTTCCATTCCCTATTTTCTTATCAAATTCACAGCACATTAAAAACAAAATAAAAAAAACATGTCCTCAAGTGGGTGAATTTTATATTCATATCGCAGCAATCATCCAGGCTACATATTTTTAAGCAATTCTTTGGAATATTAAGTAATATGGATGTGAAGGGAAAAAATACAAAAATTTACTAAATCATTGAAATTAAGCTGGCAGACGATCCAAACCATTCCTTGTCAAACAATGATCTATGATTAGAAAACTTGACTGCCTGGTGTACAATTTACACACAAATAGATGTAGGAATTTTTTCATTAGCAAGGCATTCTAGAAGGATTGAGGTGCTGTACATTCCCTTTCATTTTTTTGTAACAGGCTATGGATCACTTAAGAAAACATAGAGAAATGAAGGTCTACCTAACATCAATATCTAAGAAAAGACAAGAATTTTTTAGAGCCCTAATTTTTATTCCACAGCCATAATTTGAAATATTTAGGGTCCTTTGGACAATTGAAGAAAATGGCCTTAAACATAACCCTAACCATTTCCATAAAATCTGGTTCTCATGTTCCTCCCGCTCCAGCTCTCACCATCATCTTTCAGTACCTAGCCTCTCAAAAACCTGACTAGCTACAGTACAATTTAAACCCATTTAGAATGCTTGTTTAAGTCCACACCATTTATAGGAACAAATTTCCTTTTCATGCAATTTCCCTTCATCAAAACATGCTTAGTCTTTGCATTATAATAAATTCGGGCCAGATGCCAGCATGCTTTTCCCAATAATTAAGTCCACCTGGATCTAGAAGCCTCACAAATATTATGTTAGTTTTTAAATCTAGGAAGCATGTGCATCAAAAGCATAAAAGAAAAAATGGTGAAGAAAAGATCAGCACATCATTATGTTCCATTTGCATCGGCAAAGAAGATGAGACTGGATTTGAAAGCAGCGTGCTAGTAGTAGTTGTGGAAACCATTTTAGAAGATTGCTTCTCTAGTGATGCATGCTCAATTTCCTATTCAATCTGTACAACAGGAAAAGAAGTTGACCCTTGTGAGGCGGGCGGCCGGGTTATCTGATGCTGCTCATAATTTTGTTCAGCTGGTTCTTCTTCGACATACAAAACAGCATTCCCTTGCTCTGCACTTGTTAATGCTGAACTGCTTGAAAAATTGTAAAGAGACAAAACTTGTGATTTCTTGGGGTCATTAATAGAGTTCTATCTCTCCAACTTGGGTAGGCTTGCTACATTCATGCCCTGGGCTGACCCTCCTAACAGAGATTGGACCTTGCTTTGATGAAGTGGAACATTTCTCACCTGTTAGTCAAGGGATTGTGGCATCAGCGATGATGTAGGAGCACTGACATTAGTGCCAGGATATGGGTGGTGAGTTGGGAATAATGAATCTGGAAAATGAAAGTGATGCTGCTGCCGCCACCGCCTAGAAAGTCCTTGTATAGAACTTTTCGAGAGATCCCTTTCTTTATTGATGGTGTTTGAACAAGGGCCTACCAACATCACTTGTGAATTAGATCGTTGTTCTGTCTCCTGGGATGTTAGAGCGCCATTTTCTTTATTTTTATTGAGTGAATCGGTTTGTAATTGAGCTATAGAAGTGGGAACATGAGGAAGATCTGTATGCAAAGAATAACCTTTTTGATGAAGTTGTACAAATGAATGAGAACCATGAGGCTGTTAGGGGCTATTTGATGCCATTTTCACAAAGTGCATTTCTGCAGAGGCATGTGACTGCTGCAATTGAAAAATTTTCAGACTTGTAAGTTACAAGCAACCAATATTTTAGAATACACGTGACAACAACATTTAACAAACAAATAAAAACTTGAGTCGCTATTACGTGCACACTAAAGAAATTTGCAAATTACACACGATTTAGAAACTTCCAGATTGAGCCTCTGATCTTCAACAATAGCTTTCATGTGCCTAATAAATCCATCTTTAGCAATCTCATTTTTCTAAAACAAAAAATAGCAGCTACAAAATGAAAATAGTTCAAAAACCAAAAAAAAAAAAAAAATCCAACATAATCTAAATGAGCTATCAAACCCACCTTCAATTTATCACAAAGCGTTTGGAGTTGCATAGCCCTATCTTTATCAAGATGGGGAAGTATTTCTGGAAGCAACATGCTAAATGACACTTGCTTACGAGGAATCATGAGGTTGTTTACCTGCCTGAGTGGTGTTGTCATGTCCTTATTCATCCCTAATGTTGAATATTGTGATTCATTGTTGAAAATGGATTTTTTTTCTGCGATTTGCACTCCTTGAGGAAATTGTGAGGTATTTTGTTCTTTCCATCACTGGTCGTCCTCTTGGGTTTTATGATTCATTGCAAGTGTTGATTGGACATAATCATTTTTAGAGATATGTGTTATAGAAGGGTGAGAAAGTTGACTCGCCATTTGACTTGCGAGGTTGCTCACCTGCTTGAGAGGTGTTGCCGTGTCCTTATTCATCCCTAATGTTGAATATTGTGATTCAGTGTTGAAAATGGGATTTCTTTCTGCAATTTTCACTCCTTTAACTTGAGGATATTGTAAGGTATTTGGTTCTTTCCATTGCTGATCATCCACTTGGGTTTTAAGATTCATTTTAAGTGTTGATTGGACATAATCATTTTTGGAGATATCTATTACGGAAGGTTGAGAAAGTTGACTCTCCATTTGTTCTGTATGAATATTAGGGATCTGCATCTCAGTTGAATGAGGAAACTGAGCAAGCCTTTGTTCGATATGATGTTTCTTGAGATTGTCTAGGGATTCCTTTTGATTTAAGAGGTGATCAGGTTGCTGCAAGGTGTCAATTGCTTGTGGTTGTTCATCCTCAGCATCAAGCTGGTTTGGTTCCAATTCAGCAGACGGTTGTTCTTACTGCTGCATATTTTTTAGTTCTTGTTGATTCTGAGAGCTGGCCATCCCATCCATACTAGAAGTTTGCCACTGTAAAAGCAACCGAATGGAAGTTTGAGGATTTCCTTGTGACACAACTGCTGCATATTACACCATAGAAATCTTGACTAAAAATACAAGAATAAAAGAATTTGGTACTTCAAAGAAATCCATTTCAGGGTATAGAGCATGACCATGTTAAAAAAAAGCAGTAAACCACAAAATAAACAATCAACTAGTTGGAATTCATCGACACAAACACTTCCCCCGATTTTCTAGAAATTTTTTTAACCATGCTTTCAATTTTGTCTAAAAAAGTTGCAAAGAACATATGATTAGCAGGTACAACAGTCACTACTACAAAAATGGCCTTTATCAGCGCTAGAAAAGTGAATTAACATTGCTAAAAAAACATTGTTAATCAAGCCGAATATAAAGGGGGTCCATTTTATCAGTGCTCAGAAAAACGATGATAAAAGCCCATTTTATTAGCGCTAAAAAAGCACTGATAAAAGTTAAATAAAATTAAAAAATAAATAAAAACTAATATATATGCGGGGGGAGATTTTAACAGCGCTTGACCCCCCCGTTTATCAGCGCTAGGCAGACCCCCTCCCACTCTCCCACGCGTTGCCCTTGCCCGCGCATCGCCCAACATGCCCGCATGCACCTCCTTACTGCCACCCGAACTAGAACCCGCGACCTCCCCCCTTGCATGCCTGTACATTTACCACTAAGCCATTTTGTTTTTTCTCTATTTAATGATATCTATATATATATATAGTTTTATTTATTCGTATATTAATATAGATTCATATTAATATAAATATATTTAGTTATATTAATACATATATATTTATTCATTTATTAATATATATATATTTATTCGTATGTTAATATATATTTATATTTATTTATATATATTTATAGTTATATTTATTCGTATATTAATATAGATTCATATTAATATAAATAAATTTAGTTATATTAATATGTATATATTTATTCATATATTAGTATATATATATATATATTTATATTTATATATATATTTTTAGTTATAATTTTTTACCCATATATTTATTTGTATATTAATATATATTTATAAGATTAGTTTTAAATACATTTATAAAATATGTTTTTTTATGTGTGTTTATAAATAAATAAATAAATAAATACATACATATATATAGACAACACACACACACACATATATTTATAAATAAATACATATATATGTGTATTTGAAAAGCCATAGAATGTTAAAATGACCATAACTTCTAATCCAGAAGTCCGTTTCAACTCTACAACCAGTCAAATCAAAGAAAATGAAACAATATTCGATATGATATGCGGTACAGGCCTAGAGGTCATCTGGATCAGAAGTTATACCTATTTGAATGTTAAAAAATCGGGATATTCCGATTAAAAACTCATTTTGGAGGACTTAGGGACTTTTTGGGCCTTGAAAATTCTGACAGAAGGTTCCCTTCATTCACTAGCACGTAGAGCTAATCGCAAGCTTCGATTTGATATACTATAGAGCTCAAACAGACACCCGGATCAAAATTTATGGCCATTTGAAGTTTGAGTTACATTTTCAACTTATTTTAGATCTTTTATTCATTTTTTTGATTTTTTGTGTCTTCAGATTGTTATTAAATGATTATTAATCGATGATAATTAGGAAATTTTTAATTAATAATATTTTTTAAAATATTTTAAAGCCATTTTCACTAAATTTCTTATATATTAAATGTAATAGTCTATTTATACTTATCTAAAACATATTTAAAACATATATATTATATTTATATCAATATAAATATACAATATACTTATATAACAATATATTATTTTTCATGATTTTTTTAAATATAAATTTTATTAGCGCTAGGAAAAAGCACTGATAAAGCCTCCCTTTATCAGCGCTAAAAAAAAGCGCTGATAAAGGGTTGCGCTTCTCTTACCCGTTTTTGTAGTAGTGAGTGTCTAGCCTTGAACACAGTAGTTCAATGTGGGCAAATGATACCAACAACAAGCCGATTTATTAGGTTTTGTAGATATCTAATGTACCTCAAATGCGGTGAAATAAAACAACAAAACCCACTCAAAATTGATGAGTTAAGAAAATGCACAATTCAAATGAAATGAAATGTAAATCTTACAACACAATTTTCCGATTCTTCTTTTTCTTCCATGATTGATGAACACCACAAGCACCAACACACTAATTTGTGTCCCCTCAGGTAATCCATCAACCACAAGCATCTCAAATTGAATATGAAGGATCCAAATTTACCAACAATCATCTAAAATCTCCAAAGCAAAGGGTGAAGGGAGGGAGGGAAGGAGGGAAAGAAAGAGAGAGATAGAGAGAGAGATAGAGAGAGATATAGAGAGTTCTCAATATAATTGGTACCTCATGATGTGATGCTCAATCCTTTTATATAGCCCAATCACATTTAGTGAGATAGCTTCCAAGGGACTAAATGTTTCTCTGAGCATTATAAGATCAGGGAGTCGGTCGTTGCATTTTGTAACACACTGTCACCAACCAATCAAGTATCAAGTGAACATTGAAATCTTCAACGCTAAAATCATAATGCTTATAGATCCCATGACACATCATCACATAATGTGTAATGCATATATGATAGTTTTTAAGCGGTGATTTGAAGGACCATGGAAATATCATATACTACCCATATAAAGGTCAATCGTATCATATGGTTGACCACCAATCGTAAGGTAGGATTCAAACAAAAAATTATATAAGACCATAGAGGCTTTCGGGTATACACCCTACAATTCAACACACTAATCATAGATTCTATACCTAACGCACATTATGTCTTTTGGATATAAAATTATCATGTAAGCTTTATCATATTTTGGAAAAACATTCTGTAACAAAACTAATCCTCATTCACATGGCCTTATGTGTGACCCTGTGGGTCTATGTAACATTGTCAATGATTGTGAATTACTAATTTATAACCATAAACAAAGAGCGATAACAAAAAAAACATATCAATGCTACTCAAGCTCCAAAAGGTTATGGTGCAATCTTCATCAACCACATGTATACTCAAACAATCCTTTTATCCATGACATCGAGTATAATCACGCGACGTAAAGCAAAGAGATCTCATAGAGACTTACCAAAATAAATGAATAGAGCATATATCATTCATCAAAATAGGTGAGCACATCACATGTGCATGCATGACCATCTATTTTCTTAGTCTTACTCAATGGAGGGCTTATGTGTCATACTTGTCATACAGGAGGAAAAATTGCTTATTGGTTAAGAAAAACCCTTTGAATAATCAAAATCATACCCAACCAAACACCGTTTGGTTCATTTTCAAGGAAAACATAAGATATCGAAGTATAGAAAACCTTGCTAACATCAGGTCTGGGGATTACCAAGTAATACACACCTTAAGTACACCAGTGACATAAACATACAACATTCCATATGATGTGTCACTATATGAGTTTCTACTCGCAATAATCTTGATATATTATCACAATCCATGACTTTGAAGGATACCATAGGTTAACAATGACTTAAAGTTTTACCATCAAGGGGTTAATTATCATACCACATTCACAACAAACATAAACAAATGATAATTCAAAAATTTTCATTTACTGTAAAACATGATAAAAAGTATCATAAGATTCACATCTCATTAATAGTTCTTTAGGTCACATGTTGTAACATCTCAGGTTCGGTTCACTCATAAGTAACTGAACTCGGTTGGTTATAAGGCCTCAAACGCGCTTGTCCGTATGCCAGAGGGTGCCGACTAGCAGTGAGGGTCTAAAAGGTGGTACAGTGGGGAGACTATATGATCATGATCAGAGTAGCACAACAGTATAATAATGAATAAATGGATGGAACATAATAATGACAGACAACAGAAGATAAATAATCCAGATAAAATTACAATCATTAATAACAATATCCAATACCATATACAAAATGATGTAATGCCATGTCTCTAAATAAAAAGGAACATGAAAACACTGTAGCAGACACTCATACATAAAGGTATATCAAAAGAACCAAAAAGACCAAAAGACTATCTCTAGATAGCATCACTAGTCATAGCTCGGTCCTGTGCTCCCCCGCTCTCATGCTACAATCCATCAAGCATCAACAACTGGGTGTTTTCCCTTGTCCCTAACTACATCCAAAAAGTCTTTCCAGGTACCAATCGACGTCCCAAACAAGGTGTGAGATACACTTAGTAGGAAACCACCAACGGTGTCTACACAAATCCAGTATGTGAGCATAAACTATAACCATGTGCAAATATTGGTGAAGATGTATAGTGTATGATAGACATGAAAATTCCATGAGCCCAAGTTGGAATAAGAGAAGGCTATAACAGGTGAGCATTAATATATATATATATATATATATATATGAAGTGGCAACGACATATAACTATTGGCTTGGCATACGCCACATGTGAAAAGAGTACCTGCCCAACATGGGTCAGGTCCCAAGGCAATAACCATGGCGACCTAATCGAGGTAAAGTATCTTGTCCAATAGTAAGCTCAGAACGGCATCAGACCTACATGGGCCAGGTCCCAAGGCAATAACTAGGGCGACCTATATCTGAATATGTGAATGTCTAAAAAATTCATAGTTGCATACCTCAATCTCCCTCATCAGTGCCATACCATAAGTCATCAAACCTAGGGGTCCTAGGTTCCATAGCTCGATCCCCTAGTCGGTGTCATACCTTCATAAGAAGTCGGTTCCATACTGATATGTACAACACCAAGAAAGCAATATAAAATGCTAAGGGCTACGTTAGTGTCCATAACCAATTACAATTATCGATATAAAATGGCATAATCTAAGAGAATATTCATCTCATTCCACATTTTCATTTTAAACACTTTAATAACATTTAATATTTGGGGTAAGGAGGCATTCCCATCTCCAATTATCTCATTTTATTTAAAATAAGGCCCCCACTAAAAGATGGTGGGCTTGCACACCCAAATGGGAGGTTTTATCACATGGAAGATTAAATAAATCACCTTGTAGGTGGCTCAGATTGAGGTTGACAACCTCCAACCATGTCAATGTGTTAAAAGGGAAACACATCATGACTCCAATTTAATTATGTCATTTAATCAATTTAGAGAAGAAACCTGAAAGGTCTAGCGTGTTACATAATGAATATAATTAAATAGATAACAAAACCTTAGGAAAAAGGTATAGACCACCTACCATATGTCTGTGGTAGATTACTCATCCAGTATCAGACCTTGGTTTGGTCCAAATCAGAAGAAAATGGAAAAACAGAAAAATGCCCTAAAAATAGGGCATATGAGATAGCACCAAAATAACTCCATTGATAGGAATATGAATAAAAAAAGGATCTAAATGAATGGATAGTTTACCTATACACATCCAACGAGATAGAAAACACTCGAATCATAGTCTGGATGGTGGAGTTTCTTTAACCCCTAGGTCAAGCTTGAGAGGAGCTTCCAACGGGTGGAGGAGAGGGTTGTGCACGTGGAGAAGAAAGAAGGGGGGGGGGTCTTAAAGTGGAAGTAAAAAATGTCATTTTACCCAATTTTTAATATGTGCATGTGTTGACACCGAAAAATGCATTCCATGCACTTTTCCACAGAATTTATGATGTGATACCCACTTAGACAACAAATGTCAAGTTTGAGTAAAAATTTGTCTCTATACTGGAAGGAAAAGATTATATTTTCATGTGATGAAATAATTCTCACACACTGAGAGGTGGAGATTCCTTAGAAACGTTTCCCAATCCAATGGCATGGTGGAGAGAATTCCCCCTCCAGGAGTAAGTCGCAGATTCTTGAAAATCATAGATAAAACAACGTCGACGCATTAAAAATTATTTATGAATGTCTTCCAAGATATTTTTGGTTTATAAACCATATCAAGTAGTTTAGTTCACTTCACAATCTTCAATTTGACTTGTCACGGAGCAAAAACGGATTTACAGATCAAAAGTTATGGCTCTCAAAAGTCGGATAAATTCTATAAAGGAATTTGCATTATCGCGTAGACCATAAAGAAATTTGCATTATCACCCAGGCCATTCGTGTAACCCTTTCACATAAGGACCTTGTTCTTGTACATTCTCACATCCCCCTCACTTGATCCCACCAATTGGTCAATAAATAGACCCCTCTGCCCCCAATTTTGAGTACGACGAATGAGCAACCGAACGACGAATCAAGTTGAATGCTCTGGTCACGCAGCTCCTTTGTAACATCCCAGACTCGGCCAGCCACCCGAACAGTGCCGAATGGGTCGGGTGTTACTACCTTAGGCGCACCTCCCCGAACGCCAAAGGCTGTCGACTAGCAGCGAGAGTTTGTTAGGTATAGTGGGGAGGCTATACCCTCTTGGAGGATCATAATAAGGGTACTGGTCCAAGTATAACAGTAAAGATGCAGTGGAAAGAAAGACTCAGCAGACTCGAACCAGACCCGCAGAGCGGAAGCATAATCAATATAGAATAACAACGGAAGCAGTAAATGAAACAACAACAGCAGAAATAAACACAACAGCATGCTAAGAACAAGTAACTACATCTGAACAGTAAAACATGCATCCAGAGCAGGTCATACACAACTGAATATAAACAGGGCGCCAATGGCTAACCAACAGTAGCTACAATAAGCATGCCAATACAGAAAGTAAACAAAACAAAGTAAACCCAGCTAGGCATGACCTCAAGGTCCATACCATCTCCATGCAACAACTAACGCAGCCCAGCTCCTGAAGCTGACCTCTTTCCTGCACGTAAATCCATAAAGTCTTCACGCGTCCCGAAGGGCCCGTGCAGGGTGTGAGACAAATCTCAGTAGGATACCACCCAACGGTGCGTACCAAATATATGTGTTTAATCAGTCATGCATTTACAAGGAAAGCAGTAAACAGTACGATGCACAAATAAATACAAACTCCACTGGTGCTCAACAGCCACCAAGGAGTGTCACCTGCTTCGGCCAACACCGGAATCTCTGTCGTGTAATCCGGCACCACGTGCCACCTGACACCTCGTGTCTCAAGTACCGATGTCCCAAAGGCACACCCAAAATAGTAACCCGACACCATGTGCCTCCTGACACCTCGTGTCTCAAGTACCGACGTCCCGAAGGCACGCCCAAGATAGTAACCTGGCACCATGTGCCTCCTGACACCTCGTGTCTCAAGTACCGACGTCCCGAAGGCACGCCCAAAATAGTAACCTGGCACCATGTGCCTCCTGACACCTCGTGTCTCAAGTACTGACGTCCCAAAGGCACGCCCATTTCCTGAAGGCTCCTCACCTTCCCCGTGGCTTTCTACGGCAAGCACCCCCAACCTGAAAAACCTAACCGCAACTACGGGGGCCTCTACCCACACGAGTGGTCAAAACCACCTCATCACGGAGTATCTCTGTGTGCACACTACTCAAAGTCCCGGTGAGTGGTAATCACCCAAAATATTCCTAAGCCACCAAAACATCTGACACCTTGTGTCCCTGCGACCATGTCGCTCAAGTACGATGGCCTCACCATCCAAGTAACCCGGGCCATGCCCAACCTGACAGTCACACTGCCTCAATCCGACGTCCATGACGCCCAATCCCGTGGTCAAAACCACCCAAAGTAACCCGGGCAAAGCCCCAACCTGTGATCAGCATCACTCAAGCGTAACTGGGCCAAGCCCAACACAACCCAAGGGGTCCAGCAGATGCAATTCAACAATTGTATATATAACATATGTAAATAGAAAACATAACCAGGCAAAACAAACTAAACAGTTGAATTTCACCCTACCAGGTGCTGTCCCATACCAGCACTGAGGTCTTAAATACCTCTAACAATTCATAACAGGCTTTGAAAAATTAAACTTAATAGTTTATAACAATAATATTTCAATTTAAACCATTTTGGTGTTTCCCGGCCAAAATGCCCCGACGAGCAACGACCCCTCACCCGGCCCTGCTCACGCAAACTGGTAACCGGGCATACCCAAAAGCATCCCAGAGGTCCCATAAGCATTACAGTATGAAAAAGCAGATAAAACGGGTCCCGCTCAAAATACCCGAAAACGCGCCGAAGGCCGCGTCACCTAAACAACTACGAAAACACAAAATGAGGTATGCACCACCTACCTGAGACTCGCATGATGCTACTCCTCCTGTAACACCCACCAATTCGGTCTAAAACGCGGTAAATCTACAAAATATTCAAAACCGCTCAAAGGAATATAACTCGTTCTAGAACAAAAATCAAACAAAACAGCCAAAGAGGAATCGAGGCCTTACCGAGGGGGTTCCAACGCACTAATCAGAGCTCGAAACGGGTCTCGGACAGACGATCGGGAAGAGGAAAGGGGTTCGTCCGACCTGGTTCGCGTATCCGGGCGGAGGAGGGGTGTTCTGCCTCAAAACGAGGCTACTGCTCGTTTTAGCACAAAAAAAAAGAAAGTACACAACGTGTACTTTAGGACTACACACCATGTATATTTCATTTAACTGTTCAAAAAATGGAAAGATTCCGCCAACTTACTTTCCCAGCCTGCCGACATGAGTACACGGCGTGTACCTAGGGGTACATGGCGTGTACTTGGTTCCTCTTCCTTTCCTCGCCGACATACTCACACGCCATGTATATCCCTCATACATGGCTAGACTACACGGCGTGTCTAAAGGGAACACGGCGTGTCCCTGGTTCTTACCCGGCCAACGGCCTACACGCCATGTATGGCCTCACACGATCGGGGGTCTACACAGCGTGTTCAAAACTACACGGTCATCACACGGCATGTACTCGGTGAGCACACGGCCGGTCACTCGCCTACACATACACGGCGTGTACTCAAGGTACATGGCGTGTAGTCTGGAAATTTCCAGAAACTTCCCATTAAATCCAGTTTCCTCGGAAACAAGTCAAAAATTTAAACAGGGTCGGGATTTTGACCCGTTCCAAAAACCCAGGTTCTTACAAACTCCCCACCTTAACGTAGCTCATCCCCGAGCTACCCAACGAAACCCAGAGATGGCACCGAACACGCCCATCCCAGTTAATCAACCTGGACTACCCCGGTCCCAAGGTTCTGGCTAAATTCCTCAAGGGGCTCCCCACCTTAGGAATTGCCTACTCGGTCTCAACCAACAAAACATAAAGCAAACAGGGTTTTACTAACCTGTTTTCTGGACGCAAAATCCTCCCGTGACGCATCGTCACCCCTGCACCTTGTTGGTGCTCCTGTATCACTACCGACACCCAACGTAACCCGCACCGCATCGGTGTCCGCCTCCACGAGGTCCTGGTGCCGAGCACCTCAAGTAACCCGCATCCACGATGACCTGATGCCCACGACACCTCAAGTAACCCGCATCCACGATGCCCCGATGCCCACGGCACCTCAAGTAACCCACATCCACGATGCCCCGATGCCCACGACACCTCAAGTAACCCGCATCCACGATGCCCCGATGCCCACAACACCTCATATATATATATATATATATCACACACCCGATATGGTGCCAACCCACTGACTAGCATCTAGTCAGTCCACAAAGATCCTGTGCACCTCGTACACTCAAAATAGACATACCTTTATAGGTCATGCCAAAAAGGAAACATGGAGATCACGGTCACACCGCGGTGTACCTCTAACTGTCACCGTCTCACCAGCCTGCTCAGCCTCTGGCAGCTCCATGGCATGCACCTGCCCTGAAACACGGCTGCCTGACGCCTGACCTCCCGATGCTGCTCCAGTCACCGGCCACTGACCCCTCAGCTGGGTCCCACCGTCTCTGTCACGACCTCCGCGCACAGCTGAACCTCGACTACCCTCTCCGGGTACCGAACCTGAACCAACTCTAGATGCCACAGTCTGTCCTGGTCCCTACCTACCGGCTATCTGAGAAGGTTGCATGCAAAACCTCTCCAGATGCCCGTCTTGTCCACATGCCCGACACTCCTTCGAAGGCCTACTGCACTGAGCCCGAACATGTCCCGACTGCCCACACTGGAAGCAAATCACTGAAGAACTACTACGAGGTGGTCTAGCTGAATCCCCGGCCTGACTGCCCTGCTGGAACTCATCCCGCCCTCGCTTCCTGCTGTCCGAACCATCACCTGAAGCTGCCGTCCTGCCCAAGCGAGACTTCTCCCTTTCGTTGCCCTCGGCTATGAGTGCCTGATTCACCGCTTCGGAGAAAGAACCCAGCCTGAAGATGTTCACCTGGACCCGAATGGCGTGTCGTAAGCCATCCTCGAAGCGCCTCACCCTAGCTGCGTCATCGCTCACCATACCCGGTGCAAAACGAGACAACTCTGTGAAGGTAGCTGCGTAGTCCATAACGGACATGTCTCCCTGCTGAAGACTCAAGAACTCCCGAGCTCTCTCTGCCCTCAACGTCTCTGGGTAGAAGTGCTCAAAGAACCTGCCCTCGAAGTCTTTCCAAGCCAGTCCCTCGTGCCTACGAGCCTGTACCTGTACATCCCACCAATGCTTCACCGGTCCTCTCAGCATGTACGTCGCCAGCTTGACCCTCCGCCCTGGAGGCATCTCGAGCTGCTCAAAAATCATCTGCATACTCTCTATCCAGTTCTCAGCCACCGACGGACCACCCTCTCCATGAAAAAGCGGTGGGTGCTGCGACTGGAACTCCCGCGTCAGATACGCCATAGAAGGCTCTGTACTCTGCGCGCCTCTGTCAATCCCCTGCAAGACATGTACCAGGCTAGCTCGGAGCTTCTCGTCAAGCCACGGACCGAACGATGCCAAACCCGGCTGCTGTCCTGCCTGCACTGGATCCTGAACCTATTCCTGTCCCTGAGCCTGTACCTGTGGCTCGTGCTCAGCCTGTACCGAATTCTGACCCTGATCCTGCGGCACTGTATCATCTCCTGCCTGACGCTCCATCGAGCCGTGAAGGAGTAACCCGCTGAATACCATAAATGGTCAGACATCCCATATATATATAACAATATATTCTACACAGATAAGGAAAGCAGTAAAAGGCAGTGCATAACAACTACCCTTACTCCCCCTCACCGCAACCCATGCCCCACGACATCCCGGCCTCACGGCCTCCTTACCCGCCCTCAACAGAGACAAGTATCACCAGTACCTCGGGCCATGCCCATCTCGACAACTCACGTTGCCTCAAACCGATGACCGAGTCACCCAATCCTGACAGTTACACTGCCTCACCCATAGTACCTGCCTACTCTCATAAGAGTCAGAACCAATTATCCTACAACATGCAATTCTACAAAATATAAAGCATGACATACTCATTTACACAACTAGCAGTTCTATCAGGAATTTCACCAACTCACATTTTAAAGTATATAAAGCATGGAATTTGATTTTTTTTTCATTCACATGGCATTATCACTTCACAAAGCATACATGAAATTATGAAATTGAAATACCCTAAAATGTGCCTATCAAAAGCCAAGCAACCAAGCCTTTCCATACCGGGCCAAGGTCCAAATCTCCCTTACCATTCTGGGTCAAGGGCCACATATCACAATCACGAACATCACACATCAAGTGAGCCACCGAGGTGGAAATCATATCAATTGTAATCTGAGCAAAAGAAAACAGTAGTTCCCACCCATGGTAACTTGGTCCTTCCCTCGTACCTGGGGCTGCAGGCACCCAAGCACAAGCTAGAAACCCAGTTCCAGTTACAACAACTTATCTCCAGTCTACTATATCCCAAATAGTAAAACCAGCAGAAAGAAACAAGAAGCCTCAAACTCATTAGTAGCCAGTAAAACACTGCTACTAAATCCCTGTCAAGAACTCCTCTGATACCACTTTGTAACATCCCAGACCCGGCCAGCCACCCGAACAGTTCCGAACGGGTCGGGTGTTACTACCTTAGGCGCACCTCCCCGAAAGCCAAAGGCTGCCGACTAACAGCGATGGTTTGTTAGGTATAGTGGGGAGGCTATACCCTCTCGGAGGATCATAATAAGGGTACTGGTCCAAGTATAACAGTAAAGATGCAGTGGAAAGAAAGACTCAGCAGACTCGAACCAGACCCGCAGAGCGGAAGCATAATCAATATAGAATAACAGCAGAAGCAGTAAATGAAACAACAACAACAGAAATAAACACAACAGCATGCTAAGAACATGTAACTACAACTGAACAGTAAAACATGCATCCAGAGCAGGTCATACACAACTGAATATAAACAGGGCGCCAATGGCTAACCAACAGTAGCTACAATAAGCATGCCAATACAGAAAGTAAACAAAACAAAGTAAACCCAGCTAGGCATGACCTCAAGGTCCATACCATCTCCATGCAACAACTAACGCAGCCCAGCTCCTGAAGCTGGCCTCTTTCCTGCACGTAAATCCATAAAGTCTGCACGCGTCCCGAAGGGCCCGTGCAGGGTGTGAGACAAATCTCAGTAGGATACCACCCAACGGTGCGTACCAAATATATGTGTTTAATCAGTCATTCATTTACAAGGAAAGTAGTAAACAATACGATGCATAAATAAATACAAACTCCACTGGTGCTCAATAGCCACCAAGGAGTGTCACCTACTTCGGCCAACACCGGAATCTCTGTCGTGTAATCCGGCACCACGTGCCACCTGACACCTCGTGTCTCAAGTACCGATGTCCCGAAGGCACACCCAAAATAGTAACCCGGCACCATGTGCCTCCTGACACCTCGTGTCTCAAGTACCGACGTCCCGAAGGCACGCCCAAGATAGTAACCTGGCACCATGTGCCTCCTGACACCTCGTGTCTCAAGTACTGACGTCCCAAAGGCATGCCCAAAATAGTAACCTGGCACCATGTGCCTCCTGACACCTCGTGTCTCAAGTACCGACGTCCCAAAGGCACGCCCATTTGCTGAAGGCTCCTCACCTTCCCCGTGGATTTCTACGACAAGCACCCCCAACCAGAAAAACCTAACCGCAACTACGGGGGCCTCTACCCACACGAGTGGTCAAAACCACCTCATCACGGAGTATCTCTGTTTTCACACTACTCAAAGTCCCGGTGAGCGGTAATCACCCAAAATAGTCCTAATCCAGCAAAACATCTGACACCTCGTGTCCCTGCGACCATGTTGCTCAAGTACGATGGCCTCGCCATCCAAGTAACCCAGGCCATGCCCAACCTGACAGTCACACTGCCTCAATCCGACGTCCATGACGCCCAATTCTGTGGTCAAAACCACCCAAAGTAACCCGGGCAAAGCCCCAACCTGTGATCAGCATCACTCAAACGTAACCGGGCCAAGCCCAACACAACCCAAGGGGTCCAGCAGATGCAATTCAGCAATTGCATATATAACATATGTAAATAGAAAACATAACCAGGAAAAACAAACTAAACAGTTGAATTTCACCCTACCAGGTGCTGTCCCATACCAGCACTGAGGTCTTAAATGCCTCTAACAATTCATAACAGGCTTTGAAAAATTAAACTAAACAGTTTATAATAATAACATTTCAATTTAAACCATTTTGGCGTTTCCCGGCCAAAATGCCCCGACGAGCAACGACCCCTCACCCGGCCCTGCTCACGCAAACTGGTAACCGGGCATACCCAAAAGCATCCCAGAGGTCCCATAAGCATTACAGTATGAAAAAGCAGATAAAACGGGTCCCGCTCAAAATAATCGAAAACGCGCTGAAGGCCGCATCACCCAAACAACTACGAAAACACAAAATGAGGTATGCACCACCTACCTGAGACTCGCACGATGCTACTCCTCCGGTAACACCCTCCAATTCGGTCTAAAACGCGGTAAATCTACAAAAGATTCAAAAATGATCAAAGGGATATAACTCGTTCTAGAACAAAAATCAAACAAAACGGCCAAAGAGGAATCGAGGACTTACCGAGGGGGTTCCAACGCACTAATCAGAGCTCGAAACGGGTCTCGGACGGAAGATCGGGAAGAGGAAAGGGGTTCGGCCGGCCTGGTTTGCGTATTCGGGTGGAGGAGGGGTGTTCTGCCTCAAAACGAGGCTACTGCCCGTTTTAGCACAAAAAAAAGAAAGTACACCATGTGTACTTTAGGAATACACGCCGTGTGTATTTCATTTAACTGTTCAAAAAACAGAAAGATTCCGCCGACTTACTTTCTGAGCCTGCCAACATGAGTACACGGTGTGTACCTAGGGGTACACGGCGTGTACTTGGTTCCTCTTCCTTTCCTCACCGACATACTCACACGCCATGTATATCCCTCATACACGGCGTGTCTAAAGGGAACACGATGTGTCCCTGGTTCTTACCCAGCCAACGGCCTACACGCCATGTATGGCCTCACATGGTCGGGGGTCTACACGACATGTTCAAAACTACACGGTCATCACACGGCATGTACTCGGTGAGCACACGACCGGTCACTCGCCTACACATACACGGCGTGTAGTCTGGAAATTTCTAGAAACTTCCCATTAAATCCAGTTTCCTCGGAAACAAGTCAAAAATTTAAATAGGGTCGGGATTTTGAGCCGTTCCAAAAACCCGGGTTCTTACATCCTTCTCCCAAGTAGTCTGCCCCTACTTGGGCGAACGATCATGTCTAGCCCTCTATGTGGATGAGGCCACACCTGGACAAACCATATGGGTGAACCATAACTAGGCGACCCATACTTGGGGCGAGCCTCACTTGAGTGACCCAAACTTGGGTGATCCTTCACCCAAGTTATGCCACTTGAGCGACCCCTCGCACCCGCTGGTCGAAACCACGAAGGTTTCACCCCCACACCCCCACTCAGGATCACTATAGAGACTCTGACCCAGTCCCTTCTCTACTGTTATTAACCCTTATTAAAAATGGAGAGTTGGACTATGAACTTTTTGGTCCTAGAAGATGATGTTTTGGGTTACGACACATACAACCCCACCTCTCATTCCAAATCACCATGAGTCAAGATATTCCTCATGGTTCAAGAAATAAAGACATCCTCCTAAGTATAAACCCCAGCCAAACCAAATCACCATGAGTCGAGATACTCCTCATTGTTCCAAAAACGACTGGAAAACCCAAATAATCCTTGAAGCACTGCTCACCCTAGTCCTTTTCCCTAACCCTCAAAACCTTTTAGGTAGATTTCCAAGACTCGAAGGGGTTAGTAGGATTAATGTTCCCCTAGTATTTTTACCATAAAACACCTATGCAGGCCACCTCCCTTAAGTCAACCACACTAGGGAAAAATCCCCTTCTCAAGACCGAGACTTAAGCATCATTCTTCTAAAGACACCTGAGGAGACCCTTAGATCCTAGAGTAAGGCCCCGCTAAAGGGTTTTCTCCCATGTTTTCCATCACACAGAGATCTCATCATCTTTCCTAGGTCTGCCCTACGTAAGACCCCTTAAGCTCGTCCAAACTTCACCTACATGAGATCCCTTCACCTCGCCCAACATTCACCTGTACGACCCATCTTCATCTCACCCAGCCTTCACCTACGCAAGCCATCTTCATCTCACCCAACCTTAACTTGTGTGAGCCTCCTTTAAGTTCTATTTTATGGAACCAATGGTAGGAAATATCTTCCCTTGGATCCATCATTTGAGGGGGACTAATCCAATACCTCTCCCAAAGCCTCTATATTTTCCTTCTCTAAGACCAGGGACTTGCCATTTCAAATAGTGGTGGGGGGGATTTATTTATCCTTTGATGAGGGTTATTGAATTATACTCCTCTATTATATGGAACAAGAGAAAGGGAATCCCTCCTAGAGTAAGCCCATAGTCTTTCTTACAAGAGGTCACACCCCTCCTATCTTCCGTCCCCCCGGGTTATGAAAACAAAAGAGATTGGCACACAAAGGCCCTTTCTCTCTCCCCCTTGCTGAATGATAAAAGTGAAGAGTTGTTTGAGGTGATTGTTTTTCATTAGGTGTGGTCAAGGACTCTGTAGTGTGACACGACTGTTGTGGTACTACATGCACTGAGTAGGACATGCATTGTTAGATGAACATTTTTGAGAAGATTTCATCATGTGGCATCGAGATCAGGTACACTGGAGTGTGTCGATTATTTTTGTGAAAGTGGAAATGGAGTATTTGAGGAAAATTCTCAAGATACATGCGTTGATGGGGAAGTATCGATCAACTTATAAGGAACTAGAAAGAGAACATTTGGAACATTAGAGGTAGTCCTAAGAACACCTATGGATCATACGAGTACAATTACATGAGCTTACTAAGTTTTTGGAACAACGTATTCATGGTTTGGAACCTCTAGTTGTTGAAGAACAAGTTACTCTTTGGTTTCACGATGTGGAAGATGAAAGACTGTGAACTGCCACACTACTACAAATAGTGCTTTTATTAGCACCATAACTAGATTTTAACAGTGCGTTTTTAGCATTGTTAATATAAGTGAAGATTAAGGGGGTCCCTTTTATCAGCGCTCACAAAAATGATGATAAAGACCCCTTTTATCAGCGCTTTTAAAAAAACGCTGATAAAATTCAAAAAATGTAATTTTCGTAAAAAAATATCCAAAAATAGGAGACCCTTTTAACAGTGCCCCCCACTCATGCCCACCCCTACCAGCCAACCTTTAACAACACCCTCCCTAGCCCTTTAATGGTGTTAGCCCACCCTGCACATGCGCGCGCGTCCCTTCCTCCCCGAGATTCGAACTCGAGACCTCTTTCTTGCATGATGGACACTTTACCACTCCTCAATGTTACTTTGTTATCCATTTAGTGATATATCTATCTATCTATCTATATATTTATTTAATTATATTTATTCATAATTTAAAATATATTTATATTAATATATATATAGTTATATTAACATATATATTTATTCGTATATTAATATCAATTAATATCTATTTATTTATATATATGTATAGTTATATTTTTTATCTGTATATTTATTCATATAATAATATATATTTAGTTATATATTTATTCATATATTAATATATATTTGTAATATTAGATTTAAATAAATTTATAAAATATGTTTTTTGGTGTGTTTATAAATAAATAAATAAATACATACATACATATATAAAACATACAAACACATGTATATATATTATATATGTGTGAATCTGTAAGTATAATTGTACATATTTATACAAATTTATATATATTAATATGTCTATTTATATGTTAGAATATATAGATAATATATATTAGTTTGCTAAAACACACACACACACAAATATATATATATATATATATATATATATATATATATATAGACACACACACACACATTATATAGGTATATAAATAATCATATTTTGTATTTTAAATAAAATAAATATTAGTTTTTATTTAAATAAAGATTATATATTAATAAATATATTTTATATGTAAATATGTTTAATTAATTATTTATCAAATCAATTTTTTAGGTATGAATATATAAAAAATATGTATATATTATTATATATTTGATTATAAATAACAGTACATTGTGAAAAATAATAAAATTTCAAAACCATTATATCAATATGAATTTAATAACTATGAATAAATTTAATCACCACCAAAAAATGGCAAAAATACCCCTATAAATGAGTCTACAAATCCATCAAATGTTAAAAAATCAGGATACAACGACTAAAAACTTAGTTTTGGAGGCCTTCTGGGCCATTTTTGGCCTTGAAAAATCCTTGACCAAGATATCCCGATCACAGCGGCGTAGATCTCATCGTAAGCTTCAATTTGATATGTGGTATAGCTCAAACAGACACCCAGATCAAAAGTTATGACTGTTTGATGTTTGAGTTGTTTCTTCAACTTAATTTATATATTTTATTTATTTTATATTAAAATTGTTATTAAATGATTATTATTTGATAAAAATAATAAAACTATTAATTAAAAGTATTTTTTAAATTATTTCATAATCTTTTTTACTAAATATCTTATATAGTAAGTTTAAATTTTGATTTATCCATATCTAAAACACATTTAAAAAATATATATTATATTTATATCAATATCAATATATTTATATATAATATATTAATATATTACTTTTAATGATTTTTTTTGAAATATACCATTTATCAGTGCTAGTAAAAAAAAGCACTGATAAAGGGGTACTTTTAATAGCACTTTTTTAGTGTTGTTAAAGGGTACCCTCTTTATGAGCGCTTTTTTAGCACTGTTAAAGGGGTGGCGCTGTGAAAACCTGAATCTATGGTAGTTCTAGTTAAACATGTGTGGAGAGGTGTAAAGAATGTTATTTCTTTTTTTGCTCTTAGAAACAGGGTAAACAGATTTTCTAATACTAGTATGAGACAAGAACAATGACGCTTGGTCGAGGACAATTTAATTCCAGATGACCATTTATCAAGAAGAGTGTAGCAAGGTGTGTGCGGATGGCTGAGCTTATTGTGTTTCTGCATACACTTTGGAGCTAGGAGTGGTGGTAGTGCAACAAAAACCCTCTCTTGCATCATGAGGTCTGGAGAAATACTTCTTGACTTCTGCTATATGCATCCAGGAAAGGAAATCCAAGGAGATGTTTCTTGAAAATGGTCTGTATTCAAAACCATTTGCTGGAGGAAAATTCAGATCATGCCTCCAACTTCACGAAATGGTAAAGATATGGAGGAAAACACCTCACTAACTACTCTCTGTGATAAGGAAAGTCACAACACCATTCCTGATTCGAGATGGGTAAAACAAAGTGTAATAGAAAATTAATTTTCTAAAGAAGACAAGTGTCCTGTGTTGAATTAAATGTTTCAAAAGTTTATGTTTCTCATGCTGCTGAGGAAACTATTTCATACATTGATAATGTATCTAAAGGTGAGATATAATCAGCCAATATTGATACTCATTTTGTCTTCAAGTGAAGTGTTTTTCCAGGAGCAATGAGAATAATTTTTGGAAAGCATCAAATGCTTCTTGTGCTGTGGAGATCGACATCAAATTAGACTGAAATCAACTGAAGGAGATTTAGAATTATAGAATAATGGAAGGAATTATTATACTGGCTTTGCGAACATTGGTTGTGTGGCCTTAGGTTGTTCTCACAGTGGAAACAGGATGTGGAGTGGGCATTGAAGCAACTGATTTACTTGCTAGACCTATATTTAATATGCGTATTAGTTGTGGAGATTACATTTCTATGTGATTCAAAAAATAATACATCTTCTCTCATATTTTCCTTCCATAGAGACAGATCGACAGTGTTGAATGAAGAGTGGATTTCGGGAGACACATGTAGTGAATGATGAACAACAATATACTTGGGATATGGTTCCATTACCTCATATAAAGAAGGCCATTAGGAACAAATGGGTCTATACGATCATGAGGGATGAAACAGATCAGGTGGAAAGATATTGTGCGAGACTGGTGTTCAAAGGATATGCTCAGAAGGAAGGTATTGATTTCAATAAAATATTTTATCTTGCTGTTAGATTGACAACTATTCGGGAAGTTCTGGAAATGTGTGCTACATACACTCTATATCTAGGGTACCTAAATGTGAAAATAGATTTTCTCCATGGTGATCTTGATGAATAAATCTATATTCTCCAACCAAAAGGTTTTTTTGAAGAAGTTAAAGGGAACTTATTTTTCAGGTTGAACAAATATTTGTACGGTCTCAAATAGGCATCGAGTTATTGGTACAAGATATTTGATTCCACATTAAAAAAATACGTTGGAAGACATTTTGGAGAGAGAAAATAATAATAATGGTCACCGTATTCATTTCATTCAAAGAGGTTGACACCCTACCATTATTCCCCCATTTAATTTGGTAAAAGACATTTAATTGAGGGGATACCAAAGGAGGGTTAAGGGAGGCTATAAAAAGGGATCTCCTCCAATAATTTTCATCATTGGATTCTCAAGCCACACATCTTCATCATTGAGTGCAGTATTTTTTGAGGTGTCTCTCTAAATTTTCAAGAGAGATTTTCTTGAGTGTTTTCTTCTTGTAATTGACAGAGATTTCGTACCTTCATTTTACCATAGTGAAATCCTTTTATTTTCTCATGGGTTTTACCCCTTTCATTTTAGGGGTTTTCCACATTACATCCAGTGTTCATTTTATTTCCTCACATTTTCACTTTTTTTATCTTGTAATTATCGTTTTACCCAAGGGACAATTATTTCCAATCCTAACAAGTGGTATTAAAGGGTATGTTTTGGCCCGAGGAAATTCTATAGTGACAATGTGTCTAAATGGTGGTGAAATTCTAGATCAAAAAATTCAATGGAAATAATTTTTCATTGTGGAAAATGAAGATGCACACAGTGCTGTGGAAAGATAATTTCCTACAAGACATTGGAGAGAAACCGATGGGTGTGATGGAGGATAAATGTAATGACATGGATGAGAATGATATTTCCAACATCCATTTGGATTTGGTAGATGGCTTTCTATCAAGCATTGTGGAGAAAAAGACAGTGAATGAAATTTGGGATACTCTATCAATGATGTGTGAGGAAAATTCACTCCACAAAAATATTTTCATAAAGAGAAAATTATACACTCTTCGAATGGTGGATTCATCATCGGTGACCAACCACATCAACACCCTCAATACCCTTTTTTCTCACCTTACGATGTGGGGATATAAAATTTTGGATACTGAACGTGTAGAGATTCTACTCTAGAGTTTTCCAGATTCGTATGATCAACTTATCATCAACCGTACCAATAATGTCCAAATGGATATGTTATGATTCAATGATGTTTCACCTACAGTTATTAAAGAATAAAGTTTTTGTAAGAACAAGTAATACTAATAGATGACTTCACACCAAGTGGAAGATCTATCAATGGAAAGAGGAAGAATGATAGAGTGTAGTTCTAGTGGGAGCCAGAATCATGGCTGGTCAAAAATCAAGGAGCAAGAAGAAAAATGCCAGATGTCACAATTGTGGTAAGAGGGGGCATATTAGTAAAGACTGTTGGAATAAGAAGGGTGGTGAGAATAACTCTTAAGGAAATGTGGTCAATACATATGGAAATGGAGATGTACTAGTCAGTGAAGTGGCGGCAACTACTGAAGGTAAACAACATCTAAACGATGCATGGATTATTGACTTAGGAGAAACATGGAACATTAAATCTCGATGGTAATGGTTTGATCAATATGAAACTATCCCAGAAGGAATTTCGTACTTAGGAAATGATCATACATTTAATATCTTCAGAGTTAGCACCATAAAACTAATGATGTTTGATGACATAATCCGAACTATTCAAGGAGTAATCCATGTGCAGGTCCTAAAGAAGAAAATTTTTTCATTAGAAAAATTTAATGACATCAGATTTAAGACTTTCACCGAGAAAGGGATGATGAATATTGTGAAGGGAGCTCTTGTGTTGATGAATGCAGAAAATATCTCAAAGAACCTATACATGATTATGGGTGAAATTTACAAGGAATCAAATATACTTATCGCATCAACTACCTCGATGGAAGAGTTGACGACGTTATGAAATCATAAGCTTGGACATATATTTGAATGAGGTTTGAAGATTCTTGTGGATCAGAAGTTGTTTCTTGGGCTTACAAAGATAACCTTAACATTTTGTAAGCACTGTGTTTTGAGTAATCAACAGAAGTATAATTTTGGAACATCAACAACAAGGAGTAAAGATATCTTGGAGTTGATCCATTACGATGTTTAGAAAGCATTGGTTGTGTCCCTTGGAGAAGAAATGCACTTTTTATCTTTCATTGATGACTATTACTAGAGATGTTGGTTGTTTCTAATAAAGAGGAAATCAAATGTCTTTGAAGTATTCAAAACATTCAAAGCACAAAAGGAGCTTGAATCTAAAAAGAAGATCGAGTGTTTCAGGGTTGACAATGGTGGAGAATATACAAGTGAGGAGTTTGATTCTTTTTCTCAACATTAAGGAATCAAGAGACAGTTCATAGTGGCATAAACTCCTTAGAATAATGGAGTGGTAGAGAGGATGAATAGAACCTTGTTGGACAGAACAAGGGAGATGATGAAGAATACATGAGTTACCAATATATTCTGGATAGAAGTAGTAAATACCACCTGTTATGTGATCAATTGATCCCCTTCAGTGTAAATTGATCTGAAGACACCGATGGAGATGTGTACTGGTAAACCCACTGACTATTCTCAATTGCACACTTTTGGAAGTCCTGTATATGCACTGTTTAATGAACAGGAAATATCTAAGTTGGACTCAAGATCTAGGGAATGTATCTTCTTGGGATATGCTGATGGTGTGAAGGGGTATAGTTTGTGGGATCCCACTACCCACAAACTTATCATCATTAGATTCAATTTTTGAACAAGACAAGTTGAAAATGGAGATTGATAAATACACAGAGAAAGAGAGTATAAAAACTACAACAGTCGATGTGAAGGATGAAAAAAAGGAAGAACCAGTTTTCCTAGAAGCATTACCAGAACATGATGATCAAGTACTGGATGATCCTGGAATAAAATGGTCTAATTGAGATAAAAGAGTGCCAATTTGGAACTTAGATTATATCACTGAGATAAATGTTTCATATTTCTTATTGAAATAGGATGGAGAGCCATCATCTTTTTTGGAGGCGACCTAGAGTATGGATGTATCTTCCTAAATGTAGGCAATATAGAAGGAACTTGAAGCCCTGCATAAGAACAAGACTTGGGATCTTGTTCCATTAACTCATAGAAGGAATCCCATTAGGAATAAATGGGTCTATAAGATCAAGAGGGATAAAACAGATCAGGTGGAAAGATATCATGTGAGAATGGTGGTCAAAGGATATGATCAAAAGGAAGGTATTGATTTCAAGGAAATATTTTCTCCTATTTTAGACTGATGACTATTCAGGTAGTTTTGGAAATGTGTTCTATATACACTCTACATATAGAGCACCTAGATGTGAAAAAAACTTTTCTCCATAGTGATCTTGATGAAGAAATCTATATGGTCTAACCAGAAGGTTTTTCCAAATAAGGTAAAGAGAACATGGTTTTCAGATTGAAAAAATATCTATACAGTCTCAAACAGGCACCAAGGTGTTGGTATAAGAGATTTGATTCCTATATCATGAGACTTATATACAATATACTTAATTCAGATTCTTGTGCATATTTCAAGGGTATGGATGGTAATGATTTTATCATTGTACAGTTGTATGTGGATGACATGTTGGTTTTATTCCTAAAAAATAATCAAATCTAGGAGACAAAGGCACAATTGGATAAAGAGTTTGATATGAAGGACTTGGGACCCACAAATATGATTCTTGGGATGAAAATTTACTAAGACATGAATAATGGAATGATTTGACTATCACAGAAGAATCATTTGAGGAAAGTCTTGAAATGATTTAATATGCAAGATTGTAATCTAATTTCTACCCCTCTTCCTATTAATTGCATGTTATCCTCCACGATGAGTCCTGACAGTGAAGTAGAGAGGATGAAAATGTCTCAAGTTCCATATGCATCAACAATGGGGAGTCTGATGTTTTCTATGGTATGTACTAGACAGGACATTGCACATGCAGTGGAAGCAGTTAATTGATACATGTATAATCTAGGACGATAGCATTGGATCATGGTGAAGAGTATATTGAGATACATTATGGAAACCTTATATGTTTCATTATGTTATAGAGGATCAAATTTCACTATCAGAGGCTATGTTGATTCATATTTTTCAGGTGATTTTGACCAGAGAAAATCCACTGCTGGTTATGTGTTTACTCTTGTAGGAGGAGTTGTGAGATGAATTTCAAAGTTACAATTAGTTGTGGCTTAATCTATGATAGAGGCGGAGTACATGGCAACCACATAGTCCTGAAAAGAGGAAATTTGAATGATAAGGTTGTTGGAGGATCTCAGGCACAAACAATATCATATTTCATTGTATTATGACAGTTAGAGTGCCTTGCACATTACAAGGAATCTATATTTTCATTCTAGGATGAAGCAAATTGGCATAAAATATAATTTTGTTCGAGATGTGGTGGAGGAAGGAAGTGTGGAAAAATATAAAATTCACTCTAAAGAAAATCTAGCAGATTTCATGATGAAGGCAATTGGTTCTGATAAGTTCAGATGGTGTAGATCCTTGAGTGTCCTTACAGAGACATGAGAAGCAGGTTTGGAAGATAGAAAGGATGTGTGGAGATGTGATTGACACTTAATCAAATATCTAAGTGGGGTATATGTTGGAAGACATTTTAGAGAGATAAAATAATAATGATGGTCACCGTATTCATTTCATTCAAATAAGTTTAAACCCTACCATTATTCCACCATTTAATTTGGTAAAAGACATTTAATTGAGGGGAGACTAAAGGTGGGTGAAGGTAGGCTATAAAAAGGGATATCCTCTAATATTTTTCATCATTGAATTCTCATGAATAACATATTCAGCATTGAGTGCATTATTTTGTGAGGTGTCTCTCCACATTTTCAAGAGAGAATTTATTGAGTGTTTTGTCCTTGTAATTGAGAGAGAGTTTGTACCCTCATTTTACCATAGTGAAATCCTTCTATTTGCCCATGGGTTTTTACCCCTTTCATTTTGATGGTTTTCCAAGTTATGTTCGGTGTTCATTTTATTTCCTCACTTTTTCACTATATTTTTATCTCATAATTATCATTTTATTGAAGGGAAAATTAATTTCAATCATAGAAAATATCATGAAATAGATGCGATGAATGATGAAAAATAGTGGAAAACAAATGAGCTATAAAGGTAGGGAATTTCTAAGATTTCTTTTTTCTTATGAAATATGTGTTGCTTGATATGTTTTGGAACCATCCAAGCTACCCTTGATAAAAAACCTTCGATCGTTAGCCCTTCAAAACCGATGATGGAATCATCATCATCCATCTTTTTATTGTTAACCCCTTAGAAATAATAATTGGAATTACCATCATTCCAATTGATTGATGCTCTCTTATGTAGCCTTAAGAGTCATTATTCATGTGTCACTTTGACCATTGGTAAGATACCTATTCTTGATAGTCATTTAGATTCCTTAATTTCTTACTCTCCTCAGGCTCGGTAGTGATGGTTTGGTCCAGGGGGAGGGGTTGCTACTTGTTTTATTCAATTTACTATCATACTATTCCCTCACTCCCTTGTTTGGTATGGGAGAAGGGGGTCATTGTTTGTTATCTCTTTAAAAATTTTCATTTGTTTAGTTTTATCTTGATTTGTTTGTCTTGCATTCCATATTTCTTTAAATATCTACTTATGATGGTTTAATTACTATTATGTTTTATCGCTACATTGATTAAGTGTTATTTGTTTGTAACTATTATAATATGAAATTTTATATGGGAAATGGGAAGTATTTTAAAAAATGAAATTGGAAAGAATAAAATAGTTTTGACTATGGAAACATGAAAGAATGGAATGATTCCTTGTTATGTTGACATTATTGACTATCCATGCACAACTACATTAATTGTTGAATCACATTTGTACATAAATATATGTTGTAGCATTATGTTGATAATGTTGTATTAAATTATGTCTAAATAGGAAATGAATAAATGAGAATAGGTTATTAATAAGAAGGAACTACATAATTAAAAAGGGAATCTAGAATGGTAGTGTATAATGTGGAAGAATTAACATGCTCACCTAATTCATGAGACATATAATAATTATTGGTTGAATATATGTTTTTGCATTAGGTTTAAATGTTGTAGATGGAAAAATTATTTAAGGATGATAATATGATAGTGATAAAAAGTTACCCTAGAATTAAAGGTTGATAATTTAAGTAGTATAGTTTAGGTTTTGTTATAGGTGATCATGTTTAAGTGGTTATGTTCAATTAACTAAATAAATAAATGGAATAGGATAACTGGATAATTAGTGGGTAATCTATGTACTAGAATAGTCTTTATAGTAATATTTAATAGTGTTATCGCATATTTGTGATGATTATTAGAACATGAATTTATGTGGTTGATTATCAGTTGTTGCATTATTAACATTACTTCATATTGTATCTTGAAATGTCATGTTTATTATTATTTTATGTGTTTTATTTCTTGAATTTTGTTCTTTTCTATTATCATTGTCTAATTGTTTGTGTGATTGATGGATTTTTTTGTCTGTGAATCAATTTTACTATATATACTGACTGTGATGGATTTCAGTTATGTATATACCTATAATGGCTTAATGTATAATACACCTATACATATGTTGTAATGGCTCTAGAATGTCACATGTATAGTCTTTATAGGCTGTAATATCGCATTTAATGGATCTAGAATATCGCATGTATAGTCCTTACAAGCATTAATGGATTGCAGTTGAGATATGCATTTATATATGCACATGATCTGTAATGGATTAAAGTGTAGTGTAGTGTATATACATATATATGCATATTGTAATGGCCCAAGGTTTTGACACATGCACCTATTTATGGGTCGTAATGGATTAAGGTTATAACATGTACACATTTCCCTCGTGCTATGATGTCTTAGGGTCATTTCATATTCTTGAGCTGTGATGGCACTTAGTTATAGTATAAGTCGATGAGATGATGATGTGGTGGTTGTAATAGGGATATGGTTGTGGTGATGTGGTATTGTGGTGATGATGAGGTGGTTGCGGTGATGTGGAAATGGATGGGATGTGATTATGATGGCCCTTAGGCTGTGATGGATTAGGGTTATGTTATGTTCTTGGGCTGCGACGACTCTCAGTTATAGCATGAGTCAATGAGATGATGATGTGGTGATGTTGGTGATTGTGATGTTGCTATGGTTGTGGTGATGTGGTGTTGTGGTGATGATGTGGTGGTTATGGTGATGTGGCAATGGTTGTGATGTTATTATGATAACTACCCCTATGGGTCTCAACAAGGTCTCGAGTTCGAGCCCCACTGAGTACTTCCCTGCATTTGTGTGTTGCACAATTTTATTTTTAATGTATCCCATTCCCCCTGAATCAATGTAAATATATTATTCTTGATATGATGAATTTATTATGATGAAAAAAATAAGTTATTTCTTTTTAGATCTTAGATATTACCTATCTGAATTAGGAAACCTAATATCTTCCTCATTTATTTAAACTAATGGAATAATAACCTATTGTGAACTGATTATTCGAATGATGGTGTTATAATTTTGGGATTTCTATTTTATTATTATAAGCCCCTAGAAATCTGAATTCACTGACTCTTTTGGTTGTATAAATCCCTTTATCTAATATGATGAATGCAGGTGATGCAATTGAAATAACTAATAAGTGATTTTATAATGTTAATATTTTTTTCTTATAATATAACTTACTTTCTTAGACCCTATTCTTGATTAACCCTCATCTCTACTTAGTTGATTTCATACATGTATATCTTGGAAATTTTATTTCACATGGATATAAAGTTCTTTATAAATATTATTCTACAAAGTACACCCAAGTTCTCACCCTCTATAGTATTCTTGATATGTTTTATAGGAAGGTTCGATGGATATTTAGAGATGTTGTTGTTCCAGCAGTTGAAGTGGAGCCTAGGGGGGTTGTTTTGTGTTGTACTTATTTGTATTGTATTACATTATCATGTAGACATCGTTCGGGATCAGGAATTGCATATTTGTGGATATATAAATATATATATAGAGAGAGTTGATTGGTGGTTTTTTTTAATTTTATTCAGAACTCTTGAGGGCAATGTCTCTCATATGTGTGAAAGATATCTTCGTTGCTAATGATCAACGCAAGGTCTATTGGAGATGGTCTTCGGGGGTCACATATCTTCATTTCCGACCCAGGTTGGATTCCAATGAGGGTGGTTCATGACAGTGATGTCAAGACCATAAGAAAAATACCCTAAGAGGGGGTCAATTTTTTCTTTTTCACTCAAGATATAAATATTAAGTCATAATTTTTTCATTTTCATCACATACATTTCTTGGATAGTTGGATGTACAACACCTTTCCCTGATTCATCTGATGAATCATAATAACTCAATTCCATTGGACACTTAATCCAATTTCTACCTAGCCAAGTGTCAAACTCTCACAATCATATAACCTTTATCTTGTATGCCTTGCATAAGATAATCCATGGGTGATCTGCTTTGGAATGACTTTTTTATTTGGTTAATTGAGTTATTAGTGAGTGCAACTATTGGAAGGAATCTTACACCTCTGCATTTTTAGGCCCACTAGAGAAATAATGTAAGGAAAATTAGGATATCATCAATTTAGTCTTTCTCTTGTTTTTAGATTTATGATTAATTAGAACACAACATTTGAATCGTCTTCTTTTTTCACATGAAATAATGAAATGACACAAAGAACACAAAAATGCTACCTGATTCACCCCCAATTTAGTGACTATGTTTGAGAAATAGGAACAACTCACTTTTCATCTTAATCAAATAAAAAAATAGACAATTGATTACAATAGGTTTATAATAGACTCACTATCACTCAAGGATCACTTACCATTACCATTACAGCAACAATTTACTCTTTCTCATGTTTTTAGATTTATGATTAGTTAAGAACACGATGTTTAACCTGTCTTATTTTATCACATTCAAGAATAGAATAACAAAAAGCACACACAAAAACAAGTGTTTCTTCACTACCTTGATCATTTTAATTTAGTCTTTTGAAATGAAACTATGAAATAGGGAAAGGTATTCTCAACCCCCAAACCATGATCACCCAAACCACAGTTTCTACACCGCCCTAACCATTTAAATTTAAGTCTTCTAAAACGGATACCTGAAATGCTCTCCTAATCATAACCATTATAATAAGCCACCAAACTTCTATCCACCATGACTCTCCTGGACATCATAGTGATCAATCAAAACCCCTAATAAATGTTCAATACCACGCTCTTAAAAACACCTTCCTCACAAAAATGATATAACACATTCTTTGCACCAAATCACAAATGTTTTCATCACCACGAAGTCATGATTTTGTCTTCCTTAACCAAACTACCTTCAATAATATTCAAAGATACTCCAAAACACCTTCAAACATAATATGATTTATCCTTTAATTATCTTTCCAATAAACAAAACCCACATTACGAACTTCATTTTGAAAATAAAAATCCCCCCTTTGGGTTTGTTGGCAATACCATCCACTTATGAGTAATACAACATCATTGTAATTATTCATGTAAAATATCTAAGAAACATGAGATAAAATTAGTGTAAGAAAAAAATGTAAACAAAGTATTTTTGTAGAATCATTTGAAACATAAATTCTTACCTCATGAAATTCTCAATTACTAAAACACATACCATGTTGATTCATTACAGTTATTGAGAATTTAAAAACACACTTATACACATCCCCCTTACTTGATCTCCACTTATCTTCAACCCCTTTCTTATTTGAACTAATATCCCCATTTGAGTATATCATAATCAACTGTCCACTTTTCTATGATAAATAGAGATTATCCACTCTTCTCCCCCTTCAGAACAAACCATGAGGATAAACGATCCCATAATATGTGCATGTATGTTTTCAATACAACCTGAACATGTCAAAAAAAAATTAGTCCATACCTAGGGAGGGGGGGGGGTCTCCAATCATTCATGTGGATGTAAATGAATTGATAAGTTTACTGAAAGTTAAAATTTTAAACTGTTTTAGGAGGAATAAGGGGGTGGTTAATAAAGTGCAGGGTAGTTTTTTAGAAGGCTTTCTGTTTTGTTTTAGAATATTGGCAATATAAATTTTTTTATAGGAAAGCAATGAAACTCTAGCTTAGTTATTGGAAGGTTATTGTTAGGAATGTTGGGGGATGTCCATGTGTGTGTGAGACTATGGTAGTGTGTAGTGATCTGTTCATGAGAGTGGTAGTTGGAAGGTTGGGTATTAGTTTCTAGGGGAAACATTATACTTTTATATTGTTAGTTTGTTAGGAGATACTACTGGCAGTAGGTTGTTAATTTGTTAGGGGTTACAATTGGAAGTAGGTTGTTGTTTTTTAGGGGTTATAAGTAGGAGTGAGTTGGCATGGGTAGGGATACAATTCATTTTTTTTGTTTTCTCACTATCTAGCAGGGAGGTTCCGGCTTTGGGAAGCCACTTCCAGGATCTACCGAGGAGTGGTCTTCTTCAGTAGGGATTCTTCTTCATCTATATTATTCTTCTACCTTTACCTCCTAATATAAACCATGATTCTTCTTCTATTAAATAGTGAATATAGTGTTGTTTTTATATTATCTCTCTCATTTCCCTAACAATTTTGGTGGCTCAGCTAGGGAAACTTTAATGTGGGAGTGATGATCATAGAAGGAGATGCGTGCACTGGCCATTTTTGGAGTCTTCGAACGGTCCTAGAGGGGATCGTTGATGCAGTGAAATCATTTCATTATAAAAAATTCACTACACCTTGGAGACTATTGAATCGAGCACCAAGAACATAGCTAGGGAATCACTATAAGTCTGGATAAGTCATGACACTGCTAGAAAAAAACAAAAAATTTAGTTGTGCAGCTGAGTTGGATGCACAAAATGACAAAAAGAGTTGTGCTGCTAGATTTTACAGTAGAGGATCTGTATAGCTGGATCATCTAAGAAGAATGGTATTTTGAATTTTTTTGGACAACAGAGGACAGGAAAATACATTGATCTCAACTTTGAATGGTGAAAACCAAACTCTTTTGGTTCTTATCTTGGATGAGGGAAAATCCTATATCAGAATGGGATCAGCTGAAACAAGAACTACTTGAGAAGTTTGGGAACAACATGGAGAAACTTGTTCCAATAGCAAAAGTGTAGGAGTCAGGAGAGGGGGAAGGGAAGTCAACTCTTGCTCAACTAACACATTTTCTACTACTACAGTTTAAATTAACACAACCATTGGTGATGAAACTTACTATAATAGAGTAGCATCTTGATTCCAGTCTAAAATGATCTGATATGGTAAATTTTGATCCAAGTTATTTAGTGGATAAGTGTGAAAGGTGTACTAAGGGGAAACATGTTCCTGGTTTAAGAGAACCTATATCTAATTAATAATCGAGTTAGGGAGTCCTACTAGCTATACCAGATTATCGTGAAGTAGAGGAAATCACCTCATCTACTGCTCACTATGGAAAGTTAAGTTGCACCACCTTTCCTATCATGAGTTGTGATGAATGTAGTGAGGTGGAAGACATTTTTTCTTGTGTAACTTGACTCAAGGAAGCTCATATCATAGGAGACAATTACTTCTTGGAGGATTTTCAGGTTGTTCCATGGTTAATTTGATTCCCAACTTCCATAAGAGATGAGCCTTTCAGTCCAGAAAAATTGGTTACTGGTTTTGTAGAGAAAATCATTCCAAATTTAAGAATTTTTTTTTAAGTAAGCTAGGATCTTCTATTTTTGATGTTAAATTTGTCTACGAGCAAAATATTTTTTTTCAAAAGTAGTGAGTATCAAGTTTGGCCAAAAATGGCTACAACATATATTGTGGAGTAATACTGCAAGATAGACTGAAATTCACCAAAGGAGAAAAGGACTATACTAGCAATGTGATAATTTGTCCCCCCAAGTTAGGAAGCTACTGGTTGAACTGCCATTTGTGGAAGAGATGGTGGAAACAATTTATAGTGAAGGTGTCAGAGTAGTTGGGTTATTAGGGATGTGTGGATTTCTAGTGAGGCTGGTGTACAATATACACAACAAGTATAACAATTCTTCTAGTAGGAAAACAGTTCCAAGGAATAATTCAAAGTTGAGGGAGGCATCAACGACCAGAGAGATACATGCTCTATTAATGGTAGGATCAAATGGGAGTGAGATGAACCAGTGGATGAGTGTGTATGATTTTACTGAATCTGGAGATGGCACTAAAAAATATTCAGTTCTGCATGAGGCATCTTTTGGACTTGCTAAGCGTAACCAAGGAACTAGGGTCCTTATGAACAAAGTTAGAACCTGTGGTGGAATGAGCAGTGAACTATTGAAGAGTATACTCCTAACTACCAGAATAGAAGGCTGTGTTGTTTCTTCCATGAACAAGATTATAGAACATAGGGGTAGTCAAAGTGTGATTTATTTAGAAATATGGAGAGTTTGAGACAACTTATTGGGTGAAACACAAGGTGAATTGTCCCATGACACAATTTTTGTCCCAAATTCACTCCATAAAGATGGAGTGGGATAATGGAATTAAAAATATATTCAAAAGAGTTTGTAGACACCATGATATTTGGATGGGATGATTCAAAAGTGACCGTACCAGAGCTTGAAGTGCCAAATGAGTTCACACTTACATCTAAAATACCATATTTCAGCTTCTTAAGGGAACATAAATTTTTTCGCAAGATAATAGGTAGAATTTTTCCTTGAGACTCACCTACTGCATCGCTCTTTAGAATCCACATAAGATTTTTTGTGTTTGAAATTCATATATTCGATATGGGACTGGTCTCGCTCAAATTTACCCAAGTTTTTAGGGTTAAGTGGTCACTTATAGTGTAGCTTGGTTTTTGAATAGTTCTGTGTGAATTAAATTTATGAGAAAGGGTTGATCCTAGGTTATTATAAGGGATGTATTTGATGAAATTATTTTTTAACGATTTCAATTTCTTATATTTGAGATGGGTTCATTCAAGAAGATAAAAAAAACTTCATCAGTTACTGGTTTAATACCAACACACCGTAATACTAATAACCTATACACTTGGATAATAATATTTATGAGGACTCTAAGGTAAAGGTTTGTATTAGCACTTGAAGTGTGTGGCCTTAAAATTCAACAAGGACGGAGAAGTTTTACAATCCTCAAATAAAATTATCAATTAAAATAAGTGATTAAACATTAATTGAGTGATAAATAACCTCCAATACAGCCCCTTTCTAATCCATTGGATCAAACCATAAAAGGGTTAGATATCCATTGATTCTATTCTATCAATGGAAGTGAGAAGCAGACTCATGAGGGAAGAATTGAAAAAGAGAAAAACAATAAAACAAAACAATCAATCCAATGTTGTGTGAATAATTTCATAGGGTTTGGTGTGAATAAATTCACACCTTGAGGAAAAGATATTAATTTAATATTAATAATAACATAATAAGAGGATAATAATAACTTTTATTAAGAAACCAAGGTGAATTTAACAACTTACATGCGTAAGAAATGCAATTACAAACACAAAGCAAAAACATAACAATACAATTAAACCAAGCACCAAAGATGTTAAAATAATTCACCACCACTTCCTTAAATAAAAATTTATGAAGCCTTGGGTCAAGCCTCCAATAGTGAAAGTCACCTAAATTAATGTTGGTGGGCCTAAGTGGGTGAAAATTTAAGGAAGAGTGGACTTTTCCACCCTTGACAAACAATCCGAGCCAACTTGAATCCGCTAAACAAAGACACTGAAATGAGCTTCTAGATGGCTGAATTTAGGTAGCACATAGAAGACATAAATGAATATACAAATGTTCCATAATATTCTATAAAATTTCATCCCAAATGGATATTTTTTTGCAAGATATGTGTAAAATGGTGGGTTATTTTTCTAGGCCATAGAATCTGGCCCATAATTTTATCTATAACATGGGCCGCATGGAACTCACTTTAACACTCCTAATTAGCTCTTTTCAATGTTTTTATTAAATGTTACCCATTATTTATTCTATAATCAATTAAAATTTAAGATTCATTGGGCTTTGATCTTGTATTCTATAGTAATTTGAATGGGATGCTGTCCAATTCACTTCACCCAGAATGTTGTTGGTTCAAGGCCCACTTTGGTGGTCTTCCGATGTGAATCTTCAAGTACTCAAAAAGTATGAACTATTCCCAATGGAATGAGAAACACAAAAATTAAATATTAAAGTAAAATCATGACCATTTTTTTTATCTTAGGGGGTGTTCAAATACATACCATGTAATGGTGAACTTTAATAATGAATTACTATCATAATACAAAATAGTGTTCAAATTATAAGATGCACTGAAAATGGTGTTTATGATTAATTAATCACATGAATATTATGATATAAAAAATTAATATTAACCTCTTTTAGTGGATAATTAGGGATATTAGGTTGCGGGATGCTTCCTAGTTATATTTAACATAACTTGAGCTGTATGTCTCGCATGAAGATTTTTTTCCATGGACAGACAGTTATGTTGGTCATATGATCATTATCTACTTGGAATTTGGGACTATCCTTGGTTCATGACCACACAAACCATATTACCTGGTGTGACTGCTGGGATACAGGCACCAGTTCAGGCTCCTAGGTTTATGGACTTACTTCTCAAGCCAATTGGATTTGTTTGGTCTGCCATTATTTCATGTGGGAGATTTACTTCAATTTCAAAGGAAGGATACAAATTTTGGAACTGACTATGGTCCTAGAATATGCTCCTAGAGAGAGTGGAGGCTCGTGTTGAGCTATGTATAGAGGGTTTTGATCTGGAAGTGGTGGATATTTCACTTATTGATGGGGTGGACTTAAAAGTTTCTTCTCAAATAGCCATAAATCCTAGGGAGGGAGTTGATTTTCCATTTTCCAAACAAATGGAAGAGAATAAGGGAAACTAAATCAAAATTTTACAGAGGCATAGTTCTACTCATTATGCCCTTGATGAAAAATCTTATTGGGAAAAAGAAATTCCTCTTATTGTGGCATAGAGTGGGTAACGACATTGACTAGGATCAAAGGTAGTGGTGGAAGCAGCTCCGATAGAGCTGCAACGAGGGTATATGAGAGGATGGGGAGGATAGATGGGTGGTAGAGGCGGCCCAACAGGGGGTGTGGTGAGGGTTAGGGAGTGTGTGTGTGTGTGGGGGGGGGGGGGGGGTGGACTAGCGATGACGGTGATAGATACAGGTGCAGAGAAGAGGGTTTGGAGGGCGGCAATAGTGGTAGCTCTTATTTAATAGGGGGATGGGTGTGAACGCGGGGTAGGGATGTGCTAGAGGGGGTGGAGAAAGGATAGGTGGCGATGACTATGAGGGGGAGGGTTTGCACGAGGTGAATGGTCACAAGGGGGAGGGATGTGTGTGAGGGGAAGGTGGGGTGCGATAGGTATGTAAATTGTTTTGGGGTCAGTGAATCCCAACAACGGTCACTTATTTCAAGGTGTGCGATTTCCCATATTTATATTAGTTCACAAGTATTTATAATTAATTTAAATTTACATATTTTTAGTTTGACATATTTCCGGCAAGGTGGTTCCTGAGGGGTACCACCCCCATCCAAGATCCTTGTGGCCAGGAATAGCAGGCAAGGTGGGGTGGGGATGGGGGGTTCAACCCCCATTTATGTGATATTTTTATGGTATTGCAACAACAAATGTAGCAACCAGGGCACTATGGTAGGTGTGGTATTGTGGTAGCGGTACTACTCACTAATACAGTCCTTCAGGAAACCTTATAGGGGACTATGGGCTAAAGAAAATATGGTAATGGATAAAGCTAATTAACGATGTTTGATCCATGTAGCAGACCCCATTTTAAATGGATTTGAGCCTCATTTATTAGTCTCATATTTTCATTTAAAATTATAATTATAATAATTATATTACACTTATTTTAAATATTTTTGGTTCTTTTGTAACTGAATAATATAATTTAAATATGTTTTAATAATTATATATTCATATTCTATTAATATTTTTCATAATAATATTTTATCATATTAAAATAAATTATAGTTATAAGATCATAAGAAGTCTATTCTGGTGTATCAAGCACGATGCTGAATCTCATTTCTTTTTCATGCATTTTTCACATACCAAATGAGGAATAAGAACCAACTATTATTGGTTTTATAAAGAATTAAGAATAATAAGTGTATAACCCTCATTGTTCCCACCTATAATATTTTTCAACCCTTAGACATGCTAACTATATTTTGATCTTTAATCATAGTCTCAAGAAATGTAAAATGATTACACTCAAATTATAAATTTAAGCTTCATAAAAATGTTTAGATGAAAGATTACAACTAACGTCACTTGATTGAAATTATGTGGTTATTCCCCAACAAAAAATAAAAAAACCATAACATAGATCAACACCAAACTTACAACATTATAGATTTCTATTAAGATATATATAAGGGGGGAAATCCAAGATAATAATTATCTCTAAGTCAAAGACCATAAGGAAAAGCTTAGGAAATAGATCTTCTTACTTTGATAGAGAAGGAAATATAGAATGATCTTCTAAAAGTTTTTTGGTTTCTAGAATCCTTTTTAAGATATTACTTTTCATTAGTCACATCAGGAGAGGTTGTGGCTGTGACCTGAGGGTAAAACTAAAAATAAAAAAAAATAAAAACAAGAAAATCAGCACATAAGTAATTTTGTTTTAAAAAACATGTACTCAAAAAGGCTAAAAAAATGAGCACATATGTTAGGAAATTCATAGAAAATAAAAAAAATAATATCAAAGAAAAAAATTTCTTGAAGTAGGTAAATTTAGTAATCATATTTCAACAATTATCTAGAAAAAGTAATTAATTTTAAGGATGAGATGACATGAAAAAATTACAGTGTCTAATTCTTTCATAAATACAATTTTAAACTCCAATTATTATGGATAAATATTTTCAAGCAATCCCTTAGCATATTAAGTGACTTGAATGTGACGAAAAAAAATAAAAAAGTTATTAAATCATTGAAATTAAGCTGGCAGATGATCTGAACCAATTATTTATCATACAATAATCTGTGACATAACATGGATTCCTGGTGTAAAATTTACACATGAATAGATGTAGGAATATTTTTCATTAATATAGTATTCTAGAAGGATTTAGGTGATCTAAAAAAAATTTCATTTTTATAACATGTTCAGGATCATTTAGAAAAATATAGTCATATTAAGGTCTAAATTACATTAATAAATAAGAAAAGACAAGAATTTGTTAGCACCTGAATTTTTATTCCATGACCATAATTTGAAATATTTTGGGGACTTTGGAAAACTAAAAAAGAAAACAGCCTTAAACACAACCCTAAACCTTCCCATCAAATATTGCTCTCATTTCCCTCCCTCCCCATATCTTACCATCATATTTCTGTACCTAAACTCCTATTAACATGACCATCTACAATACAGTTTAAACTAATGTTTAGAATACTTTTTTAAGTCCACAACCATTTGGGGGAACACGTTTCCTTTTCATACTATTTTCCTTCATAAAAAATTTCTAAGTCTTCGCATTATAATTAATTTGGGCCAGGTGATAGTTGTATTTTTCAAATAATTAATGCTATAGGGTTATCCTAGATGTAACACCCCAAGTTTCCACAGTATGCTTCTCTTTCAATAATCTAATAACTTGCATTGTACGCAAGTTCGAGATTCTAACACACCATGACCAATAAAAGTAGCCGTAATGAATAGTAATACCCATGTTTTGAAATTATATAAATTTTATATTTCAAAATGGACTTCATTTTTAGATTCGGGATATCAAAATTAGCCTAAGTTGAATTTTTGGTATTTTTCTGAGAACTTCCAATTTTCGATGAATAGTAAAAAATACTAAAAAACAACTTTTAATCAAAATAATTTATAGTGATAAATTATATTATTGAGTGGTTTTAACGTATAATTAGGATATATTTTTACCATTTATTCCAATGGTGGTCATTATAATTAATTTCACTTTGAAATTGGACATAAACAAGTGTCAATCTTTTGATAGATATTGTTTCTTAAAAACACGCTATTTGTTTTGACAGCGGGAATTAATTATAAAATTGATTAATCCAAATTCTATGTTATGAATTTGGTAAAATGGACATAATTTTTAAATTTGGAATAAAAAATATATCTTAGGGTGAATTTTTGGTATTTTTCTGAAAAACTTCATTTTTTGATGAATAGTGAAACCACTAAGTGGTAGTTAAAAAACTAAATTTTTCGTTAAACGAAACTTTACCACTTCTGTGAATTGAATTTAAAAAATCCAACATACATGGTTGTCATTATTAAGTAAAATGTGGTTCAATGGGATGAAAATATTTTTTGGTGAATAGTAACTTTTGAGTTTTATTAACCGCGATTAGAGGTAATTAGGGTAATTTAAGGTAAAAATGATATTATAAAAATATAAAAATATCTTGAAACATGTCCTAACATTATTTAATGAGTCATGGACGACCAAGAAAATCTATGGGTCAATTTTTGGGACCCCGTGGAGTCACTTGGGTAAGAAAATGACATTAATACCTTTTATTTAAAGTAAAAATAAAAATGTCACAAACATGTATTGTTTTACTAAAACAATTTCTAAAAGGGGTTATACATATTATCTTTTTGACTATAAATATTAATTAGAAAGATAAAAATATTTACTACAACATGGTATTTTGTTTTATAATTTTTAGACATTAAATAAATAAATTTATTTATGACACCATGATGATGCAGTGATTACCTCATTAATGAACGATTTAAATAAAATGAAAAGATAAGGTAAAATCTAAGACTGACACTTGTCTAAAGCCTATTGGATGGGTGGATTTCGAACCCTTATCACCTTATCCTCTAAATATATCATTGTGGGACCTTTAAACTCCTAAAAGCATTTCATAATAAAGTAACATTTCATGACATTCCAAGAGTGCCCCTCCTCCCTCTTATAAAAGGCCCCCACCTCTACCACCTTATTCACACCTTCAAAGCCATTTGGCTCGACCAACCTATGCTCAAATAACCTCTAAACTTTCCTACCTTCATTATATAAGCCTTAACTTAGGAAGAAGGCACTTCAAGAGTCCTTTTGGTTCAAACCAAAGGGAGTTACCCAAACTAAAGGTAACAATTTCTCTTAACTTCTTTTATTTTATTTTACTTATACAACCCCTAAACTCTTTTTATTCATTTATTTTGTTACAACACCAATATCCTCAATATAATTGTATGTTTTTATGATAATTATTAGATCTACACTTACACACACCTCCATCTAATGGTTAAAGAACATATTGTTTTTGTGGGTGGCGAATTACTGCCTCATGAAACGATGATTGTTCAATATTATTTTAACACCTCTAATGGTGGCCATTAAGATGTCACTATATTTATATATGATATATATTATGTTTATGTTTTCCTTATGATTATGTATTTTTCATTTATGGCATACCTTTATGATTTCCATTATGGGTAAACGCGATAATTTCATTTTAGGAAGTGCGGACTACCGCCCCCTCAAAGTGATTTGAATCGTTAATGCCATATGTGGGACATATAAAGGATGAAGTTAATGATATTATATATGATATTGTACTAGAATTATAATATACCTTTATATCATTATGATTTCATTCCATTAAATACGAAATAGAAATGAAAGTAGCGTTCATGCGTACGTACGGCTTACTGTCTCCATGAACGGTGCATTTCATTTATTACCTATAAATGTTATGTAATATTATAAATGCATGTATATATTGGATATATATGATATATATGATATCTAAATCATGAATATAATTTTGTAGATAATGGATATTTTACCACATAAACAACTTGTAATTATAATAAGTTTATTTTAGACTCAAGCCAAAGATCGAAAAAACGACCGTTATTAAATTAAATGATTACATAATGTTCATAACATGGTAATAAGTGATGTAAAAGGAATAATTAACTTGAAAAAGGTTCTTAATAAAATATAAATTAACTATAGTTTATTATTTAGGATATTAAAGAATGATCGATTCAAGTCGTACACGAGGTAAGGGTTAATTCTACAACCTCTTCATTATTCAAGGTTGTTTATATATAATTATCTACTGGGACCTCTTTATCATACACATACATGTTTATTAAAAATGTCTTTCAAAACATTTTTATTATTTATTAGAAAATGGGTTAAATTCATTTATACCCTTATTTGACCTTATACTTTTTTGAAAGGAATCTTTCCGTCATTTTCCAAACAAGGTACTTTTTGACCTTTTCGACAAATTTAACGTAAGAATGTTTTTTAACTTATACGGTGGGTGCTTCTATTTTCTGTCATTATAACATCATCGAAGCTTACCTTAAAATATTATAATAATATTTTCAAAATGAATGTTTTCTTTACAATTAGGTTACTCTTAAATGATTTCAAAATAGAAAGAGATATTTCTCTAAAAAAGGTTTTGATTTCATCTATGCCAACATCCTTTGATGAATTTTAAGTTTATTTGAAGTTGATTTATTATGATACAAAACTTCCATATTGTATTGAATGTTTTGTGATATGTTTGACTGTGGATGTGTTATTTTTATACCATTCATGGCTTATGGATAATGTATTTACATTTCATATGCTAGTTTTAATACGATTGTTTATGATATGTTTAATCCTTTTTATATAAGGAATGAATTGGACTTAGTAAGTGATGGGTGGAGCCCGCTATAGCTCCTCGATGCATCGGTAGGTCTCATGAGACAAACTAGTGTCTTGGCACAAGTCCTTGACAAAATCTTATTTGTATTCTTGGAAAAAGTCCTTGACTATGTGGTTATGATAGTCTGGCATTATTCATTCCATTATTATGAATGTAGTTATTGATATTGCATGTGATTATTCGACTAGTAGAATATCCATGTGAATAAGTAAATGTCATTATTTAATTTTATTTTTTCCATATTATGTTGAAGTTCAAGTTTAAAAGGATTTTTCTTTAGTTATACATTTCCTTAAATGTTGATGCATATTTATAAAAGTTTCCGCTATTTTATTATCCTTACTGAGCATCTGAGCTCACCCCTTTCTATGTTTTATTTTTCCCAAGATGTGAAGAAATATTTTATGACTGACCTGTAGGGATAGTCTGGGGGGATATGAGTGTGGACTATGGAGACTATGTTGTTGTAGTTTTTCACTTTATGATGTAATGTAAGACTTATGAATGTATCTAGTGTTTCCAAGGCTACTAAACTAATCGGTCTTTCACGACTTGATCATTTGTGATCATGCCAATATTATGTAATAATGCATGAAATCTGGGTAACTGGGGTTAGGGCATTACAGTTGGTATCAGAGGAAGTTTAGTACTAACCTTGAAAGCTAGATTTAGATAAACTCTGATTAGAGCACATAACCCTAAGATAGAATTTGAGGATTAGTATAGAATAACTTCCTAGAATTTTGGTATTGTAGAGATCTTGTGAGGTTTCTGAGAAATACATCCCTGTCTGGATACGAGCAGGTAGAGCCGGATCTGGCACAGATGTACCTAGGGGTAAAACCCGAAAACACCTCTTTGAGCTAGACTCGAATGAGAACTGGTGCACGACAATGGGCCTTGCTTCACTCTTGGTTATGACAATCCCGGGGGATATGCTTAGGATAATTCTCATTTTCTTTACAAATCATTATAAAGGGTTTATGAGTATATACTTCCTCAAAGAAAACACCTTTATGATTATGGATTATATCCATAAACCGTTCAATTTACGTTAAGTATTTTACATGTTTGTAATTATTCATTGCAATTCATAAACTGACCTAGTTTATGCCATTGTATAGAAATGGCGCCCATTAGAAGGAATGTGAACTCCAGCAATACGTATGATCCAAAGAGTAAGAAGGATCATATCTTTCATGGTATTAAGCCAACATTTGAAGGGAAATAGTCTCCCATGTATTCTCAACATATGAAGAAATAGTATCATGTGTTAATAAGATAAGTAAAGAATTCTCTGAGTCCTATAGATTTGAAAGGAAGCAAGAGAAGAAAAATATAGAAGAGAGAAAGATGGATAAAGGGAAGAGGGAAAAGAAGAATTTTCAAATATGTGATAACTGTGGGAAGAAAAACCTTGGAACTTACCTAAAGGGAATGAGAGTTTGTTATAAGTGTGGAGAAAAAGGACACCAAGTGCGTGACTGCAAGGGTAAGAAAAAGGTTTCTACTGTACAATGCTTCATCTGCAAGGAGTGGGGACACTACGCAAACCAATGTCCAAATCATCAGAGTATTCCCCAAATGATTCTATTGGATAATAATAAAGTTATGATACTAACATAGATGAGGAGGAATGATTAGAGTTCTTATGTTGTTATTAAAGAATTATGTCATTTGAGTGTTGTATCAACGATGTATTGGTTATAATAATTATGGAGTATATAAGGATTGTACTGCAATACTATTTCATTAAGGACTTGAGATTGTGTGGAACCAAGAAAAGTGACTCAATAGTTGGTTAAATTTTTGGAAAATATATGGTTGAGAGAAAGATAAACCATAATATGGTTCTGATACCGAGATAATGATTTTGGAATAATACATGATTGATTTGGATAAATTATATTGGATATTCTTGACTTCCTTGAAGATGATTAATGATTTGTATACATTTTTGGATAGAAGGATTATATCTAGTATTCTATAAGGAATAAGGGATCATGAATGTAATCAATAAGGATTTATGGTAATTCAGGATGTTGCAGTGTTTTAAAAGAATACATGGTGAAGGTATTCCCATGTTTTTATGCAGCAAAAAGGATCTTCATTGTGTTTACCTTCCTTATAAAATTTGGATTGTGAGTTTGGACAGAGGTATTTTGGATAACTATAATGTTTGGAATGAATTAAGTTGAACTTTGAATAGTATTATTTGAGGTTAAAACATTTCTTATGATTAGTTTTCAAATATTATAATACTATAGTTTTAGGAAAAGGACAACCTGCGGGTCAGGCGATAACCCGTCGCGTTAGACAAAGCTGCAGGAATCGAACCCACAACCATAGTGAGACAAACCTTTATTACCTACTACTAGACTACAGGAAGTCCCGAGTTATTACAAAATATTTTTCTCCATGGTATGTGTTAATATTTGGAACCTTATACGATTAGGATAAATATAATATTTTTGAGTTCTATTGTCTTTTTGAGTGAAAGATGAGTTTGTGGTATAAATTAGTTGAAGGATGAAATTCTACTTGTCAAGTATATATATATATATATATATCTTATTCTATGAAGAAATTAATTCTTAAACTTTAGGGAAGGGATATTAAAACAAAAATGTGTTATCCTAATACCTTATGTTTTGTTGGACTGGTGATATTTTCATCATAGATTGATGGATTTGAGGCCCTCAATTTTACACTTGTTTGTGATTGATGACCTCAATCACTCCTTATAAATATTTACGTTTTCCTCTAATTACATGTCTATAATTTCCACCAATGTTCTCCTATTCGAAACCCTAATTTGGTGGTGACTTTCTCATTTCCCTTTCCCTCTTATTAAAACTAAATTTTATTAAGCCTATTTCCGATATGGATTTTCCACGAAAGTATTTTCTATTTTAAACCTTTTATTTTTGAAGAACAATTTCAAATTGAGAGGATGCAATTTATTTAAGGAGGGGAGAATGTAACACCCCAAGCTTCCATGACACGCTTCTCTTTCAATAATGCAATAGTTTGCATTGTACGCAAGTTCGAGATTCTAACACACCGCGACCAATCAAAGTAGCCGTTATGAATAGTAATACCCACTTTTTGAAATTATATAAATTTTATATTTCAAAATGGACTTCATTTTTAGATTTGGGATATCAAAATTATCATAAGTTGAATTTTTGTTATTTTTCAGAGAACTTCCAATTTTTGATAAATAGTAAAAAATACTTAAAAACAACTTTTTTAATCAAAATAATTTATAGTGATAAATTATATTATTGAGTGGTTTTAAAGTATAATTAGGATATATTTTTACCATTTATTCCAATTGTGGTCATTATAATTAATTTCACCTTGAAATTGGACATAAACAAGTGCCAATCTTTTGATAGATATTGTTTCTTAAAAACACGCTATTTGTTTTGACAGTGGGAGTTAATTATAAAATTGATTAATGAAACTTCTATGTTATGAATTTGGTAAAATGGACATCATTTTTGAATTCAGAATATCAAATATATCTTAGGGTGAATTTTTGGTATTTTTTTGAAAAACTTCATTTTTTGATGAATAGTGAAACCACTAAGTGGTAGTTAAAAAACTGAATTTTTTGTTAAACGAAACTTTACCACTTATATGAATTGAATTTTAAAAATTCGACATACGTGGTTGTCATTATTAAGTAAAATGTGGTTCAATGGGATGAAAATAATTTTTGGTGAATATTAACTTTTGAGTTTTATTAACCGCGATTAGAGGTAATTAAGGTAATTTAAGGTAAAAATGATATTATAAAAATATAAAAATATCTTGACACATGTCCTACCCTTATTGGATGAGTCATGACCGACCAATACAATCCATGGGTCAATTTTTGGGACCCCATGAAGCCACTTGGGTAAGATAATGACAATAATACCTTTTATTTAAAGTAAAAATAAAAATGTCACAAACATGTATTGTTTTAATAAAACAATTTTTACAAGGGGTTATACATATTATCCTTTTGACTATAAATATTAATTAGAATGATAAAAATATTTCCTACAACATGATAATTTTTTTTATAATTTTTAGACATTAAATAAATAAATTTATTTATGACACCATGATGATGCAGTGATTACCTCATTTATTAGCCAATAAAAAAACATATTTTGATTACATTTTAAGGGTATTAAATTTTAATTTTTGATCTTATGGGCCTGAGTTAGTGGATTTTAATTTTGAACATCCATTCTCATCATTTGTGCACTTCATGCCTAATATGCACCAATTTAGGCCCAATGTTTCATCTGATTTCAAAGAATGTAATTATCCATATTTTAATTTGATATTTTTGGAAATGGATATAAACTTAAATATGAACATTTTTCATTCAGGGATCAATGGAGGATTCATAAAGGATGATGAGGATTTTTGGCGAAGAAAGGAAACAATTCTGGAAAAGGCAGATTGGATATCATCCCACTGATCGGATTGTGGGGCCCACAATACAGGCCCAATGAAGCCCAAAATTTATAGGAGACTATAATAAATATATTTTAACAAATAATTCTTTTAGAGCTAGTGCTAATTCGTCCTAAATGGTAGTGATTAAGGCGGCCCAAGTTGAAGATTTAATTTTGGGCCAGATTCTGCGGCCCAGAAAAACATCCCACTATTTCAATCATATATCCCGAACCACAAAGTATTTCGGGCTGAAATTTTACAGGCTGTTAGATAAAATCCGGGGATTCATTTATGTCTTCTAGGGAATACTCAAATTCTGCCTTCTAGAAGGTCATTTAGGCGCGTCTTTCCGGTGGATGCAAGCTGGCTGCAACTTCGGGGCAAGAAGTGGAAAAGTCTCTCATCATTAATGTTCCACGCACCTTTCCTTAACATAATTAATTAAAGGCACATGAAATGTTGGGGGATCGTCCAAGGCTTCATTTTTTCCTATTTAAGGAAGCAGTGGTGGTGTATTTAGGGATCTTGGATGCTTTGTTTCATTGTAATGTTTTTCTGTCCATTTGATGTTGTAATCGTTCTTCATTCTCATGTAAGTTATTTGAATCACATTAGTTCTTAATAAAAGTTCTTCATTTCATCTTTTTCTTTTCTTCTTCTTATAAATTTGATACCGTTGCTTTAAGGTGTGAATTTATTCACACCATCACTTGTGAATTTATTCACACAACGGTGGAGTGATCGTTTCATTGTTTTATTTTTCTTCTCCAATTCCGCTTCTTTAAGTCGACTTCCCACTTCCATTTATTTAATAGTATAAATGGAGGGCTAAACACTTATGGGTTGGTCCTAGGGAGTTGCATGGGGATGATTGGATGTTATTTTATGATTTAAAATTATGTAATCATTTCATTAATTTAATATTTCCATTTGATGATTAATTTCTTCTTCATCTTCGCCAACTTTAACAATGACACATTTCGAGTGCTAGTACAATCCAATTCCTTGGAGTGATCATTAAATTGATCCTCTAAGTGCATTTTTGATTAGCCTTGTAATGGTGTAGGGATTAAATTGGTGAATGATGTTGAGGAATTATATCATTTTTTTGGATACATCTTGAATTAGTGAAACGAATGTTATAAGAAAATAAATGCATCCAATCTAACCCTAGTAACAACTTACGATCAACTCATCTCCATTAATTTTTTTAGACTAAGTAATTGTATGTTTTAATTTATTTTATTTATATTCAATCAGTAGTTATTAAAATCAAATCAATCCAAATAGTTGGCCACTTCATAGCCAAATCCTTCCAAAACCAGAGTGTCTCTCGGTTTCTTCTTCGGTCCCTGTGGATTCGACCCCTACTTGTACTACAATGACCGCATACCTGTAGGGTAAATTTGGGCGCAACCAAATTTTTGCGCCGTTTCCAGGGACCCTAGTAAGTTATCTTAGACACTATCATCATTTTCTCACCCCACGTTCTTTATTCTCACCCCATATCTCTTATCTTTACCCCTTTCTATTTGTGTGTGTCCTGAGAATCTAGAATCCAACTTTCTATCTTCTCCAATGAAGTATCTTCCAAATTATCATGTCACAAACTCATGCTGGAATAAAATGGAATGTCAATATTGGGAAGCCCCTAAATTAGATAATTTCTTTGATCAACCCTTGAATGATTACCACACACCCTATGAAATGTACAATCAATGGGATGATGATTGTTTAAAGGATCAATTTCTAACCCTCTCGAGGAAGATTGAAGAGATAAAACTCAATTAAGTTCACGATTTACAATCTTCTATCCAGCCTAATCCTCAAAAACTCCTTGAAAAATTGTGTAATCAAATGGAGATGATGAGTTCTGAGGTATCATCGTTGAGATTAGAACTACAATGCATTAATACTTGTGAGGAACTCATCCATACACCAACTGTACCTTCCAAAACCTTATGTGGAGTGTTTAGTTTCCCACAATCCTCTCATGAATTAATTGAAGAACCGAACTTTGGATTTGGGGTAGGGGAAGTGAATCAAGAAATCGTTGAAGGGTCTTTAAATCAGGAGGAAATTGATTTCATGTATTCACAAGAGGGGAATTTGACATCGTGGATTGAGTCTCCTAACTGTAACTTTGTTGATGATTTTTCAAAAACAACAATCACTGAACCACTAAGAGAAATAAAAAACATTGATTTAATGCCCATTCTTAATACTATTCTTTCCAATTTTTTGGTTGAATCTTCTGTTCAAAATGAAACAATTTTGTCAAGAAATTTGGAAAATGAAAATGCGTTGTATTCAAATTCACAACCTGTGTCTAAATGTCCTATCCAAACCAAGCTCAAAATCATTGTACTTACTTCCCCACTCGAGTACCCTATCATTTTTCTTAATCAAGATCTTGGGGGTTTCATTCATTCATCTCATGAAACCCAAAAAGTGGGGTTGATCTTTGATTTATTAGGAATGACTACAGAAGAAAAAAGATCAACCATTTCTGATATTCCTTGGATTTTCCAATTTATTTTAAAAAATAGGATTGTTCATGAATCAAATTCCAAATCTTCTTACCAACCACAAGGGATACACATTATTAATCATGTTGAAGTGGAGAAAGATGAGGTCATTAAAATTTTTAAAGTTGGAATTGGCTAAGTTGGGGGGTTCAAGTCGAGCTAAAGACGTTAAATTAAGCACTGCACGGGAGGCAACCCGTGGTTTTCAAGTTTCCAATAATTTTTTTTTTATTTTAATCAACTTTATATTTCAAATAGGATTAGTGGATAATTTTGATATAATTTTATTCTAACTTAGACTGTTGACATGTTCTTCTTTTATGAGTATGGATGGGTATGAAAGGGGAGCACCATATTCACCCGTGTCACGTGGTGTGATCCTTGAGTAATACCTTACCCAGAAAATTAAGATAAGACAATGTATCATGAGTTTGTTTTATTTATGTTTTTGTAGGTTAAAAAAAAATTTAGACTGTTGACCTGTTCTTCTTTTATGAGTATGGATGGGTATGAAAGGGGAGCACTGTATTCATCCGTGTCACGCGGTGTGATCCCTGAGTAATAACTTACCCAGAAAATATAAAGAAGACAATGTATCATCAGTTTTATTTTTAAAATTTAAAAAAAAAGGAAACCCATAAAAATATTGATACTTGGTTTTAAATAAATTGTTGTGTTGTTTGTTTTTTCTGGTTTGTTCTTCTTTTTATGGTTTAGGGACTATTCTGGGTGATACATATTCGATCAAGGAGGTGCATACATATCCCAAGAGATCAAAAGTGTAATCTGGAGCATCATGAACTTCAACTTCAAAAATCAGGTGAATTTGTTCCATGTTTATCATTTTCAATTTCCTCTTTGAACTCCTCTACTCTACCCATTCTAATCTTTCTTTTCTTTAAACACTGGGGACAATGTTATTTTAAGTTGGTGGGAGATGAAATTAACATTTTGATCTTGTGTGCAAAAAAGAAAATGCGTGTAAGGAAAAATTTAGAACATGATAACACACATTTCAATCTCTGAAATTGGATATCAAATAATTTTGCATGACTTGATTCTGATTTTAATGCAAGTTTAGGTTCATGTTCATAGATTTTGGAAAGTGCGGTTGTCCGATGTGATTTTTCACCGTTACATTTTCATCCATTAAAAAAAAAACAAAATCACATCCTCTAGATTGTGGGGTTTTAGTTTGAGTTCTTGGGGACCCATAATAAATAGCATAGGATTGGCCATCATTTTAATTTTAACATGAGTATTCAAAAAAAAAAAAAATTTGCACGTAGAGCAATGAATTGACCTAATGTGTGGCTTTCGGTACTTGGGGATCGTGACTCCATAGTTGTCTGGACCAGATTTGGGAATTTTATCTCTATTTGTGGTAATTTGAATTTTTTTTTTATTGATTTAACTCGAGATGATGCCCGAGTATGTGAGCTTCACTTGGTTCCCTAAGGTCTTTGAGGCTGGGAGTCATCGGCAAAGTCTTGCTACATGGGTTGACTCGATTGAGTTCAATTTCAATTACCATGGAAAAATTGAAAAAAAAACAAAAAAAAAGAAAATAAAAAATGAGTACTCATCTTATTATTAAAATTTGATTGCTCCTAGCACTTCCATCTTTTCCCCCTCGAATGAAAATGAACCCCCATGTCTATTGTGACACACAACACTTCATCATGCTTAATTGAATTTGGATGAAATATGGAAATGAATTTGAAAAAAGGAATGGGATTGTTCTTGATATATTCTTATGTACATAGCTTGTTTTAAATGATTTTGATGGGTTTCGTAATTGTTTGGTATTGATCTTTGGGTGAGAAATGTGTATTAAAATGTTTTTGGAAAAGGTCATTTGAATTTCATTTTTGTGAGATATATTTTGCTCGGGACTAGAAAAACTCAAGTTGGGGGGTGTGATTAGCCAATAAAAACACATATTTTGATTATATTTTAAGGGTATTAAATGTTCATTTTTTATCTTATGGGCCTGAGTTAGTGGATTTTAATTTTGAACATCCATTCTCATCATTTGTGCACTTCATGCCCAACATGCACCAATTTAGGCCCAATGTTTCATCTGATTTAAAAAAATGTAATTATCTATATTTTAATTTGATATTTTTGTAAATGGATATAAACTTAAATATGAACATTTTTCATTCAGGGATCAATGGAGGATTCATAAAGTATGATGAGGATTTTTGGCGAAGAAAGGAAACAATTCTGGAGAAGGCATATTGGATATCATCCCACTGATCGGACTATGGGGCCTACAATGCAGGCCCAATGAATCCCAAAATTTATAGAAAACTAGAAGACATATAGAGGAACAAATCATTCTTTTGTATCTAGTGCTAATTCGTTTTCAATGGTGGTGATTAAGGCGGCCCAAGTTGACAATTTAATTTTGGGCCAGATTCTGCGGCCCAGAAAAACAGCCCACTATTTCAATCATATCTCCCGAACCACAAAGTATTTTAAGCTTCAATATTATAGGATGTTAGGGGACATCTGGGGATTCATTTATGTCTTCTAGGGAACACTCAAATTAGGCCTTCTAGAAGGTCATTTAGGCGCGTCTTTCCGGTGGATGCAAGCTGGCTGCAACTTCGGGGCAAGAAGTGGAAAAGTCTCTCATCATTAATGTTCCACCCACCTTTCCCCAACATAATTAATTAAAGGCACATGGGATGTTGGGGGATCTTCCAAGGTTTCATTTTTTCCTTTTTAAGGTAGTAGTGGTGGTGGATTTAGGGATCTTGGATGCTTTGTTTCATTGTAATGTTTTGCTGTCCATTTGATGTTGTAATCGTTCTTCATTCTCATGTAAGTTATTTGAATCAAATTAGTTCTTAATAAACGTTCTTCATTTCATATTTTTCTTTTATTCTTATTATCAATTTGATACCATTGATTTAAGGTGTGAATTTATTCACACCAGCACTTGTGAATTTATTCACACAACGGTGGAGTGATCGTTTCATTGTTTTATTTTTCTTCTCCAATTCCGCTTCTTTAAGTCGACTTCCCACTTCCATTTATTTAATAGTATAAATGGAGGGATAAACCCTTATGGTTTGGTCCTAGGGAGTTGCATGGGGATGATTGAATGTTATTTTATGATTTAAAATTCTGTAATCATTTCATTAATTTAATATTTCCATTTGATGATTAATTTCTTCTTCATCTTCGTCAACTTTAACAATGACACATTTCGAGTGCTAGTACAATCCAATTCCTTGGAGTGATCATTAAATTGATCCTCTAAGTGAATTGTTGATTATCCTTGTAATGGTGTAGGGATTAAATTGGTGAATGATGTTGAGGAATTATATCATTTTTTTGGATACATCTTGAATTAGTGAAACAAATGTTATAAGAAAATAAATGCATCCAATCTAACCCTAGTAAAAACTTAGGATCAACTCATCTCCATTAATTTTTTTAGAATAAGTAATTGTATGTTTTAATTTATTTTATTTAGATTCAATCAGTAGTTATTAAAATCAAATCAATCCAAATAGTTGGCCATTTCATAGCCAAATCCTTCCAAAACCAGAGTGTCTCTCGGTTTCTTCTTCGGTCCCTGTGGATTCAACCCCTACTTGTACTACAACGACCGCATACCTGTAGGGTAAATTTGGGCGCAACCACTCATTAATGAACGATTTAAATAAAATAAAAATATAAGGTAACATCTAAGACTTACACTTGTCTAAATCCTATTATATGGGTGGATTTCGAACCCTTATCACCTTATCCTAGAAATATATCATTGTGGGACCTTTAAAATCCAAAAATCATTTCATAATAAAGTAAAATTTCATGACATTCCAAGAGTGCCCCTCCTCCCTCTTATAAAAGCCTCCCCACCTCTACCACCTTATTCAAACCTTCAAATCCATTTGGCTCGGCCAAACTCTACCCAAATACCCTCTAAACTTTCCTCCCTTCATCCTAGAAGCCTTACCTTTGGCAGAAGGCACTTCAAGAGTCCTTTTGGTTCAATCTAAAGGGAGTTACCCAAACTGAAGGTAACGATTTCTCTTAACTTCTTTTCTTTTATTTTACTTATAAAACCCCTAAAATCTTTTTATTCATTTATTTTGTAACAAAAACAGTATCCTCAATAGACTTGGTTGTTTTTATGAGAAGGATTCGATCTACACTTACACACACCTCCATCTAATGGTTAAAGAACATACTATTTCTGTGGGTGGTGAATTACTGCCTCATGAAACGATGATTGTTCAATCTTCTTTTAATACCTCTCATGGTGTCCATTAAGATGTCACTATATTTATATATGATATATATTATGTTTATATTTTCCTTATGATTCTGTATTTTTCATTAATGGCATACCTTTATGATTTCCATTATGGGTAAACGTGATAATTTTATTTTAGGAAGTGCGGACTACTGCCCCCTCAAAGTGATTTGAATCGTTAATAACATATGTGGGACATATAAAGGATGAAGTTAATGATATTATATATGATATTATACTAGAATTATAATATACCTTTATATCATTATGATTTAATTCCATTAAATATGAAATAGAAATGAAAGTAGCGTTCATGCGTACGTACGGCTTACCGTCTCCATGAACGGTGCATTTCATTTCTTACCTATAAATGTTATGTAATATTATAAATGAATGTATATACTAGATATATATGATATATATGATAACTAAATCATGAATATAATTATGTAGATAATGGATATTTTACCACATAAACAACTTGTAATTATAAGAAGTTTATTTTCGACTCAAGTACCAAGGATCGACAAAACAACCGTTATTAAATTAAATGATTACATAATGTTCATAACATGGTAATAAGTGATGTAAAAGGAATAATGAACTTGAAAAAGGTTCTTAAGAAAATATAAATTAACTATAGTTTATTATTCAGGCAATTAAATAATGATCGAGTCAAGTCGGACACGAGGTAATGGTCAATTCTACAACCGCTTCATTATTTAAGGTTGTTTATATGTAATTATCTACTAGGATCTCTTTATCATCCACATACATGTTTCTTAAAAATGTATTTCAAAACATTTTTATTATTTATTAGACAATGGGTTAAAGTCATTTATACCCTTATTTGACCTTATACGTTTTTGAAAGGAATCTTTCCGTCATTTTCCAAACAAGGTACTTTTTGACCTTTTTGACAAATTTAAGGTAAGAATGTTTTTTAACTTATACGGCGGGTGAAACTATTTTCCGTAGTTATAACATCGTTGAAGCTTCCTTTACAAGCTTATAAGAATATTTTCAAAATGATTTTTTTCTTTATAATTAGGTTACTCTTAAATTATTTCAAAATAGAAAGAGATATTTCTCTAAAAAAGGTTTTGATTTCATCTATGCCAATATCCTTTGATGGATTTTAAGTTTATTTGAAGTTGATTTATTATGATACAAAACTTCCACATTATATTGAATGTTTTGTGATATGTTTGACTGTGGATGTGTTATTTTTATACCGTTCATGGCTTATGGATAATGTATTTACATTTTGTATGCTAGTTTTAATATGATTGTTTATAATATGTTTAATCATTTTCATATAAGGAATGCATTGGACTTAGTAAGTGATGGGTGGAGCCCGCTATAGCTCCTCAATGCATCTGTAGGTCTCATGAGACAAACTAGTTTCTTGGCATAAGGCCTTGACAAAATCTTATTTTTAGTCTTGGCACAAGGCCATGACTATGTGGTTATGATAGTCTGGCATTATGAATTCCATTATTATGAATGTGGTTATTGATATTGAATGTGATTATTCGACTAGTAGAATATCCATGTGAATAGGTAAATGGCATTATTTTATTTTATTTTTTCCATATTATGTTGAAGTTCACGTTTAAAAGGATTTTTCTTTAGTTATACATTGCCTTAAATGTTGATGCATATTTATAAAAGTTTCTGCTATTTTTTTATCCTTACTGATCATTTGAGATCACCCCTTTCTAAGTTTTATTTTTCCCAGGATGTGAAGAAATATTTTATAACTGACCTGCAGGGATAGTCTGGGGGGATATGAGTGTGGACTATGGAGACTATGTTGTTGTAGTTTTTTACTTTATGATGTAATGTAAGAATTATGAATGTATCTAGTGTTTCAAAGGATACTAAACTAATCGGACTTTTGAGACTTGTTCTTTTGTGATCATGCCAATATTATGTAATAATGCACCGACTCTGGGTAACTGGGGTCGGGGCGTTACACTAGATCTAGAAGCCTCATAAATACTTTGTTAGTTTTTAAATCTAGTAAGCTTATAGATCAAATCCCAACAAATTTTATAGAGGAATAAAAGAACAAATAGTAAAGAAAAGATAACCCCAACATTATGGTCCATTTGCACCGGTAATGAAGATGAGACTGAATTTGAATTTAGGAAATTAGTAGAAGTTAAGGAAATAATTTTAGAATAACATTTCTCCAGTGATGCATGCTCAATTTCCTGTTCACTCTACACAGTAGGAAATTAAGTCGGCCCTTGTGAGGAAGAAAACTAGGTCATCTGATGATACTTTCTAGCTAGATATTCTTTGACATAAAAAACAATATTTCCATGCTTTACACTTGTTATTACTGAACTGGTTGAAAAATTGGAAAGCTACACAACTAGTGATCTCTTGGGGTCATAAATAGAATTCTACCTCTCTAACTTGGACATGTTTCTTGCATTCATGCCCTGTGTTGACCCTTATAATAGAGACCAACCCTTTATTTGATAAGGTGGATCATTTCTCACCTGTGAGTCAAGGGATTGTGGCATTAATGATGACATAAGAGAACTAATATTAGTCATAAGATATGAGTGATATGTTGGGAATGATGTCTCTAGAACATGAAAGTGCTACTGATACTACTGCCCAGAAATTCTATTTATAGAACTTGTGGAGAGCTCCCTTTCTTGATTGATAGTGCTCAAATCGGATGAAGACTTTTGGATTACTGAAATCACCTATGAATTAGATCATTGTTCCATCTCTTGGGATGTTTCAGCAGTATTTTATACATTGTTATTGAGTGAATTAGAATGCAATTGAACTGAGGAAGTGGGAACATGGGGTAGATATGTAGGAAAAGAATTAACCTTTTGAAGAAGTTGTGAAAATGAATAAGAACCTTGAGGATGTTGGGGGATATTTGAAGCCATTTTAAAAAGATGCATATGTAAAGAGGCTTGTGACTACCATTTAAAATGTTTGCATCTCAACGATTTCTAGTTACAAGAAACCAATATTTTAGAATACACATTAAATTAAAATTTAAATAACAAATAAAAACTTGAGACTCTATTACATGCACAATAAATCCATTTTCAAATCACACACAATTTAAAAACTTTTAGTTTGAGCCTATCAACTAAAAAAATATCTTTCATGCACCTCACAAATCCATCTTTAGCAACATTATATTCCTAAAATAAAAATAGCAGTTACTAAACGAAAATGGTTCAAAAACACACAAAAAATCCAATCTAATCTAAAAGACTGATCAAAGACACCTTCAATTTAGCATAACCTCTTGAGTGGTGCCTCCATTTATTTATTCATCCCTAACATTGAATATTGCGAGTCACTGTTGAAAATGGGATTACATTCTGCAATTTTTACTCAATAATTTTCGGAGGTATGTGTTGCATTAGGCTGAGAAAGTTGTCTCTCCATTTGTTCCATGTGAATATTAGGGATCCACATCAAAGTTGATTGAGGAAAATGAACAAGTCTTTTTTGTATGATGGTTCCTAAGATTGTCTTGGGATTAATTGATTTAAGAGGGGATTAGGTTTCTATGTGGTGTTAATTTCTTGTTGATCTCAACATATGGTTTTTTATGCAGTTTATTTTTTAGTTCTTACTGATTTTGGGACATGGTGATCCCATCTAGGCTATAAGTTTTCTATCATGAACATAACTCACTAGAAGTTTGAGGGTTTTCTATTGGAACAATTGTTTCATATTATACTATAGAAATCTTGACTAAACATACAAGAACAAAAGAATAGGGTACTAAAAGAACACCATTTCAGGGTATTGAGATTGCCCATGCAAATGAAGCAACCCACAGAAATAAACTATCGATAAGGAAAGATTTATTGTCTTGAAGGCTCATTCAAGATAGAAAATAGAAAAATATAGGGAGGGAGGGAACATACCTCACCCTATTCAAGTAGATTCATCCATCTGAGGGTTGTGGATCAACGACAGATTCAACGAATATAGTCCCAGTCAATTCATACAAACACACCACAGATTAGTAACAAACCTTTTTAAGCCCTAAAATAATCAAAGGTTCATGCTAAACACATATCCAATTTTATTTTTAGATATAAGATCAATTATGTAGGGTATTTCTTATATTTAAATTTATAAATAGGTTTTTTATTTTTTGAGGCAAAGTCCTTAGATTGATTTTTGGGTACCGCAACTCTGCCGATTTTGGTGACAACAATAACTTTGGCAACAACGACCACTCTAGAGAACTTCAGTGATGACTTCAGCGACTCCTACAGCTTCAGTGACACTGATGACTTCACTGAACACAGTTTTTCATTTCCTCTAATACCCCTGCAATGAAAATTTTCAATTCATCTTCCTCGATAAATATTGTGACTATAGTGGTTCTTACTCTCATTCCCCGAATTTGTTTTGTAAAAAAAAGGAACCAATGGAAAAGGAGTACCTTATGTTTCACTAATGTGTCACTGTATGTTCATTTTCTATATGTATTTACATGGAATTTTCTCTAGAACTTTCATTGGAACCTTTTGTACTATTCTATGAGGAGAACTGTACTTTTTGACTGAAACATGTACTTTAATTTGTGGAATAAAAAACATGTTTTCTATTGTACTGTAATTTTTACAGGATTGAGGGAGGAATTATTCTATTATTCCCCACTAGAAATTTCAATGAAAATTCCAATGAAATTTCTAGTAGATATTCCACTAAATATTTCACTGGAACTTCCACTAGAGGTTCCACTGGAACATCCACTCGAACTTTCACTGGAGGTTCCATTGTAACTTCTACTCGAACTACCAGTGAAACTTCCACTGAAACTCCCACCAAAACTTCCATTGAAAATCCCAATATAAATTTAAGTTTTGCTATAGATAATTTCAATGAAATACTACCTTAATTTATGGCTGGAACTTATACTATAATTTTTGTAATTCCTAAAAAAACATATTTTCTATATTGTAGTAAAATTTTTATAGGATTTAGGAGAGAATTGTTTTTGTTCTTTTCTCACTGGAACTTATGGTGGAACTTATAGTTCTATTATATTTGAAGTTGTGATTGAAATTTGTACTGTAATTTATGGAATCTACTAAAAAAAATGTTTTATATGTTGTAGTGAATTTTTTATAGGATTTAGTAGGGAATTGTTCTGTTTTTTCCCAGTGGAGCTTCTAGTGGAGCTTCCATAGGAACTTTCTGTGGAAATTCCACTGGAACATGTACTGGAACTTCCATTAGAACTTCCATTGGAACTTCCTGTGGAAATTCTAGTCCTATTATACCATAATTTATGACTAAAACCTATAATATAATGTGTGGAATCCCAAAAAGAAACATGTTTTCTATATTGTAGTGAAATTTTTGTAGGATTTATGAGAAAATTTGTTTTATTAAATTCCCACTAGAACTTCTAGTGGAGCTTCCACAGGAACATACAGTGGATATTCCACTCGAACATCCCCTATAACTTCCACCAGTGCTTCTAGTGTAACTTCTAATCCTATTATACCTTATGTTATGACTGAAACTTGCACTTTAATTTGTAGAATCTAACAAAAAATGTTTTTTATATTACAGTGAAATTTTTAAAGGATTTAAGAGGGGATTTTGTTTTATTATTTCCCAACTAGAACTTCTAGTAGAGCTTCCACTAGAACTTCTAGACCTATTTAACCTTAAATTACGATTGAAACTTGTATTGTAATTTGTGTAAACCCCCCAATAATATGTTTTCTATATTTCACTAAATGTTTTATAGGATTCAATAGAGAATTATTCTATTATTTTCCCACTAGAAATTCTAGTGGAACTTTCAATGGAACTTTTAGTGGAACTTTTAGTCCTATTATACCTTAATTTATGACTGAAACGTACACTGTAATTTGCAGAATAAAAAAACATGTTTTATATATTACAATGAAATTTTTATAGGATTTAGTTGGGAATTATTCTGTTCTTTCTAGTCCTATTGTAAGTTTTTTGATTCATAAGGAAATTTGTTATTTTCAATTTTAAGGTTTTTATTTTAAGTTAAATATGACATCTTTACAAAGAGTTATATAAAAAATCCAATGACATTCCAAAGATGTTCATACTATTTCACTAACAAACAATCCTTTTAAAAATATCTTTAAGGAATTTCTATCCAATACTCTATTGGAATAGGATTGTAAGAAATCAAACAACTTTATTTTTTATGTACTCAATAACTATGATTCCTCAAAAAATATTTTATGAATTATTGGTGTGGAAAGACAATTTTGTGAAGGTGATTTCAAAGTATATTTGGGATAACAGAAGGTAAAATAGAAATGTAAGACTCCTATTATTTCAAGCTAACTAAGGTACTGTTATATATATGGATATTTGGAAAAGGTGTCAGATTATTGACATAGAAGAAAAATAAAACATCTCTTTTGGAAGCTATAATGGGAAATGAAGCAGAGGATCATATTGAAACATTATAATTCCTATGTTTTTACACTTTTGCTACTATTATTTTCTCTAATATGGGTTATTAATTAAGTCTAGACTTCATAAATTAAATGGATAGTTTGATATACATGAGAACACAAAAGTGGTATCATGTAGTCCACCAATAATTGATGAATTATATTAAAGAATTTCACAAGAAGTGGTCAAAGAATATTGGGGTTATTGTTTTATTAATGGCATGGATTGTAATTTATTTTCACATTTTATATAGAATTAGTATTTATAGAATTGTCATTGTTCGAGTATTGGTATTATGAAGAAAGATGACTACTGAAAGGAAATGCACATGGTGACAATCTTCCTTTCAAGAAATTGATCTTTTCATATTTTAATGTTGCTTTCAAGAAACTAAAGATTCAAAAAATTTCAGCTAGTGGGGTAAGTCTACAAATTACAGTATTAAATTAATGTTTTTCTCAACACACAATTATATAAAATAAAAAAAATTATAGATGGAGAAACATGGAGAAGGTGCTGAGGATACAACAACCACTAAGTAATGTGGTGTTTCATAGTATAAAAATGTTGATGAAAAGGAAATAATAAATGTCTTGAAGAAGAAAATTCAATATTGAAAAGAAAACTAGATAACATGAAAGAAAAATCTAGGAAATAGGCTGAAAAATTAAAAAATTGAAGCTGTTAAATAGTGACAACCCCAAGAAAGAGGAAAAAAGAATAGAAACTACCATTTATAGATAAGAAGTGACCCTTTCTATAATAGAACTAAATCAGATAGTAGGTCCTAATTTAACTAGGATCCATGAGGAGGTAGAACACCTGGAATAAAATATTGAAAAACTACACCTCTTATAGATAGTAGCCAATATGAACACCAAAAACACATACTTTCCGAACTAGATAATTGATTAGAAATATAAAATCAAGAAAAAGAAAAGAAAAGAAAATGGATTTGGTATATGTTTATGAAATCTTAACTTGAAGAAGAAGAGAAATAACAACATAATAAAAATCAGTTGAGGATCTAGCTGAGCTACAAAAAACCATTGACCTAGTCAGTATTTCATGAAAACTGAATCATATAAGAGATATCATAGGGTTGGTTGTTATACTAAAATGGGCCAGGTACAGTTAGAGACTCTAAAAAAAAGATTATGAGCACCTTGAGAAGATTCTAGAGTTGGATCCCACCAGATATTTTGTTAGGATGAAATAAAATGAATGCCCTTAATTTAATTTTTTCTATTAATGTATCCTTAACTATACATGTTTTCTTATAAATAACTATTATTATTCTATAGTGGATATTTCTAGAAATCTAAAAATAAGTTATATTCACTATTAATGGATGATATTTTTACTCTTTTCAACAAAATAACGAAAAATAGAAGGGTGAATATTTATGTTGACTAATATTATTATAAAAAAAATACTCAATTAGTGTCACATCCTCTAATACTTTTCAATGATATCAGAAAATATATGCATATGGTAAAATAATAAAGAAAAAGTTTAAAATGGGGAAGGGAGCTAGAATTTTCCTAGATTAATAGAAAATTATTACAAGTACCTCCATAGTGAGTATGTTATTTTCTATATTAATAAGAGGAAAATAAAATAATTAATAGATGGTCTAACTTTATTCATATTTATAGGGCATAATTTCTAGGAAAAATAATAATCTGATAAAGATGTTAGTAGAGAAAACAGTTAAATATGCACTGTAGTTGAATGGAAAACTTTTCATCCCCATGAACACCGCAAATGTACATTGGAAATTACTCATTTTTAATATGGAGAGAAATTATTTCATCCACTATAAATTGATTAATCTTTGGTTAGAAGGTGGTGGACATGATATTTATTAGAAATATGCATCAGTAATGATGCATTTTTTCCTCTTTGACATGAAAACAATTTTAAAATAAATCAAATGTGATAATTAAATTTGTACAACTTTACACACTTGAAGAAATAAATTATTGAATAAATCATCAATATATAGAGCCCTGATTACCTGGAAAAGACTGATCCCATATTAATTGTGGAAAATACTTCTCAATAGGGTGACACAAGATTATAATGTGAAATGATAGATTACTATCTTATGGAGATGTTGTAAAAAAATCAGTCATATAAAAAGAAGTTATCCCAAGAAGAAGTTTTTGATATCTAGATTTATATGGAACACTGCTTACTTACTGACCCTACTAACAGCTGGTGGTAAACATCTCTTATAATTTGGAGTTTCCTCCGAAATTTAGTGCCACAAACATCCCCATAAATAATTAAATAGATTGATTTTATGGGTGTTACATGAAACTAGAATTGAACATATTCTCAAGTTCTTGGATTTGTTTAATTTTTTTTGTATAGTAGTAATTATGTTTGAACATTAAATGGAATAAAATAATGCCATCATATAGGGGAATTGGTGTCAAATACCAAACTGGCTACATTACCATTCAAAATAGAACATTTTGTCCAATTCTGTCAACAATGTTCAAACATCATTGAAACATGATTCAAGTATAAATGGTCTCAAATACCAAATTGGTTGTTTTATAAATAAAAATAGTTTCTAGATGTATAAAAATTCTCATATAGCACTCACAAATTGAATTAATGTTTCTTAAAATTGTGTCCCAATCCATTATAAGTCAAATTAGCCTATAAATGGTCTCAAATATCAAAGATGTTGTTTTAAAAATACCAAAATAGTGTCCCAATATAAATTTTTTAGTGGATTAGAATAACAATTATCATATAGCACATTTATATACAAATTTCAATTTTTTAAAATGGTATCCCAATACATTAAAATTCAATCTAGCCTATAAATACTTCAGTGGATTCATATAACAATTCTCATATAACCCACATGTGTATAAATTTATATTTTTTAAAATGGTTTCCTAATACATTAAAATCTAAACTAACGTATAAATTATTCAATGGATTAAAATAACATTTCTCATATAGCACATCTACATAAAAATTGAAGCTTCTTAAAATGGTGTCCCAATCCATTAAAATTCAAACTGGCCTATAAATGATTTAATGGATTCATCTAATATTTCTCATATAAAACATCTACCTAAAATTTTTGTTTCTTCAAATGGTGTTCCAATCCATTAAAATTTAAACCAGTCTATAAATTAATCAATAGATTCATATAACAATTCTCATATAGTACATATGTATACAAATTTTAGTTTCTTAAAATGGTATCCCAATCCATTACAATTCAAACCATCCTCTAAATGCTTTATTGGATTCATTAAAATTCAAAATAGTATGTAAATGGTGCAGATGCATCACAATTCATCCCAAAAAAATGACTCCCATATAATGTATTATTTACTCCGCCTCTTCTAATTCTATAGTAGTATACCTTCAAAGCTAAAGTTTGAAATTGGTTGATTGGTATTCCTGTAATAGAGAAAAAAAATTATATAACTTTTAGAAAATAATTATGTTTTTAAGGAAATTACATTTAATGGTGTTTTTGAGGCCGCAATAGTAAAATCTAATCTTTCTTGATCTACAATTACGTATGTGCAAAGAAAAATGATATTAGATACCACATTACCATTAGAATATTGCTCTTAGAAATAAAATTCATCATAAAATGAAATCATACTGTCATCATGGAATTTGAATTATTCTTATTTTTATTCAATTTTGTCTGATTTCGACGACCATTTTCTAAAAATAATTTTATTCTTTTACCCCCTTTCTTATTTTGTTTCCTTTTAAGAGGCATTTCTTAAAATTGGTTCAGAACTGTAATAACTGGTAATTCTATCCATTGTTATATTTATGGATGTAAAATATTTTGAAAACTTATTAAAATTAGAGAAGGAAATGTCATAACCTTCATCTTTTATACAAGCAACAATAATCAACACCATTCCCATTCAGGCTAATTATCTGTAACATTTTTCTATAAATGAATTTATATCATCATTTACATCAATTGAATCTCTTTAAAACATTATAATATTTTTATCCAATCGACTCCAACTATCGAAAATATATTTTTCAAGTATTGATCTCACATAAATCCAATCATAAAATTTTAAACCATGGAAAAAAATATACCCAACATACTCAAATTTTTGATGAGAACATTGAAAAAGTACATTGAAAGATTCATATGATACACAAAATTGATCTTCACTTACAATCATTATAATAACATATATAAATTGAACTCCACATTAAATACATGAAATCATAAAACAAGTACCAATAATTTGATATTCATGTTTAAATAAATCAAATAAATTATGTATATATATAGTAAAAACCTAGAACATCAATGCATGGTAAGGGTAAAGATTACGAGGAAACTTCTCCCGTATCTCAAATTTAGCCTTTATTCCTCAATATCGATTTTTGTCCAAAAATAATTAAAAATTCTTAAAGAAATCAAAAACACTAAACTTGAGATGAAAAAAATATTTAATTAGTCCATTAAAACTTCCACTTAATTGAGTACTATGAATACCCAATGTTAAAGCATCTTTCAAAAAGCAATGTGCCCACTTTTCTCACAACATGAATACATCATCTAACCACTTTGATTTCTAATCCCTATATTTTAATCAGAGGGTATACCACTCTAGATAAAATTTATGTTCATCATGGTATAAAAACATACAATTATTAAAAATATTATGAAAAATAGATTCATCTTTCACCCAATTACCTAAATGTTTAATTCCATTTTGCATCAAATACCACAAACAAAGAAAATGTCAATTTTCCACTAAAACTTCAAAAATGGATTTTCCCATTGCCATATCCTGATTAGTAAATATAGTTTTAGGTCACTTAATGTGATGCACCTATAATTTTTTTGAATCAACCAAGAAAATGAAGTCACAGTTTCATCATATAATAATGCATTCCCAAAAATGACAACCCCCAATAATGATTGAATCCCACAAAGACGCATAATGGTATGTACTATTTATTTGTGATAAAAGTGGTCTAAAAATTAATAAATTATCTAAATAACTCATAATATATCTTCATTTTTGGATTTTCCTAGAAAATATTAGTAATTTACCTAGTCAAGTAAAAATTCATAGTATAGAAAAATGATAGATTTTCCTAACATTGTCTTTACAAGTACTCCAACATGTGACATATATCACCATGAACCAATTCCATTTCCCATTTATAAATTATAAAATTAAATTGATCAAAACATATGTACCTAATTACATCTTGAACCCCTACAACAATCATCACTAAAGAGAAGTAATCATTTGGTTTAATACACGCTGAAACAATCACATCTAACTCAACTGCTTGTGATTTTTTTATTTTTCTTTGGGACCTCATCATATGAATGGATTCATGATTTTTCAAGGTATTATTGTTCCCTTCAACAAATAAATTATATTCATATTTACCACATGAAAAAAACTAACCATAATTCAAGCAAGGAAACCTATACGTGTCTCATCCTGAAGAAATTTCACCACGCTATCACGATTTTCAACTTTTCTATGAACTTATTTTTTACATACATAAAGACATGATGTGATGATTGATTTATTATTTATCCTTTTATTTTAGTATTTTTAGATTACACTGAACCCATTTAGTCCTCTATATTCAATATAGAAACATTATGCATCATCAAGTGATTTGAACAAAACCCCTACAACTGATTTAATAGATGATGATCCAACATCAACATCATCATCATTTGAACAACCGACAACATAGAAGATTTAGTTCAAGTAAAGTATATAAATGAAAATATATTTAAATAAAAACTATTTAAATATAATTTATAAATCCTTTTGTGGAAATTTTAGAGGAAGATCCACTCAAAGTTCCACTGTAACTTATAGTAAATGTTCTCATAAAAATGTAGAAAAATTTCTAGTAGAAGTTCTACTAAAAGTTCCATTGGAAGTTCCTCAATAAAAAAACATTATATTTTTATAAAACTATAGAATATATTATAAAAAATTAATCTTTAAATAATATATTTACAAAAAATAAAATTATTATATATATGTATTATATTTATCACAAAATTGTTATATAAAAATAATATAATTTATCAGTTAGAAATGTATATAATATATGAGGGAAATTTCCAGTGGAAGTTTCATAGTACAACAAAATTATTTATTTATAAATCAATAAAATATATTAATAAAAATTAAATTTAAATAAATATATTTATAAAAATTGAAATTATGAAAAATATGTATCACATTTTATACATAATTTTTATTAAAACAATATAAATTACAATTTAAGAATGTATATAATATATGAATAATAAAAGTAAATTTAATTTATAAATTTATGAAAATAATTATTTTCAAATATATAAAATAGAAATATATTAATGAAATAATAAATAAAACTAAATTTCTAATAAATTTACTTATAAGATACATTCAATATATTTTTTAAAAAATATGTATAAATAACATTTATAAATCCATTAAGTGTTCCACTAGAAGTTTTAGTGGAAGTTTCATTGGAAGTTCCAATGGAACTTCCATAATACAACAACAATATATCTATATAAAACTAAAGAATATATTAATAATAATTAAAATTTAAAAAATATATTTATAAAAAAGGAAAAATCTATTAAATTTGTCCCATATTTTTTATAAAAATAATATAAATTACCAACTAAAAATGTATATAATATATGATGGGAAGTTTTAGTGAAAGATTCAGTGAAAGTTTCAGTGGAAGTTCTAGTGGAAATAACACAATAAAAAATATATTTATACAACTATAAAATATATTAATATAAATTAAATTTTAATAAATATATTTATAAAAATGAAATTATAAAAAATATTTATTACATTTTTATATAATTATAGAAAAATAATATAATTTACCATTTAAAAATTTATAAACTATATGACAAAAAATGTAGACAAAATTAATATATTTAGGAAAATTTATAATAAATGTAATTTTGTTTCAGCGAAAGTTCTAATGGAACTTCCCCTAGAAGTTATAGCCCAAGGAAAACCCATTGGAACTTTCACTAGAACATGCACAGAAAATTCATCGCTTCAGTAAAACTCAGATGATGGCATTGGGTAAAAATTATTTTAACTTTAACTAAAATTCTAACATTTAGAAACATCAAATAATAATCTAGGATACCTTCATCCGTGTCCATTATAAGAATAAGAAAAAAAAACTCCAAAAAAAAGTAGATGTAGGCTACTGCTCCCACAATGGTGAAACCCAAGAAAAATGACCTACACAATGAATGCAGTGTTGTGATAATCGAAACAAGACTCCGATGAAACTCAGTGAAATTCATGTCCAATCACTCTGAATGTTTTTTTCATTGTGCAACCCAGTGAAACTTGATGAAAAGGAACTACACAATAAAAACCATCCTCTGATGAAACTCATTGAAACTAGGTTCAACGACTTCAACAATTCTTGAATTGCACAACTCAATAAAAATTCCCGCCACACACGTAATTACTGGTTTCATTCTATGTGTTTCAATTCCCAGAAGATAAAAATTCCCTCCAATTTTCATTGCATCCAAATCATATCTTGTGAAAAATTGAATACCTGTCAACATCCCACAAGCTCACTAGAATATCCTACAAAATAGGGTATTAGAGATGATAAAAAGTGCACGTGAAATAGTCTCAATTTATCATTTTAAAAAAATGGTCAATTTATTACTTCTGATGGTGACAAATGGTGATTGGGGAAATGGTAAGATCTATGGATGATGTAGAAATTGGGAATTTATCCCCTCAGAAAGATGAGGGCCCTCAAATTTTGATATGTGTAAAAAATAGGATGTGGCAGTGACTAGGCTCTTGATTGGAATTTGTTTTTAAAAATTAAAATGAAAAATATTAATATAAAACTACTTAAAAAATATGTCTCATTCCAACTGAATGTTTATATATATATATATATGAAACAAATTTATATGATAAAAAGTTAACCTGTAATATAGATAAATATAAAATATAGAGTGATGTTTGTGTGTGTGTTTATTTATTTAATTATTTAAAGACATACAAATAATATAAAATAAAACTAATAATTACTAAATAAAAATTTTAATGTATAATTTTAAAATGTTTAAAATTACACACACACATATAAATATATATATTTTTTACACACACACACACTATATATATATATATGCATTTTGAGTAATTACACATGTATAAATGAATATATATATATGTATGTATACATACATACATATATATTGATATATATATATATATATGTTTATGTATGTATGTGAAATATATATATATATGTGTGTGTGTGTGTGTGTGTTTGTGTGTGAGTGTGTATGTTTGAACACATATATTTGTTTGTATAAATAATAATATAAAAAAACTAATAAATACTAAATATATTTTTCTTGTGTATGTAAAAATTTAAAATATTTTAAATCACACACACACACACACACCTTTTTTTTAAAATTTATATACATATTTATGTATATACATTATATATACATTATTTTGTTATATATGTGTATATATAATTAATTACATTAATATATATGTACGTGCATGTCACGACCCGCCCTCGGGGTCCGTGCCGTGACTACCCCAAGCCCGCCTTCCATAGGCCAGGGGCTGGCGACTAGCACCAAGGCGTAAATCCCGGTAAAAAGGGAAGGCATTGCCTTTGTAAAGTAAACAAACACCACAGAGTAAGCAAGAGGAAAGTAAACACTAAACAAAAGCAGAGTACAACTAAAAGTGCGGAAAAGTAAATGGGCCAGTATACAAACCCAAACTGAAAGTAAAGTACAACTCGAAAGGGAAAACAGCAACTGAAAAGTAAAAGCCGCTACACCGAGCTGTCCACTGGAAATCCCACCTGAAGGGTGGGTATAGATAGCTCCTCTGCTCCACGGGTCCCGCCGTCCGCTCCGAGCACGTCCTGCCCAGTGGTCCACCTCCGGGTACCGTCCCGCTCTGCAAACCTCAGCTAAGGTCAACGCTGTCCGTCGTCTACAACCAACACAATGTAGTGCGGGCAAAGCCCGTGCAGGGGTGAGTAAAAGCTACTCAGTAGGGACCCCGAGACCCCTGAAGGTCTCTCAAATCCACAAAGGATAAACCACGAAGAAAGGAACAATCACGAAGTAATAACCGACACTGCTTAGGTATATACCCATACATATACCTAAGTCATCAATTTCAAATACGCTCCAACCTCCGAGCCCAAGTACAACTCAGTCCACACAGGAAAGTAAACGTATTCCACACAGGAAAGCAAAACGTAATCCACACAGGATTGCACAACACAATCCACACAGGAAAGCAACAGATTTCAGCTCACACAGGTATACTTATTCAAAGGACGATAAAGATGATCTCTGATCCATCTAAGTCGTCGGACCCACGAAGGATCGATAGGTAACTAACCCCCGCAAAAGACCCACACAGGATCGGGCCCACACAGGACCTGTAGGCGCTGGTTCACACAGGACCGCTGAGCGCAAGGACCCACACAGGATCGGACCCACACAGGATCAGACCCACACAGGATCGGGCCCACATAGGACCTGTAGCACTGATCCACGTAGGATCTCTGAGTGATGTAGTCGTCGTCGTCGAATCCACACATGATCTCTGTACTGTCGTCGTCGCAGTCACAGTAGCAGTAGTAGCAGTAGTAGTCACAGTAACAGTCGCAGCCAGCACTAGGGTTCCCGCACACAACAAGCTTGTTCGGAGGGTCCGCTCCACGAGCCGAGAGGCTGATACATCAACTGTAACAAAGTCCAGAGTTGATGTATCCAAAAGTTCCGTATCGTCAACAGGAACTCAACGCAATAGACGGCGCGTCGATCGGACGCCCGATCTGAGAGTTATTGGCATTTTCGTCTCCGGGGCCCGGTTGGTTCTTAAGGCAAAACCAACCCGACCGTAGTCCACCTGCGTCCAAACCTCGGTCGGAGTATGCCAAAAGAACCGTCTCACTAAGAGGAACACAACACAGCTGACGGCACGTCAATCGGACGTCCGTAGCTCAAGATATGAGCGTTTCCGCTCCGAAGGCCCGGTTGGTTTCGTGAACGAACCATCCCGGACGAACTCAAAGTAATTCGAAACCTTGAGTGCGATATACCGAAACGACCGTCTCGATCCAAGGATCGCATTGCCGCAGACGGTTCGTCGATCGGAGGTCCGTGGCTCAAGTTATGGCCAAAAGACCGAATCTGATCCGAAACGGGGGGGTCCGGGTCCGGGCCGACCCGGCCCGGCCGGCGCGGCGGCGCGGCGGCGCGGCGGCCTGGCGCCGCACGAAGGCAGCGCGGGGGGAATCAATTCCCCCGCTTTCTTGGAATGACGGCGCGGCTAAATGCCGCGCCCCTTGATTAAAAACGGCCCCCACGTGGGGGCCGGCTTGAAGGAAAAACCGGGGGGCTGCTGCCCCCCCTTCATGGAAACCGCCCCCCTCATAATGAGGGGGGTTTTGTGTGCTGGCCGAGGGATTAATTCCCCCGGTTTAATGCCATCCGGCCGGCCAGCTGGCCGGCCGGTTTTCTCCAACGGGACCGGAAAATCCGGTCCCCTCTTCGGCTTCCGACGCCGGCGGCCCGGCCGCCGGTCTTCTCTTCCGCCACGGCCCGGAACCGGCCGCGGTGTTCGTCATCCGGCGCGGTGCGACGGCACCGCGCCCCTCCGCCGTGCCTTGATTTCTTTCAATGCGGCGCGACGGCGTCGCGTTCAAGATGTTTCTTCCATGGTGCGCGCGCGACGGCGTTGCGTAAAATAAACGCACGATTAACCGCGTGGTGCGACGGCACCACGCCACCTTGTTTCCACCCGCAAAGCAATTCAACAAGAACGATGGAGGGGGTTCGGCCGTGTTCATGCGGTCCGGCCCCCTCACGTTAAATAATAACACAACTAAAAAAATTCAAAAGCCTCATGATAGACATGCGAGATCCTCGATCAAGAATAAAATAATTAAACAATAAATCAACAACCCCTACTTCGGGTATAGGTTCGAAGATTTAACAACGTCCGCGGAAGACAACGTCGCGGAGGTCGGGCGTCGCGGTCGTCGTTCGTCAAATCCGTTGACGAAGAGATACGCCCGAAGAGATACGTCGTTGGCGAATCTTCGTATGCCGACGAAGAAGGTCCGAGAAGGAAGCGGCGTTCCCTCTTGTTGACACGGAAGACGAAGAAGAGAGGCGGCGTTCTTCGTCGGAGCTTGAGCGTTCTTCGTCGGAGCTTGAGCGTTCTTCGTGTTCTTCGTCAGAGCTTGAAGAAGAAGAAGAAGCTCTCAAAAGCTCTCAAGTTGGCTAAGAGTAACCCAACAAAAAAGAGAGAAGAGCTTAATTTAATTAAAAACTTAACACAAGAATTTCAAAGGTTTGAAATTCAAAAAGATTAACTCCAAAATTAAATAACCCATGTCATTTAATGAGGGGTTAAGGAAGTTTGAGGGAAGATGTAAAGTCAGGGGTTCGTGTGGGCCCCACCACACTTAATCCTCTCAAGGGAGGTTAAGTGGGTGTGGGTCCCACCCCTAACTTCCTTTGAGAGAAGTTAACTAATAAGTTTAAATAAAAATATGTAAACACAATTTTTATTTAACTTATTCTAATCTCCCAAAAACTAACTCTCAACCCGAAACAAACGCAACTCCCGAAAAGGTCTCTTTAAGCGAATATCGGCGCTGCGAGTTCATCGGTGCCCTCGGATTTCAATTCCGAGCACCGGATCAAAAGTTAGAAATTCCCGCTCGTTCGTTCACTGAACGTACCCGAGCCAAACTTCGGAAATTGATTCCGGGCACTCCGGGCCTCGGAATCAGGTGCCGTCTGAAACCGCGCTCTTGTAAAATTCTAAAGAAAATTAAGAAAAAATTTCCCTTGAATTTTACGGGTCTTTACATTACTCCCACCTCAGGGATTTACGTCCCCGTAAAGATACATCAAAAACTAGGGAAACAAAAGAGGGTACTGAGCACGTATCTGAGCCTCCCGCTCCCATGTGCTCTCCTGGAGATTCCCGTGCTGCCATCTGATGCGCACAAGAGGAATCGATCGCCCACGTAGGACCCGCTCCTGTCGACCCTCTATCTCCACCGGGACCTCCGTAAATGTCGCCCCATCGTCAACGTCAAGCTCCCCATGGTCAATGATGTGCGTCGGGTCGTGCACGTATCTCCTCAGCTGGGATACGTGGAAGACGTCGTGCACCCGGTGCAACTGAGGTGGTAGAGCCAGGCGATAAGCCACCTCACCAATCCTGCTGAGAATCTGGAAGGGTCCGATGAAGCGCGGAGATAACTTGCCGCCTCGGCCAAATCTCCGAATACCACGTCGAGGTGAGACCTGCAAGAAGACGTGGTCTCCATCCTCGAACTCCAGTGGCCTCCACCTCCTGTCAGCATATGACTTCTGCCGGCTCTGTGCTGTCCTCATCTGCTCCTGGATGACCTGGACCTTCTCTATCGTGGGCTGGACTATCTCCGGTCCCACTAGTGCTGACTCCCCAGGGTCTGTCCAGCACAAAGGAGATCTACAAGGTCGGCCGTACAACGCCTCGTACGGTGCCATCCCGATAGTGGAGTGGTAGCTGTTGTTGTACGCAAATTCCACCAAGGGTAGGTGGTCCTCCCAGCTACGACCAAAGTCGAGGACACATGCGCGGAGGATGTCCTCGAGAGTCTGAATGGTCCTCTCCGTCTGACCATCCGTCTGAGGGTGAAAGACTGTGCTCAAACGTAGCTGCGTCCCGAACGCCTCCTGTAACCCCTTCCAAAGCCGGGAAGTAAAGCGAGCATCTCGATCGGAGACGATAGATGATGGCACGCCGTGGAGCCGCACAATCTCCTGAACGTAGAGACATCCCAAGCTCTCTACTGAGCCCTGCTCTCTGATGGGTAAGAAATGTGCCGACTTTGTGAGTCGGTCAACAATCACCCAGATGGAGTCGTGACCTCTGGAAGTACGTGGAAGTCCAGTCACTAAGTCCATAGATATGCCGTCCCACTTCCACTCCGGAACCTCCAAGGGCTGTACCAAGCCTGCTGGTACCTGATGCTCTGCCTTCACCTGCTGGCAGGTGAGGCATCGAGAAACGAACTCTGCTATTGCCTTCTTCATGCCCGGCCACCAGTGCTGTCGTCTGAGGTCCTGGTACATCTTCGCCACTCCAGGATTCACCGCCAAAGGAGAAGTGTGAAACTCCCTCAGCACTTCCTCTCGCAAAGCGACTGGTACCATGGTACGTCCTCTGAAAAGGATGTCGTGTTCTGCTCCAAGGGAGAAACCATCAGGTGCCTGTCCCGAGGATATCTGTGTACGTCGTGTCTCACTGTCAGCGTCCTCACGCTGTGCCTCCCTGAATCGCTGCAGTAGTGGAGGAGTGACTGTGAGAGACTGAAGGAAGGCTGTTCCATCTCTATCCACGAAGGATATCTGCAAAGAGGCTAGCTGCTCCGTCTCCTCCTCAAGTAGCTGAATTCCCATCCTCCTGCTAAGGGCATCGGCTACTACGTTCCCCTTCCCAGGAGTATAGACTATCTCAAAGTCATAGTCCTGGAGGAACTCGAGCCATCGCCGCTGTCTCAGGTTCAGGTCCTTCTGCGAAAAGATATACCTGAGACTCTGATGATCAGAAAAGACTGTAAAGCGCTCGCCCATCTGATAGTGTCTCCATGTCTTCAGAGCGAAGACCACTGCTGCTAACTCCAGGTTATGGGTAGCGTAGTTCTGCTCATGCGGCCTCAAATGACGTGATCCATAGGCGATCACTGCCCGCTCTTGCATCAGAACACATCCGAGTCCAGTCCCTGATGCATCACAGTAGACTACGTACCCTACTCCCTCCTCAGGCAACCTCAAGATAGGTGCGCTAGTCAATCTCTGTCTCAGCTCCTGGAAGCTCTGCTGACATCTGTCTGACCACACGAAGGGTTTCCCCTTCTTCGTCAAAGCTGTGAGTGATGCCGCAACTCTAGAGAAGTCTGGCACGAATCTCCGATAGTTTCCAGCTAGTCCCAAGAAACTCCGAACCTCAGTCACCTCCTGGGTGGCTCCCATGCTAACACAGCCTCAATATTCGCGGGATCCACTGTAACTCCCGCCTCAGAGATAACGTGTCCCAAGTAGTGGACCTCACGTATCCAAAACTGGCACTTCGAGAGCTTACCATAAAGATGGTGCTCTCGGAGTGTGTCAAGTACAACTCGCAAGTGATAGGCGTGCTCCTCCTCTGTCGTAGAATAAATCAGAATGTCGTCGATGAAGACCACGACAAACCGATCGAGGTATGGCTGAAAGATCCTGTTCATGAGAGCCATGAACACTGCTGGAGCATTGGTTACACCGAAAGGCATAACCAAGAACTCATAGTGTCCATACCGACATCTGAAGGCTGTCTTCTGCACATCCTCGTCTCTGACTCTGAGCTGATGATAGCCTGACCTGAGGTCTATCTTCGAGAACCACCGTGCTCCCTTGAGCTGATCAAAGAGGTCATCAATCCTCGGTAGCGGATACTTGTTCCTCACTGTCACCTGGTTCAGGCGACGATAGTCAACACAAAGATGCAATCTCCCGTCCGCCTTCTTGGCGAACAATATCGGGGAAGCCCAGGGTGAAACACTGGGTCGGATGAACCCCTTGCCTTGCAAGTCCTCCAACTGTACCCGTAGATCTCGAAGCTCGGCGGGGGCCATCCGATATGCTGGAGTAGATATCGGGGCTGTCCCGGGGTACAAGTAAATATAAAAGTCTACCTCTCTGCGAGGAGGTATCCCTGGAACATCGTCGAAAAAAACGTCCGCAAACTGATCCACCACTGCAGGAAAACCAGGACTCCGCACGTCAACTGCTCCAAGGATAAGGCTAGCCAACTGATGAGTGATGGGCTGTCCTCTCCTCCGCGGAAGTCCATCCTGTGCTGCTAAGGCTCCCTTCTCGCCGGTGAAGGTGAACCTGCTCCCGTCGGTGCGTACACATCGCACCTTGCGCCTAAAACAGTCAATCTGTGCATGGACCGTAGATCGCCAATCCATGCCCAAGATGACGTCGTAAGGCCTCGACGCTGCTACAAGAAGATCCCAGCCGAAGCTCTCGCCTCCTAGAGTAAGCTCACACTGCCGGCACCAGTGCGTAATCGTCGATTCTGCTCCCGTAGGAGTCTCTTGCCGTAAGGATCGAGCCAACGGCTCTGTCGGAATCTCCGAGCTCCGAACAAGGGCAGCGGCTATGAAAGAGTGACTCGCTCCTGTGTCTATAAGAACTGCAGCAAGGGTGGAATAGACACAGATAGTACCTCGAATCATCTCAGGTGCGCCGTGGTCGTAGGCCTCTGCTGCCTGGAGCTGTGCCTGTCGCTGCCCGCCAGCTCCCTGTGGTCAGGGTGGACCTCCTGGTGGTGGTGGTGGCAGAGCCTCAAAGCGTCGCCCACCACCGGCTGCTCGTCCAGCTCCTCTGCCTCGTCCGCCTCCTCTCTGCGGACCGCCACGGTCGACCCTCTGCCTCTGCCTCGGTCGTCCCTCAACCGTCTGCTGCTCCTCGGCACGGCGGGTCGGGCAGTCACGAGCCATGTGGCCCTGCCCGCCGCACGAGTAGCACTGTCTGCCTCTCGAAAGACTGGCTCCTCGCTGTGTGCCCCGCACTGCTGAGCCAGTGTCCTGAGGTCGTCTGCCCGAAGGTCTGGTCTGTCTGGACCCCTGAGTCATCCGTCGACTGCCTACTGCAGATGACTCTGCCACGTGCCGCCCTGCGGTGGGTCTCTGTGCTGGTGTAGACTCAGCAAGGAAGCTCTCGATCAGAAGGGCCCGCTCCAGTACTCCTGTCTGAGTCGGTATGCTGAGGGAGATCAGTGATGCCCTGATCTCGTGTCTCAAACCCTGCTCGAAGGTCCGGGCCCGGAAGAATGGGTCCCGTACCATGTCGGTCGAGTAGCGCGAGAGATCAGTAAATCTCGCCGAGTACTGAGTGACCGTCATGCTGCCCTGCCGCAGTTGTAGAAGCTCCTGGATACGCACCACACGAAGGGTGGCTGGGACGAACTCCGAGCGGAAGAGGCTCTCAAAGTCCGTACAAAGTAGAGATGCCTCATCGTGCACCTGGAGCATCAGGCTCCACCATCGTCCTGCTGCTGCGTGTAGTAGGCTCGCAGCGAGGATCACCATGAGGTCTGCTGGTGTCCTCACTAGCCTAAACACTCGAACCACTGCCTCCAGCCAGTCCTCTGCTGCCTGGGGATCCGTCTCCCCGCGAAACCTGGGCGGTCGCTGGCGCTGAAACTCATGAAGTGCGCTGAGGCGACGTGCATCGTCAGCGGCTGCTGCTGGAAGCATCGGGGGCTCGGCGGGTAGAGCTAACGCCGGTGCCACTGCTGACAAAGGGCCCTTCACCGAGGCCTCATCGCTCGGTGGGCTGTCGTCATGCTCGACTCTCGGAACCCTAGCTGGCTGCCATCGTGGGGCCATCCTGAAAAGGAAACAGGTGCGCCACGGTCAGAACAGTATACCTGGTGAGCTGATATAAGTAATCACAAAGAAAACTTTGAAACACACACGCAATCAATGTTTTCGTGCATTAAGTCGGAAATCAGAAGTCAGGGTCCTGGTGTACGGATACGTCGGCCGCCGCACCAACACTGGACTCCCTGGACTGATAACCACACTCAATACGCTAAACATTATTGCTTCACATAGAAAAGATCAGAGTTCGCGGTAGAACCGAACTCCTCTGATACCAATTTGTCACGACCCGCCCTCGGGGTCCGTGCCGTGACTACCCCAAGCCCGCCTTCCATAGGCCAGGGGCTGGCGACTAGCACCAAGGCGTAAATCCCGGTAAAAAGGGAAGGCATTGCCTTTGTAAAGTAAACAAACACCATAGAGTAAGCAAGCGGAAAGTAAACACTAAACAAAAGCAGAGTACAACTGAAAGTGCGGAAAAGTAAATGGGCCAGTATACAAACCCAAACTGAAAGTAAAGTACAAATCGAAAGGGAAAACAGCAACTGAAAAGTAAAAGCCGCTACACCGAGCTGTCCACTGGAAATACCACCTGAAGGGTGGGTATAGATAGCTCCTCTGCTCCACGGGTCCCGCCGTCCGCTCCGAGCACGTCCCGCCCAGTGGTCCACCTCCGGGTACCGTCCCGCTCTGCAAGCCTCAGCTAAGGTCAACGCTGTCCGTCGTCTGCAACCAACACAACGTAGTGCGGGCAAAGCCCGTGCAGGGGTGAGTAAAAGCTACTCAGTAGGGACCCCGAGACCCCTGAAGGTCTCTCAAATCCACAAAGGATAAACCACGAAGAAAGGAACAATCACGAAGTAATAACCGACACTACTTAGGTATATACCCATACATATACCTAAGTCATCAATTTCAAATACGCTCTAACCTCCGAGCCCAAGTACAACTCAGTCCACACAGGAAAGTAAACGTATTCCACACAGGAAAGCAAAACGTAATCCACACAGGATTGCACAACACAATCCACACAGGAAAGCAACAGATTTCAGCTCACACAGGTATACTTCTTCAAAGGACGATAAAGATGATCTCTGATCCATCTAAGTCGTCGGACCCACGAAGGATCGATAGGTAACTAACCCCCGCAAAAGACCCACACAGGATCGGGCCCACACAGGACCTATAGGCGCTGGTTCACACAGGACCGCTGAGCGCAAGGACCCACACAGGATCGGACCCACACAGGATCGGGCCCACATAGGACCTGTAGCACTGATCCATGTAGGATCGCTGAGTGCTGTAGTCGTCGTCGTCGAATCCACACAGGATCTCTGTACTGTCGTCGTCGCAGTCACAGTAGCAGTAGTAGCAGTAGTAGTCACAGTAACAGTCGCAGCCAGCACTAGGGTTCCCGCACATAGCAAGCTCGTTCGGAGGGTCCGCTCCACGAGCCGAGAGGCTGATACATCAACTGTCACAAAGTCCAGAGTTGATGTATCCAAAAGTTCCGTATCGTCAACAGGAACTCAACGCAATAGACGGCGCGTCGATCGGACGCCCGATCTGAGAGTTATTGGCATTTTCGTCTCCGGGGCCCGGTTGGTTTTTAAGGCAAAACCAACCCGACCGTACTCCACCTGCGTCCAAACCTCGGGCGGAGTATGCCAAAAGAACCGTCTCACTAAGAGGAACACAACACAGCTGACGACACGTCAATCGGACGTCCGTAGCTCAAGATATGAGCGTTTCCGCTCCGAAGGCCCGGTTGGTTTCGTGAACGAACCATCCCGGCCGAACTCAAAGTAATTCGAAACCTTGAGTGAGATATACCGAAACGACCGTCTCGATCCAAGGATCGCGTTGCCGCAGACGGTTCATCGATCGGAGGTCCGTGGCTCAAGTTATGGCCAAAAGACCGAATCTGATCCGAAACGGGGGGGTCCGGGTCCGGGCCGACCCGGCCCGACCCCCCCTGGGTCGGCCCGAACCGGGTCGACCCGAACTGGGTCGACCCGACCCAGGTCCGACCCGGCCTGGCCGGCCGGCGGCGCGGCGGCGCGGCGGCCTGGCGCCGCACGAAGGCAGCGCGGGGGAAATCAATTCCCCCGCTTTCTTGGAATGACGGCGCGGCTAAATGCCGCGCCCCTTGATTAAAAACGGCCCCCACGTGGGGGCCGGCTTGAAGGAAAAACCGGGGGGCTGCTGCCCCCCCTTCATGGAAACCGCCCCCCTCATAATGAGGGGGGTTTTGTGTGCTGGCCGGGGGATTAATTCCCCCGGTTTAATGCCATCCGGCCGGCCAGCTGGCCGGCCGGTTTTCTCCAACGAGACCGGAAAATCCGGTCCCCTCTTCGGCTTCCGACGCCGGCGGCCCGGCCGCCGGTCTTCTCTTCCGCCGCGGCCTGGAACCGGCCGCAGTGTTCGTCGTCCGGCGCGGTGCAACGGCACCGCGCCCCTCCGCCGTGCCTTGATTTCTTTCAACGCGGCGCGACGGCGTCGCGTTCAAGATGTTTCTTCCATGGTGCGCGCGCGACGGCGTTGCGTAAAATAAACGCACGATTAACCGCATGGTGCGACGACACCATGCCACCTTGTTTCCACCCGCAAAGCAATTCAACAAGAACGATGGAGGGGGTTCGGCCGTGTTCATGCGGTCCGGCCCCCTCACGTTAAATAATAACACAACTAAAAAAATTCAAAAACCTCACGATAGACATGCGAGATCCTCGATCAAGAATAAAATAATTAAACAATAAATCAAAAACCCCTACTTCGGGTATAGGTTCGAAGATTTGACAACGTCCGCGGAAGACAACGTCGCGGAGGTCGGGCGTTGCGGTCGTCGTTCGTCAAATCCGTTGACGAAGAGATACGCCCGAAGAGATACGTCGTTGGCGAATCTTCGTATGCCGACGAAGAAGGTCCGAGGAGGAAGCGACGTTCCCTCTTGTTGACACGGAAGACGAAGAAGAGAGGCGGCGTTCTTCGTCGGAGCTTGAGCGTTCTTCGTCGGAGCTTGAGCGTTCTTCGTGTTCTTCGTCAGAGCTTGAAGAAGAAGAAGAAGCTCTCAAAAGCTCTCAAGTTGGCTAAGAGTAACCCAACAAAAAAGAGAGAAGAGCTTAATTTAATTAAAAACTTAACACAATAATTTCAAAGGTTTGAAATTCAAAAAGATTAACTCCAAAATTAAATAACCCATGTCATTTAATGAGGGGTTAAGGAAGTTTGAGGGAAGATGTAAAATCAGGGGTTCGTGTGGGCCCCACCACACTTAATCCTCTCAAGGGAGGTTAAGTGGGTGTGGGTCCCACCCCTAACTTCCTTTGAGAGAAGTTAACTTATAAGTTTAAATAAAAATATGTAAACACAATTTTTATTTAACTTATTCTAATCTCCCAAAAACTAACTCTCAACCCGAAACAAACGCAACTCCCGAAAAGGTCTCTTTAAGCGAATATCGGCGCTGCGAGTTCATCGGTGCCCTCAGATTTCAATTCCGAGCACCGGATCAAAAGTTAGAAATTCCCGCTCGTTTGTTCACTGAACGTACCCGAGCCAAACTTCGGAAATTGATTCCGGGCACTCCGGGCCTCGGAATCAGGTGCCATCTGAAACCGCGCTCTTGTAAAATTCTAAAGAAAATTAAGAAAAAATTTTCCTTGAATTTTACGGGTCTTTACATTACCTATTCATATATATACATTTATTAATATATATGAATATATTAACATTAATATGTAGGTAGGTATGTAGGTATGTACTTGTATATGTGTGTAGTGATCCAGATTTATCATTGGATCCTTTAAAATATTTTTATTAATATTTTATGGGGTGATCGTGCAATTAGTTCATTTATTTTGCATCGCAAGAACCAGAATAAATATTTCATATTTAAAATATATTATTTCTAACTCATTTATGCAATAATGATGTTAAATCACTGAGATTTAGATGAAAAACCATCTCCATAGTGACTTGGGATGTAGAGTTTATCCTAGGAGAGGTGTATTTAGTGTTTTAGTTTCAAGCTCCAGATCGACACATTTCAATAGGATTTTTTTAATATGTTTCCTGCATTTTTTTAAAAAGGTAGAGGTTAAGTTTTTTTTAAAATATGCATTAAAGGTGGAAGTGTTGCTGCCGCCTTTCGGGTGAAGTTGAAAGGCGACAACCCCATTGACTCGTTTCTTCTAAACTCCAAAAAAATTAATATTTTTTTTATTTTAAAAATTTTAATCTTTATTTTTGTTTTGTTTTGTTTATATATTTATATTTGAAAATAAGAAAAAAAATTTCTGTAAAATTTATCTGTTATTTAATATTCAGCAGTACCGCCATTACAGTAGTCTATATTCTAACAGAAGCCCTCACCTAGGGCTCCCTTTTATAAGAGGGATTACCTTGGAAATCATTCTATGTTTCGGATATGGGATTATGGTTCTCCATTTCCTGCGCAGAACATTCTGCATTTCCGATGTGGGATTCAAAACTCTTTCAAGTACGTGGATTTAAAAGACTATAAAATATAAACTATAATACCAATATAAATGAAATTTAAAACATGGATGAAACATATAATAAATAGTTGAAAATAAAAATAACTTCTTAAAAAATGTTGATGAAAAATAATTTATAATCTTTTGAAGACACTTACTTGAAACATAAAAATGTTTCAAGCATGTGACTTTGAAATCCTATAAAATATAAACTATAAGACCAACATAAATAAAACTTAAAACATGGATTAAACATATAATAAATAGTTGAAAATAAAAATAATTCCGTAAAAAATGTTGACGGAAAATAATTTATAAGCTTTCAAAGGCACCCACTTGAAACTTAAAAATGTTTCAAGTATGTGACTTTAAAATCCTATAAAATATAAACTATAAGAACAATATAAATGAAACATGAAAAAGGGATTAAACATATAATAAATAGTTGAAAATAAAAATAATTTTAAAAAAATGTTTATGAATTTTTTTTATAAGCTTTCAAAACCACCTACTTGAAACCTAAAAATGTTTCAAGTATGTCGCATTGAAAGATTATAAAATATAAACTATAAGACAAATATAAATAAAACTTAAGATATGAATTAAATATATAATAAATAGTTAATAATTAATTAGTTAATTAGTAATATAATTATTAATTATATAATAATTAATTAGTTAATCAGTAATATAATTACTAATTATTAATTATATAATTAATTAGTTAATTAGTAATATCATCATTAATTATATAATAATTAATTAGTAATATAATTATTAATTATATAATTATTAATTATATAATAATTAATTAGTTAATTAGTAGTATAACTATTAATTATTAATTATATAATTATTTTTTTAATTAGTAATATCATTATTAATTATATTATAATTAATTAGTAATGTAATTATTAATTTTATAATTATTAATTATATAATAACTAATTAGTTAATTAGTAATATATTTATTAATTATATGATAATTAATTAGTTAATAGGTAATGTAATTATTTATTATATGATAATTAATTAGTTAAGTAGTAATATAATTATTAATTATAAAATAGTTAAATAGTTAATTAGTAATATAATAATTAATTAAAATAATTAATTATTAATTATTAATAATTAATTGTATAATAATTAATTATTTAATTACCAATATAATTATTAATTATGTAATAATTAATCAGTAAATTAGTAATATAATTTTTAATTATAATAATTAATTAGTTTATTAGTAATATAGTTATTAATTATAATTATTAATTATTTATTATATAATAATTATATTACTAATTTACTAACTAATTATTATATAATTAATAATTATATAATTAATTATTATATTACAAGTTAACTAATTAATAATTAATAATTAATAATTATTAATTACTATTTAATAAATAATATTTATAATGAATAACTATAATGATTAATTATATTACTAATTAGCTAATTAATTACTATATAATAATATTTAATAAATACTATTTAATAATTATAATGAATAATTATAATTCATAATTATATTACTAATTAACCAATTAACTATTATATAATTAATAATTATATTACTAATTAACAAATTAATTATTATATAATAATTTTTAATAAATACTAATTAATAATTATACTGAATAATTATAATTTATAATTATATTACTAATTAATTAATTATAAAAAGGTCCTCGACACTATCTTTCTCAAAAAGTTAATTAATTAACTATTATATTATTAATAATTATATTACTATTTAACTAATTAATTATTATATAATTAATTATTAATTATTACTAATTAAATAATTACTAATTATATAATTAATAATTATATTACCAATTAAATAATAAATTATTATATAATTAATAATTATATTACTAAGTAACTAATTAATTATTATGTAATTAATAATTATATTACTAATTAACTAATTAATTATAATATAATTAATTATTATATAATTAATTATAATATAATTAATTAATAATAATTACTAATTAACTAACTAATTATTATATAACTAATAATTATATTTCTAATTAATAATTAATAATTAATAATTAACAATTAACAATTATTAATTAATAATTAATAACTATAATGAATAATTATAATGAATAATTATAAAGAATATTTATATTACTAATTAACTAATTAATTATTATATAATAATTTTTAATAATTACTAATTAATAATTATAATGAATAATTATAATTTATAATTATATTACTAATTAACTAATTAACTATTATATAATTAATAATTATATTACTAATTAACTAATTAATTATTATATAATAATTTTCAATAATTACTAATTATTAATTATAATGAATAAATATAATTTATAATTGTATTACTAATTAACTAATTAACTATTATATACTCAATAATTATATTACTAATTAACTAATTAATTATTATATAATTAATTATTAACAATTACTAATTAACTAATTAATTATTATATAATTAATAATTATATTACTAATTAACTAATTAAATAATTTCATATATGTTTATTCCATGTTTTAACTTCCAATTATATTGGTCTTATAGTTTATATTTTATAGTCTTTTAAAGCCACATACTTGAAGCATTTGTAAGTTTCAAGTATGTGGTTTTGAAATCTTATAAATTATTTTTCATCAATTTTTTTTTGAAATTATTTTTTTTCAACTATTTCTTATTTGTTTAATCCATATTTTAATTTTTATTTATATTGGTCTTATAGTTTATATTTTACAGGCTTTTAAAGTCACATACTTGAATAATTTTTATGTTTCAAGTAGGTGGTTTTGAAAGTTTATAAATTATTTTTCATCAACATTTTTTATGAAATTATTTTTGTTTTCAACTATTTATTATATGTTTAATCCATGTTTTAATTTTCATTTAAATTCGTCTTATAGTTTATATTTTATAGGCTTTCAAAGTCTCATACTTGAAACATTTTAAAGTTTCAAGTTGGTGGTTTTGAAAGCTTATAAATTATTTTTCATCAACTTTTTTTACAAAATTATTTTTGTTTTAAACTATTTCTTGAATATTTAATCTATGTTTTAAGTTTCATTTATATAGGTCTTAGAGTATATATTTTATAGTCTTTCAAAGCCATGTACTTGAAACAAAATCCCACATCAGAAATGCAGAATGTTTTGTGCAGGAAAGGGAGAATTAGAATCCCACATCGGAAATGTAGAATGATTTTCAGGATAAGCCCTCTTATAAAAAGGAGCTCTAGGTAAGAGATTTTGTCAGAATCCAGACTGCTGTAATGACAGTACTGTTGGATATTAAATAGAAGATAAATTCTACTGAATTTTTTTGTTATATATATATATATAAACAAAACCAAACAAAATAATAAATTTTTTTTAACATACAAAAAATTGTATTTTTTGGGTTTTAGGAGAAAGGTTGCAACGCCGCTGCTGCCTTTACTACATATTTTTAATTTTTTTAACATGTACCTTTTTAAAAAAATCCAGATTTTTTTAAAGAAAATACCATTTTGATACTTTAATAAATTACTTGAAAACCCTAACCTTGGAATTATAAATATGTTTCCGATATCTCTAAATGAGATATTATTCTCTACTTCCACAAAACCATGGGGATTACGGTTGGAGATTTTTTCTTTTTGAAGCCAAAAAATTTTTGGATCGAGGATGGAACTTCTAAGCATCAATGATCTACCATTAAGGTAAGACACTACAATTTAATTCTTGTTCAGTTTTCTCATGCCTTAAATTATTGTAATTTCTTCTTTGCTATGTTGAATTCATGAAATTAGTATTATTATTTTTGAATGGTGGAATCTGTGTGTTATTTTTTGAATAATAGTTTCATATACAAAGAATGATGAAAAAATGATTCACCAACCACCCTATTTTTTCTCCTCTTATATCGCATGTCTCTACGCGACTTAGTGATGATGACAGTGGTTTGGAAAAGAGTGTTCAAAATAATATGATCGTTGGTGAACCCTCATTCCATGATCTCCTTCTCTCCATTTTCCCCATATGTGATGAATGGCCACCGTCATCCTTCATGATAGCTAGCAGTTTGATGAAGGCAGCCTAGGGTGATGAGTCGAACGATGACATGTCAGGGGTGGTTTCGAATCAGAAACCACTATGGCGTGATAATTCAATGTAAGACCATGTGGTAGTTCAACACTGAGTTAATGACTCAATGGAGGTCGATGCAATAGGATGTGGTGGTGGCTAAGTTGGACAACACAGGGAAGCTCCGACAATGAAGGTGTTACAACGGGCATGACCGCTGGTTAAATTTACAAAAAACAGAAGCATATCTCATGGGTAAGGTTTCTAGAAACCAAAAACACAGTACCAAATTGTATATCCATAAAGCATATTTTTTTCTTGTATTAGTTGTCAGTTGGGGGTTTCAAGTGGTGGATAAATATCACACAGTGCGAAACTTTCCAACACATGTCATGTTTGTCTAAAAGGATGCATCTCATAGTGCGATGAAATACACACTGACTACCTATTCTGATACACATGGCATGTAGATGGAATAACATTCCATGTTAGCTTCAATAGTATACACCTCAGTTGATGACCCAAAGGCTATTTTAGGCCTAGTTAGAAATACATTTATAGACCCTAGATATAACATAGTGGCTTACCTTGGGGTCATCTCAAGGAGGCATTGTGCTTATCATAGTGGCACTTCAAAACTATTTTTTTTTTTATTTTTTTCTATTTTTAAACTAGGAAAAGAAAAATTTCAAAAAAAAGACAACAAAAAAATGGCATGAAATAGAATATCAGAAAACAAAAACAAAGAAAAACATAAGCAAGAACAATTAAAATAAAGTCAACGAGAGAGAAAACCAGTTATAGGTATATTTTTTTATACTTTCTATCATATATCTACAAAAATATTTAACCATAAACACCAAAACTCACTTAGTATAGGAATTATGTATCAACTCATACATCTCTCTCTCCAAAACAAATAGCAGTCATACATGAAATATCTTCCTGTACAGAAGATCCATCTTTATGTAAAAAGAATCACTCAATAGAAGCACCCCAATAAATAATGTATTCTAGATAGTAGTGATCCTCATGATATCAAAAAATCACACAATAATCAATCACCACAATCTGTCGAGTGAAATAAATGAGGGATATGAAAAGAAACAAAGGAAAGGAAGTAGAAAACTGATCATGTGAATGGATGTTCCATCACAACTCCCCACTATGCCTCCACTATTAGCTAAGATAGAAAAAATGATGATGATAAACTTTATATTTTATTTCAATGAGGCACTGAGATTCAACTCATGGAAATAGATTCATGGGTTAACCCTCCATTTATGGAGTTCAAAGACAACACATGAGGAAGAAGAACAAAACAACTATATTTATAAAGCCGAAATAAGAGTTGTAGAATTACACAATCCTTGATAATGAGGAATGAGGAATGTATCAAATGAGGAATGGGGAATATATATACTAAGGACTGATCATACCATATTTTAAAACTAAAATAATATAACACAAAAACTAACTATCTTTCCATATTATCCATGTGTAACGCTCCCAAGTTGATCTTCATCTTTTCCCGGTTCTAATCTAGTGATTCTGGAAAAGATCCTATAACTGAATGTTCTCCTACCACATGGACTAAGCTTTGAATCCAAGTAATTTAGATCTATATGATAATCATATCAAGGTTTAAAACTCTCATCTTCCTCTGCAAGATTCAAATAGCTCCCAGTACTAAGCTTCGATACCTAATTGTATTTGATTTCCCATTTAGAATTTCAAGGCCCCATGAGTTTTAACTTGGATTTTCAACACCTTTATACAATGCATGTGAACTCTTGAATCACTCTCATGGGAGCTACGATTAACCTTAACATAGCATGTGGAGTATGGTTTCTACCATTACATATGTCCCTCACTGAACCTAAAAATTCTCAAATTTATAAAGTCAGATTAAATGGATTTCAAAATTTTATAGAAATTATATTCATGCATAAATTGTAAAATTCATAAAAAAAGTCTTATGAAACAAAAGTCATAATAAATGACTTATAAATTCATTTAAATAATGGAATTCTCTAATTTTTCAAGTATTTTCTAAATATCACAGAATGTTTTATTCCAAAAAATATATTTAAGACAAAACCATGGAACATGAGAAAATAAATTCAATGGCCTGAACACTTTAAAAATTGATATTTAAATTTAAAACAACATAAAATAAGAATTTTATTCCTAATATAAATGAAAATTAAATAGAATAACTTTTTAATACATTAATCACTAAAATCACACAATTTCATCAAGATATTAAAAAATAATAATTTAATCATAGATTAAAAATACTATAATTCTCTATTATTAATACATTTCGTTATAAGAACATCAATTAATCTCCCAAAAATATGTGAAAAAATATATCAAAATTATCCCACATCAAATTCTCTCCACACTTAATCCATTTTTTCCTTCAAGTAATCAATTTTACAAACATGGTGAAAGAAAAGTAATCTCAAGAATGAAAAAATAAAGTGCCATAAAGGATTTGGTTTTTAAATGAATTTTCCACATAGACTCTCTCAATTATTAAAGATAATTTATCTCTTATACTAAAATGGTTTGGTGAAAATTTGGTTTTGGTTTTACAAAAATGAATGGTTTTGAAAATTTTGAAAATATTTAAAAAAAATTATCTTTGCATCCAATTAAACTTTCAAACTTCTCTTTTTATCCAAGTGATTGAAATATTATAATTACAAGGAATAAATAGATAAAATTGAATGGATGTGTGAGTTTAATAATTAAAAATGAATAATAATTAATCCATCCATCAGTTTTATATTAAATAAAAAGAGTCCACAATGATTAGGTGTTTATTTCATAGCCCATTTTAGTGAAAAGTTTGTGAGTTTAATTACAATAAAAAGGTTTAAATTCAATGAAAATTATAAATCTTAATACCAATGATTTACCAAAAGGATGTTTCTTTTTCAAGAGATAAATAAAAAGATTCACCCAATTAAATCCATGTAGAAATAAAAAAGATTAACCAATAAAAGTATAAAAAATCCATAAAACATGAGAAAAAATTTCTGCCACTAAAAGTGATAAATGAAACAAAAAAAAAATAAATTTTTGAGAAATTTTGAGGGATTTCTAATATATACAACATTTAGGCACATTTTATCACATTTTAAGCCCCTCCCCTACACTTAAAACCTAACATTTTCCTCAATGATGATATTTTAATGTAGAATAAATAATTAAAAACAGTTTAAGGTCGAACAAATATTTACCATTTCAACAGTTCAACATATTGTTTAAAGGGATAAAATTATGTTTAAAATTCAAATTTTCCATTGAAAAAAGAAAATAGAAAATTTTAGAGTATGTAAACAGTTTCCATTGGTTACTAATTTGACTTTTTAGTGAAATACAATGGATTTTCAAACAAGAAGATGTTTAAGCCATACAATAAAAATGATTTTCACGAGAATTAAAAAAAAAAGTATGCAAGACATAATTTCAAAAAAAAAAGATCATCAAAACAAGATCAGTAACCAAAAATATGTTTTTAATTAATTTCAGTACGCATTAACACTATAAAATCAAATTTAAACCACTTATTTCACCCAAAAACCAAGAAAGAGATTTGTTTTGGAATGTTAATGAGTATAGAGAATGTGTAGAAATAAAATAATAACTCCCATGATGTAGAAGAATTATTAATTTGTATTCAACATAATAAATTTATCTTACTTTCAATTAAAAAAATACCCTTTGGGTACACAAATTTTACCTCTTACAAATTGAAATAGATGAGAATTAGATTTTAGTTATTTAAAGATCGAATTGCAACCAAAGTTTGAGTTTAAGGAAGTGTCATCCAGTTTTATTTAGGCATGTAGCTTCTCTTAGCCTTGAAGATTCCAAAATTTTATGCTCCAAAATTTTATGTGTTCTAATCTCAATATCACTTTGAAGAAATAAATTATAATTTACATGAATTATTTTCTTTATAGACAACACATAAAGTTTTTTCACTGAAACTCAGAAAATAGTATGTTTGAACAATAAATTAAGTAATTAGAAGAACTTTCAATCCAATAATTTGTAGGGTGATAAGACATGATTTAAATTATGTTTTAAAATGATTTTTAATAAACATATTTGATAAAGAAATAACACCCATCAGTTTAATCTCAAATTCACTTGAACAACCAAATCAATATTTTTCATAGTAAACAAACATGACTTCATTTAAAAATTTGAATGATATATAATTTAAGAATAAAATAGTCATTCATGTACATATTTCAGTATATAATATGATTTAAGAAGAAAAATGAGAAATTAATTAAATAAAATACCTCCACACCCCAAACTATTTTATTCTAACATGAAATAAGAGTTTAATCACTTTTAAGGTTTAGGGTGGAATGATGTAATCTAGGTAATTAAAACTTGGAGTGGTTTTGGATGAATGCCTCTTTATTTTATATATAGAAAAAATTAAAAAATTTATTAAATTAGAACTAAACAAATGAAAAATTTAAAATAAAAAGTAAAAGAAGAAAAATATTGTGATAACACCCATAAGGGGTGCTATATTTAGGTTTTCCACTGATCTGATCCTCAATCTAATGGGGGATGCAGATTCTTACTTAATAACTGCCATATTTTTTAACTCTAATGTGTTTCATTGCACACTGGTTCATATGTTCAGTAATAAAGGATTCCAAAATGAGGTCAAATTTTAAAATATAAAAAATGTCTCCAACACCTCTTCATGCACTATTATATTCATGTTTTAGAAGGATGGAAGAGATAAAAATTAAGGTTCCTCATCCTCATAATCACCCTTAATAAAATCACTCAAACCTACCTTAATAATAAAATCATATCCAACCATTTCCAAATAAAATTCATTGTCATCAATTTAATTCAAAGGAAAAGGAGAAAAAACCAGTAGTCATAGGAATTCATTTTTAGCTAATTTCATCTCGGTTGTGGAATCAATTTCATCATCTTCAAAACCTTCCTATATTCAGATTTTCAATCAAATATGAGAGCTCTATTAGTGCCTCAACAAGTAAATTTTTAATCTTCCTCTAGAATCTCTAGGAAATGATAAATTTCTATTGACTCATCAGAACTTACATAGGGAGAAAAAACCTCAAGATCAACTTCAATGTAATCAAAATCAAATAAGAATTAATCTTCTTCTATAAAGTGAACACCTTGAGATTGTTCATATTTATATTCCTCAATATTAAGTAGTTCCTTGGGAGTATGACCAGGGATAGAGTAAGGTAGTTAGCCTCCTCTATAATCTATTCAAAACAAACCACTTCAATTTTAGTTTCCTCTAAATAAAAAATAAAGGATATCTCTAGTTAGATCGTCTCATTCAACCATGTAATGATCATTAAATAGGTTAGTGCAATTAAAATCATCACAATGAAGATTAAAAAAAATTAATATTCCAAAACTAGTCTAACTTCTCCAATTTCATTATGTTCATACTCTTTCCAATCCTCAAAGTGATAATGAAATTATAAATTTGAGTCCAATGGAATTTCATGCTAAAAAATGGGCAGCTCCATATTCTTCAAGTTCTTCTTTATTTTTCTATTATTATTTTTTATTTTCCCCTTATCTTCTTCTCAAAGCCTTATTCAAAATTTTGTTAGAATGTAGTTTTTCTATTTTAGTTCTCTTTATATGAGTTATCTTATTTTATAAGTTTCATTAGTCACTCAACAATGGTCAGGTTATCCTTAGTAGGTTCTCTTACTATTATCCCCTTCATAAAACTTTGGATTCCTTATATGTCTTGTGTATTTTTTGGAACCTGAGAGTAATTTAATAGTGAAATTGGATAAAAATCATTAAATTCCATCACAATTAACAATTATAATTAAAATAAAAGTAAATAACATTGAGAAAAACTATACTCCTTGAAAAAAATGCAGATTTTTGACAAAGATGGTGTTATAGGCCTAGCCAAAAATACATTTATAAACCCTAGATATATCATAGTTTCTAACCTTGGGGCCATATCAAGGAGGAATTATGTTTATCATAGTTGCATTTTAATTTGTTTTTGGGTTTTTTTTTATTTTCAAAGTAATAAAGAAAACATTCAAAATATTTATGATAATAAATGAATTAAGTAAAAGAACTATAAACAAGAACAAAGAATTATCAAATTAAGGAAAAGGAAAATAAAGTTAGTGAGAATAAAAACTAGTTCCAGGTTGATCTTATTTTTACCACCTATAAAAAATTTATAAAAGGATTTAACTATAAGCACTCAACCTCACTTAGTATATTATTGATGTCTCAACTCATACACCTATTTCTCTAAAACAATGAACACTCATGCATAGAATGTATTCCTATACATGAGAGCTCTCCTTACCATTAAAAAAATTACCCAATAAAAAAAAATTTCTTAGTAATGTCCTATAGGTAGTAATGGTATTCATGAGATCAAAAAATAACACAACCATCACCTATCACACTCTATCAAGTTAAATAAATAAGGAAGATGGAAATAAAAAAAGGAAAAGAAGTATCAAAATGATCCTGTGAATGGTTGTGTCATCGTAACTCCCAATTTTAAATTCACTATCAACTAAGAGATAAGAAATGTATAATGATCAAATTGATATCTGATATCCAATTAGTTTATATCTTTACCTCCTGAAACTAGTATCACAATTTAGACCTCCATATCTTGAGGTTGAAGACAACACAAAAGGAAAAATAACAAAATAATTGTATTCATAATGCCAAAATAATATTTATAGAATTAATAATTATATGAGAATGAGGAATGGAGTATGTATTTAACGAGTAATGATCATCACCTATTTGAAGAAAGAAACATTAAAACACACAAAATAACTAACAAGTTTCATCATCCATGTGGAATGATCCCAAATTGATCTTTAACTCCACATGGTTATACTCTAATGATTCTAGAAAAGATCCTCTAACTAAATGTGTCCTCCCCCTTGGGTTAAGATTTGACTCCAAGTAATTTTTATATGTAGGAGCATCTTGGTTGGGTTCAGAAATCTCAGATTCCTAAAAAATATTTGAAGATATCTATATTACTAAGCTTTATCATGAATGACACCTCATCGTCTTCAATTTTCAATTTATAATTTTAGGGATCTGTGTGTTTTATCTTGTCTTTACAACAAATTTATGCAATAGATATGAACTCTAGAGGAACCCTTATGTGAACTCTTATTGACCTTTATATAGTGTGAAGGGAACGATTGGTACCTTTATGTAAGTTCCTTACCAAACTTGAAAATTAAAAAAGTCATGAAGTTATAGGAAATGGTTTTAAAAGTCTAGTGAAAATTATAAATTCATACAAAAATCGATAAAGTCATGTGAAATAAGTCTTATGAAACACAAGTAATATTAAATGACTTAAAAAATCTTACAAAAAAAGGGACTTAGCAAATTTTCAATGTATTTTCTAAAATTCACATAATGTTTTATTCCATAAAATATATTTAAGATAAAACCATGAATATTTATAAAATAAATTCAAAGGCCCAAACACTTCAAAAACACTTCAAAATTGATATTTAAATTTAAAACCAAATACAATAATAAATTTATTCCTAATATATATGAAAGTTAAACCAAAGAACCTTTTAATAAATTATGTACTAAACACACAATTTCATCAAGATATTTAAATAATTACAATGCGTTTATAGATTAACAAAAAAAATCCATAAATCTATATCATTAGCATATTTTGACATAAAAACATCAATTAATTTCTCAAAAAGATGTAAAAAATGTATTAAAATCAGGAAAAAATTAATTGAATCTCAAGTCCCATGTGCCATGTAGATTGAAAAGACATAATTAAGTCATTATTTAACATTCCTAGATAAAATCTCAAGAATAAAATTTTGTGTTTGAATGATTACATATAGTATAATTTTCCTTATATGGACGTTTTCTTATATTCTCACATGGGCATCAAAATTAAATGAGTAGTCTATTTTTATCAATTTTACTCAAAGGAAGAAATGACATGAATATCTTCATTTCCAGAGGTTGTTTATTAGAAGTTTGGGGTAGTTTGAATTTGTTAGATATGTATAGATAATGATAGTGTGTGGATGAGTCATTTGGATTAAGAGTGGGCTCAATAATGGTAATAACCTGCATAGTTTTGGGTGGATGAATTTGGAGGAAATTCTAATTTTTGATGAAGGAATAAGATCACACCACAACATGAGGCATTATGGTGTGGAATAGAGGCTTGTAAATCAGAAGTTTAGGCATAAATGGGTGGATAAAATTATTGGGTGTGACTCCCAAATGGGGTATCATGTTGTGAGGCATATGGTTAGACGACAATATTGGTCAGGTAATTTTTCATGTTTCTATTAGAAGAGACGTTGTGTCGTGACACATATGGTCACATCATAATGAAAACTAGTGTAGTTTTTTAAATAACTTTTTAAAAATTTTAAGTTATTAAAACTAATTAAAATATAACCCCTTCTATTCTTTAGTTGAAATCATGATGGGGGTAACACACCCCTTGCTTCCCCCCCTTTGATTTAGGTGGTTTTGGTTCCACTTTTCAGGATGATATGAGTTTGGTTCATATCCCCTCCACCCTCATTCATTATATTCCTATCCTTATCTGATTTCCATAGGATGGAGTTAGGGATTTGGAATTTATTTCACTAAATTACGGTAGAATCGGGTTGATACAATGTGGATTTTTCATGACAAGGCTAGAGAAGTTCCGAAAGAGGAGAACACATGTAGTTTCACATCATTTTGTTGTAGGTAAAAGGCCATTTTTATTGTTTATTGATTTCTATAAATTGAGATAGAATTAATGATGTATTTGATGTTAGAGTTTGGGTTTTTTTACTTGTCACATGTTTAGATGCATGTTGGGAGTGATCTACGCACTATTATGAAAGGTTTTGTTCATGGGAGGCTGCTCAGTGAGATTTTAATCATTTATCCCAAAACTAATTAATTATGAATTATTTAATTTAATTAATACTATTTTTTTATAATTAATTAAAGTGTATTTTCTATGGAGATAAGTATCCAGGATTGATGGATGAGGCTTGGAAAGCATAGATAGAGGAGTGTAACTATATTAAATATGTAATTTTCCCCTATGATACTTAACCATATGTTGTGTATCCATAATAAAGCATGACAATGTTTGGGTGTGTGTTTATGCATGTTTTTATCTCTACCTAAGGGGTGTAAGTGGTCATATAGGCTCAATGTGATTGAATGGGCCTTGTGGAAGGGAGTTATGAGGGTCCCATCTTGAGTGTGATATAACCACAATATTCTTGCTTTTATGAGATGGATTTATTTGTGTTGATTGGTTGGGATTAAATGAAGTTTCCCAATATTGTTATTAGAATCTATGATAATGTGGTTGGGTTATATCATTTTATTATATAATCATTCATTTGAGAAGGTATTGAGGCTTAGAAATGTCTAGAATGAGCTGGATGATGATGGTTTCACCATTGGGAAATCATTTGGAGATTATGTGACTTTAAAATAGTTTTTCCAAGGGTTATAGTGAAAGATTACATGTGGAAAATGGTTTTAACCATTGTAGCTATTATGGTTGTGTGGGAAGTTGGAAAGTTCCTTGGTATTATAATTGTTAAGGGCTACTAGATATGAAATCATTGGTTCGGTGATGGATATCTGTTGGTATTATGTGTTTGGACCAGATTAGGTATAAGAATATTTGTGATTATGTTCCCTTGATCTAGATGGGTGCATTGATGGGTTAAAATTATCATTCCTTATATGATGGTCTTTACATGGAGAGGTTAGTGGATGAGGATAGACAATGATGATATGTGATATGAGTAATAGGTCTATGTTATGGGTGACTATCATTATGGTCATGAGTCAGGTTGCGATGCATTAGTGATATAAGAGGCTAGTGGAGAGTTAAGGCCTAGGTTATGCATGCCTTAATGTGTGTTGATAATATCTTGACATTGATGAGGTGTAGTGTTCTTGTGGGGTGATCTTATCTATAATGGTGGTTCAAATGTTGAGGAATTTGAAGGTTTTATTAGGATCTCTTCATTATAGTGTCATGATTTATTGAATTTGGAAGACATATTCAGTGCCCATGGTCATACCAGTTGAGTTCCCAAGACGCCATTTTGAAGAAATTTTTAGTTCCCATAATCAAACTAGCCAAGATTTCGAGATTCCATATGGAAGACATCTTTATCACCCATAGTCAGACTTGAAAATATCCCAAGACAACATCCAACATACATATTTAGTGCCCATGATTAGAGAGAATGAGAGATTGGGATGCCATTTGGTAAACATATTTAATGCCCATGGTTAGGAAGTTAGAGAGATCAAGATGCAACCTAGAAGACATATTTAGTTCCCATGGGTAGAATGGTCAATATCTTGGAACACCATCTAGTAGACACATTTATCCCCCATAGTAAGACTAGAAGAGAGCATGGGATTCCATCTGGTTGACATCTTTAGTGCCCATGGTCATACTGGTTAACTACTTGAGATGCCATTTGGTAAACAATTTTATCACCCATGGTTAAACTAATAGAGAATCTAGGATTCTATCTATATTTATTTAGCACCCATGTTAAGACCAGTACAGAGGTCAGGACACCATTTGGCATCCCTTAATACTTTTTTATCAAACTAGAAGTTGGTTTGGGGTTTCATTGAAATCCTTCTATTCTATGTGATATGTTGTATTTGGTTCACCATCTTTGACCAACCAGGTATGTTCGAGTGTATTGATATATTAGTTAACAGACGATAACCCAACATGTAAGCTTTTATATAGTTTGTGTTCTTGTTTTATTTACTTTTATCATGAATACCCTAGTTTATCGTTGTGTATTTTAGAGGCCCCATTAGTGGATCTCCACTGAGATGTATTTCTCATCACCATGTACGCGCACCCTAGTGGGTGTGTGGAACTTATGTATAATATATAGGTCTTAGCACCGATTTTATAATAGATCATGAAAAAGTCATTCGACAAGGTGTGGAGATGGTACTGAGGTGAGGCCCAGGGATTATAGTGGATCCTTTAATGTGTTTTTATTCATTTATTTATGTTATATATGATTATATCGGTTGTTGGTTAAAAATAAATATGCCCCAAAGTAATGTGATATAATATAGTATGATATAGTGTTTTATAGAGTGTGACAAACATATGAAAAATTATTATATTTAAGCCTTCATAGAAAACCATATCTTACAATATAGGGATACACAAGTACAAAAAAATAGCTATAGACATAGTCATGGGGCCTGTGGCACATACTAGCATGGCTATAGACACATTAAGGTCATAGATATATTAATGTTGATGTAGCATCTATTCCTTGACCACTTATAGACATGGGACACCTGCCCATGGATACAGGTTTATCCATGTTGTCACACCTACAACCATGGGTAAGTGGCATGTGGTTATAGTGTTTCAAAAAAAAAATCAACACTTGCATGATTTGAACCCACACATGCCACCTATGAATCAAGTCACTTCATCACTTCAATAACAATTTAATTTTACATATATATGTATAATATATATATATATATATATATATATATATATATAGGAAAATTTATAAATACATTATATTATTATTATGAAATTAATTAACATCTCATAATTACACTGACTCCCTATATCCATGGGCCCCCTACTCATGGATAAAGCCTCCTACCCATGGGTACAATCCCCACCCCTACCCCTATATCCATGAGCCTCCCCTACCCATGGATACAGTACTTACACCCACCCCTATAGACACAAGCCTCACTGCCTATGGCTACATCCCATATCCACCACCCCTATAGCCATAAGCCTCACCCTCCCATGGCTACAAACCTCATCCACAACTTCTATAAACACATGCCACACCCACCAATGGGTAAAAATCCCATCCACCACCCCTATAGTCATGAGCATCACCAGAACTTGGTTACAAAGCCTGTCCACCACCCCTATATCCATTATATCCCCCCACTCATGGCTATAAGTTCTTTTCTACATCCTTCTTGTACAAATATTTTTTCCCATGGTGGTGTGAGTTCACATATAGCCACATTCAGGGATATCCCATGGCTATATGTGACCTATAACCATTAAAAAGGCCAATCATGGTGATGAAAAGACATTTTTTGAATTTTTTTGACTGATATTCATTGAAAATACCCATTATTTAATTCAATTATTTGGTAAAATTGAGTTGTTTTTATGCTTGGTGAATTTTGGACATAAATTTTTATTAGATAAATTAATGTTTTTAATGATTTATTCATCTTGGGAATTAAATTGAGAAGCCATACATTAAATTTTAAATTTTAAATTCCTGATTTTAATTTGTTTTATTATTTTTGAATTTAATCCTATCCTAAAAAAGGTTTGAGCTATGTAGATCATTGAAAAATGGAAAAGGATTGGATCGACCATGTCTTTCCTTCTTACAGTCGATTCAATCATAAAAAAAAGGAAAATTCATGGATCAACCATGACTTCTCTTATTATGATCAACATAACTATAAAAAAGATGATAAAGGAATGGAGTTGACACATGACAATGAAAATTGACCACATGAAGTGATCTCTTTGTAGTCAATCATTTGGTTGAAGACCCTTTATAGAGCATTCGTAAAAAGGAAATCCCAAATAAGTAATTGACCATAGGGAAAAATGGATCAAACACACATATAAATAATATTGTGCAATATTTGGAAAAGGAAATCTACCATAGGGAAATAATGGAAGTGACCATGCCTTATATTTGACATCGACTATCACAAGGCCCAAAAATTAGAAGTATGGACCTACCATACAAAAAAAAAGGGAAAGCGTCCACACTATTTCTCATGGTCAATCATTCTGATCGATCATTGCACCATAATTCCTAGATATAGAAGAAAAGGGAAATCTTTCTATGAAGATGATAACTAGAACCTTGTCGAAGTTCCTAAATAGTCAATCTCACAGAAGGAATGCCGACCTCTTGTGATTTCCCCAATCAAACCATAGACACATTGCTTTATACCAGAGTTTGAAGCATGATGAAAAATATCACCACACTAAATTCGAATTCACCGGACCAGGATGAAGAATCACTGAGCCACTGAGCTCCCTAATGAATCTGCACTTCTCAATACCACTGAAGGAGTCCATGGCCAATAAATTGAACCATATATGATGAAATAGCAGCACTAAATCTCTTCACACCATCATACTCCACTGGGGATGATGAAATGTGCTTGAGGAAGGTAGTAGAAGACTTATGGTTTCAGCACAAATGAAGGTCTTGAACTGATGTCTGCCACCTTATTGAATTAAAAATCACTGAAATCAAACCTTCCATGATCATTTAAGCTCTCTGTCAAATGTCACACACCCAAAAATCCATGACACTATTGAATCTTTACTAGAGACTAAATAAATAGTCACATGTAGAGAGGATGTCAATCCAAAACTAACAAACCTTACTTGAGAATCCACCCTAATGAAAATTTTGCTACCACTGGTAAATGTTGGACCAAATCCATCGAGGGGATAAAAAATCTAGTAACCCTATTAAAAAATCAGGAAATGATTTGAGTTATCGAAACATTAGATAAAGGAAATCATAAAAACAGAGCACGATGATATCAAATATGAAGAAGGTGACACACAATACTATCCAAACCCAAGACTAGTGATGACTCCAAATACCCAAGGCCCAATCCTACGTAGTTAAAAACTAGGAAATAATTTGTGTCCATAGGCACAACACTTGAAACTCATCACATGATGTTTTTGTATTCCACTTAAGTTGTGGAGATAAAATAATTTATCCACAAAGAAGTATGGTGTTCAATCATGGGGGGATAATTGTTTATTGATAAATATTTGAAGTATTCTTACCCAGATAAATCTATACCATTGAGTTATGCATGTGGAAGAAATAAAATAAATAGAAGTGGGCTCAAAATTTTAAGAGTGAATCAAGCATACTAGGTTCATTGGAAAAGGAACTCATGCCTATCATGAGGTAGTTATAAAAGATCAAAGATATGAGGGAATCAATATAAAGTGGGGGGGGGGGGGTTACTGGGAAGGATAGATGTTCTTTTTGCTTCTATTTTTTACAATTTATTTTCATTTAATTGTTTATTATATAGTGATGGCACAATAGTCTGTTAGTAATATATACAAAGAGATCTTTCCCACCCCTATGATGAATTACAATTTTCAATGAAACATTTTTATATTCTTAATTTTATGGAGGTGTTTAGATGTGTATCTTTTAGGATATTCTTAATTAACTTCACATTTTAATATACCTTACCTTCTTTTATTGGTTTCACATATAGGTCTCTTGAGAAATCCACTGCTTACAATAGTAAATAGTGGGACAACCCAAGAGTGATTGGCGGTATCAAATAACTAGTCCAGAAAATGATAAATAATATAGTTATTATTGTATGTTTCTATTTTAAACTAAAATTTTCAGGAAAAGAAAATCAAATAGATTTCATTCGATTAGAGAATGACAGGGAAGTGAAATTGAATAATGATTCATAAGGAAGTGAGGATAGTAATCCATGATTCTACCACAAAATTTTAATCTTTTAATTTTAAACCAATCATTTTCATCCACTATTTTCAAACATTTTTAACTTACTAAAAAATATTTTAACACATCCATAACACTATCTTCTTCAGAGACAACTCGAGTCACACTATTATTGAATTGTTCTCGGATTCATAATTTTGTTTTAATGATTACACCATGACAAGTTAACACCAAAATTGGTGCCATAACTATGGATGACAATGTTAATATTTTAATTTTGTTTAAAATGATTTCAAATTACCTAAACCAGTTCTTCCAACTCATTGGTTTTGATATTGAGGTTGATAGAATTATTCTCTCAAGATTTCAAACTATAAAAATCATAGAACAAGAAGAAATAGGGTTTTTTACCATTCCTTTGGATAACTATCCTTCCCCATCATATTATTCCACTATTGTTATATGTTATAGTGAAACAATAGATAAAAATCTTTCTCAAGTGAATAGAAATTTTAGGGGAATGCATGCACTGAATTTAAATATTAATGACATGAAATTATAATTAAATGATAATAAATACCATGAAATATAAACTATAATTATTGGAAAACTACCTATGTTTCATGGATTATTTAGTAAAGTCCCCAATAGGCATCTGAGATAATTTAAACAAGTACTAAGTGGATTTAGAATCATAGGAATCACTGAGGCTCAAACCATCTAGATGGATTTCCCCATATCACTTGAAGGGGAAGCCAAGGAGTGCCTCTATAATCTATAACCTAGAGAATTCACCTCATTGGATGATCTATATAGGTAATTCTTCTAGAAATTATTCCATAATTCAAGAATTTCTCAAATAAGGAAAGATATATATGAGATCAAATAAGCAATTGGAGAAAATCTCTATGAGTTTTGGGAAAGGTTCAAGAAACTAACCATATCCTTCACACACTAGATTTATGAAGAATATCACTTCTTAATGTTATTTTACCAAGAGATGGTGGATAATTATCTCAATCAACTAGAAACTTCTTCGTGAGGAGTGATGATTGATAAGTTACCATTTGAAGTTAGAGAACTGATTGATATAATATCCCAAAATTCCCAAAAATTTGGAATGAGGACTAAAACTAGAGTTTTAAATGAGGTAAAAAGTTCAAAATCACCTTTAATGGAAAATAAAATTGAATAACTAACATCTACTATGACACAAATAGTAGTGGAAAAGGTGCATGATTCATCACCCACCACACCCCCAAGGGTCTTCCAGCTCTACTATTCTCAAGATCATTTCACTGATGGATGCCCTAAAGTTTAGGTGATTGAAAACAATGATTCCATGTTCTAGAGGAAGTAATAAAGTTAACTAAGAAACAAAAAAGGATTTATATATTTTGACACCAATCAATTTGGAGCTAGGATATAACAGACTCAAAGGCCACCATTCCATCAAGCAATCCAACATGTATCATAGAAACCTTTCCCCCTATTCTAGATACAACATTTCCAAACACCCACACACTACCAACTAGTACTAGAACAAGAAAATACCATGAAAGTCATGTTTAGGAAGGAAATATATTCTCAAAATAGTCAAAAAACAACTCTCTCCACTCATGGACCAGTGTTGAAGGAATTAAAATGACAGTTCTGATAGCTCATGAACACCCTTAATAACTCTTGTAAATTAAAAATTAGGTAAGCTTCCTTCCCAACCAATTACTAACCCTAAATTTAATATCAGTTATATCACATTTAGGAGTGGTAAAATGTTAGAAGATAGTGAAGGATAACCCCTTGAGATTTAATTTCGATGTGAATGGTAAAACGTACTTGATGAAACTTCCCACAAAAAAGAACATGAGGGAGAATCTATGAAGATACCCCCTATGAAGAAATAAAAAGGGAAAGATAAGATGGAGGATCCACATCAACCCCGACCTCCATTCCATGAAAGGATGCAAAAACCCAATAAAACCAATGAATAATCACCACAATAGAAGATCCTAGATATATTCAAGAAAGTACAAATCAACATCCCTCTGCTAGAGTTAATCCTCCAAATTTCAAGGTATACACAATTCATAAAACACATGTGTATTGGGAGTAGGATATGGAAATTAAATGAATTGGTAATATTAGGTAAGAATGTTTATTCCCTTGTTACCCCTCAAATCCCCTAGAAATTCCAAGATCTATGTACTTTCTCTACCCCCTGCACTATTGTGAAGATTACTTTTTCTAATGAATTTTGTTATTTAAGATATTTAATTAATGTAATGTCTTTTTCCATTTATTCTTATTTTCATATGTGGAAATTAAACCTACCCATGTGGCTGTGTAACTAACTAATCAAGCCACTGCCTACTTGGTAGGTGTTCTTGAATACTTCTTGGTAAGTGTATAAGGTCACCAATTCCATACCGATTTCTACATTATAAACATGGAAGAAGGAAAGGGTAAAGATCAATATCCCATTATTCTAGGTAGAAAATTCATCAAGACTACTAAAACAATCATCAATTTTAATGAAGACACCATTTCAATGAATTATAGTGAGGAAACAGTGGATTTAAACATCCTTGACTCAATGAAACATCAACATAATGTGAATTATATTTTTACATTAAAATATATTTGGATTAACTTATTATTCTCAGGAGGAAATTTAAATTATTGATGACATAATCAGACTAGGATAAGCTTTGGAAACACTCAACCCTCTTGAAAAATATGTTTTTGAAAATGGACTCAATTTGGATATAGTTTCAAGTATTGACCAATTTTATGAAATTAATGAAAGTTGGTTTGATGAATTACTAAAATCTTATACTAATATTTATGTATTGCATGTGTATGTTACTAACATGGAGAACTCCCAAATGAAACCATCTTTAGAAACCCCCTAAATTGGAACATAAGATTTTCCCATAAAATATAAGATACAACTACTTAACAGAAAATGAAAACTTTCCAATTATAATCTCAAATAATTTAGCTCTTAGCCAAGAAAACCAACTGCTGAAAATTCTGAAATATAATTCTAGGGTAATATTATTGACATTATAGGATATCCTAGGGATTATACCTAACACTTAAATGCATATAATTTTATTATAAAATGAATCAAAACCATTGAGGCAAACATAAAGAAGGCTCAACCCAAACCTTATAGAAGTATTAAAAAAAGAGTTAAAAAGACATTAAGGATCAATGATATTCTACCCCATATAAAACTCTTAATGGGTGACTCCTATTCAAATTTTCTTAAAGAAAATTGGATACAAAATTGTGCAAAATGAGAATAATGAGTAAGTTCCCATAAGAGTTCAAAAACCTGGAGAGTCTAGATAGATTATAGGAAATTGAACCATGTGACTAGAAAATACCACTTTCTCATACAATTTCTGATCAAATGTTATAGAGACTAGTTGGGAAGGGTCATTATTGCTTTCTTGAAAAATTTTATAGGTATTTTTAGGTTCCAATAACTCCCGAGGACCAATAAATGACCACTTTCACATGTCCCTTACATATGTTTTCCTACCAAAGGATTCATTTAGATATTTTAAATGTCCCAATAAATTTTCATCGCTACATGATAAGTATCTTATCGAACCTGATTAATAACTTTCTAGAGGCATTTATCAATGAATTCACTATTTATGGAACTTTTTTTAAATGTTTTTTAGAAAGTTTAGGGAATGTTTTAAAAAGTTTTATTGTGAAAAAATTTGTTTTACATTTTGAAAAGTTCCATTTTATAATAGAAAAAGGAAATGTTTTGGGCCATTTAATTTCAAAATATGTAATTGAAGTAGATAAAACCAAATATGATATTATTTAAATGCTTCCTTACCCACCACTTTGAGACACATTAGATCATTTATTATCCATGTTGGAATTTATAGAAGGTTTATTAGGGGATTTATAAAAGTTACTTTCCCCTAACTAAACTTCTCAATAACAATACTGATTTTGTTTTTGATGATTAATGTATGATGGATTTTGAAAAATTGAGAGATTTTTTGACCATTGCCTTCATTATATATCCACCAAACTAAAGTTACCCATTTGAGATTCTATTTGATTCTACCAATATAACTGTAGGGGTTGTGCTTCCTCAAAAGATTGATAGAATTCCACAAGTGATAACTTATACATAATAGATCCTAGACACTTCCCAGATTAACTACACAACAAAATTCATGATGTTTTTGTCTATAATTATAACCTTAGAAAAATTTATATCTTATTTTTAGTGAATAAAATAACTATTTATTTTTATCATACATCATTGAGATATTTAATAAAGAAAGTTGATGCAAATCATAGATTAATGAGATGTATTATTTTTCTACAAGAGGTTGGCTTAGATGTTAAGGAAAAGAAGAGATTTGAAAATATGGTAGTATACCACATGAGTTGGTTCACTCGTACTATCTAGGTAGAACCACCTCATAAGACTAATATGTATGATTTATTTTCTATTGATAAATTGTACAACTTTACCCAAGTTCCTTGGTATACTGACATAATAAACTTTCTATTCACAACAAAGGCACCCTCCTTATTTTATAAACATTAAATTTATAAATTGAAATTTGAATCAAACTAATATATCAGGAGGACTCTTATTTATAGAATATTTTCAATGAAAAAGTCATTAGAAGGTGAATCCTTGAAGAAAAAATGAACTTTGTGATTTATTTTTTCCATACACTTGAATGTGGAGGCCATTCTGGACCTTAAAGAACTGCTAATAAAATTTTGGAAGATGGATTGTTTTGGACCTCAATTTTAAAAACTCACATGATTTTTATAATAAATATCCCAAATTAAAGTTTACTGGTGGAATTTATAAAATAAATGAGATTCCCTAAAAACCATTTATTTTTTTGTGAAATTTTTGATATATAGGGAATTGACTTCATGGGCCTATTTCATGTGTCATTTGGATTTTCATACATCATTATATAAATAGACTATGTTTCTAAGTGTATTGAATAAAAATACACTAAAATTGATGATTCAAAAACTATTATTGAGTTTATAAAATAAAACATTTTTATAGGTTTGTAATACCTTAATATATAATCAGTAACCAAGAAACCCACTTCTATAATAAAAAAATGGAAGTACCCATGAAAAAACATGGAGTGAACCATAAATATTATACTTCTTACCACCCAAAGACAAATTAATTATATGAGGTGTCCAATAGAGAAGTCAAAATAATTTTGGAAAAAACAATTCAACCCAACCATAAAGATTGGATTTATAAATTAGAATATGCACTATGGTCATACAAAACTTCCCACATAACCCCTTTAGGTATTTCACCCTATAAAATTGTTTATGGTAAACATTGTCACTTTCTTGTTGAGTTACAACACAAAACCTATAGGGATGTTAAAATAGTGAACCTAGAGATTAGTAAGACTGGAGAAAAAGGAAGTTGTAGATGACGGAGTTTGAGGATTTGAGAAGAGAAACATGTGAGAACATACTATTGTACAAGGAGAGAACTAAATATGATTATGATAAATTGATCCGGAAAATAGAATTACAAGTTGGAGACAAATTGTTTTTGTTTTCTTTAAGGATGAATATCTTTATTGATAAGCTTCATTACAAGTGTACTCAGCCATACATTGTAACTAATACCTATCATTTTGGTGAAATTGATATTCAAGGAGAAGGTTTAAAGTAGCTATTCAAGGTGAATTATCAAAAATCGAAGAACTAATAGGAGGATTTATAGAAAGAACCTATAGATGAGTTTATAATCCTCACAATTACTATGTAATAAACCACTTTCAAGTTTTATTTTTCCCTCATGTTGGTCTAGTTATTTATTTTATATTTTTGAACTACTTCTCTTGGAAAAATTCATGCTAGAATTCAATAGAATGTATGTTAGAACCAAGTGTGGGGGAGAGAGACAAAGTATCTTTAGGATGTAAATATAGTTTCTCTATTAAAAAAATTTAAATAAAGTTTCCATTTTTCTAAAATGAATTTATTTATGTGAGGGGAATTTTGAGTCCATAAAGGGGGTAATCGACTTACAAAAAAATATTATTTAGGGAGTATCAATAAATAATGAAAATGAACTTTGGTTTAGGAAGATTAATATTGAAGGGAATACAGAGGTGATACTTGTTTAAATTTTATTTCAACATAAATATACCAAATTTACATTTGGAACTAGAATTTGAATGTGAATGGAAGTAGAAAAATGTGTGAAAGTCACATAGGAGGCATGAATATTTAGTGGGCGAATTATTTAATTTCTTCCAAATTATGCATGTTTATGGAAGTTAGGAATGATAATATATATATTTGGAATTCAAAGATAAAATTTATTAGGAGGTAAATAGTTCAAGTGTGGGGGAGTGATGTGATCCAACATGTTTTGAATATTTTTGATAAATATTCATTGAAAACACTCCTTTTTTGAATTCAATTATCAGGTAAAATAGAGTTGTTTTTCTGCTTAGTGAATTTTAGACTTAATTGTTTAGTGGGTCAATTATTTATTTTTAATGATTTATCCATATTTGGAATTAAATTAGGAATTTATACATTAATTTTTAAATTTTAATTATAATTTTTTACATTTGAAATTATTTTTTAAAAAGTGAAATTAAAATTTTAATTTATTTTATCATGTTTGAATTCAATCCTGAACTAATTTTTTTTGTTCAATACAGATCATTAAATAATAACAAATTAATGGATTTTCCTTGAATTTCATTCTTAAGATTGATAAAATCATTGAAAAATGTCAAAGGCATGAATTGACAATGACTTCTCTTCTTTAAGTCAATCCAACCACTAAACAAATGATAAAGTAATTAAGCTTATTCATGAAAAAACCAAGAAACCACATAAAGATATATTCTTACAGTCGATTAGTTGGTTGAAAACCCTCCATGCCCGATCAAAAAAAAAAGGAAATCCCATAAATTAAATCAAATATAGGACATAAATGGTTTGAACATACCTATAAAGAATGGTGGGAAATATTTGGAAAATTTAATCGACCACAAGTAAAAAATGGAAGCGACCATGCCTTATATTGGATATCGACCATCAAAAGACCTAGAAATTAGCAGAGAAATGGATGTTATATATAAAAAAAGGTGAAGAATATACACCCCTTATAATAGTCAATCATCCTGATCTAACATTCCACCATCGTGCCCAGATCCCGAAGAAAAGGGAATTATTTCCACAAAGAAGATAACCAGAACCTCACCAGAGTCCCAAAATATCCATCCATGCCATAAAAATTCAAAACTATCATGATTTCCCAAATCAAACCCTCACTGCTTCCTTTGACAAGAGTCTGAAGTGTGTCATTGAATATCACCACACCAAATATGAATTTACTGGACAAGGATGAAGAATCACCAAGATCATGAAATCCCTTCCGACTCCACACTTCTCGGCACCATTGTAGGTATCCATGGCCACTAACCTGAAATAGATCTAAAGAAATAATCACACATAATCTCATCACACAATAATGTGCTACTAGGAATGATGAGCTGCACCCAAGAAGGGTATTTGAAAACTTCCAGTTCCAATTTCATTAAATATACGAGACCAAATTCCACCACCCTATTAAACTAAAAATCATTGAAATCGCACCTACCATGACCACTAAAGCTCTTCATTAGATTTCATGCACTTGTGAAGACCACAACTATTGAATCTTGAATTACTAATGAGTAAATAGTCATACATGGAGAGGACATTAATATTGAACTAAATAAGCTCACTAGAGAGGCCGCCATTCTAAAACTTGCGACACCACTGATAAATGTGATACCAAATTCACTGAGAGGATAAAAAATATAGGAACCTAATGATAAAATTAGGAAAGTATTTGAGTTAATGATGAATTTGATATAAGAAATAATAAAATAAGATCATGAAGAAATAAAATGAAAAAGCAGTGATACCTGAAATAGTCCAGATCAAAGCATAGTGATGAGGCCTAGTATCCAAGGTCCATGCATGTTCCTTTAAAACTAAATAAATAATTTAAGTCCAAAAACACAACATGTGATACTCCGCATGTGATGATTTTTTTATCCACTAAAGTTTTAGAGTAGAGAATAATTCTCTATACATAAGTACAATGGTCAATAATGGGAGGAGAATTCTTTACTGATAAATATTTGAAGTATGCTTACCTGTATTAATCTAGATCATCGAGTAATTCATGTGTAAGAAATAAGAGAAATTAAAGTGGCTCATAATTTGAGTAGTGAATTGGGTATATTGGGTTTTTTGGAAAAGGAACTCATGATTTTTATGAGATAGGTATGAAATATCAAAGATCTTGGATCTTTAATATTTAGAGAGAAGAGGTAGGATAAATTAGAAGGAGATATGTTCTTTCTTATATTGTTTTTTAAATTTTATTTTCTTTCTACAATTTATTATATAGTGATGGAACATTAGGACAATAGTGGCCGATCCAAAGAGATATCTCCCACCCATATGATGATTTCTTATTTTCAATGAAACATTCTTCTCTATTTAATTATTTTGAGATGTTTGGATGTGTATATTTTAGGGGATTCTTAATTGACATCACATTTTAATATCTCTTTTCTTATTTCACTAGTTTCATGAATGGGTCTCTTGAGAACCCCACTTATTGAGATAGTAAATAGTGGGAAAATCCATGGGTGATTGATGGTATCCAATCACTAGTCCAGGTGAGGAAATAAAATAAAATGATTATTGTATCTTCCTGTTCCAAAACAAAATTTCCAAGAAAGGTTAATCAGGGATATTTCATTTGATTTGATAATGATTGGGAAGTGGAATTGAATAATTATTCAGAGGGAAGTGGAATTGAATAAATATTAAATGGAAAGTGAGGTGAGTAATATAAGGTTAGAACATTATATTTTAAACTTTATATTTTAAACCATTCAATTGTATCAACATTTTTCAAACATTTTGAACCCACTAAAAAATTTTAACACATCCAAAACACTGTATTCTCTAGAGAAAACCTGAGTACCACTATTACTGATTTTTATCGAGTTTATAATTTTGTTTTTTTTGAGAGACTTGAAAAAGGTGTGCACTAAACCATGTCTGTTGGTCTGTGGCTATATAGATTTTCTAATTACGATATAATATGTTGGATTCTTGAGCATGTTATATTATACGACATGGTTGATTTATATTACCATAAATCGAATGGATTAATTTATTTGGAAATACTATGAATCACTTAACCATTCATACATTAGGGAGTTAATATTCAAATCTACGACACATAGGCTATCATTGAATAGTGATTTCATAAGTTGAAATAGATGGGAGAATGCGTGGATGAGGGTTACATGAGATGTAACTGAAGACATTTTATCATGCATTGGAAAAACACATGGGTAAATGAATGGGATTAGGAAGCATCCCCATAACCTATATAGAGGAGGCTAGGTAATGGGTCTGATTTATGTACGATCCTCCTGGAAACCTTTTGATAATACTCTATCATTATTGAATATTTCTTTTTCAATCCTCTTTAGTACTATGGGCTACTATCATATCATGGAGGTTTTAATGGTCTTTCCCAAAGTGTTTGAGTGATTCAGTGTAACCCACAGAGACACTTTGAATGAAATATCCTTTTGGTTGCTCCTTAGTGATCTTCATCAAGCATTGGACAAAACCAATGGTTGAAGCATACTTTGATGTAAGGAACCCATTATTTATTTATAGTTTATATGATATTAGTCCCAAATATATGGAATTCTTGGCTCTTATGGTTTCTATACTTTTATTCTACTTTGACTAATCATTAATCACCCATTATAAACCATTCTACAACATCAAATCCTTATTATATGTTTTTGATTCTTGAAATCATGCTAAAGACATGGTTTTTTGAAATATTCATGACATTCATACTCTATTGTTAAATATGATTTGGAATTTTTTAATTCTTGATTAAGTTTCATCTTACGATATGGTATATCATAGCCAGCAACTCAGTACAAATTCCTTGGTTTTGTATTAGTCATAAACCAGGACATTGGAATATCATATTGAATGATAGCGTTGTGTCATGAGTTCATAATAAAGAATCCAATTTCTTTAGAGATATCGATGTGAATGATAACATATTATTGATACATATGGTTTTTTCCTTGATATGTAAGGGTTTTACACATGTATCCTTGTATATATAAGTTTTTTTTCCTTTTTCACAATAGTGAAAAAACCTTATGCACATCACTTATAATAAACAATGATATGATTATCAGATGTAAAGTAGGATATATAATGCTCAAACGGTTTAAGTGCTATAACCTATCTATCACATTCTATGATTCCACCCAGATCGTTTAATATCATTTAAAGAGAAAAGATATTTTATTGAAATTCAATTATCAATTGAATTATATAATTTATAAATTGTTTGTAAATTATAATAAAAGGTATTTTGAGATATTTATTATTATTTAAAATTGTTTATAAATTAATTAATTATAAATTGTTTATAATTAATTAACTAATTTTTTATGAAACATTTAATAATAAAAATTCCATAATATTAAGTCTTAATATTAATTTTTTTTTCTAAATTAAAAATATTCAATTATAATTTATATATAAAATGTTTGTATACAAATTATAAGTATAATTTATAAAAGGTTTATAAATAAAAAAATAAAAAATATAAAGTGTTTATATTTAAAAAGATTATTTGTTCATAATGTTTAATTTTAATCGTTTAAATTAAACATAAATTATTTATAAATTATTTGAACCATATTAAAATATTTTTTTTGAATGATTTGATCAAAGGTTTAAATAATATTTAGATTATATAAAAAGTTTACATGATAGAAATTGAAATATAAAATGTTTATATTTCATAAAATGTCATATTTTAAAAAAAGTTTATATTGTGATTAATATGAATGAGTTCATATTGGGGATATGTATAAAGTGTTTATATTTATTTAATTATAAAATGGTCATAATAAATTATAAAGTTTTTATATTTTTTTATTTATTAATTGTTCATAAATTTTTATCTCATGTTAAATTCATTAATTGTTCGCTTATTTATTTTTTACTTATTTAATTCATAGATATAATTATTATATTATGAATTGTTATGTATACTTTAATTTAAATGTTAAATAGCTTCTATAAATTTTCATAAATTCATATAAGGAGTTACATACTAGGTATGATAATGGATTTAGTTTTCATCTACCTTGACCATATGTAGTATTGAGTAATGTTCTTGAATATGTTGGCCTAAAATGAGATTTTGAATAGGTCTAGATAGTGGGGATATACCTTTTAAAACTTCTAAACAAATTAAAATTATCATGATAAATTATTTTTTAAACTTTTTTTCATTAAAACACAAATATAGATTAAAGTAAAAGTATAATTTTCATGAAATTATGAAAGTGAAATTTGTAAATAAAGTGAGCATCAGAAAAAAAATAAACACTGTATTTTAATAGTAGTTCAAATAAATAAGAACATACATCTAATATTATATCCCCTATTATCCTTGAGAGTAATGGTACTCACTAAAACAAACCTCACCTTTGAAAGGTAGTGACAACCTTTTACAACACCCTATATTTTTCTCACATGGATCCATAACCCCACAAGAACAACCTTTTTAATGGGATCCAAAACAAAAAATGTACTACCTTTTATAGTGGATTTATATCCAAAACCCAAAACCTAATTTTCAAGGAAAATCATAAACTTAAAGATTCAATCACAAACCAAACATTTACAATAACACAACCTTGAAAACTAGAAAACAAATGAAGAACATATTATCGAAATCAATTGAACACTTCAGTATAAGATTGCACATTGGAGATCCACTATGAACATAGTAGAAGAATATCATTCATAATAGAAATTTTTTGACACTTTTTAAATATATATTCACTTCATATATCTTTATTTTTCCCTTGACCTAAATTTATAGACACATTCCCAATGGAAAATTTCCAAACTCCACAATCAACTAATTGTGGGAAATTCCAAATTTTTTATCTATCCATTGAATCTTTAAATGTGTTTCTATAAATTTCAGAAACCTTCATAGGAAAAATAAAACAAAAGCATAAAACAAAAATATAGATATGTATATAAACTAAAAAAATATTAATGTAAGAGTCATTATGTTATCGATGCAAGTATTTGTGTAAGAATCATTTTGATACTTGCATAGAAGACATTATAATATCTTAATAAGATTAATTTTTCATTATGAATAAGTGTCACTCAATGTCTACATATGAGTCATTTGTAAAAGTTTAGAAAAAATTACAATTAAATAAACTATGTATGTTCCTTTCACATCAATCTACAAATGATTTTAATGTTTGTGTATGCGTCATTTTCATGTGAATATAAGTCATTTTCATGTGAGTATGAGTCATTTAAATATATGAATAATTAATTTTATTTTTTGTATGAGTCATTTTATACTTTTTAAAAAACAATCAGATTTGAAAAAGTACAGAGTAAAATAGTGAAAATAATAGAAAATATAAGATTAAAAAAAAAACATAAAAGATCAATTAATACCCAATAACCATAAAAAATTTAATTAATAAATAAAGAGTAAATAATGATCTACCAATGATGTGAGAAATTATAATTATCAAATTATTAAATTAATGTAAACATGCAAGGTATTTTTAATTATAAAAAAAACAAGCAATCAAAATTTAACAATTTGTGAGGTATTTTTAAAACTAAATGAATACTTAATATAAAAAATCAAAATTAACACTATGAAACTTCACAAATATATTTGGAATTCATAAAAAAAAAATTGTGAAATTTTCAATAATTTTTTTTTCTTTATTAAAAAAACACTCCCTAATGTGAAAGAGTTATAAATTGTGAAATAGATTTGGATTTGAATGAAAACACTTATCAGATTGTAACAATAAAAATTAAATATATATTAAATCTCCCCATCAATACAAAAAATCAATCTCTTAATAAATGCATACATAAATTCAATATAAATATAACAGTAATATAAAAAATTCCAGATCCAGTATAAATAAAATAGTAAGTTGCATATTTCCAAATAATTTTTAATATAAAATTAATAAATAAAAATGATAAACATTCAAAAAATAAAACTAAATCTTAACATAAAATAGAACACTTCCTTGATATCCAAACTTTTATAATCAGTACACAATCAGTATGTTAACAATATATGAAACAAACTATATATAGATTTAACAATCATTAAATATGATAAACATTGAAAATTTCACTTTCATTATAACATACCAAGTTTAAGTTTAATATTTTCAAACATTATAACATCCAAAGGTTTAGTAAACATATCTGGTAATTTATTATTAGTAGATATAAATTCTAAACAATTATCACATTTATTAACACGATCCTAAATAAAATGAAATCTAACATCTACATGTTTAGTGGTTGAATGTTATAAATGATTCTTAGAAATTGAAGTAGTATAAGAGTTATCATAATAAATAGGTATTTTATTAAAAAATATCAAAATAACACAATGTTTGTTTAATCTAAATACATGTAGCACAAAAAATAGTGACAAATATTTACTCATCCTTAGTTGTGGATAATGAAACTGATAAATGTTTCTTATAACTCTATAAAATTAAGAACTTTCCTAGAAAATGAAACATTCCTGATGTAATATTTTTATCTATCCCACAACCTCCAAAATCAAAATTTGAATAACTAAAAAAATAAAAATAGTTTTATATAGAATGGAATAAAATTGAATTAACAGTTCCTTTTATATATCTTATTATTATTTTAACAACTCTAAGGTGAATTTATTTTGGATAAAATTAAAACCTAGAAAATAAAAACACACTAAAAATTATAACATGTCTCAAACCATTCAGATTAATTAAACTTCATATCATACCTCTAATCTATTTTATATCTATAGTTTTTCCAGATTCATCGACATCTAATTTAGTATTAGTAATCATAGTGATTTTAAAAGTTTTACTAGAGTCTAAACCAAACCTTTTTACCAACTCATTAGCATTTTTGGTTGATTAATAAATATTCTGTCATGTCTTTGAAAAACCTAAAGATTAAGAAAATTCATTAACTTACCCATTAAACTCATATTATACCCATTAGTCATAAGATTATAAAATTCATTATATAAAGATTCACCTGAAGATCTAAAAACTATATCATCAATATATACTTGAATAATTAAAATAACATAATAAATTTTCTTAAAAATCAATGTTGTGTCAAATTTACCTTTATTAAAAGCATTCTTTAATAAAAACATACATATTCTTTCATACCAAGATATTGGGGCTTGTTTAAGACCATATAAACCCTTTGATAATTTGGAAACATGATTATAAAACTTTTCATTTTCAAAACTTGGGGGTTTTTAACATAAACTTATTTAGAAATTACTCCATTTGAAAAATAACTTTTAACATCCATTTGAAACAATTTTAAATTTAGAAAATAGGAAAAATTTAATAAAATCATAATCACTATAATCCTAGAAACCATAGAAAAAGACCCTTCAAAATATATTCCTTCTTGTTGAAAATATCATCGAGTTACAAGTCTAGATTATTTTAAACCATGCAACCAGATTTATCCAATTTATTTTTAAATATCCATTTAGTCCCTATCATGTGTTTTTATTTAGGGGATTAAACTAGATTAAAAAAAGTATTTATAGTAAATTGATCAAGTCCCTCTTCCATAAATATTATTAAATTTGAACCTTTTAAATATTCATCAATATTATTAGGTACAAACTCAAAAACAAAAGTAGAATTAACACAAATGTTTAAAATCAAATTCTTAATTCTAATTCCAAATTCAACATATCATATTAATTTTTCTATGGGGTGATGTTTATGAGTTCCTCAGTCTTTAGAATCAAATTGACCCCCCTCAACTAATGCAATATCATTATTATGTTATTTTTCATGAAAGTAAAACCCTCTAAATTCTTCTTCACAATTTTTTAATTTAAATTAACATTTACCATTAATTTCTCAAAATTTACATGTAAAAAATATTCAATTTTCCTAGTTCTCTTATTTGATACTCTATAAACCACATTATTATTAGAATATCCTGTAAAACACTTCCATCAAACCTAAATTCAAATTTATCTAAGCTATAATTATTATTTAAAACAAAAAAATTATAACCTAATACTCTAAAATAACTGAAATTGGGATTCATTCCCTAAAATAATTCATAAGGGGTTTTATTTAAAAATATTATAATAAAAATTTTATTTAAAATTTAACAAGAAATATTAATAAATTCATCCAAAAATAATTTTGATAGATTAAATTTATTAGTCACAGTTCAATCCATTTATACATTAGTCCTATTTTTTTACTACTCCACTTTGTTCCGGGGACATAAATACAGAAAAAATATGAAAATATCCATTATATTCATAGAAAGTTTTAAAATACAGATTATAAAACTCGTTTTATCTACAACTAATAATTGAAATTATTAAGTGAACTTTTTTATTTTGAACTAACTTACAAAAATCAACAAATTTAGACAGAGTTTCATGATTATGAGGTATAAAATAAATACAAGAATACCTAAAAAAATCATAAAAAATTACAAAAACATACTTATTTCCTCATATAATATATGTTTTCATTAGTCTAGATAAATTAATATGTAATAGTTCTAAAGATCTAACTGCATTAACATTATTAATAGACTTGAATGTTTCTTACCTTTTTAAAAAGAATCATAAAAAATAACTTCCAAACCTTAAAGTCTGGTAGTTCCAAAACCTATCCATTATTGATCATTTTTTATCAATGATAATGAATTTTTCCAAACCTTATATATTAAATAACATCATTTTTTATAACATCAAGCCACTTAACACTATTCTTGGTTATCTCAAAAAAATTAATTGAAAAAATATTTTCTTTTCAGTTTGTATAATATAAAATGAAATTATATTTGAAAACTAGACACCTATTATATTTTAACCTAACACTCATTCCATCATCAAAAATTTGTGAGATACTAATTAATTCATTATTAATACGTTCAATATAAAAACAACTAAGAAATTATAACAAATTTAAATATAAATACTTCTCTAAAACCACTAGTACTATTTTTAGAGTTTTACCTAAAATGGAAAGAGCCTTTATTTCATTTATTGAGAGTTAGAATGCTTGATGGGTCCCCAATCATATATATGGAGAATCTTTCTTCAATGTACCATGTGTCCTTGAGACTCTTAAGGTATATTTCCTAAAAAATAAAATAATTAGATTATTTTTTTGGTACCCATGATATCTTTGGTCCAATAGATCAGTAATAAAATAGAGATTTAAGTCATTTATTATAGGGCAATATAGAAGATAAATTTTTAGAAATAAAAGGTTTAATGTGACCTAATTATTGAGTAAATCTTAATGAATACTCATTAGAATAATGATAGGTTATATTATATCTAAAGCATGTGACACTATAAACACCCCCTTTAGTCTATTAAAAAATAAAGTATTATAAATCTTAGGTAACTATTAATTGTATCTAAAACCTGTTATGTACTTATTAGTTTTATTAATGGCCATCATCTAGTCAAATTTTCCATTTCCTTGAATAATTATAGATAAAGTTTCTTTTTATCTAGCAACTTATTTCTTAAAATTTTCATTCTATTTGTATGAAATCTTGAAATCGGCGCATACTTCATTATTATCATTTTGAGAAGTTTCTAAATCATTACACATTTTAAAATTCGAACAAGAAAAAATAATTCTCATTTTTTTTATTTTCTTTAGTAAGATTCTTATTTTCTTTAAGCAGTTTCTTATTTTCATATTTTAATTCTTTATGTAGTTTAGCAAAACTCAACACATCCTTTTGGAATCTGTCATTTTTTTCATATAATTCATCAAAACTATAACTTTATGAACCATAATTATAACCAGAATAGAATCTGAATTATAAATTACCTCATTAATATTCATAGCCATTAAACATAGGTGTTTTTATTCTCTCTCAATTTCCCAATCATCTCTTGAGTCTGACTGTTAGGTTCCACTCCATCCACCCATGAATTCATGCTTCTCTTTATTCTTATAGTTTTTATCTTTCAGTTTTTGATTCAATTACAAATTTTACGACTTAATGAATCCCTTATTTTTACACTCATAACATGCTAATTCCAATGAATTATTATATTTACTAGTGTTATCTTTATTACTTACCTTTCATTCATCTTTTCAATGATCTTTTCTGGGTTTGTTCTTTTATCCTTTATTTATTATCATTAGATTATAGATGATTTTCCTTCTGTTATCTATCTCTCACTTATCACATTCTTGTGACTCTAAATCAGAAGGGATAAATTAAATAGTTATATTTAATTTAAATTCTTTATATTTATTCTTTTATGTTTCTCCATCTACAATATTCATTTACTTCAATTCATACTAAAGTAGTGAACTGATAAGTTTATCTAAAGTGTACTCTTTAAAATACATACATGGGTCTATTATAACCTTATTCACAAGCCAGTTTTATGATTGTGACCATAATACCCCTTTAACCATCACCGTTTTATCCAATTCCTCTCCTAGTACACTCATCCCATTGATGATACTTATGAATCTATAGAATATTGGGTTTAAAAATTAGTATTCTTCCATTTTAAAGTCTCAATACTTTTCGTGTATTATTCATAACTTTGAATGTTTAGGATTCTATAAACTATAGTGTGTTACTTAATGTATCCTCCATATGTCTTGGTTTATATTTCATGTTGTGACATGGCTAAACACATTGAGACTAAAAACACAACACAATATATTCATCACTGTGTAGTTTAGAATATACTTTATCACATCATTAAATACTAGTGCATCTGGATCAACAACTAGTGGTGTTATCCAAACTAGGTTAAATACCCTAAGAGGGGGGGGGGGGTGAATCAGGGTATGAAAGATTCAAACTTCCACCCCTTAGAATCTTATTTCATAATTAAAAAAAACACTATTCTCTCTCTTTCCCATAGAAATATGTGAGAAGAAATTAAATCATGCACGAGACACAAAAATTTTTACTTGCTTCACCCTCACCGAGCTACATCCAAGGAGTATAAAACAATAATGTTCTGATTGTCCCAAATTCACTAAGGATCACTACCAAGAATGGTGGTTCAGGATAAATATTTTCTATATCCAGACTCACTACCTTTACAAGGTTTAGGGTCAGCTCACTACTTTCCCAAGAGTCTCTCTATATGTCTCTTTCTCTAGCTCACTACTAGTGGAAAGGATCACTGTATTCCTCTTCCTTTTCTCACTACTCTTGGAAGGGATTCAAACACAGTTTATGGAATTATAGTTTCCTTTATTATCTCTAATGAATACATCCTCAGTTTTAGATAGATGATATATTGTAGTTACACTTTCATCCAATTGATGAATACCACTTTACCATAGATTTATTGGGAAATACCTTCTGACTAACTTTTGTGATGATCATGGCCTTCGTGAAGCTCCTTTTTTTCAAAGCTCAAATAGCCTGCAAAAAGGTCATACCTCTAAAAAATCTCACTTAACCTTTTTGAAGCACACCTCTTTCATGAATCTCAAATAGCCTTTTTAAAACCCCTTCCTTTCCCAAAGATTAATTATCCTTCATGAATTTCCTTACTTTCACAATGATCAGAACATTCCGTTTTCTTTTATAGACATTGTGAAATTGTTCGCATGAAAATCCTTCAAGAATCTAAGAACATTCAGTTGGAATTTACATCCATCATGAACTTCTTCACATATCACCTTCACAAACAACCCTTCACGAACCATCCTTCCTAAACCACCTTTGCGATACCAGAGCCTTAAAATTTTTGTTAAGTCTATCTTGTTTTCTGAAGGTGGTAGTGGCCTATTAATAGTCGTTTCCACCGATTCCAAAACCTTTCAGCGACATCACTTATATTTTTTGATGCTCCAAATTTTCCACCATTATTATCCCCTTTTTCATTAAGCTCCATGTAAATTTCAAATTTGTGATGCTTGCTGTAATTGTGAAGATTTCCGTCAAAACCTTCATGTCGCCACAATGCTCCACTCATGATGCTCCTCAACTTCACTATTTGAGATGATAATCATTGTCGCATAGATCGTCAACAACATTATTTGATCCTTTATGAAATACTATTAATGAATACCATCTTCGAGAAACTCATGCATTTTCCATAGTTTAATACGGGCTTTAATGAAATCCACTTTTTATAGTGCTATCCAAACTCTAAATTTTGGACCCCAAAAATTTGGAAAACAATGGGAAACGACATCAACTTGTGTAAAAAATTTTATGTACCACTTTCATGGAATCAATTACTCTATCATATATCTTTTTCAACATTCGTAGTGAAAAATTTCCTTAGATGTCCCCAAATTATCATGGAAACCCGCTTTGTTAACTATCACAATCAAGCTAAAAAAACTGCAATATTACCTTGAGGATTTTTTTCCCAACAATATCCCCCTTCTGGTTTTGTTGAAAACTCTTCACATATTGATACCTTGTTGAAGCTTATTACATATTCTAACAATATTCTCTTCATGCGATTCAGAAAACGATCAAATATTTACACAACACATACTCTAAACCCACATGATCCATGATCAACATGATAAATAAGGGTAGCATGAAAATTTCATCAATGAAGAACTTAATTCCAAAACCTATCAATTGATTTCATCACAAACTCCATTTATAATGATATATAATCCTTGAATGATCACCTTTAGCATCATCATATTTAATAATACCCATATCTCGCTACTCCACCTATCAGCTTTAACTCCCCCTATCTCATAACTCAACCAAATAGATTCTCCCCTATCTTCATTAAGTCATTTTATCCCTTTTGATAGCCACAATTTATCCCCCTTTATCCAAAAACCCAAAGGTCACTCCATTGTGTCCACAATAGGGTAAAGAACATAGATCATCATATTTGGGAGAAACATACCATACCTTGGGGAGAAGGGGGTCCCAAATCCACACTTTTCAAGTTTGAGGAGTCAACTAAACTCCAAGATATATTTGATTCCATTTAAACACTTCTTTGGAAAAGTCCTTTTTTAGAATGACTTCAACCTGTTGTTCTATAGGAAAATACTACAACTTCACAAGCCCCTACTCCACCTTCTCCTTGATGAAATGATACTTGATTTAAATGTTCTTTTTTCCTTGAGTGATAGACAAGATTTTTTATAACATTTATAGCACTTGAATTATTTCAATGGATTCTGATCGAAGACTTATCTTCAACTCCCATATCATTAAGCTGCTGATTAATCCATAATAACTGTGTGCATGCTTGAGTATCCACAATATATTTAGCTTCTATGGATCTCAATGAAATGAAATCCTATTTCTTTCTTAGAGAAGAAATACACAATCCACTAAGATAGAAAGAACATCCAGACATTAGTTTCCTATCATTTTTTGATCCATCATAATCTACATCCATATATCCCAATAACTCTTGTTGTGATTTTTCATTGTACATCAAACCGTTGTCCATTGTGCCCTTGATATAACGAATTATTCTTTTTTACTACAATAATGTGGAATTATTTTTTATTTCTTTAACAAAACACTTCTTGATATGGGGAAAAACAATATTCAGTTGTGTTGCTGTCAAATAAAAAAGGCTTCCAATGATCTTCTTATATTCGGTGACATTAACTGCTTTGCCTTCATCATCTTGTGATAGTTTCATTTGGGTATCCATAGGAGACATCATCTGTTTGGAATTATCCATTACAAAACTTATTAAAACCTCCTTGGAATACTTATATTGATAAATTAATGTGAAATAATTTTGTTGTGTAACCTATAAACTAAGGAGAAATGTCATTTCACTAATCATTGACATTTCAAACTCAATTTTCAGGAATTAGGAAAAATATCCGCAATTTTCTTCATCTGATCCACTGAAGATTAGGTCATATAAATACACCAACACTATTATCCTTTGATTACTATATTTGTTGACATAGATATTTTAATGAACTCTACTACACTGAAACTGATTTTCTTAAAAAATTGATTGATCCTTGAATACCATACTCTTGGTGCTTACTTCAACCCATACAGTTCCTTCTTCAGATGATACACTATGTTCTCATCTTCATGAATGATAAAACCAAATGATTTCTCAATATACAATTCTTCTTCCTAAACCCCATTCCAAAATGATGATTTAAAATCCATAAGAAAAACTTCAAACCATCATTGCACTGATATGGAAAAGAATAATTTGATTGTCTCTAGCCTCCCAACAGGTGAAAATATCTCATCAAAATAAATACCCTATATCTGGGAGTACCCTTTACACACTAGTTGGTATTTGATTTGAATCACTATGCCATATTCATTAATATTATTAGGAAAGAACCATTTAGTCCCGATGACATTATTATTTATTAGCCTCAAAACAATATCCCATGTCATATTCTGCTCAACTTGGTCAAGCTCTTCATTCATAGTCTGAACCCAATTCTCATCTCTAGATTCTTCATCAAAACATTTAGGCTCTACTTGTGATAAGTATGATTCTTTCTGTTGATTCTTCATTCTCCTTGTATGATCTGAAATTTTCTGACACAAATTATGTTTTTTCTATCAATTTCAACTCTTATTGTTGGTCTCTATACATACACTAATTTATTCTCATCCTTTTCAACATCTGTGTTTTCTTCTAAGTAATCCTATGGAACTATAACATCCTCTAATCCGCTTATCTCTTCATCACTATCCTCCTGAGTTTGATCATGTATTTTCTGACGTTTCTGCTCATTTTCCACTATAGTTACATCATAGGTTTCGAAAACCTTTCCTAGATACTTATTGAAACATTTATATGCCTTTATTTTCATTGAGTATCTATGAAATATCCCTTTATCTCCATAGGATTTACACTTCATGTGTTTCTCCTTATTGAGAATGAAACACTTACTTCCGAAGATAATAAAGTACTTCAGTGTTGGATTCTTTCCATACCACATATCATATGTAATCTTTTATTCCTTCAAACACAAAAGATCTCTATTAGATATGTAGACTAATGTCAAGATAGATTTCTTCCAGAATTTCTCTGGTAGGTCCCTTTTGATAAGCATTGTTCTGGCCATGTTGTTGATGATACGATTTCTCCTCTCAACCTCTCCATTTTGTTGAGGAGTTATTACTACTAAAACTTCATGCTGCATCCCATTTCCATCAAGATAATATTACACTTGGATGTATGTAAATTATATACCATTATCCATATAAAACTTCAAAATATTCTTTCCATGCATCCTTTTAGATTCCCTCCGATACTGTTTTATACAACCGAACACATCAGACTTGCGGGAAATAAAAAATACCCATTCCATCATGCTGAAATCATCAATGAAAAGAATGAAATATCTACTCACATCAATATCTATTAGAGAAATATGTTCGCATACATCAATAGGCACCAACATAATCACTCTTGTTTACCTTTTCTATTTTTCCTTATATATATTTTGAACTATATTCCATTGTTGATAAGCATCACACATATGAGTATGATCATGTGATAAATTTGGGAGGTCTCTAGAATCATCACATTTCACCAGATATTCCAAGGGTATTTGGATAAAATGACCAAGATGTTTATGACATAACTTGTTTTCTTTATCCTTGGATAGAAAGAAAATATATTCTTCTCCACTTACAATGTATATATTTTCTTTTGTACAATTTCCCTACGAAGAAACCGTGCTGTCTTATTCATTGATGACACATAATTTCTTTGAAAAACTTATTGCATGTCCTGAGTCACATAGTTGAGTGACACTGAGAAAATTTTGATTGAGACCTTTAACAACTAAGACGCCATCACACCTCATGTCTCTTCCCATAAAGTTGGATTTTCCCAAACCAATAATCTCCACGCCTTCATCATTACCGAATATTACAATACCTTCCTTCACTACGGGAAAATGGGCATTTGCGACGGGGAAAAATCCCGTCGCAAATAGTCCTGTTAAAAACTTATTTGCGACGGGAGAATTCCCCCATCGCAAACAAGTAGTTATTTGCGACGGGTTGGCTTTCCCCGTCGCAAAAGGGCTGGTGCGCTTTCCGCGCCAAATCACGGGAAGGTTATTTGCGACGGGCGGTAACCGCCCGTCGCAAATAACCGGCGGCGGTAAAAGGCATTTGCGACGGGGGTATACCCCCGTCGCAAATAGTAAGTCGGCAGATTATTATTTGCGACGGGTCCCGTCGCAAATAACTATTTAACCGTTGACCGTAATAAATGCGGGCTAAGGTATTTGCGACGGTACCCGTCACAAATACCACTATTTGCGACGGGTATCCCGTCGCAATTAGCCCCGTCGCAAATAATCTAACCTATAAATACCCCCATCCATTTTTTTTTCATTCATTCTCAAAATCGATCTTCTACTTCTCTCAAAACTCTATTTTTAGAGTTTAGCGTTTCTTGAGTTTAATTTTTTTTCTGGAGTTGATATTGAAGTTTTCAACAACGATCAAAGATCAACCTCAGATCAATTTTAAAGGTATTTATTTTCATTTTAATTTAATATTTATTTTAAAGTTTTTATTAGTTTCAATTATTCTTAATTAGTTGCAATTTAATTATGTTTACATTGTTTTGTTACTTAATAAATTTAAATTATTAGTATTCATTGTTCATATTTAAATGGTAATTAGGAATAATTAGTAATAATTACAAATAATTAAGAATAAATATTAATAATTAGTAATAAATACCAATAATTAGTAATAATTAGTAATAATTAGTAATAATTACCAATAATTAGTAAATAATTATCAATAATTACCAATAATTAGTAATAATTACCAATAATTAGTAATAATTACCAATAATTAGTAATAATTACCAATAATTAGTAATAATTACCAATAATTAGTAATAATTAGTAATAATTACCAATAATTAACTATAATTACCAATAATTAGTAATAATTAGTAATAATTACCAATAATTATCAATAATTAGTAATAATTACCAATAATTAGTAATAATTAGCAATAATTAGCAATAATTACCAATAATTAGTAATAATTAGCAATAATTACCAATAATTAGTAATAATTACCAATAATTATCCATAATTAGTAATAATTACCAATAATTACCAATAATTGGTAATAATTGGTTATAATTATCACTAATTACCAATAATTAGTAATAATTAGTAATAATTACCAATAATTAGTAATAATTAGTAATAATTCGTAATAATTAGTAATAATTAGTAATAATTACCAATAATTATCAATAATTAGTAATAATTACCAATAATTATTAATAATTACAAATAATTAATAATAATTACCAATAATTCGTAATAATTAATAATAATTCGTAATAATTCGTAATAATTAGTAATAAATAGTAATAATTACCAATAATTAGTGATAATTACCAATAATTAGTAATAATTACCAATAATTAGTAATAATTAACAATAATTAGTAATAATTAACAATAATTAGTAATAATTAACAATAATTAGTAATAATTAGTAATAATTACCAATAATTAGTAATAATTAGTAATAATTCGTAATAATTACCAATAATTACCAATAATTACCAATAATTACCAATAATTACCAATAATTACCAATAATTCGTAATAATTAGTAATAATTAGTAATAATTAGTAATAATTACCAATAATTACCAATAATTATTAATAATTACCAATAATTAGTAATAATTACCAATAATTACCAATAATTACCAATAATTAGTAATAATTACCAATAATTAGCAATAATTACCAATAATTAGTAATAATTAACAATAATTAGTAATAATTACCAATAATTAGTAATAATTACCAATAATTAGTAATAATTACCAATAATTAGTAATAATTAGTAATAATTACCAATAATTAGTAATAATTAGTAATAATTTGTAATAATTACCAATAATTAGTAATAATTACCAATAATTACCAATAATTACCAATAATTACCAATAATTAGTAATAATTAGTAATAATTAGTAATAATTAGTAATAATTACCAATAATTACCAATAATTATTAATAATTACCAATAATTAGTAATAATTACCAATAATTAGCAATAATTACCAATAATTAGGAATAATTAACAATAATTAGTAATAATTACCAATAATTAGTAATAATTACCAATAATTAGTAATAATTACCAATAATTAGTAATAATTAGTAATAATTACCAATAATTAGGAATAATTAGTAATAATTTGTAATAATTACCAATAATTAGTAATAATTACCAATAATTACCAATAATTACCAATAATTAGTAATAATTAGTAATAATTAGTAATAATTAGTAATAATTAGTAATAATTAGTAATAATTAGTAATAATTAGTAATAATTACCAATAATTAGTAATAATTACCAATAATTAGCAATAATTACCCATAATTAGGAATAATTAACAATAATTAGTAATAATTACCAATAATTAGTAATAATTACCAATAATTAGTAATAATTACCAATAATTAGTAATAATTAGTAATAATTACCAATAATTAGGAATAATTAGTAATAATTTGTAATAATTACCAATATTTTCCAATAATTAGGAATAATTACCAAGAATTATGAATAATTACCAATAATTTGGAATAATTACCAATAAGTTGGAATAATTACCAATAATTTGGAATAATTACCAATAATTTGGAATAATTACCAATAATTAGGAATAATTACCAATAATTAGGAATAATTATCAATAATTAGGAATAATTACATTATTACATTATTTGTATATTTAATTATTAATATTAAAATAATATAATTTTCTATATTATATACAATTCTCTTTTCATCTGTGTGTTTTTTTGTCTCCACATGTAATATTGGCATTCTTTTTCAAAATTATCAACCTACTCGCCAATGGAGAGGTGAAAGTGAATGCAAATATTACATGTGGAGACAGAATGTTAAACACACAGATGAAAGGAGAATTGTATATAATATAGAAAATTATATTATTTTAATATTAATAATAAAATATACTAATAATGTAATAATGTTATTATTATATAATTAATATTTATGAAAAAATTATATTAGTATTATTAAAAAAAATAAAAAAATCAATATAATATTAAAATTATCAATATTTGTAACAGCTTTTGCTTTATTCTCAACATATTCAATCCTTGCTTGAGTGTTTTTTCTAACAAATTATTCAAAACTAGTAATGATTTTATATTTTATAGAAAAATATGGAACAACGAGGTCGTCAACAATCATTATTAGATGACCGCATATGGATAAATCAACGTAGAAATCCAAATGGTTCTGGTTTAAATCCAGTATATATAGAGGGTGTGGAGACTTTTTTATCATTTGCGGCATCAAACACAGAATTTGTTTCAGAAGGCAAAATAAAATGCCCTTGTAGAAAATGTGCATTGAGAACATTTGAAACGTTTGACAAAGTGGGGGGACATCTCTTGTGTTTTGGTTTTCAACCAGATTATGTTTTTTGGTATCAACACGGTGAATGCAGTTCCAGAGTAGGTGATACCAACTTGATTCCGGATCCATCCCGGTTTCAAGATTTAGTACATGATGTTGCAGGTTCATCTGTTCAACATACAGAAACTCCGGTTGATATAGATTCAAATCCTGAGTTGGCACCGTCTGAATTTTATGAGTTGTTGAGGTCTGCTGAGGATGCATTATATCCTGGCTGCAAGATGAGAAAATTAGAAGCAGTTGAAAAATTTATGGCTATCAAATCAGATAACGGAATGTCAAACACCTTTTTTGACCAGATATTTTCTTTGCTTAAAACACTGTTACCCGAAGGAAATGTTTTTCCTGCAAATTACTATGAGAGTAAGAGGCTGGTTCGAAATTTGGGACTTACTTTTCAGAAGATTCATGCATGTTCAAATGACTGTATTTTATATTCTGGGGAAAATGAGTCGTTGGATAGTTGTCCCACATGTGGGAAATTGAGATATAAAGAAGGGAAACATGGGAAGTCTGGTTTGATTCCTGTAAAACAGTTGAGATATTTTCCGCTTACATCCAGACTTCAGCGTTTATTCATGTCTAAGAATACAGCGACAATGATGTCATGGCATAAAGCGAATATTTCAACCGATAAAAGCTTGAATCATCCAGCCGATGGTGATTCATGGAAACATTTTGATAGAGTGCATCCATCCTTTGCTTTAGAAGCTAGAAATGTTCTAATGGGACTTTCCACTGATGGTTTCTGTCCGTTTGGATCTTATGGTAGTCAATATTCATGTTGGCCTGTTTTTTTAACTCCGTAAAATTTACCTCCATGGATGTTGATGAAAGAGCCATATATCTTTTTGACTTTACTAATTCCAGGACATCCGAAGAAAAATATTAATGTTTATTTGAAACCATTGATTGATGAATTATGTTTATTGTGGAGTACTGGTGTCAGTACATATGATGTTGCTACGAAACAGAATTTCATACTGAGAGAATTATTGATGTGGACAATTAACGACTTCCCGGCTTATGGGATGTTATCTGGCTAGAGTACACATGGTCAGAAATAATGTCCTTACTGTATGGGAGAGAACAAAGCATTTATGCTCATTCATGGAAAGAAACCTTGTTATTTTGACTATCATCGCAGATTTCTTCCAGCTGATCATCCTTTTCGCAGAAAAAGATCTCATTTCAGAAAAGGAACAATTGAAAGGGATGGACCTCCAAAAATGCTATCAGGTTCGGAGTTAAAATCAGTTGTATTTTCATTACCTCCCATCACTTTTGGTCCCACAATAAACCAACAGAAAATTTCTGGTTTTGGGAAAGAACACAATTGGATTAAATGTAGAATATTTTGGGATTTGCCATATTGGTCTGATTTGTTGGTCCACCATATGTTGGATGTCATGCATATTGAGAAGAACTGTTTTGATAATTTGTTTCATACAGTTTTGGATACGCCAGGAAAGAGCAAAGACAATGTAAATTAACGTTTAGATCTTTCCCAAATTTGTAGGCGTCCAGAACTGGAACTGTTTGAGAATGTCAGAACAGAAAGGTTACTAAAACCAAAAGTAGCTTATACACTGTCTAAAGAAAACCGTTTATTATTTTGTCAGTGGATTGCATATTTGAGACTTCCAGATGGTTGTGCTTCCAATTTGGGTAGATGTGTAAAGAATGGTCATATTACTGGATTAAAAAGTCATGATTGTCATGTTATAATGGAAATACTTCTACCCATTGGATTAAGAGGTCTGTTGAATTCTGTGATTTGGTATTCCATAACAGACATGTCTCATTTTTTTCGGGAAATTTGTGTGGCTAAAGGAGATTATGATGCTCTATGCAAACTTGAAGAAGATGTTGTTGTAATTATATGTAAATTGGAAAAAATATTTCCGCCGTCTTTCTTCGACTCAATGGAACATTTGATGTTACATTTGCCATATGAAGCCAAATGTGGAGGTCCAGTAGAGTTTCGATGGATGTACCCATTTGAAAGATGCATGAAAAAATTGAAAAGAAAAGTACGTAACAAAGCATCTGTTGAAGGGTCTATTGCAGAAGCTTATTTGCAAGAGGAAATATCTTTTTTCTGCTCCCATTATTTTGAATCTGAGTATCCTTCAAAACACAACCGAATGGGACGAAACGAGAGGAATATTGATGAAATTGACAATCAATTATCTGTTTTCAACCAGACAGAGCTTGGTTTTGGTAGAGTCTATGAACGCTGGATTTCGGATGATGAACATCACAGAGTTCATACGTATGTTCTGCTCAACTGTGAAGAGATGACATCAGTTGTACTGTAAGTGTTTATATCACTTATTCTATCATTTATGTTACAGTAAATAACTTTGTTTTTTCTAGGTTTTATGATAATCATATCAAGAAACAAATTCCACAAATTACAGCAGCTGCTCTCGTAGAACGTCGACAGAAAAATTTCTCTCAGTGGTTTCAAAAACTGGTAACATAAATTCTTTGTCTTTTAGCAACTCATTCAATGTATAGTTTACTATATTGATAATTATTTCACAAATTTTCAGGTGTCTCGACATGCTGATAAAATTGACAAATGGCTGTGTATATTGAGTAACCCACCTTCCAAACTTGTTAAAACTTATAATGCATATGTGGTGAATGAATTTCGATTTCACACACATGCATATGGGGAATCAAAAAAAAAACAATGAACAATGTATTTAGCTTGAGAGGATCTCATCATCGAGAAAATGAAGTTGACTTTTATGGCATACTTGATGAAATCATTGAACTCTGTTATCTTGGACAACATTACATAACCATGTTCAAATGTCGGTGGTTGGATACAGAGAGAGGAGTGTGTGTTCATCCGACTCATGGAATCATCGATATTAAATGTAAAAGTGTTCTCGCAGTAATTGAACCATTCTTATTGGCTCAACAGGCACATCAAGTTTATTACGCAAAGTACTGTGCTACATCAAGAAACTTGACTGATTGGTGGAGTGTAATAAAAATAAAAATTCGAGACAATCAGTTTAGTCAAAGTGAATGTGCTTTCACTGATGTGCAAAGAATTGAAGTTTTTCAAGAGAGTACTCAAAATCAATCTTTTTTAAAAAGAGACATGAGTATCGATGACGACACCCCACATTTAAGAGTCGGTGATGAAGATGATATTAATAATGTCTCATATGAATTTGAAATGGTAAGAGATGAAGCAAATGGAACTCGAATGGATATCGATGATGTTGAGGAGCAATATGAAGATGACATTGACATATATGAAGATGATGATGAAGATGAACACTGATAGAATTCTATGGTAGTTATATACAATCATAATATAAATATATGTATATATAATAGTAATTATCAATTATTTGCTAACAACATTAACATTTTCTGTTTCAGATGGACGACGACACATTTCGTGAGTTGATGGATGCTGACCTGCCTTTCAATGCGGATGAGTTGCTGGCAGATGACCCTCAGCCTGCAGGTGCTCCAGCGAGTACGCGGAGGGGGCGCAGTCTTGCACGATTGATGATTCCTGACCCCGTCCCTGAGCGACGTCCACATATTGGGTTTGATCCACGCACATGGAGGTGTGATAACCTGTGGATTTGAATAATATTTCATTAATCTATTCACATAATAAATGTTTATTATTTTTACAGTTTTCTGCATATAGCAGTCGGACAGGGCAGTGCTATTTTGCGCAACTATTTCTCTCAGCTGTGGACCACATGGGAGCAGATTCCCATTGATGTGCAGCAGGCCATGTTCGGCCATTGGTTGGTACGTACGTAAATAAATAATTTTTATTTTGAAAATTATTTCATTTCTAACTTGATATTTTGATTTATTTGTAGGGTTTATGGTATCCGATCGAGGATACCATGCGTGAATCCATCCACGAGGCATGGGAGGTGGCCATGCATGATCAGTTTCGTCAGTTTTTGCACAATTTAAGAAAAGATGCCATGAAGAAAGCAGGAGTGTCAGATTTTGACGAGTCATGTAGAGCACACCGACTAGAGTACATTTCATCCCATGTATGGGATGGATTATGTGCGCACTGGTTGAGTGGTGCCTTTCAGAGGAGATCATCGGTGGGGAGGTAGAATCGGGGGAGACATGAGGTGACTCATCGAGCTGGGAGTCGTTCTTTCAGTACTCATAGACAACATCTAGTATGTACATTATTTATAAATATTTTATATAACTATAAATATTAACAGTTTATTTTTTATTCTTATAGGCTGTCGAGCACCCTGATATTACGGAGTACAACGTATATCAGAGGATGTATAGTGATCCTGCTACTGGGGAGCTCAGAGGTTATCGTCAGCATCACATCGTGGTCAGTATTTTTTTTTTTCAAGTTTAAAAATTAACTGCATATAATATATTCACAATTTTAATTTTAAATTGCAACTACAGGAGTCATATGAGGCCGCAGCGTCACAGTCCCGACCTGAGAGTCAGGCCGAGTCATCAGATCAGACCACTGGCCGTCAGTTTGATGAGGCGACATGGATGCAGGCCACCCAGTATGCCTTCGAGAAGGGCCGGGTAGTTGGTATCAGCTCTCGACTGACTCCTGGAGATTATTATGGAAGTGCTGCGATGTCGGCGTCCAGCTCGAGAGGAGATCGTGCATCTTCTTCTGCTACACAGTATGAGGATCAGTTGCGATCTCAGATTGCACTGATAGAGAGCCTCCGACAGGAGCAGGAGCAGATGCATCAGCAATATGAGGAGGAGCGTCGACGCCAGCAGCAGCTGTACGGGGAGTAGACGAGTCAGTGGCAGCAGCAGTATCAGGAGCAGATGGAGTACATGCGCCGACTCACTCATGCTTTAGGGATGAAGTTTCCTCCACCACCATCTGTAGATCCCCCCTCCCCCCTTCAGATTAGAGTTTGTTTTTATGTTATAAAATTTGTTAAATCAAAATATGATTTTTTTTCTATTCGTAGTTTCTGTCTCATTATAAAATATTAATAATATTATATTTTGAAATAACAATATTAATATGAATAATAATATTATTTATATTTTATAATATTAAATTTTATATATATATTAAAATTTTATAATATTATAATTTAATTATATTTTTTTTGTAATATTTGAATTATTTTAATATTTGAATGTGAAATAATTCTATTATTTTTATATTAATTAAAATAACTTATTAATATTTTTTTTATTTATGAATTATAATTCTAATATTATTATATTGATTAAATCATTTATTAATATTCTATTATTTTTTATTTTTGAATTATAATTCTATTATTATTATATTAATTAAAATAATTTATTAATAATTTATTATTTTTATTTGTGAATTATAATTCTATTATTATATTAATTAAAATCATTTATTAATATTTTATTATTTTTTATTTTTGAATTATAATTGGATTATTATTATATTAATTAAAATAATTTATTAATAATTTATTTTATTTATTTTTTTATAGTATTTGCGGCGGGATACTATGCCCGTCGCAAATAGTATTATTATTATATGCATTAAAATAATTTATTAATATTTTTTTATTTTTTTTAAATAGTATTTGCGACGGGTCCCATCGCAAATACTATTTTAAAAGTTTTTTACAAATATACGGAGTACTATTTACGACGGGGAGAATTCCCGTCGCAAAAAAAGTCTTTAGCGATGGGCCCGTCGCAAATAATTGTTGTTGCGACGCCATTTTCAGCAATGGCCCATTTGCGACGGGATCCCGTCGTAAATGGCCCGTCGTAAATACTTGTTTTTCTAGTAGTGCTTATCGTACCTCATTCCTGTCACCAAATCCTTATTTCCTATCATATGAGATTTGAATCCACTATCATTGATCTATATTCCAGTGTAATCTAATGCTTTGAATGAAATATCTTCAACCACTGCGTGTTCATCTCTCTTATTTTTTATCCATGTTTTTGATTTCATACAGGATATAGATTGATGATCATTATCTTACTCGATGTATGATGGACCAACTTCATCTTCTAGATATGAAAATTTATTATTTATTTTCAGATCATTTGGTGATACATTTTTCTACTTCTTGTGACTGGATTTAGTCTACTTTGGAACATTCCTCTGCATTGTTAATGAATAGTATCTTTCCATGTCTTCAAATACCCCAGACTTGAAATAGGGAACACCAAATGATGTCTTGGAATATTAAGTCATGTATTTCTACCTTTGTTGGTCTTGTTCCCTTTGATACCTCTTTTCTATAGAAAAAACATTTTGTGAGTGTCCCAAATTTCCACAACAATAGCATCTAATGCGGGTGCATTTGTGGGTGGAAATAGTGCACTAATGAATCTACCTTGGGATCTCTATGTCTTCTGATTATGATTTTTACCCAAATCAATTTTCATCCTTGGAGTGAGAGCTTGTTGTATAACTTCAACCATTACTGATTTCTTTTTGCGATCAAGCCCCATACCAGCTATAACATTTTGATCAATCATTTTTATTTCCTAACACACCTTCATCTACTTCACTAGAACTCTAAATTCCACTTTTCCTTTTTCTGTTGTCTATGTTCCCTACTTTATTAGAGTCAATATTTTCTCCTGATATTTCATTTTTCTACACATACTGACAACTTCCTCTTCAATCTCCTTTATAAGTTTTATTTTATCTCTTCTAGTATTAGTAAAACTATCAATCTCTCTTTTATAATATCTATTTTTGAGTTGTTAATCTACCACCTTTTTGAGCTTTTTGGCATTAAAGACTTCAGTTTTTCAATTTATTCATTCAGCTCAGACTTCTCTTCTTCCTACTACTGCACATAAAGTTTGGCATCATGAACCACTTTTTTGGGTTTCTATTTTTGTATCTCCAAACATTTATCTATTCAAGAGCAGCTTCTAATTCAACATGAAGTAAAACTCTTCTACTTCTCCCCCATCACTGTCGCTTTCTTCCTTTGTTTGGGAATTTCCCACAACTGTCACCATAGCATCAACTTCATGATCCTTGTAGTCCTTCTACCCTTCTACCCTAGATTCTTCTGAACTTTCATCTTATTTTAAAATCAAATCCATAATTTTGAAGAAATTTATCTTAGTACTTCTCTTACCTTTCACATTGGATGAATACTTCTTCCAAGGAATTTTATAATTGTCCTCATCATCATCTTCAAACTTCATAGGACACTTTTCTACAAAATTTCCAATCTTTCCACATTTAAAGCATGTAAGTTGGAGTTTACCTATGAACTTTCCTATTCTTATTTACATATTTGAAGAGAGAAATGATATGAAATCATCCAAATTGGCTTCCTCCTGACCATCTTCAACATAAATCTTCTTCATGGCCTTGAATTCCACTTCTTTAGGATTCCCCCTTTCCAAAACATTATTATCATCAGTTCTCATTTCACATGAAATAAGAGTACTGTACAAGTTATTCAATGTCATCTCCTTCTGATCTTTATCTTATAATACAAAAACCTTCAGATTAAACTGAGGTGGAAGGTTTCTCAAGATACTATTGAAAATATTAATATCTTCAATAATCTCTCTGAGACTACGAATGTATTCCACGAAAACATTCACCTGATCAAAGAATGTATCAACACAATCATTAGGGTGCATTCTAATATCCTTATATTTGTTTAATAAAACCCACAACTTTACTTATCTAATTTTGAGATACCCTCATAGATATTTAGTAAACTTTCCCAGATAACATGTGATGATTTGGATGACATCACCTTTGTATATATTTCATTTGATAGGGATCCTCGTGAAGTGTTGATAACTTTAGAATCAGTATCAAATTACCTTATATCAACTTTTGATAAAGAACCACCTTTGATATTTGATAATATTCCATACATAAATACTATAAAGGCATCAATTCCTAATAATCAGAAGTAGAGATTCATCCAATTATTCAATAATTGAAAATTGTTTCCATCGAAGATTAGAATCCTTTTGGTATTGAAAACCTCTATTTCTTCAGCAGAGAGAGAACCAATGGCTTTCAACCTATACCTCTGATACAAATTTTTAGCCCAACTAGGTTAAATAACCTAAGAGGGGGGGGGGGATGAATCAGGGCATGAAAGATTCAAAATACTGCACATTCAAATATTATTTCATCATTAAACAAAAAAACTCTTCTCTCTCTTTCCCATAGAAATGTATGTTCATAAACTAAATCATGCATAATACACAATTTTTTTTACTTTTTTTATCCTCAATGGGATACATCAAAGGTTCATACAATGAAAATGTGCCGATTGTACCAAATCTACTAAGGCTCACTACCAAGAATGGTGCTTTGGGATAGATCTCATCTATACCTAGGCTCACTAACTTTAAAAGGTTTAGTGCCAGCTTTATACTTTCCCAAGGGTCCCTCCCTATGTCTCTTTCTATGGCTCACTACTAGAGTAAATGATCACCATATTTCTCTTACTTTGATCAATTATCTTGGAAGGGATTCAAACATAGTTTATGAACTTATAGGTCCCTTAATTATCTATAATGAATACATCCTCAGTTTTAGATATATGCTCTGTTGAAGTTTCACTTTAATCTAACTGATGAAAACCCCTTTAACATAGATTTACTGGGCAACACCTTATGAACAAATTTTTCGATGATCACTACCTTCATGAACCTCCTCTTTTGTGAAGCTCAAATAGCCTTCATGAAGCTCATACCTTTCATATCGCTCACCTAACCTTTATGAAGAACACCACTTTATTAAAGATTAACTATCCTTCTCAAAGTTCCTTCCTTTAATGAATCTTAATTAGACTTAACTAATTTACTTACTTTTGTGATGCTTAGAACATTCGATTGGATTTTATAGCCTTCACAAATTTATTCACATGAAACTCCTTCATGAAGCTTAGAACATTTGGTTGGATTTTACTGCCTTTACAAACATCTTATCCTATCACCTTCAAAAACCACCCTTCACAAACCACCTTCATGATTCTGGTGCCTTAATATTTTCATTAAGTATCACTAGTTTTCTGAAGGTGTTAGAGACCAATTTATAGGCATTTCCACCAATTCCATAACCTTCTAACCACATCATCATCATTTCATGATGCTCCATATTTTCTGTAGTGATGATCCTTTTTTCATGAAGCTCCATGTAAATTTCCCATTCATGATGCTTTCCATATTCACAAATCTTTTCATGAAAACATTTCCACTGCCATGATACTCCACTCACGATGCTCCTCACATTCGCTGTTCCTGATGCTCATCATTGTCACATAGATCACCATCAACATTCTTTGATATTTTGAAAATCACTCTTCACAAAGCCCATATTCATTAAAATCATGCCTTTTTCATATTTTAATAAGTCCATTAAAAAAATCCACTTTTTTCAATTCTATCCAAACTCTATTTTTTGGACCCCCAAAATTTGGAAAACACTAGGAAACAACGTCACAATATATATGTAATTTTTTTGTACCACTTCCATGGAACCCATTACTCTGTCTTGGATCATTGTCAACATACCTAGTTAAAAATATCTCTAGATCTCCCCAAATAATCATGGAAACCTACTTTGTCAATGAATATAATCAACCAAAAAATACTGCAGTGTTACCTTGAGGTATTTTTCCTAACAATCCCCCCTTTGGGTTTGTTGACAACCCTTCACATTTTTATATCTTGTTGAAGTTTATTCCATATTCTACCAATATTTACTTCATGTTATTTAGATAGTGATCAATAATTTACTCAATATATATTCTAAGACTATATGAGCCATGCTTGGCATGAGAAATAAGAGTAGCATGAAAAGTTCATTAATGAAGCACATTATTCCAAAAAATATCAACTTCTTTCATCATGAAATCCTTATGTTGTGATATATAATCATTGAAAAATCACCTTTAGCATTATAAAATTTAATACCCCCCTATCTTTTTGCTCCACCTGTCAGCTTTAACTCCCCCTATCTCACTACTCCACCAAATAGCTTCTCCCCTATCTTCTTTAAGACATTTTTGTTGGGTCGGAAGAATAGCGAGGAATGATGGCAAGAGGGGGGTGAATTGCCTTTTTAAAAAATTGATTAACAATTAAAATTCAAAGTAAAGTGCAGCGGAAATAAAGAGGCAATCACACAAGAAATTGATAACGGAGTTCGGCCAAAACCCGGCCTACGTCTCCGCTCCCAACTCAACCGTTGAGAGATTCTACCGCTTGCTTTTCAATGGTTTTAGCAAGAAACCCACTAGGCTTTGAGGTAGCACTAGGACCTATTACAGCTTGCTTTTGGTGGTTAAGCAAGAACCCACTTGCTTTTAATGGTTTAGCAAGAACCCACTAGTCTTTTTACGGGTGAAGACTAGCTCACCGAGACACAAGCCTTTTAAAGGAAAAGCTTGAGAAAACCTCTTCACACCTTAGTGGTGGTGTGAGAACCCAAAGAAAGAGGGGATGAGAAAAGGGTTGGGGTTTGTAGGCACAAACCCAATTTTAAAGCTCAAAATAAATAAAACAATAAAACCCGTAATGGAGAAGCCTTGGGCGCCTTTGATTGATTGATGATGTTTGAGGGCCGCTTCCAAGCTTCTATGGAGGTGCTCTTGGATGTGGAAGTTGTTGGAGCACTTTGGGTTCCCTTGGAACAATCCGTCGGAGCTTCGCCAAAGATGTAAAAATGTGTCCGGTGGCTTGTGTGTTGTTCCGGGGCTTCCTAGGCCTTTATTTATAGGCTAGGAACCTTCAAGTATCCGTTGGAGGGCTTTGGAGCCGTTGGAAAAGGCCTCGGAGCCGTTGGGAGGCTTTTGGAGTTGACTGGTCAAAGCCAACGGCTAGTTTGACCAGTGCTACCGGCTGGCCGGTGCAGGGCCACCGGCTGGCCGGTGCCTTGACAGTGGATGAGTCTTCTGGTCCAGGCTCCACCGGTCGACCGGTGGAGGAGCCACCGGCTGGCCGGTGGTGAGGCAGTAGCTCATCCTGTTCAGTCTGGGTGCCACCGGCTGGCCGGTGCTTGGACACCGGTTGGCCGGTGAGATGGCAGTGGCTCAGCATCCTTCCCAGGGTCCACCGGCCGACCGGTGGTGCAGCCACCGGTTGGCCGGTGGACTGATTTTCAGTCCACTTGAGTTCCTTTGCCACTTAAGCTTGCTTGGCCCAATTCCTTGGCCACCTGATTTGATTCCTATCAATCCAAAAACACTTGAAAGAGGATTAGATAAATATGAGGGTGATTGTGATCATGAAAATAAAACCTTGAGGGGTTCGAGAGGTACAACAATCTCCCCCTATTTTGATGATCACAATCACCAAAAAAATTAATGTAAAATGCTGAAATTGAAAGGAAATACTAAGCATGATGAAAATGATTCTCCCCCAATCAATCAAGAAATTTCTCCCCCTTTGTGATTATCAAAATAGAATGGGGCATAAAACTTGATTGAGGGAATCGATGAAAAACGAGATTTTAAAACAATTGAAAATGATACTAATTGTTGGAAATTTTGAAATGAAAAATTGAATTGAAAAATTTGAATAACAGTTTGAATTGAAAGTTTTGAATCAAAAACAAATTCGATACCAACTGTTGGATATTTAAAAAATGAAAATTTAATAGAAAATTTGAATTTCAAAGCCAAGTGTTGAGTTTGAAATGAAAACTTTGAATACACAAAAAGGCTTAAAAAATCCTAACTCCCCCTAAATAAAAACAATGAATCACCGGGGAGAGGTATTTTGGAAAGAGATGATTTTAGGCCCGGAGAGACTCGCTAGAAGGGATTTTTCAATCCACACTTGTCTCATAGCGGGTCTTCTCCTATAGAATTCGTCCGAAAAGTAAAAAGATTTGGGTTGACCGTACCGGGCATTTTTACAATTACATTCATAAATAAGGTGCCCGGATTTTTTACAATAGTTACAAAATTTAAAGCTAGAGCTCCCCCTTACAAAAATAGTGGGTGCATGGGAGGAGGAAGCTTGGTTGGTATAGCCAAGTCCTTGAGTGGTCCTAGAAACCCTTTGAGAACCAAGAAAGTTGTTCAAATTTTGTTCACCTTGGGTGAACTTGGCTAGGGATTCTCTAAGGTCCTTGATGGTTGATTCCAAAGAATCAACATTTGGGAAATTTTGGATTTTTAGGGAGAGTTCCTCCTTCTCTTTGAGAAGTTGGTCTTTTTCGGAGGAAAGTTTTTTGAAATTCTTTTTCAAAGCGACAAATTTTGAAGATAAAGCATGAAAACCTTTTTCCAATTGATCTCTTGCGTGCGAGAGTTCTTCGTAGGATAAATGATTCAATGAATTAGAAGAACTAGAGGAGGAAGAGGAGGAAGAGGAGGAAGATACCTCATGTTTTGCCATTAGGCATTTTTTACCTTGGTCGCTCGAGGAGAAGGAGGAGAATGAAGAGGTGGAGCTATCACTCCATGTTTCCTTTGAAGCCTTCTTCTTCTCCTTTTTCTTGGCCCTTTTCTTGTGAAGTGGGCAAGCGGGTACGGATTTTGCCTCGGGTTCTTGCTTTTGAGCGGGTTCTTGCTTTGGAGCCTTGCTAGTACCTTCATGGGTTAGCTCTAAATATTTCCAAATATCATGAGAAGATGTGCAAGAAGAAATATGATCAAAAACATTTCTATCTAACCCACAATGTAGAGCATTCATGGCTTTGCCATCAAGCTCGAAATTTGCAATGTCAGCGGGGGTCCATTGAGATTCATCGGGAGAGGAGAGAGAAAATCCTTGCATAACAATTTTATAAATTGGATAGCCAATACTTTTAAGAAATGTGGCCATGCGGGTTTTCCAAAAACTATAATCGGTTCCATCAAAGAATGGAGCACGATCCAAAGAAAATCCTTCGGGGGATTGAGAGGAAGAAGCGGTAGAAGCCATCAAAAAAAAATAGGATCTTTAATTTGAAACCGTTTTAGGGAATTATTCAAATACGTCCTCTGATACCAAATGTTGGGTCGGAAGAATAGCGAGGAATGATGGCAAGAGGGGGGTGAATTGCCTTTTTAAAAAATTGATTAACAATTAAAATTCAAAGTAAAGTGCAGCGGAAATAAAGAGGCAATCACACAAGAAATTGATAACGGAGTTCGGCCAAAACCCGGCCTACGTCTCCGCTCCCAACTCAACCGTTGAGAGATTCTACCGCTTGCTTTTCAATGGTTTTAGCAAGAAACCCACTAGGCTTTGAGGTAGCACTAGGACCTATTACAGCTTGCTTTTGGTGGTTAAGCAAGAACCCACTTGCTTTTAATGGTTTAGCAAGAACCCACTAGTCTTTTTACGGGTGAAGACTAGCTCACCGAGACACAAGCCTTTTAAAGGAAAAGCTTGAGAAAACCTCTTCACACCTTAGTGGTGGTGTGAGAACCCAAAGAAAGAGGGGATGAGAAAAGGGTTGGGGTTTGTAGGCACAAACCCAATTTTAAAGCTCAAAATAAATAAAACAATAAAACCCGTAATGGAGAAGCCTTGGGCGCCTTTGATTGATTGATGATGTTTGAGGGCCGCTTCCAAGCTTCTATGGAGGTGCTCTTGGATGTGGAAGTTGTTGGAGCACTTTGGGTTCCCTTGGAACAATCCGTCGGAGCTTCGCCAAAGATGTAAAAATGTGTCCGGTGGCTTGTGTGTTGTTCCGGGGCTTCCTAGGCCTTTATTTATAGGCTAGGAACCTTCAAGTATCCGTTGGAGGGCTTTGGAGCCGTTGGAAAAGGCCTCGGAGCCGTTGGGAGGCTTTTGGAGTTGACTGGTCAAAGCCAACGGCTAGTTTGACCAGTGCTACCGGCTGGCCGGTGCAGGGCCACCGGCTGGCCGGTGCCTTGACAGTGGATGAGTCTTCTGGTCCAGGCTCCACCGGTCGACCGGTGGAGGAGCCACCGGCTGGCCGGTGGTGAGGCAGTAGCTCATCCTGTTCAGTCTGGGTGCCACCGGCTGGCCGGTGCTTGGACACCGGTTGGCCGGTGAGATGGCAGTGGCTCAGCATCCTTCCCAGGGTCCACCGGCCGACCGGTGGTGCAGCCACCGGTTGGCCGGTGGACTGATTTTCAGTCCACTTGAGTTCCTTTGCCACTTAAGCTTGCTTGGCCCAATTCCTTGGCCACCTGATTTGATTCCTATCAATCCAAAAACACTTGAAAGAGGATTAGATAAATATGAGGGTGATTGTGATCATGAAAATAAAACCTTGAGGGGTTCGAGAGGTACAACAATTTTCTCCCTTTTGATAACCACAATTTCTCCCCATTTTTCAATGAACTCTAAGGTCACTATATCGTGTCTGAAATAGGGTAAGGAACACAAATCAATATATTTGGGAGAAACATACCATACCTCAGGGAGAAGGGGGTCCTGCATCCACACTTTTTTAAGTGCGGGGAGTCGACTGAACTCCAAGATCTAGTCAATACTATTCAAATGCTTCTTTACATAAGACCTTTTTTAGAATGTATGCAACCTATTATTCTTTAGGAACCTACTCCAACATTACAAGACCTTGCTTCACATTCTCCTTGATAAAATGATATTTGATTTCAATGTGATTTGTACTTGATTGATAGACTGACTTTTTTCTAAGATTCATAGCACTTGAATTATCATAATGGATTCCAATCAGAGACTTCACTTCAACTCCCATATCATCAAGCTTCTTCTTCATCCATAATAACTGTGTGCATTCTTGAGTAGCCTCAATATATTCAACCACTATGGTGGTTAATGGAATGAAATCCTATTTCTTTCTTAGACAAGAAAAACGCAATCTACCAAGATAGAAATCACCTCTTGAAGTTTATTTCCTATCATCTGATGATCCGGCCTAATCTGCATCTATATATCCCAATAACTCTAGTTGATATTTGTCATTATACATCAAACTGAAGTCCACTATTCCCTTTATATAAAAAGTATTATTCTTTCATGAAAGAATGTGGATTTACATGGGATTATTTTGATACCGCATGACTTGAGATGTGGGAAAAACAATATCCCGTCATTTAACTATCAAGTACAATAGGCTTCCAATGATCTACCCATATTCAGTGACATTAACCCATTTTCCTTCATCATCCCATGACAATTTCATCTGGGTATCCACCAAAGCTGTCATCTCCTTGGAATTATCCATTCCAAATCTTCTCAAAACCTCCTTGGTATATTTATATTTATAAATTAATGTGCCATTATTTTCTTGTGTTACTTGTAAACCATAGAAAAATGTTAGTTCACCAATCATTGACATTTCAGACTCATTTTTCATGAATTTGGAAAAATGTATGCAATGTGCTTCACCTGATCCATCAAAGATTATGTCATTGACATACACCAACATCATCATCTTTTGATTACTATCATTGTTTAAATAGATATTGTAATCAACTTCACCACACTAAAAATCAAGATTCTTAAAAAATTGTTCGAGCCTTGAATATCACGCTCTTGGTGCTTACTTCAACCCCTAAAATGCCTTCATCAGCCAACACACTCTGTTCTCATATTCATGAAAGAGGAAACCATCTAGTTTCTCAATATACACCTCATCTTATAGAAACCCATTCATAAATGATGATTTTACATCCATATGAATAAATTTGAACATTCTTTACACTGCTATGGACAAGAATAATCTGATTATCTCTAGCCTCGCAACAAGTGAAAATGTCCCATCAACATCAATACCCTCTATCTGGGATTAACATTTTCACACCAGTCATTCTTTGTTTCAAATAACTATGACTTCTTCATTCATATTATTATGAAAGACCCATTTAGTCCTAATGAAATTATTATTTTTTGGGATCGAAACAATCTTCCATGTAAGATCCTTCTCAATTTGGTCAAGATCTTCATTCATATCCTGAACCCGATTCTCATCTCCAGCTTCTTAATCAAAAAATTTAGGCTCCACCTTTGATAAGTATGATGCTTTCTGTAGAGTATTCATCATCCTTGTATGAACTGGCATGATATGATCACCGATTATGTTTTGTCTATTAATTTCATCTATTCTCATTGGTCTCTATGTAGAAACTAATTTATTCTCATCATTATCATCATCCAAGTCTTCTTCTAAGTCAAACTATAGAACTGACACATCCCCTGATATGCTTATCTCTTCATCACTACACTCCTGAGTCTAATCCTGTATTTTCTGAAGTTTCTACTTATTTTCTACTATAGTTATCTTATTGGGCTTAACTACCTTTCCCAATAACTTATTCAAACTTCTATATGCTTTTATTTTCATTGAGTATCCAAGAAATATCCCTTCATCTCCATGAGATTAAAACTTCTTGAGTTTCTCCTTATTGAGAATTAAACACTTACTTTCAAAGATAAAAAATTACTATAGTGTTGGATTCTTTCCATAACACATCTCATATGGAGTCTTTTATTCATTCAGACACAACATAGCCCTATTAGATATGTAGACCTATGTCAAGTCATATTCCTTCCAGAATTTCTCTAGGAGGTCCTTTTTGATAAGCATTATTCTCGACATGCTGTTGATGATTAGATTTCTCCTATCAACCACTCCATTTTGTTGAGGAGTTTTTACTGCTAAAACTTGATTACTTATCCCATGATCCTCAAGATAACCTTCCACTTGGCTATTTGTGAATTATGTACCATTATCTATATGAAAATTCAAAAGGTTTTTTTTTCTAATCATCCTTTCATATTCCCTCCGATACTGTTTTATGAAACCGAACATATCAGAATTGTGGGAAATGAAAAATACCAAATCCATCCTACTGAAATCATCAATGAAAAGAACTTAATATATCCTCCCATCAATAGATCTTGGTGAAATAGGTCCTCACACATCAATATGCACCAACTCAAGAACTCTTGTTGACATTTTATCTTTTTCCTTATATGTCTTCTGAATGATCTTCCATTTTTGACAAGCATCACATGTGTGAGTATGATCACATGATAACTTGGAGAGGTCTTGAGAAAAAATCATATTTCACCAGATCTTTCAAGGAAGTTTGGTTCAAATGAAAAATATGTTTATTCTATAACTTTTTTTCTTCATCCTTAGACAGAAAGAAAATATATTCTTATCCACTTACCAGGAAGAGATTTCCTTTCGTACACTTTCCATGCAAAACAACCATGCTATATTTTTCCTTGATGAAAAAAATTATTTGAAAATCTTATGGAATGTCCCAAGTTACATGGTTGACCAAAACTAAGAAAATTGTGATTGAGACCTTCAACAACTAAGACATCACCAAACATCATGTCTTTTCTCCCAAACATGAATTTTCCAAAGACAAAAATATTCAAGCCTTCATCATTACTGAATCTTATGATACCTTCATTATCATACCTGATTCCTATCACTGAATCCTTATTTATGGTCATATGATAAGTACATCCATTATCAATGATCCATATTCCAGTGTGATTTGATGCTTTGAATTCAATCTCTACAACCACTACATGTTCATCTATCTTCTTTTTGATCCATGTTTTTGACTTCACATCAGATATAGATTGATGATCATTATCTTCCTTAGTGTATGATGGACCAACTTTATATTCCAAATCTATAAATCAACTTTTAATTTTCAACTCATTTGGTGATACATTTCGCTGCTACATGTGACTAGATTCAGTCTACTTAAACACATTACAATGCATTTTTGATGAACAATATATTGCCATGTGTCTAAATACCCCACACATGAAACAATGACCATAAAATGATGTATTGGAATATTGAGACCTGTATTGCTTCCTCTGTTGGTCTTTTTCCCTTTGGCACCTCTTTGCTATGGAATAAATATTTTACGAGTGTCCCAAATTTCTATAACAACAGAATCTAATGTGGGTAAATTTTAGTGTGGAAATATTACAATAATGGTTCTCCCTTGAGAGCTCTAGGTCTTCTGATTATGATTTATATCCAATTAAATCCTCAGAGTGGGATCTTGTGGTCTAAATTCAATCATTACTGCTTTCTTTTTGTGATCAAGCCTCATATTAGTTGTAGAATTATGATAAATTATTTTATTTCCTAACACTCCTTTGTCTACTTCACTAAAACTATGAATTCTACTTTTATTTTTTCTATTTCTTGGGTGTCATGCTTTACTGGAATAAAGTGTTTCTCTTGATCATTCACTTTTCTTCTCATACTGAAAACTTCCTCTTCAACCACTTTTATACATTTAATTTGATCTCTTCTAGTATTATTGAAACTATTAATCTATCTTTTCTATTATTCAATTTAGAGTTTGTACACAACCACCTTTTCTAATCTTTCTATCATTGAAGAATTTAATTTTTCAATTTCATTATTCATCTCAGACTTCTCTTCTTCCTGCTAATGCATATAATGTTTGGCATCATGAACCACTTTGTTGGATTTAATTATTTTGTCTCTCCAAACATATATCTCTTCAATATAAGCTTCTAATTCAACATGAATTCAACTCTTCCTTATACTTCTCCCTCATCACTGTCACTTTCTTCCTTTTTTTGGGAATTTTCCACAATAGCCACCATAACATCCGCTTCAGGATCCTTGAAATCCTTCATCTATTCTACCTAAAATTCTTTTGAATATTCATCTTCTTTTGAAATCAGATTATTCTTTTTTATGAAATTTCCCTTAGTACTTCTCTTACCTTTCAAAATGGCTAAATACTTCTTCTAAGGAACTTCGTCATCGTCCTCATCATCATATTAGAACATCTTTGGACACTTTACTACAAAATGTCCAATCTTTACACATAAAAATCATGCAAGTAGAAGTTTAACTTTTAAGTTTCCTCTTCCTCTCTAAAGATTTGAAAAGATAAATGTCATGACACCATCCAAATTGTACTTCTATTGAATATATTCAACAGAGAGATTCTTCATAGACTTGAGTTCCACTTATTTGGACTTATCCTTTTCCATAGAATCATTATCATCATTTCTCATTTTATATGAAACAAGAGTACTGTGCAAGTTATCCAATGTCAGTTTTTTCAGATCATTATCTTATAATACATAAACCTTTCGATTAAAACAAGGTAGAAGTTTTCTCAAGATACACTTGAAAATATTTATATATTTAATAATCTCTATGAGACCGCACATGTCTTCCATGAAAACATTAACCCGATCAAAGAATGTATCAACAGACTCATTAGGGTGCATTATGAGATCCTCATATTTTTTTCCATAAAACCTACAACTTTGATTATCTGACTTTTGAGTCACCCTCATAGATATTCACCAACTTTTCCCAAATAGCATGTGATGATTTTCATGAAATCACCTTTGTATATATTTAATTTTATAGGGATCCCCCTAAATCATTGATACCTTTAGAATCAACATCCAATTTGCTTCTATCAGCTTCTAATAAAGTACCATTATCGATATTGGCTAATATTACATGCATAGTTGCTATAAAGACATACATTCCTAATGATTAGAAGTAGTTCTGCATCTGATTATTCCATAATTTAATTTTTTTCCATAAATGATCAGAATCCCTTTGTGATTTATAACCTCCACTTCTTATACTGTGAGAGAACCAATGAGTTTCAACCTTTTCCTTTGATACCAATTGTTATCCCAACTAGGTTAAATACTCTAAGAAGGGGGTGAATAAGTTTATGATAGATTAAAATCACCCCCCTTTGGATCTTGTTTTATCATTAAACAAAACAATCTTCTCTCTTTTTCCCATAGAAATGTATGAGTGGAAATTAAATCATGCACGAGGAAAACAATTTTTACTTGGTTCACCCTTACTGGGATACATTCAAGGAGTATACAATGAAAATGTGATGATTGTACCAAATCCACTAAGGATCATTTCCATGAATGCTGGTTTAGGCTATATCTCATCTATATCTAGGCTCACTACCTTTATAAGTTTTACGTTCATCTCATGACTTTCTCAAGGGTCCCTACCTATGTCTCTTTCTCTCACTCACTTCAAGTGGAAAGGATCACCATCATCCTCTTCCTTTGATCACTAGTGTTGGAAGAGATTTAAACAAAATTTATGGACTTTTATGTCCCTTTTTTATCTCTAATGAATAAATCCTCAGTTGTAGATAGATGATCTGTTGAAGTATCCATTTAATCCAACTGATGAATACCAATTTACCACAGATTTACTGGGTAATGCCTTCTGAACAAATTTCATGGTGATCACTGCCGTTACAAGCTCAAATAGCCTTCACAAAGCTCCTACCTTTTCTAAAGCTCACTTAGACTTAGTGAAGAACACATCTTTCACAAAGCTCAAATGTCCTTCGTGATGATCCTTCCTTTCTCAAATCATACACAGCCTTCCCAAATTTCCTTAATTTTCTGATGCTCAAAACATTTAGTTGTATTTTATAGCCTTTGTTAATTTCTTCATATGAAACTCTTTGCAAAGATCAAAACATTCATTTATCTTTTACAACCTTTGTGAAATTCTTTGCATATCACCTTCGTGAACAACCCTTCATTAACCACATTCGTAATTCTGGAGCCTTAAGATTTTTTTTAAGTCTCATTAGTTTTCCGAAGGGGGTAGATTTATCGGCATTTCCACCAATTCCAGAACCTTCCAAGAATGTCATCCCCATTTCTTGATGCTACCTCTTTTCCATCGTGATTCTCCCTTTTTCATGAATCTCCATGTAAATTTCCTGTTCATGATGCTTTTCATAATCCCAGATATTTCTATCAAAACCTTCATGCTTCCACAATTCTATACTCATGATTATCCTCACCTTCACCTTTTTTGATGCTCATTACTGTCACATTGATCACCATCCACATTCTTTGATCCTTCACAAAACATGCTTCCTAAAGACCATCTTCATGAAACTCATGACTTTTCTATATTTTTAATAAAGACTTAAAGGAAGCACACTTTTCAAAATGCTACACAAACTCCAAATTTTGGACCACAAAAATTTGGAAAACACTGGGAAACAACATCACCTTATGTATTAAATTTTATATACCACTTCCATGGTATCCATTCCTATGTCATGGATCTTTTTCGACATGCCTAGTCAACAATATCTCAGGATCTCCCCAACTAATCTTGAAAACCTTCTTAGTTAACAAACACAATCAACCCAAAAATACTACAATGTTACCTTGAGGGATTTTTTCCCAACATGTTTCTTATATTATTTCAAATTTATCATCAAAAGGTCTATATAAAAACTCTTAAGGTATTCATATATTCTGTCTTGCTAATAACCATCATTATTTCTATCAAAATATGATGGATTATGAGGAATCCAACCATCAATAAAATTCACACATGAAATATCAAAATTGATATTTTCTGTATACAGTTAAGTCTAGGATAATGTTAAAAAAATAATAATAAAATAATAATAACCAACCAACTCCTTATGATAACCCCACTATGATAACATTTTTTGGCCCAAAATGAGATGTCAAATCGATCTGGGGGGTGAATAAAAATTGTAAAATTTTCATAAAAATTAAAATTATCAAATTAAATTATATTTTAGAGTCAATGTTCATTTAAAAAATACAAATTAAAGTGAAAGTCCAATTTACATGAAATACTGTAAGTGAAATTTACAAATACAGTGAGAAATGAAAAAATAAAAAGGATGAACACATAATTTTTATAGTAATTTAGATCATCCTGATCCTATATCTAGTCTTCACTCCCATATTTTTTGTGATAGGAATGATACTCACTAAAATGAACTCTCTTTTGAAAGGTAGTGATAACATTTTACAACACCCTACCTTTTACTCACATAGAGCCATAACCCATTAAGATCTGACCTTTTAAATAAGTGTCACAATCCGAACACTACTACTATTTAAAGTGGAGATATAACCAAAAATAAATACCTTCTTTTGTAAAAAAAATCATAAATTGAGATATTTAATTATAAATAGAATATTAAAAAGAATAAAACTTTGAAAAGTATAAAACAAATGAAAAAAAGAGTATAACAATTTCTTGATCACTTCAGCACATGATTTAATGATAAATCTACTTTTGATAATAATAGTAGAACATAAGTTATTGTATAAGCCATTCAGAACTTTTGAAATAGATATTAACTTCACATATATTTGATGTTCCCTTGATTAAAATTTATAGACACATTCCCAATGGCCAGATTCCAAACTCAACAACCAATTTCATGTGAGAGTTTATGAATTTTTTATCTATCCATTGAATCTTTACATGTGATTATATAAATCATAGAAACCTACATCGGGAAACTACAATACACACATGAAATATATATATATATATATTTATGTAAACTAAAAAAATATTAACATAAGAGTTATTCTATAATTGAAGTATGGATGCACGCAAGTATAATTTTAATACTTGTGTATGGGTTATTATAATATCTTTTTAAGCATCATTTTCACAATGCTTAAGTGTCATTTGTGTATATGTATGAGTGTGTTTGGCCCAAATAAGTGTTTCATTTATTTTCAATGAGTTAATATGTGTTTGTTAACTTTGAGATGAGGTAATGTTTCTTGGAGAATTATTATGGAATCATATAATGGCATTGGATTTTAGGCTTCAGAAATTATCCTTATAAATTATAATGATTTTTGGACTGGTCTTATGTTCAAATACAAGTTTAAATGATATTAAAGAATTGAAAAATTGGTTGGAATTCTAAACAAGGAATAATAGGGTCACATGAAATATTGTTTATTTTTCATGATGATGAATTGAAGATGAGTGAAGTTCCATAAACTGATTCTATTTCAAGACTGATATACATATTTGGATGAATAGAAGTTGAAAACATCTTGAAGTCCATGAAAAATAATTTAATACACTACTAAAAAATGGGAAAGGGATGCACTTCACTTTTATCAGCGCTAAAAAAAAGCGCTAATAAAGGGTCGCGTTTATCAGTGCTAAAAATAAGCGCTGATAAAGGCCCCACCTATATCAACGATTTTTTTAGTGCTGATAAAGGGGACCCGTTTATCAGCGCTTCTTTTAGTAGCGCTGATAAAGGGGGGATTTATCAGTGCTTTTCCTGAGTGCTGATAAATGTTAAGTTTCAAAAAAAAATATTTTTTAATGAAAAATAATATATTTCTATATAAGTATATTTATATTGATATAAATACAATATATATTTTTTAAATATGTTATAGATACTTATAAATAGACTATTACATTTAATATATAATAAATTTAGTGAAAATGGCTTTAAAATATTTTTAAAAAATATTATTAATTAATAATTTTCTAATTATTATCGATTAAAAATCATTTAATAACAATTTGAGGACACAAAAAATCAAAACAATTAATAAAAGATCTAAAATAAGTTGAAATTGTAACTCAAACTTCAAATGGCCATAACTTTTGATCCGGGTGTCCGTTTGAGCTCTATAGTATAAAAAATCGAAGCCTGCGACGATATCTACGTGCTAGTGACCTAAGAAAAGCCTCTATAAAAATTTTCGATCCCAAAAAAGCCCCAGAAGGCCTCTAAAACTAAGTCTTTAGTCAGAATACCCTGATTTGTTAACATTCAAACAAGTATAACTTCTGATCCAGATGCCTGTTATGCCTGTACCACATATCATATCAAATATTGTTTGATTTTCTTCTATTTGACTGGTTGTGGCGTTGAAACGGAATTCTAGATTATAATTTATGTCTGTTTTAACATTATATGGATTTTCAATTACACATATATATGTATATATTCATAAATATATATGTGTCTATGTGTGTGTGGGTGTCTATGTGTGTGTCTATGTGTTGTATATATGTATATATGTGTGTATTTATTTATTTAATTATAAACACACATCAAAAACATATTTTTTCATAAATGTATTTAAAACTAATCTTATAAGTACATTCTATGGCTTTTCAAATACACATATGTATGTATTTATTTGTAAATATATATGTGTTTGTGTGTGTGTGTCTCTGTGTGTGTCTGTGTGTTGTATATATCTATGTATGTATGTATGTATTTATTTATTTATAAACACTCATAAAAAACATATTTTTTCATCAATGTATTTAAAAATAATCTTATAGGTATATATTAATATACAAATAAATATACGTATAAAAAATTATAACTAAAAAAATATATATAAATATATTAATATACAAATTAATATATATATACTAATATATGAATAAATATATTTATATTAATATGAATATATATCAATATATGAATAAATATAACTATATATATATAGATATATCATTAAATAGAGAACAAACCGAAATGGCTTAGTGGTAAAGGTGCAGCGGCGAAAGGGGGGAGGTCCCGAGTTCGAGTTCGGGTGGAAGCGAAGGGGGTGCGCGCGCGTGTATGAGGATGCGCAGGAAGGGAAGCACGTGGGAGACCTCCTAGCGCTGATAAAGGGGGTCTGAGCACTAATAAAAGCACTCCCTGCATTATTTTTAATTTTTTTTTATTTTAATTTTTTCTGACCTTTATCAGTGCTAAAAAAAGTGATGATAAAGGCCCCTTTTATTAGTGATAAAAAAGCGTCGATAAAGGGGTCTTTTATCAGCGATTTTTTTAGCACTGATAAAAGGGGCCTTTATTAGTGCTTATCCAAGCACTGATAAAAGGGACCCCCTATATTAGCGCTGAGCTTTACATTGCTTTTTTAGCGCTGATATAGGCCATTTTTGCAGTAGTGATAATTTTTTCATGATGGATTATCTTGAAGAAGGTATAAAATTTTCTTAGAAATTTTTATACTTAGTATTTACTAAGTATATTATGGGTGTTTAAAAAAATTGTGGTCATCCATATCCAACCGTCTAGGCTAGCTCGATCCCACACATGTTAGAGAAGGCTCAACTACATGGTAGATCCATCCAAGCCAGCTATCCATGGAAGTAGGAGTGAGAGTGGGCATAGTGGCCATGGGTTTCACATGGGTATACACATGGAGTCTCTTAGGAGGACTGTGATAGTGTGTGGTGAGACCCGTGCAAGGGAGATTGTGTGTAGTGATTTGCGTGTTGACCTCAGTGTTGGATTAAATGGTTGAAGACATGAATATTCTTAAATAGTTATGCTTAAATGATAACACATTCAATTTAGGATGAGCATGGAGAGTATACAATTCACCTATTTAAATGATACTCAAACAACAACTACCATTAGATCAATTTAATCTATGTTGTCTGATCCTCACAAGAATCATATTAAACCTTCCAATTCCTAAAGGGTTTTTAATAGCAAAGATTTTTTAATGTTGTGAATCCATCATCCTCAATCATGTTGATCATGATTATATGTTGTGATATCAACATAAAAGTGATTCAAATATTCATTTAAGGTTTCTGAGATACTCAATCAATCAGGAGTTCAAATAATATTCTTCAACTGATGATGATATAAAGATACAAAGAGGTACCTCCGGGTGCTACCCCTTCGTGGGGGAGGGGGGTTTCTCTATGTGGAGGGTTCGAAAAGGACACACAGGGCCATTCCCTTTAAAAAAAAGATACAAATAGGTTTCATAAAGGTAACTATGTAAGGGTAACTATGTAAAGGTGCTTGCATATTGGTATAGTGAGGAGTTTATCATGAAGAAACTATGTTTTTTTATGTAAGTATATTTGAGAAATTCTATAATATTCAGGTGAATTAAAATATTCTTTACACAACATATTTTGCGGGAGTTTTAATCCACCATTGAAAAAACTTAATTCTTTGAGATTTGATGCAACATGAATATCGAAGGGTAAGGTGGTGCAAGTTAGTGGTGAATTTTTGATAAATAATAAAGCACCAAGATGATAGAATGCTATTTTTTATTGAGTTTTTGAGTTTCTCATATTCCCGAGTGAAATTGAGCACCACGAAACTCATGTTTCACAGAGAGAAGTATCCATGAAGATCCTCACTTCTAAGAAGAATAATAACATTACACAATCCTCCTTGGTCATGAAGAAGAAAAGGATTGATATTTTTAATACCTTGTTACATGAAGTGTATTTGTGGTTTTGTGAAGCCTTCTTGATTTTTCCATACACTTACATTAAGAAGGAAGAGAATACCATGTACTCTATTGATAAACAGAGAACAATGAGACAATATCATAAAATGAGAAATTTATTTGAACAATAAGAAGAAGTTTCATTTAATATAGTTGTGTGAAGAAATATAAAGTCATGATACATGAAGTGTATATATGCTCTATGAATTTATAAATGAAATATAGTGAAATACTGTATCAAACATAGTGAGTTGTGTGAAGAGGCAATAATGTCACATGAAACATTTTCACAAGTTTTAAAATAGTGTATGAAATATTATTCATTCATAGAGGTAATTTTTTATATTAATAGTGGAGTTCTTTCACAATATTAGACAAAGAAGAAGTGGCACTGAGTTTTCAATGAACTTGGATATTGCATACATTTTTGTAGTGAGTATTCAAGAGTCATATGCCCAACATTCTATTTTAGGGAAGTTGAAAGAAATAATATTTTCATGTAATCATAGGTAAGAAATGATGTTTTTAATTATATTATAAAAGATCAGCAAGTTCATAATTAAAGAATAACAAGGCCAATATATCACCAAATTAGAATGTATTAGAAGTTGAAGTTCATAGGAGGTTGGGATGATTATTGAATAATTGGTGGGATGCTAGTATAAACAACCAAATATTTTTGGGAGATAAATTAAAAAGAAGGATTCATTATAAATAAAACTAGTGGGATTCTAGTCTATAGATCCCATTAGGAGACATGCCATTGTAATCATTAGTGAGAAGGAATTTTGGGAGTTTGTCTATTAGGAATTTTGAGAGATTGTTTGTACTTGTAATCAATTTTATTTACAAGTGGATAATCTATGTCTCAGATCATCCCTAACATATCGAGGATGCAGTCACCCACATTAGGGTTGAAACTTGTAAAAATAATCATGTGATTTTTAGTGATTTCATTTGTTTTCATATGGGATAGGTGAGAATTTAAAGATCAGGGGATCCAGATTTTAAATAATTACATAAGTTTAATTTCCTTTATGAAATTATAAAAATAACATCACTGATTCACCCCTCTCTCTCTTAGTGATATATCTAAACTTGGGTTTTAAAAGTGGTAACATAGCATAAGGTTACCTCTAAAAGTATCTAACTTTTATTGAGGACTAATGATGGAAAGTCTGAATTTAGTCAATCATAAAGGATTTTATTTCTTCAATGGAAAAAAGTTTTACGGATAAAATTACTGAATAATTATGTATATAATTTCATAAGGCCATGAGGTTAGTGATATTGTAATATTTTGTTTTATCCTACCAAGAATAAATTCTCCCATGATACATGCTTATAAGAAAAATATGGAAGTAGATGGGATTAATAAAAATTATATTTTTCCATCCTTTTCTGATAAAGTGATCAATAAGGTGATGAGGCTAAAACCCACCAAGGAGATGCGGGATAAACTCAAGAATTTATATTAAGGGAATGTGAAGATCAGAGAATTCAAATTAAAAATTTGGAGATCTAAGATTAAAGATATCTGAATGGATGATGATGAGATTGTATATGACTAATTTAACCTAGTAAATGAGATAACAAGTCATATCAGGGGTTTTGGTGATAACTTGGAATAATCATCTGTTGTCAAGAAACTGATGCATGACTTTCTTGAAAAATTTGATCCAAATATATTTTCCTTGGAAGAAGTTGGAGACCTATCTCTTGTTGAGTTACATAATAAAATCCTCAATTAAGATATGAGAACAACTCTTGTGTTCAAATATAAATCTAAGGAGGAAATGTATTTCAAATCAATGAAAAGTCTAAAGTTGAAGGAAAATAAAGGTGAATCATTCTCATATTCTAATGAGGATGGGGTAAGTAATACAAATTATAAAAGTGTCATGTTCTTTATTTCTAAAAGGCTCATAAGAGGAAATGTAAAATTTAAATGTTTACTTCCTTTAAAGTGATTTAATTGTGGTCAAATTGGATATTTTGAAATTGATTGACAAAATATAGATGGATGGGAGAGTCATTTTCTTTATTTTATTTTAATTTTTAAATTCTTTAAAAGATTAATTTTATTCATTTATAGCGGTGACTTGTCCCTAATGGTTGGTTTTCCAAAATTTTTCAAATTTTTAGTTCAACAGAGAGTCATCCTCTAGAGGCGAGTCTTTCCCATACTATGAAAAAAATCGATTCTGGAGGTGAGAGATAGCTGATGGTGGGTGACTCCAATACTTTTACAAATTTCTTTTCTAGTAGTGAGTCATCTCCAATAGTGAGTCCTATTTGGGGGTGATTCATCCTCAATGGTGATTCATACTTAGCCAATTTTTTTCCAATCTTCCCTATGATGTAAAATGATACCATAAAACATAAAACTCATTAATATCATAAAAAACATTATTTTTTTATCATTAAAATAAGGGTTCCAACAAAGGCCATGAAAAATATTATTTATTTTTAATGATTGTGAATTGAATATGATTGATGTTCCATCCACTGATAGTCTTTTAAGACTGATATTCATATTTGGATGAAGAGAATTTGAAAACATCCTAAAGTCCATACAAAATTACATTAATATTTTTTCATGATGGATTGTTTTGAAGAAGGCATAAAATTTAGCTTAGCAATTTTCATAGTTATAAATTACTAATTATATTATGGGTGTTAACAAAAAATATGGCCAACTATAGACAACTAGTTTGGATAGATTGATCCCACACATATGGTAGAAGGCTCAACCACATGGTAGATCCATATAGGCCATCTAGCCATGTGGCATGAGAGAGGGTGGGTATAAGGACTATAGGGTTTAAATGAGTATACACATGGAGGTGCCTAGTAGGACTACAAAAGTTTGTGGTGTGTCCCATGAAATGGAGAGTTTGTGTAGTGTTCTTGGTGCCGAACCTAGTGTCAGATTGAATGTTTGAAGACATAGAGATGTTTATATAGCGTTGCTCAACCAAGAAGAATTATAATGTGGGACGAGTGAATATTTGGTACTGTACACATTTTTAAATGATACAAAAATAATATTCACTATTCGATCTATTTAATCCGGGTCATCTGATCATCATGAGTATCATCTTCAAACTTATGATGGGTGAGTTTCTAATTTCTGAAAGTCTTTATTGTCATGAATCTGTCATCCTCAATCATGATGAGATTTAGTTTATGATGCATTCTTAACATAACAGTGATTATAATATTAATTTAAGGTTTCTATGATGCTCATGGGATCAAGAGTTCGAAGAATATGCTTCTACCGAGGATGAAAGAAAGTTACGACGAGGTTGTGTAAAGGTACCCATGTAAGGGTAACTACATAAAGGTACTTACATATAAGTGTAATGAGAAGTTTATCGGAAGGACATCATGTTTTTTGGTGTAAGAATATTTGATAAATACTATAATATTTGGGTGAATTCAAATATTCTTAACACAACATATTTTATAGGAGTTTTAACCCATCCTTGAAACAACTTAATTCATGGAGATTAGATGCAACATGAATATCATAGGTTAAGGTGGTGGAATTTAGTGGTGTATTGTTTATAAATACTGGAGCACCAAGCCGAGTGAATGATATTGTCGATAGAGTTTTTGAGGAACTTATTTTATAGAGTGAAATAAAACACTAAAAAATGATATTTCATTAATAGAATGTTTTGCAAAGAACCTTAATTATGAGAAGATGAAGAACCTTTTGCGATCATCCTTAGTCGCAAAGAAGGAAAGGATTGAGCTTTTTTATACCATGTTACATGAAGAATATCTACAGTTCTACGAATCCTTCTAGGTTTTCATGTAAACTTACACAAAGAAGGAAGGGAATACTATATACCTATTTATACATTAAGAATATTGAGATAATATCATGAACTAATTAAGTTAAAAAAATAATAAGTAGTAGTTCCTAGTTATAATGCTTCATGAGGAAAGATGAAGTTATGCTATATAGAGCACACACATACTCTATACATGAAGAAATGAAATATAGTGAGATAGTGCATCAAACGTAGTGAGTTACATGAAGATGAAGTAATGTTGTGTGACACATTTGAACAAGTTTGAGTATAGTGCATGAAATATTATTCATGCATAAATTTAGTTTTTTATGTAAATAGTGAAGGTGTATTTCAAAGTTAAACTGTAACGCCCTAGCCCCAGTTACCTAGAGTCAATGCATTATTACATAACATTAGCATGATCACAAGAGATCAAATCCCAAAAGACTGATCAGTTTAGTAGCCTTGGAAGTACTAGATACATACATAAGTTTTACATTACATTATAAAATAAAAAACAACAACAAAATTGTCTCCTTTGAACACATTAATATCCCTTAGACTATCCCTGTAGGTCATTCATAATATACTTCTCTGCATCTTGGAAAAAATAAAACATAGAAAGGGGAGAGCTCAGGTGCTGAGTAAGGATAACAATATAGCAAAAAATTTCATAAATAAGCATATATATTTAAGGAAATGTATAAGACTAAAACACAAGCCTTTTAAACTTATAATTCAGTATAATATGAAAAAGATAAATCAAATAATTCCATTTAATTATTCACATGGATATTCTACTAGTCGAATAATCACATGTAATATCAATATCCAATTTCACAATGATGGAATGCATAATACCGAACATCATAACCACATAGCCAAGACCTCGTTCTAAGACTACAAATTTGATTTTATAAATTACTTGTTCCAAGACACTAGTTTGTCTTATGATACCTACCGATGCATCGAGGAGATATGGCGGGCTCCACCCTTCACTTACTAAGTCCAATGCATTCCTCATATGAAAAGGTGGAAACATAACATAAACATTCATATCAAAACTAACATACGAAATGTTAATAACTTAACCATAAACCATGAATGATATAAAAATAACACATCCAAAGTCAAACATATCACAAAACCTTCAACACATTATGGAAGATTTTATCATAATAAATCAACTTCAAACAAGTGTAAAATCCATCAAAGTATGTTGACATAGATGAAATCAAAACAGTTTGAGAGAAATATCTATTTCCATTTTGAAATCATTTAAAAGTCATGTAATTATAAAAGAAAAAATTTATTTTGAAAATATATTATAATATTGTAAGGGAATATTCGAATATGTTCTAATGGCAGAAAATAGCCGCACCAACCGTATAAGTTAAAAAAACATTCCTACCTTAATTTTGTCTAAAAGGTCGTAAAGGACCTTGTTTGGAAAATGACGGAAATATTCTTTTATAAAAATTATATAAAAAGTCAAAAAAGGGTATAAAATACTTTAACCCATAGTCTATAAAATAGTAAAACTATTTTGAAATACATTTTTAAGAAACACAGATGTGGATGATAAAGAGGTCCCAGTAGATACTCACGTATAAACAACCTCAGATAATGAAGAGATTGTAGAATTAACTCTTACCATGAACTTTTACTTGATCGAGGATACCTTAAACTCCTCTATAATAGTTAAATAATTGTTATTAAATTATAAAATAACCACATACATAAATATGATATCATATATGATCTTTTAATATTGCTTTGTTAATAATATTTCAGTAGTATCATTGTTTCGGGTGTTAACCGATTCATTTTCCTTTATATTTTTTGTTATGCAAGTCATGTTTTTATGGATAGGATGTATTTTATTCATATAAATAATGATATTAAGTTCTTAAAAATTATTTTTAGTCATAAAATGAAAATTATTCTTGAATTATTATGATGGGGAATGAATCTCATCGCGTTCGTGGAGAGGGTAATCCGTATGTACGCACGAGCGACAATATCATTATATTGATGGTTAAATCATATGTAATTGGATGGAATATCATATATAAATAATAATTAACATTTTATATTTATTATTTTCATTAGTTATACTCATTATTATTCCCATCCAAATAATGAAGTGTTTGAATAACAAACTACACCATGACATGGAGACAGTAAGCCGTACGTACACACGTATGGTGACATGTCATTCATAGGATGGATAGAATAATGAATATAGTTGTACCATATTTATAATAACATCACAATATGTATAAGGTATTGGGTTTATTATTTTGGTATGGAAAAAACAAAGACAGAGGAAGTGGAAGAAGAAAAGAACTTTTTAAAAGGTGGTGAAATTATTACCTCTTCTTCGGGTGTTTCCTTTTGATTTGATCAAAAGGGAACCTTAGGTTGAATTATGATCAAAGTAATGCCTATTGGTTTAATATAGGTTAGTTAGGAGAATATGTTAGTAGGGTTTGGCTGATACAAATGGCTTTGGAGGTGTGATTTTGAGAGAATGGGAAGTACCCTTTTATAGGAGAGGTGAGGGTCACTTTAGGAAAATCTTGAAATATTATTTTATTGTACAGTCATATTCGGTTTAAAATGGCCTAAAAATGATTTATTTCTAGGATAAGGTTGGTATGGGTCTAAAAACTCTAAACCAATAGCTTTTAGACAGGTTTAGGTCACTATACTAACTTTATCTTTTGGATTTAACTTTTAGTTAAATAGTTTAACTTTTACCATGTATTCTTGTATTATTATAATAAATGGTTAATAAAATTACTATAAAAATCCAAGAGAACCTCAAGTGGTTAATTATTTATATATATAACCTTATATAAGTCCTTTTTACAAACTCTATATTTTTAGGAATATTATATCAATTAATAATATAGTATTTATTTTAAAAACTCTTTTATGTCAATTTTGACACTATTTGGTATTTTGTTTTTGTGAAAGTCATAAAAACTTTATCACTTAATTTTTTTATTTAATAAACACTAACATGTAATATTAACCTATAAAATTATTTTAATTCATAATAAATCTCAATTTACATTTATTTGTATATTTATAGTATCAATTATTTTAATCTTTCATTAATAAGGTAATTAATGCATCATCGTTGTATCATAAATAAATTTAATTATTTAACGTCTAAAAATTATAAATAAAATAAAATTATGTAGGAAATATTTATATATTTATAATGAATACTTATATTCTAATTTATCTTATGTATAACCCTTTATTAAAAAAATTTTAGTTATGAAACTTTGAATTTAACACTTTTAACTTTTCTTTAAATAAAATAATAATAAATGTCCTAATATAATCCAAGTGGTTCGAAAGGATCATATTTTATTCCTAAGGTTGAGTTTGGTCGAAATAAACTTATCCAATAAAATCAATACATGTGTTTGGGTAATTATATCATCATTTTTTTACCTTTAATTACCATATTTTCTTTTAAGCGTGGTAAATTAAAGTCAAAAGTCACTATTCAACTAAAATTATTTTCATCTTATTGAACCAAATTTTAATTATTGATGTCAAAAGTGTCTCTAGGTTATTTGAAATTCAATTCACATAAGCGGTAAAATTAGGTTTTATGCAAATTTTCAAATGTGCCTAGAAGGTGGGTAAAAGACAGTAAAAAGTTCAATAAAATTTTATATATCTAATATTATTATAAAATAACTCCAATTAATTATATTGAAAATATATAGGTATTATGTATCTATTTTTACCTAATATAAATTTAAATAAAATAACTAATTATTTAAATAAAAAGTCGATTTTAAACAATAACGCAATGTTTTTCACTATTTATCAAAAATTGAAAATTTTCAGAAAAATACCAAAAATTCACCCTAATCTAATTTTGATATTCCAAATCCAAAAATGAATTCAATTTTGAAAAATAAAATTTATAAAATTTCAAAAAGTGGTTATTAGTATTCATAAGGGCTAGTTTGATTGGTCGTGTTGTGTTAAAACTCCAAGTTACGTACAGTGTAAGCTATTGCATTATTCAAAGAGAAACATACCATAGAAGCTTGGGGTGTTATATTATTCCATCCTTCAAATAATTTCATCCTAGAAATTTATATAATATTAATTAATAAAAAGATTCAGGTGGTTCTTCATCATAAGTTCCTCAGGTTCCCATGTTGCCTCTTCCATCTTATAGTTTCTCCATAGAACATTCACAAGATGAGTCATCTGGTTTTTCATCACTTATTCTCTGGTATCAAGAATCTTGATAGTATCTTCACAATAAGACAGACCGGGTTCCAGTTCTATTTCTTCATAGGTGAGTATATGTGTTTGGTCATACATGTATTTTCTTAACTATGATACGTGGAACACATCATTAACTTTGGAGAGACTTGGAAGAATTTCCAAACAATAAGCTACAACTCAAATTTGTTCTAGAACATTGAAAGGTTTGATGTACCAAGGACTTAATTTTTCCTTTTTATCGAATCGTATAACACCCTTCCATGGAGATACCTTCAAGAAAACATGATCTCCTATTTGAAATTCCAAATATTTCCTTTGGTTATCGGCATAGCTCTTTTGCCTACTTTGTGCTGCTTTGATGTGGGTTTGGATGAACTTCACCTTTTCCATTGTTTCCTCAATACGTTCTGGGCCTATGAGTTTTATTTCACCAACATCATCCCAACAAATTTTTGTGCATCATATCTTTCCATATAATGCTTCATATGGTGGCATCTGAATACTTGAATGGAATCTATTTTTAAAGGAAAATTATACCCGAGTTAAATATTGATCCTACATACGTTGAAAGTCAAGTGAGAAAGATCTCAACTTGTCTTATAAGGTTTTAATAGTCCGTTCTGATTGTCCATTAGTTTGATGGTGGTAGGTAGTGCTCAAAAAAAGTTCAGTATCTAGGGCCTTTTGAAGACTTTTCCATAATCTTGATGAAAAACGGGGATCACGATTGGAAACAATCGATAGGGGTACTCCATAAAGTCTTACAACTTCATTAATATATAGTCTTTCTAAACGTTAATGTGGTAAATATTCTCTTATATCAAGAAAATGTATTGACTTGGTAAGACGATCAACAATGAACCATATTGCATCATTCCTTTTAGGAGTCTTTGGTAGTCCCATGACAAAGTCCATTGCAATATCATCCCATTTCCTCTCACATATGGGAAGTGGTTGCATGACTCCTCTAGGATGTTGTCTTATATATTTCACTTGTTGACAAACCATACATCTTGACACATAATAAACAATATCTCTCTTCATGTTGTACCACCAAAAATGTTCTTTCAAATATCTATACATTTTAGTGCTACTAGGGTGTATAAAGAAATTGGAGCTATGAGAATCATCCAATAATTTCCTTTTTAGATCAGGTATATTGGGAACACAAAGTCTTTCCCCAAATTTCCAAATTCTATCTTCACATACGAATTAAATCAATCTCTCATCATTCACAACTTTAATTTTATTTTTAATCTCCTCATCATCAGTCTGAGAACTTTTTATCCTTTCCAGTAAAGATGGTTTGGAAACCATTTGAAAAAGTATTGATGTTTCACCTTCCATGATTATTCCCATATCCATCTTTACTAGATCAATGAACATAGGATCCCTTTGAACTCTCATCTTGTTCAAAACTCCATGATCCATTCTGCTCAAAGCATCTGCCACCTTATTTGCCTTCCCCAGGTGGTAGTGTATAGTGAAATCATAATACTTGAGTAGTTCGAGCCATCTCCTTTTCCTCATGTTTAGTTCTTTTTGTGAGAAAATATACTTCAAACTCTTGTGATCAGTATATATCTCACATTTTTCACCATAGAGATAGTGTATCCATATCTTCAAAGAAAATATTACAACTACTAACTCAAAATCCTATGTGGGATAGTTTTTTTCATGAATTTTTAGGTATCGTGATGCATAGGCAATAACCCTATCATTATGCATAAGGGCACAACCAAGCCCTTTCTTTTATGAATCACTATAAATAACAAAACCATTATTCCCCGATGGTAGAGTAAAGATAGAAGAATTGAATAATCTTATCTTCAGTTATTAAAAACATTCTTTACACTCTTTTGTCCAAACAAATTTAACCCCTTTACATGTGAGCTTGGTTAATGGGTTTTCCAATCTGGTAAAATTCTGGACAAAATGCCGATAATAACCTGCTAAACCAATAAAACTACGTACCTCAGTTATAATTGTTAGTGCTAGCCATTCTTGGATTTCCTTGGTATTTAAAGGATCGATATAGATTCCAAACTTAGAGACAATATGGCCAAGAAAATAAATTTCCTAAAGATAGAATTCACACTTTCTAAACTTACCATATAATTCATTTCATTTGAGGGTTTTCAAAATAGTTCGCAAGTGATTTTCATGATCTTAGTAGATTTTTTAGTATACCAAGATATCATCAATAAATACCACTACAAATTCATCAAGATATTCCTTGAAAAATCTATTCATTATATCCATGAAAATTGAAGGGGCATTAGTCAGTCCAAAAGGCATTACTGTAAACTCATAATGCCTAGACCTGGTATGAAATGATGTCTTCGAAAAATATTCCTTCTTCACACAAAACTGATGATATCCTGATTGAAGGTCAATATTTGAAAAATATTGAGCTCCATGAAGTTGATCTAATAAATCATCATTGAGAGGTAGGGGATACTTGTTCTTTATTGTTATTGCATTGATCTCCCTATAGTCAATGCACAACCTCGTAGATCCATCTTTCTTCTTAACAAAAAAATAGGGGCTCCCCATGGAGAAACACTAGGGAGAATAAATCCTTTATTACTCAATTCCTATACTTGTTTCTTTATTTACACTAATTCCATAGTGTCCATTGTATAAGGGGTCTTATATATTGTCCTTGAACCAGGAATTAAATCAATGAAAAACTCAATTTCTTGTTCTAGAGGATGTCCAAGTAAATCCTCTGGAAAGCCATCAACATATTCTTGGACAATAGGTACATCATCTATTCAAACATTATCTTCCTCACCCATAGTTATTTCATTCTCTTCCTCCCCAATAATTGAATTTAGTAGAGCTATTGTGGGTGGATCTGGATAAGAATCAGGTGGTGACGTTTCTACTCTAAAGATAAGTTACTTCTTATCATCATCGAAAATTGTAACCTCTTTCTTCTTACAATAAATTTTCACATCATGGTCCGAAATCCAATCCATACCAAGGATTATATCAAATTCTATCATGGGTATGATAATGAGATCAGCAGATAAAGAACATTTATATGCACTAATGGGAACTGATTCACAAATATTTGTTGTAATGATACTTCTCTTAGTAGTTTTGACTAACAACTCCCATGTTAAATCAAATTGGAAATATCTAATTTTCTTAGAAAATTGGGAAGATATAGAACAATGCTATGATCTAGAATCAAATAAATCATTGGATAAATTTGAGGAAACCATTAAATTACCTGCCACCACATCTTTCGTAGCTTCAACCTTAGTAGTAATGATCACATAATCTTGGCCTTGTTCCCTTGGCCTTTTCTGAGGTATGTTTCCTTGGCACTTAGGACATTAATTTTTATAATGTCCCATTTATCTAAAATTTTATCATTCAACATTGACATCCTATTTCTTTCCCTTGCAATCATGAACTTGGTGGCCTTTTCACTACACTTGTAACAGACTCCCATTACCTTCAGGAAAGTACCGAGGTGTTTCTTCCTACATTTACTATAGGATTAAAATTCAACTTTTCAATTCTTACCCTTATTTCCATTTACATAGTGTTCATAAGATCTATTATTCTCTTTATTTTCTTTAAATTTATAAGACTTAGAGAATTCTTTTTCTATATTGATATCATATGAGACAATATCTTCATACGATGAGAAGGATTTTGAGACTAATTATCGACATAGAAATGGTTTTAACCCATTAAAGAATCAATAAATATTACTCCTTGGGTTATGTGTATAATTTTCTGCATGCCTTGCTAACCTTGTAAAGTTAGCCTCATACTTTGCGACATTCTCATCCTCCTTTTGCATCAGACTCAGAAATTGTCTTTCCATATCTGCTCAATGGCCACGAGGAAATTATTTTTCTAATAAAAGATCTTTAAACTCCCACAATTACATATTTGATACTTATTCATCCTTCTTTTTGTTTTTAATTAATGACCACCATTGATCTGTATCTACCGTGAGGCAATAAACTGCCATGAAAACTTTTTCCCTTTCGCTACTCCCCAAAGCATGAAATATTTTCTCTAAGGAACTTATCCATTTCTCAGCTACAAATGGATTTGTAGTCCCATTTAATGTTGGTGGTTTTATCCTCATGAAGCAGTTTAACATTGATCCTCCACGTTGTGGATCAGGGTGATCCATACGGGTAAGGTTATTATTCATAATCTGAGTGAGTTGTCCTAGTATGGTGATAATCTGATCAGTACCAGTTGCATCACCAACTCCATTATAATTATCTTGAGTAGGAGGGAAATATCTACATGGATTACGTGCATTGATATGATTTCCATTCCATCTACTAGGTTCCATTTATAAAAAATGGCATACAATAGATTAGTTTATGAATCACAATTCAAAATTCCAAATTTGTAAAACACTTAACATTAATTGAACAGTTTAAGGATATAATCCATAATCATAAAAATGTTTTCTTTGAGGAGATATATACTCATAAATCCTTCATAATGTTTTTTAAATAAAATGTGAATTATCCTAAGCATATCCCCTAGGAGTGTTGTAACCAAGAGTGCAACAAGGCCCATTGTCGTGTATTAGGATACCCTGGGTTAAGACTGAAAGTCCTTGTTGGAGTTTTCCCTCCTAGGTAAATCTGTGCCAGAGCTGCCTATACCTGCTAATATCCAGGTAGAGATGTATTTCTTAGAAAACTCACAAAATCTCTACATTACCAAAATTCTAGGATGTTCTTCTATACTAATCCTCAAATTCTATCTTAGGGTAATGTTCTCTAATCAGAGTTTTTATAAATCTAGCTTCCAAGGTTCGTACTAAACTTCCTATGATACCAACTATAACGCCCTGGCCCCAGTTACCCAGAGTCGATGCATTATTAGATAACATTGGCATGATTACAAGGGATCAAATCCCAAAAGACCAATCAATTTAGTATCCTTTGAAGTAATATATACATACATAATTTTTTACATTACATTATAAAATGAAAAACAAAAACATAATTGTCTCCTTTGAACACATTCATATCCTTTAGACTATCCCTACAGGCCAGTCATAATATACTTCTTCACATCCTAGAAAAAATAAAACATAGAAAGGGGTGAGATCAGGTGCTCAGTAAGGATATCAATATTGCAGAAACTTTCATAAATAAGCATAAACATTTAAGGTAATGTATAAGAATAAAACACAAGCCTTTTAAACTTAAACTTCAGCATAATATGGAAAAGATAAATCAAATATTTCCATTTACTTTTTCACATAGATATTATATTAGATGAATAATCACATGTAATATCAATAGCCAATTTCACAATAATGGAATGCATAATGCCGGACATCATAACCACATAGTCAAGGCCTCATGCCAAGAATACAAATAAGATTTTTTCAAGGCCTTGTGCCAAGACACTAGTGTGTCTCATGAGACCTAACGATGCATTTAGGAGCTATAGTGGGCTATACACATCACTTACTAAGTCTAATGGATTTTTCATATAAAAAGGTTGAAACATAACATAAACATTCGTATTAAAACTAGCATATGAAATGTTAATACTTTAACCATAAAACATGAATGTTATAAAAATAACACATCCACAATAAAACATATCACAAAACCTTCAACACAATATAGAAGATTATATCATAATAAATCAACTTCAAACAAGTGCAAAATCCATCAAAGTATGTTGACATAGATGAAATAAAAAATGTTTGAGAGAAATATCTCTCTCTATTTTGAAATAATTTAAAAGTAATGTAACTATAAAAGAAAAAATTTATTTTGAAAATATTCTTATAATATTGTAAAGTAAGCTTTGAAGATGTTATAACGACGGAAAATAGATGCACCCTCCATATAAGTTAAAAAAAACATTCTTACCTTAATTTTGTCAAAAAGGTCGTAAAGGACATTGTCTGGAAAATGATGGAAATATTCCTTTATAAAAATTATATAAAAAGTCAAACAAGGGTATAAATTTTTTTAACCCATAGTCTAGTGAATAGTGATTTTTTTTGAAATACATTTTTAAGAAACACAGATGTGGATGATAAAGAGGTCCCAGTAGATACTCACGTATAAACAACCTCTGATAATGAAGAGGTTGTAGAGTTAACTCTTACCTTATACTTTTCCATGATTGAGGGTATGTTAAACTCTTGTACAATAGTTAAATCATTGTTATTAAATTATAAAAGAACCACATACAAAAATATGATATCATATATGATCTTCTAATATTGATTTGTTAATAATATTTCAGTAGTATCATTGTTTCGAGTGTTAACTAATTCGTTTTCCTTTATATGTTTAGTTACGTAAGTCATGTTTTTATGTATATGATGTATTTGATTCATATCTAGAATGATATTAAATTCTTAAACATTATTTTTAATCATAAAATGAAAATTATTCTTGAATGATTACGATGGAGAATGAATCTCATCGCGTTTGTGGAGACAATAATCCTTACATACGCACAAGCGACAATATCATTATATTGATGGTGAAATCGTATGTAATTGAATGATATATCATATATACAGAATAATTAACATGTTATATTTATTATTCACATCAGTTATACTCATTATTATACCCATCCAAATAATGATGTGTTTGAATAAAAAACTACACCACGACGTGGAGACGGTAAGACGTACGTACGCACGTATTGTGACATGTCATTCATAGGATGGATAGAATAATGAATATGGTTATACCATATTTCTAATAACATCACAGTATGTATAAGGTACTGGAGTTATTATTTTGGTATGTAAACAACAAATAAAGATGATGGGTCAAAAAACTCTCAACAAATAGATTTTAGACAGGTTTAGGTCACCATATTAACCTTATATTTTAGATTTAACTCTTAGTTAAATAGTTTAACTTTTACCATGTATTCTTGTATTACTATAATAAATGGTTAATAAACCTACTATAAAAATACAAGAGAACCCCAAGTGGTTCATTATTGATATATATAACCTTATCTATGTCATTTGACCGAATCTTATATTTTTAGGAATACAAAATCAATTAATAATATAGTATTTGTTTTAAAAACTCATTTATGCCAATTTTGACACTATTTGGTATTTTGTTTTTGTGAAAGTCATAAAAACTTTATCACTTTGAAAAAAATTTATTTAATCAACCCTAACATGTCATATTAACCTATAAAATAAGTGGAATTCATCATAAGTCTCAATTTACATTTATTTGGATATTTGTTAAATCAATTACTTTAATCTTTCGTTAATATGGTAATTACTGCATCATCATTGTATCATAAATAAATTTAATTATTTAATGTCTAAAAATTATAAATAAAATACCATTATTTAGAAAATATTTTTATATTTCTAATGAATATTTATAGTCTAATTTATCTTATGTATAACCCTTTATTAAAAATATTTTAGTTATTAAACTATGAATTTAACACTTTTAGCTTTTCTTTAAATAAAAAATAAATAAATAAATGTCCTAATCTAATACAAGTGGACCAAAAAGATCATATTTTATTCCTAAGGTTGATTTTGGTCGAAATACACTTATCCAATAGAATTGGGACATGTGTTAGGGTAATTATAATATCATTTTTTACATTTAATTACCCTATTTATTTTTAACCGTGGTAAATAAAAGTCAAAAGTTACTATTCACCAAAAAATATTTTCATATTATTGAACTACATTTTACTTACTGATGTCAATCATGTTCCTCAGATTTTTGAAATTCAATTCACAAAAGTGGTAAAATTACGTTTTATGCAAATTTTCAAATGCGCCTAGAAGGTGGGTAAAAACTGTAAAAAGTTCAGTAAAATTTTATATATCTAATATTATTATAAAATGACTCCAATGAATTACATTGAACATATATAGGTATTATGTATCTATTTTTACCTAATATAAATTTAAATAAAAAAACTAATTATTTAAATAAAAAGTCAATTTTAAACAATAACACAATGTTTTTCACTATTCATCAAAAATTGAAAGTTTTTAGAAAAATACAAAAAATTCATCCTAAGATAATTTTGATATTATGAATCCAAAAATGTAGTCCATTTTGAAGAATAAAATTTATAAAATTTCAAAAAGCAGGTATCACTATTTATAACAGTTAGTTTGATTGGTCGTAGTGTGTTAAAACTCCAAGTTGCGTACATCACAAGCTATTGCATTATTCAAATAGAAATATACTGTGGAAGCTTAGGGTGTCATAAAAACAAAAAAGGAGTGATACTGTGTTTTAAAAGAAACTGAGTATTGCATACATTTTTGTTACTATTCAAGAATCCCATACACAATAATTTTTTTGAATGAAGTTGCACGAAATAATATTTTCATGTAATCAGAGGTGATAAAGGATAACTATACTAATATTATAGAAGATAAGTGAGTTAAAACATGAATAATAACAAGGAAAACAGATCATTGCATCAAAATTCAGTGGAATTTGAACATCTGTTCATAGGATGTTGGGAAGATTATTGAAGAACTGGTGGGATGCCAGTATAAATAACCAAATATTTTTAGGAGATAGCTGAACTGGAGGGAGTCAGTATAAATAATACTAGTAATATTCTAGTCCAAAGATCACATCGGGACTTCACCCATGTAATCATTAGTGACTAGGAATTATGAGAGTTTTTCTATCATGAATTTTAGTACATTTTCTTTAATTGCAATGGATTTTCTTTACTAGTCGAAAATATGTGTCTCAGATCATCCTGAACACAACATGGATGTAGTCACCCATATTGGGGATGCACCTTGTAAAAAACCTCATGTTATTTTATGTTATTTCATTATTTTTATATGGGAGATGGGGGACTTTAAATAATAAGGAATCAAAATCTTAACTGATCAGTGATTTGAATTTAAGAAATTATAAAAATTACATCACTAATTCACCCCTCCCCCTCTCAATGATAAATCTGAACATAGGTTCTATAGATTCATTCAAAAATAATTTGACAAAATTAAAATTAAATAGATGTTTCATGAGTCTTTTATAACAATATATGAGTGATTGGAATGTTAACAATGAGTAATTTTATGCATTGTAAAAAGCACTCAAATTTAAAAAAATAAAAAAATCATGGAAATAATAGACAAGATAATATTCAAAAAAACATATAAGATCAATGAATACTCAATAACCGTAACAAATTTAATTGAGTAATAAAGAGTAAAAAATTATCTAATAATGTAGAGAAATTATAATTACCCAATAACGAAATTAATGTAAACATGTGAAGTATTTTTAATTATCAAAACAATAAAAAAATAAATAAACTTAAACAATGTGTGAGATATTTATAAAATTCAAAACATACTTAATAAAAAAAATCAAAATGAACACCAACAAACTTCCCAAACATAAAAAATCTCAATCCTAACACTAAAAATATTCTTTTTACTCTAAAAAAATTAAATAGTTAATTATGTTTTATAAATATCTGGTGTTTGACTTATGATGGAATCAAGATCTATCTTGGGTAATGTATCCTTAGGTAGAAAGAATTTAGTTTGGACTTCCCAATAGCCTGGAGGCCTATGTCTTGTTTTATAAAAGTGAGGGTTATGACTCTAAGATTACTCATTTAGGGATTATTGATTTCATATAATACTAAACTTTTACATTAATGATTTTTATATACCTTATGCATATAATGTATTTAGATATTAGTGAATATAATTTATTTTTATTTAGTTTAGTAACACAAACTATGAGATGTGTAAATATTTACACATCAATATTGTTTTAACATATTGATTTGGTGGAAGGAATATTATTCCAAACTAAATCATTAGAAGCATGCATACATTTAAAAAGAATAAAATGAGATAACATGATGAGATTAAACATCGTTTAAAAATAATAAATGTTACATTCCTTCCAAAGTGGAACTTTACAAGACATTGATCATTCAATAAAGGTTACCCTGACTATTATATTACCATGGATTATCTTTTGTAAGGAATGAAATAATGATTTGACCTTAATAGTTATGTTCCTTGTTCTTAACATTTTCTATGGGGTACACATAGATGGGAAAACCTAACCATTAGGATACCAAAGGAATTGAGTTGAGTAAACCCATATAATGGATTTGGGTAAATAATTATACACTCATCTATCCAAGAGTCATATATGATATGATTAACAATAGCTGTGTACTAGATATAGTTATAACTTATTTACATGATACCCAATATAAGCTATGGTGAAGTATAGATCTTTCCATACTAATGGGTGTAATGAATTTAAAATGGGTTATCAATTTTTTGGGATCAAATTTAATAAAATTATTTGTCAAATGAATATAAAACAAGATACCCATATAACAAAATCATATATTATAGATAAGGACATCATCATCTTTAATACTGAACTTGAGATCTGCATTGGATAAATAAAAAGTTAATAGTATAAATTTTCCTGACTAGAAATGAAACCTAAGAATAGTTATTAAGAAAGAAGGAAAATTCTATGTGTTAGAGGAACCCCTTCCTAAGCAACTGACTAGAGAATCTATTAAAAAAAGACATAGATTCATATGAGAAGCACTTGAAGGATCCACCAAAAATATATACTCTCATTCCTGTGACTATGGAGACCATGGTGAAAAGGAAACATGAGACCATAAATTATTATAAGATTATAGATAACCTACAAAGGGTCTATTAAAAAAAATCAAAGCATTAAGGTATGAGGTGTCAAAGGATCTCTTCTGGTGTAAGATGATAGAGGGAATATTAGTCCATACTTAAGTACTCAATATTTTTAGGAATTCCAATAACTTAGAGAGACTAGTTTCACCTCTTAGGCTTAATCTATCCATGTAATTAGTTCTTCAGTTAGCACCAAAAAGATTTCAGTAGTTCATTATGAACTATAACATGAATTTGTTCAACAAAACTTTACATGGTCTCCTCAACATGTTGAGTATATCTAATAAGGACATGGAAGGTCTATATTTAAGTAATAAAATTATAGTGTAGAAGGATAAGGGTAAAAGGTTTGACCAAAAATACAATATAAAAGTCCATATAGAGTCCATAAAACCAACTAAACCAAAGAAAAGGAAGGAAGGATAATGATTTCATTGTGTAAAACATAACCATCAGAGAATTAACTGTACATAATAATAGAAGGGTTATAGGAAACATCATGGACAGTCCACCACATGTATTAAAGTTATAATATTATATTCTTATATTTTGAAGGGTATTTGATAACAACTTTATTTTTTAGAAGTATTGTAAATATATAGGAGTTCATAAGTGATGAAAGATTTGATGATGATAGTTGAAAATTTTATTTCATGTAATGAAATAAGAAGTTTATATATTGAGGAATTGAATGAAATAAGTACTTAAACTATGGATGAATTTTGAATAAATGATGTGTATTTTGGGTCTCATTTTTCTCTTTCCTAATAGATACCCGTAAAAACTGGTTATTTAAATGAATGAGATGAATGTTATAATGAACATGGTTTATGATTCATCCAAATCTATAACATATTTGAAAATGATATAAGGATAAATGACGTTTTATTAAAAATAAAGTGTTTATCTAATAATATAAGGGAATATGATTCCACCACAAATAATGGGATATTTGATAAAGTCCACATTTTAGTAAAAATTTCAAAAAAACATAGAATACCATATAAAATATTTAAATAATAACTTATTTAGTAAGTATTCGCACTAAAATGAAATAAGAGTTATTTCCTAACAAAAAAGAGTCTTCAAATATTATCATGATATTCTAAATGGAATATAGTTTCTAAAATTCTAGTGGGAGTATGTTTGGACTTAAAGAAGTTAAATTTTAATAAATAAAATATTATTCTAGTCATAGTTCAAAGTAAATTTCACTTGAAATCCAAAAATATTTTAGGGTATGATGGTAAATAAAAATGTAAAGTGTTGTATTTTGCTACTATAACAAAGTGTATTTAACTTAATATCCTAAGTGAGTTTAGGGTATATGGGTAAAGATATAATATATAGAGTTACATTAGTTACCAAAATATTTCAAGGAATTTTTTTGATGGAAATGGTTTCAATAATACTGATGATGATCTTAGAAAGTTTTCTAAGTAAAAAAAGTTATTAAAATCATAAAATTAAATGTTTCGGAGTTACGAAGCATAAATATGTTCAATGATCTAAACATTAGGAATATTATCCCAATGTTTCACCATTATTAAAACTAAATTTATTCATAAATATTAATCACTAAAGAGATTTATTAGAGGGTTTTATCAGGTGGTCACATATTAATGTGACAGTGTTAAGAATACTTAAGGATCATGTTGGATTTGTTAACAATAAGGAAGATAAAATTGATAATAAGAAAAAATTTGGTCAATGTAATTCTTAGATAATTGTTAATAATGATCTTGATTTATTGATGTTGGATTTGTTTACAAGGCATCAGAATGGTGTTGAAGTTTCCCAACATGGGAAAGGCCACAAAATGCTCCTTAGGTGTAGTGAATGTAAAGAAGAAGTTAAGAAAGAACATGCCATGAATTTTTTCCATGGTCTAGAAGAAGATTCACAACATGGGAGATATATAATGGGCCACACCGTGGTGGTCCCTATGGTGGAATTCCATAGAACTTATGGAACACTACAAATCACATTCATGGTGGCGAGGAATTTTAGTGATCATAGAATTCATATATGTCCTGGTGGAGTAACAAAGTCAGATTAAGGTTGAAAATACTATGAAACATGTTACGGTGAGTGAAACATAGGCATAATTTTTATACTATATCATATAGAAGTCACCGTGGTTGAGATATTGTACTTTATTGAAGATATGAAGAGTTAAAAATATAAAAGGGAGATAGAATATGCCATAGTGATTGTAATGGTGTCCTAAGAGACTACCTATAATCCATGAGAAATATCATTATGGTCAAGATAATGGTCACTATGAAGGTGTTTTCTCAGACGACGGAAGTGACAATTTATATTTCTATAAAATAAGTTAACATGAGCAAAATTCTATGGATTTGTGCATGTTTAAGGGGATTTTATCCTAGAAATAAAAAGACTATATATGTGGTGTTTAAAGGCATGCCATGTTGGTGGGTGTGTCAGTTGGAGATACACTAAATATAGAGGATTTTAATCTAATGATTCTTGAATGCATCATTGATTCCTTATACATCATGTGTCACAATTTTTTTTACTTGATCCAAGAAATATTTGAAGGTGATTTCAACATTACCCAATTGAACTAAATATATATTGAATTCATATAAAAAATGAGAGGGAAAAGATCCACAAAGTAGTTATATAGTGGATTTCAGTTATGGAAATCATGGGAAGTAATGAGATATTTGAATGACCCATAATGATGTTAACATGGGTCCAATTATCATTAACATGGTCTCACTATTTAAATAGGGGATATCTACTAGAATATAAGAAAATAGAGACTTGGATATATTGAAGATTTTACTCTCAGTCTAAGTTGTTCTAAGTGAGTGATTGGATAAAATAAGAAGGGATTGTCACCTATTTAAGACTCTTCAAAATAACATGAATGGATTGATATGAAAATAGTAAATATAAGAGGATATCTAGTTACATTGTGGAAGAATAAGCTCTATAATGAGAAGGTATTCATATATCATGCAGGTGTAGCCTAGTGGGACTACAACAGATCATCCATTCATACTCGAGGATGCATCCCAATCAAGTGATATAGGTGATGGGACTGGAAAGTATATAAAACATATGAAGATGATACTTCAACTATAATGAGAATAGAAAGGAAAGTTCATGGGATTTACTCTTGTTAAGTAGTGGTATATCCATAAACTTTTTATGGTAGTGATCCTAGGAGATGAGTGACCTAGACTAAACCTCATTTGAATAGTATTGATATTTTTGTGATTCGGTGCATCGACACAATGCCGATTGAATGCTGGTTGGAGTAGATCGGTGTTGTTGAACTAAGTAAATTATTTTATCCAAATTTAATTTATACATTCACACTAAAACAAGGTAAAATAAATATTAAATAACATTTGGAAATAAAGGTACAATCAAGTAGATTGAATCAGATCAACATATAAGAAAAAAGTATGGTAAATGATCCTCAAGGTTCTGAGGTCAAGATCTATTTAGGGAAGTTAGAGTTAAAGGAATAGTGATGTAATTGAAAAAATTAATATATACATTGATTCACATCACATATTAGGGTAATATCACTCTAAGTCCCTATTGAGGGACTAATAAGTGACACCACATCAAAGGTTATTTTTTACTGGACTTGTTTTTTCTCTAAATTGATCTGATTATTTTTAATAATGGAATATAAAATTAAAGATACTATAATTGATGTAAATTTATTTAAAACATAAAAAAAGATTTTATTTCCTACATGGAATATTCAGTTGGACTTCTTTGAGTTGACAAAGAGTTATCTTTGAAACAGATCAAAGAAACATTGGGATTAATGCCTTAGTCAAAAAGGAATTAAAAGGTTCTCTTAGAGAATATATATATAATTATTTTCACATGGAAATTTATCTAAATATATCTGCATGAAATTATAATAACTGCATGGAAAAGATGATGAAGGGAGATTTATGTCCTATTTAAGATGAAGAAGAAGGATTATTGGAGAAATAATTCTCCTAAAAAGGTAAAAAACATTGAATATAGTTCCATATCCAATTATAAAACTGGTCTAGAGAATGTGTGTGAAATTTCAGACACTATTTTGGAGCTAAAAAGAATATCTGATGAAGTGGTTGAAATAACATCAATTTTTCAATAAATGAGGTGATCTTGCAATGGCTAAGAAGAGATCCCAATTCTATAAGATAATGTGGAATAATGGGATGTCTTGAATGGAGTTTATAATGCAATTATTGAATATATTTACTTAAATAAAAAGAGGAAAAATATAGAAGAATTATCCTTAAATTTTAGAATAAAGAATATGGGAACAAAAATGAAAGAAAAAAGTTACATGATTGAATATTTTTCTAAATAAAATTTCAATAAAATGGCCATGGTGAAGAATTTAAGGCAAGAATAATTCCACTCAAGACTAAACTCGAGGAACTAAAAAAAAATAATATGTATGGTACTTAAAATATAAAGTTAATGGTTTCATATTTGAAAGAAAAAGATAATAAGATCATAGAACTCAAGTAGAGGATAAACACCTCAAATGAGAAGATAATAATCCCTTTGAAGTAAAACTCAAAAGGAAGAAGAAATAATGATATTAAATCTAAAATAAAAGAGGATTTACATGAAAAATATAGAATATAGGAATCAAAAAAGAAAGTGTCACCAAAATGATACTTTTATGGTAGGCATGGGAACATTATGGGAATGTGATTTGAAACCCAAAATACCAAGGATAATTGAAGAAATCTTGAAGGGAAAATAGCTCATTTAAGGAGTTACCAAATGAGGTTTTATAATTATATTAAATTATTTATTTGTTCTAAACTTTATCACATGGAAATTTATTACAATTGGAGGAATGAATGTAATGTTAAAGATTCCATAATGAGAAACTCCAATCCCGTGGCATATAAAAATATATTTTATCCAAGAAAAAGGCCCATTAGTTTTTAAAATTGGTTCAATGTTTTTTGGAATAAATATGAGACATAAAAAATGGTGTATCATACACCAAATCTCTTGGAATGATATAAGTAATATCTATAAGGAAAAGCATGAAGTTTTTACAGTTGTGAAAGTGGTGGAAGTAAATAAAACCCCACATAGTAAGAAGGAATCCAAGATGATACACATGAAAATTAAGTAAGACAGGTGCATAATTGGTCTTTCATAAACCACTAAAATGAAAAGGATAAATATGGTATAGAGAAGAAATTCGAAGGTGGGATCCACTATTGATGCAACTCAAGAAGATACTTGTTGAAGAGCGATTGATTCCAAAATTAAGGAATATACCAAGATAATGATGGATAACAATTATCACATCCATAAACAGATGTGTGTGTGTGGTATCACGTAATGGATATCATTTTGAAGTAGTTTGAGAATTATGATTAAAAATGATGAAGATGAGGTTGAGGATATGATAAAATTACTTTCCCAAAACATGAAAAAGGGAAAATTAAATATTGAAGAAGAAGGGTTATTCCATCATTACCGTACCCATTCATCAACTTGATAAACCTTAATGTAACACTCTCCCCATATGATTTATCATTTAACAATGTTGTTTGATAAGTTAAATAATAAGGGGGATATATGATCCCTGGGGTGATTCTTCTGGAAAATCACAAGTTATAGAGATGGAAGAAGATTTTATAAACACACAAACCAAGTGGTATCATACCAATAAAGAATAAGATCATGTGGGAAGAAGTGAAAAATTAATTATACATTCATATATTTGTTTTTATCTAAAAATTGGTTTGGAATTTAGTATCATCTAATGAATTTAATGATATCCAAAATCTATTTAGATAGAAGAGATATTCCTTTAAGTAGAACCACCAAAGTTGAGAAAAAAATATGGGTTTTAATAGGTAAAATTCATGTAGGTATTTTTGATCAAAATACAAATATTTTTAAGCTTTATTTGAAGATTTTTTAAGCTTTATTTGAAGATTTTTTAAGCATGTTAATAATTGAATGTCATTGAGTACAAGTGGTATATTTTTTTCAAAATTTTAACAAGTGGTATCAATTTCTTCAATAAGTGCTATGATCCTCACACTCAATGTTATTCAATATTTTTACACAAATGGTTTAGTGTGACAAAGTGATGGAGATCATATGTCATGTGTTGAGAGATAGAAAATCCAAAGTTGTTATGGGTTTTCATTAATAAACATGAGTGACATATTCAACTTTGAGGAAATATTAAAATATTCTTGTTTCCTACACTGATCCCAAACGTAGTAGGCCTAGATGATTTATTGATGAACCAAATGTTAAGTGGGGGTCTAATATAATGAATTTATTAATGATTGCTTCTATTTTAGATATTTAATTATATTAATATTTCAGAGTTGGGCATTCAGAACAGAAATTGTTTTCAAATCATTTGGCTAATAAACATGTGGTTGATTCCAAAGGATAAAAGTGTATTGAAATAGGGAGAGATGATAGAAGATGATTAATTCCTACCTACCCTAAAAGGGGGATTTGAATCCCTTTATTAAGAACTCTTGGAGGTTGAATAAAATTGGTATTTTATATTTATTAAATTTTTTTACCATACATCAAGGGGGATAATGGTTTGAAGATGAAAGGAGATCACCCAATTGAAAGGGTGAGTATGAGCTTCAAAGGAAGATCCCCAACATTTTATAAAAGAGTATGTTCCATTTATATTTAATTTAAAATAATGGGGGAGGGGGATGGTAGGAAATATTGGAAATTTTTGTTGGATATTGTAAAAAAATCCCAAAGGGGGGAATTTTTAAGAATCATAATGGATTGTGTTGGATTTGTTGAAAATATGAAATATGACCTTGATAATAAGAAATAACATGGTAAAGGTGATTATTATAGGATTGTTAATAATGATATTTATTATTTTAACTGTATTTTTTAATAAGGAATCAGGAAGGTGTTGAAGTTTCCAAGCATATGAAAGAGCATGCTATGGCTAGTTGGCATAGTGATGATAAAGAAGAAGGTAGGTGTGAACATGCCATGGATTATGGAAATGGTAGATAAGAATATTCCCAATATGGTAAAGATGCAATGGGATATCCCATAGTGATACCCATGGTGGAATTATAGAGAGCCTATGTAACACAGTGAAGACCAAACATAGTGGCATGGAGTTTCAGTAGTTGTGGTTTCATAGAAGACCAAGTAGAGCAACATGACCAAATAAAGGTTGACTAATCCGTAGAGTATGCCATGGTGAGTTTAACATGGGATTTTTTTATTCCACACCATATATATGTATCTATGGTTTATAGGTTGTACTATATTGAATATCCAAAGTGGTAAAAAAATTGAATAGAGATAGGCTACACTATGGTGATGGGTGTGGTGTACTAAGAGTCTACCTGTGAGCTATATGAAGGACTATTATGGTTATGATCATGGCCACATAGAAGGTGTTTTCATAGACATTAGATGTGGTGGTTTTTATTTATATAGGATAAGGCAACATGAACAAATATTTTTGGATCTGGGAATGTTATCCTAAAAATAAAAATACCATGAATGTGGTGTTTGAAGGCATGTCGTCTTGGTTTGCGTGCTAATGGAGACCCACTAAATGTAGAGGATTTTACTCTAATGATGTTTGAACGAATCATTAATTCATAATAATTCATGTTTATTGATTTTATTCCATGATATAAGAAATATATAAAGGTGATTCTAGTGTTACCCAAGGGAATTAAATGGAGATTTAATTCACAATAAATAGGAGAGAGAAATGAGCCATGAAGAAGTTATTTGGTGGAATGTGGTTATGGAAATATTAGAGAAAAATTGTGAGAAGTTATGGGAAATTTGAATGGTCCATAATGATGCTAATAGGTGTATAATTTTTGGGTTTATTTACTACCTATTTCAAGAGGGAATTTTGACTAGAAGTGAAGAAAATATAGACATGAAGATATTGAATATTTGATTCTTAGTGTAAGGTGTTTCGGGTGAAGGGATGGAAGAAAGAAGGAGTTGGAACCTATTGGAAACTCTTCCAAATAAGAGGAAGGTATTTTTATACAAACAATAAAGAGAATAGGAGTTTCAGTTGGATTTTGGAAGATGAAATATTTTAGTGAGAAGGTATACACATATTGTGAAAGTGAATCCCAATGATACTATAATAGAGAATCTATTTATACTTAAGGTTGCATGCCAATAAAGTGATATAGGTAAAGGGACTAACTAGTCCATAAACCCCGTGGAAGAAATAATTTACACTAAAATGAGAATAGAATGGATGGTTTTAGGGAATAAGCCTTGGTAATTAGTTATTTTTCCCTAAACATTATAAGGAAGTGGGTCTGGGAAAGGAGTGACCTATCCCAAACCCCATTTGAAGAGAAATGAGATTTTAGTGATTTAGTGAATCAACAAAACATTGATTGCATGCTCCTTAGAGTATCCCATTGATTGTGATCCAATTAATTCTAATGTCCCTATTTACTTTATACATGCACACCAAAAGAGGGTAAAATTAATCTTAAAGAACATATGGTAACAAAGGTATAGTAAAGTGGATCTAATTAGATAAATGTCTAAGAAAAAGATAATAGTAAGTTACCATCAAGGATGAAAGGTCATGATCCATTTAGGTCAGTGAGAGTTAAAAAAAGTGTTTTAATTTCATAGGCATTACACACACTAATTCACCCCTCTTAGGGTAATATCACTATAATAACTTATCAAGGGACTGTTTTAGAACCGTAAAATAAGTGCTTACCCTAGGATTATGACATGGGATTAATAGCACTGTTGGTAAAATTTGGCTAACACCATGCTTGTGGATAGCGAGTCCACACCATGGTGTTTCTACCTAAGTCCCACATCAGGTGTGGGGGAGTTATAGGAATGGATTATAATTCCTAAGTGTTCTCACCCTATCTTAAGTAAATTTCAGAGAGAGGTGGTAGTGAGCCTCCTAGTGGGCAGTGAGCCCTGATGAAGAGAAAATCCACAAGGCATAGATCTAAAGAGGAAGATATTTTGATAGTGGGTCTATGGATGAACCCTGTATCTAGTATTAGAGGGAGGGTGTTGCTTTTATCTTTAGGTAATTCAGTAAAGGGGATATTGATATAAACTTATAAAAATTGTGTTCCTTAGGATAATGACATGGGCTTAATAGAACAGTTAGTGTGATCTAGATGAAACTACGCTTGTGTTAGTGATCCCTAATAAATAATAAATTCAAGAGTTATTGGTATAAATTAGACAATATTGTGATAGAGGGACCATGACCTAAGTTAGAATCATGGGCATGGTATTAGCTAGATTACACCAGCAGGGATGTTAATACCATGTCAAGATCCTATGGAAAGAATTATTTTTAAGGTTCTAATAATCACCCCATTAGTACATGCTATAAAGATGGAATTATCCTCTCCCTCAAATACCAGATGAATGGTTGGGCCATGGCCCCGCTATTATAATATTTTACTCCTTGTCCCAATACCTCATAGATTTTTTCTTTAGTAGGGATCACTATATACCATGGGGATCAATTCCAATAAACTCTAAAAAAATACTTGTGATATGAAGAGACCAAATAAGACTAATAATTCATGCATAGTACTCCCCCAAGGTCAATGTGAGACTTGGGTCATGACACCCTAGTGTGGCTCCACTAGACATTGGCATGTTGTTGGCCAGATCTCACTAACAATGCTGTTAATACCAAGTCATAATCCTAGGAAAACCACTATTTTTAAGGTTCAAACATATGAGAAAAACATGAAGATATAATGAGTATAAAAAAATCCTAAAATTATAGAAAACATAAGGTCAATCTCGTAGTCATATATGATATGTTATACATGCACTTAAATATGGTTTTATTATAATATTATTAAGAATGTTAATAATATAAAATGTATCATTTAATAGAAAAGGCATACTATACTTTATCATTATTTATATTGGATGCATATGTATATATATATATTGATATAGATTTCATGAAGTGTAATGATAATTAACCTCTCAAAGTATGGCTTTGAGTTATAATTAACTGATGTTCATCATGGAGTATTCTATCATGTGAAAAAATATTAAGGTTAGTGTGAGTATGATTCTTTTATTAGGATATAGAATATTCTCATGAGGCACAAAAATATTTTTTTTCACTAGATGAACCACTAATTACTACACATAGAGTGTCATATGATATATATTTGGTATACTAGGGGAGAATGGTTCATATTTAGAGCCCCCAATACCTAATGTTAGTAAGATACATATAATCAGAAACTTCATAATTATATTCAACTTTATTAGGAAATTATTGAGGATTATCTAATCAGTGGGTAGTTGGGTATGTTTTTTTACCATTTCATTGTTTAGAGCTCAACCAAGATGGTATTTTTCCTCTCATATAATGAGCATGACATTTGGGCTCTCGATTGAGATTGACCTGTAATGCCTTTCCCTAGACTACTCGGATGCTACTTATACAGGGATTATATGAGAACATAGGAATGGTTACCCATATTCTATAGGATATGGGCTAGAAGTCAGTTCATTAAATAGTTTTGGGGATACTATGGTCTCTAAAGTAATAATTTAGGGTCATTTTATAATTCTAATGAAATTTTAGCATGCCCCTCCCATATAATGAATATCCAAAAAACTAGTAGACATAAATCTTGTATCCCCATAGGCCCTAAAAATCCATAATGGAAATAAATAAAATCTATCTATATGATTAATAAAAAAGAAAAATAGATATAGATATATAAATAATGTAGAGGCACACTGGACAAGACATGCAAAATAAAAAAAATTAAACTGACCTTCGACACAACATACCAGATCACCCTAGTGAAAACTCAAACTCTAGACTCCATCCAAGCTAACCTAATTAATAATTCTACACTTGGTATAGATCCCAACCAAACCTATAAGCATTGAGGACCTACTCGGGACCCAAAGTTCTATGGATGCCTGAACAGGGTGTGAGTACAACTTTGCAGGGCACCACCAAAATTATCCCATAAATAACCAGTAAATCAGTTTATGTACATGTGATATGACCACTTGAATAAATAAAATAACTACATAATAATATATAATAATATATATATATAACCATCATCTATCCCCCACTTTTAACATGACACCCAATATAAACTATAAGTACCTCAACTAGTGTCAGAGTGTCTCTGAACATGTTACCAATCATTGAGGGGATACATGTCCTACCCCTAGACCTCATAAAAATAAATTCACTAGGTGTAATTATATGATCCTAGAACATCCTAAGAATACAATATATGATTAGGTATCATCGTCGAATCATAATAACATTATAGGAATCCCATTTTTATCACCACGCCTCCTTCCAAATCATAGACTTTCTAAGAATCACATAATATCAACATGTTCATTGATAGATCCTAATAATCACTAATAATAGAATAACATGAATAGTTTCATTTCCAGATCCAAGTAATATTACCTAATTTATCACTAGGAATCCCGTTAGATCCTAGGAATCACTAGGAATCCTTCAATATCCTAGGTGTCACTAGGAATCTCTCTTGATATCATAAGGTGCAACCACCAGATCTGAGAAATGTAATCCCAGGAATCCCCCCTAATCATCAAGAATCCTTGGATCCTAGGTAGGTGATCTATGGTATCTTTCACTATCATACACCATTAGTTCATAGGTTGGTAATCCATGGAATTATTCATCATTTATATAGGGGCCTGCATCCACCCAGTGAGATCTTGTGATAAATCATCGAGTGACAACATTCGACCGATGATTTCTCATGAAATAATAATTATAATCATAATCATTATAGTGTATATTTTTCACTTATCCAACCCATATCACGTAAATGAGGTCAACCTTTCAAGTGCGCAACCTATCTGTGTAATTGCAGCCCTACCAGGCACCTGTTATTGATTTGGGTTCTAAGGTGACTCCCTCAATAATCACTAATCATTACTGTACTAACTCTCTCAGGGTTAAACATAACACCAAGGATCACATCAGGGTCCCCTAGAATATTGAATGGAATATAAAACCAACCCAGGGTCCTCTCTCTCAACCTTAACTCCTGGGTCAACTGATGAGTTTCATTTAATCATCTAATGATCATTGGTAGTAGAAAACAACCCAAGAAATAAGTGAATCTATTTTCAATAATTAAACATTTAAATAATTTGGAAAACATATATGAATAGAGTACTAGTTATTCGAACATTATAGCAACTTAACTTTTCAACATTGATGGAGTGTGTTTAAAATGATCATTGAAGAAGCAAAACAATTCTTCTAACCATTGAGTGTATACACCATCTGTTAGATCCATGACCATATCACGAGCATTCTCATATGCCTGAAAGGATTATAGTGCCTTCAATTAAGGTTATATACATGCTATGGAAAGGAAGAGAGTTTTGACTATGGCTTGATAGTCTCATACACACCAATAGTATAGGATCACATCCTCTTATATATCCATCATCAATTCTCTTCATTTCATGAATCACATCAACCATATCTAAATTATTTGGGTGTCATCACATGGTTATTGATCATTAAACCCATTGGAGTTTTCATTTACTAAACATTTCAATGAATAATATGCATTCCATAAATAAACCACCACTTTGGTTTTAAACTAGTAAAACCATTCGAGAGAGATGTTTCGTCAACTGAAAATGTATATGATTTTCATGCATATTTAATATAACATATATATCACACACAAAAACACATATAGTATATTTATTCATATTATGCATGATAATATAGATGCATCATATGCATGCATTAAATGTACACAATATAATATCACACACACACACACAGATATATATAATTCACGCATCATATGCTTGTTTACATAAATTTTATGCCTTTATATTTTAGTTCACATCTAAAAAATATCCCAAATTTACTAAAATCTCATAAGGTCTTTATTCAGAACATCACAACTCTTTTTGAATCCATCAAAACTCTTTTGAATTGGGTTTTTTCAACAAACTCCCTTTATTTTGAATAAAAACATTGTCCAAAATTTTATCTTTATCTAAGAACCTAACCGTGTGACCCTATATGACTTAGCAAAGTTGAAAACAACTAGGAAATACTTATTTCATAGTTGTAAGCAAGAAGTGTCCTATAGAAAATAATTAGTGCTACTTAAGCTACTAAGGGGTCTGGTATAATCTCTATAAAACAAATTCATATCTCTATACATACATTAAAACAATTATATGTATCATACACCTCAAATATATACCTATATTATCTCTTCATCCATCATATATAGTGAATACTAGACATGAAACATGTCAATATAGATAACACCAACTCATTTTTTCTGGATTCTCTGAAATAGATTGACCAAGTCGATGAATACATCACATGTCATTCATCTTACAGATGTGTATATCACACACCTCTCATCTATGTAGCTTAAAAAATCATATATAACTCAACTAAGCATGGTCATTAATTTCTCCAGTCTAATTCAATAAAGGGATATATTTCTTTACTTGTCACACAAGTGGAAAAATCTCATATTAGATGTACTCTAATAGACGGAGCACTTGTACAAAAACTAGTTTTTTAGATTAGATTTTTTAGATTTTTAATGTTTTTTATGTATATTTCTTTTAAAGTGATTTATAAAATATATTTTTAACATTGGTTATTAAAATTCACATTAAAATGTATTTTTATATTATTTTTCACATCAATTTTTTTAAAAAATAACATGAAAATGATCTTTAACATTTTATTTTTCTAAAAACTTAATACAAAAACCCATCTATCATGTCATGTTTTAAAAAACTGATGTGAATGACTGTTTTTCATGTCAATTTTTAAAAACTATTGTGAAAAATATGTTTTAAAAAAATTTTATTCGAGACTGTAGAACCTTATATAATTATTTTAAATAACCAACATGAAAAATATAGTTATTCATGATAGATTAAGTAGTTTAAAATTATATATTAGAAAATAAATAAATACCATATAGTGATTAATGAAAATAATAAATGAATATTTAATACAATATCATAAAATTATTAAACAATTATAAATGAAATCATCCTAGGTATTTTTATTATATGTAGTGTCCCTTGATAAATCACAATGTTGAAACAAATTTCTTCATTGTTTCTCTCACTAATTCCATGGTATCTATCTCCAAAATGGATATTTAGTATTGGTTTCGAATATAAAAATTAATAATCAATAGGGAAATGAATATTTGAGAGGGGGAAACAAAAGTCTAAGGGGGAGAAATTAAAGTTATAGAATAAAGTGGAATAAATATTGTCTAGAGTGATATATTTGTAGGAAATAATTAAAATTTTATCACGATGTGAAAAATTAAAATTTCTATATGCGAAAGAGTGAATTTAGAGGTTTAAAGGTTAAATTACATTAGTACAATGTGAAAAAGCAAATATCTATATCTAAGTTTTATTTTTAAATCATTTATTGAAATCAATGATGTTAAAAATGTTTTCTTGACTATTATTTAGGTTGTTTATTAAATAACTGATTTTAAAAACAGCCACATGATAGTTTTAAAGTTGGTTATTAAATAAATGATATTAAAAATACATTTACCATTGGTTATTAAAAACCAATATTAAAACATCAATGTTATAAATAATTTTTATACTAGTGACATGATCAAAAATATTCCAACCACCCCCATATTTTCTGTGTTATTTTATAACTTGTGTAAGTAGGGTATCAAAGTATAAATATTCTCATGCTTGGCATCTTTCCAAACTTTTGAAAGAAGGATTGATAATAAGAAAATACCCCTAAGTATATCAATGACTGTATGACATTCCATGAGATATAATTTGGTGGTTCAGTCCAAGTAATAAGACTCTACTTATTACCTCATGAATACATTATTCATACATCATATACAATACATTGTGATGAGTAATATAATATAATCATGATAATTGAAATGTCCTGACTAGATAGATAGTAAATGGTGCCTGAAGACTATGGGTCATATGGCCTCAGGTGTGCCTCCCTATATGGCAGAGGCTGCCAACTAACATCAAGGTCCTAAGGTGTGTGGGTGGGGAGACTATACCCTTATTTCAAAGTATAACACAATATTAGTAATCAGAATAGTCAATAATGGAATTATTAAATCATACAGACATAAGATAAACACCCAAGACTAGAATATATAAAATTACAAAAGTAATATCATATATACAATATGATCATGCCATTTCTCCATAAAGTTTCCAAAATAGGTATATATAAATAAGTATAATACGTTTTTCAAAATACCAAAATGATCAAAAAGGATTATCCAAACTAGAATCAGGAGCCTAGCTCAGTCCTGTACTCTCATGCTCTAAATAAATAATCAAATCAAGCATTGTACAATGGGTGATTTCTTATTTCCCTACCTACATACATAAAGTCTATCTAGGTACCCAATGGGGGCCTAAACATGGTGTGATATAACACTCAAGGCCACCACTAATGGATTCTATAAAAAATCCTATTAATGTGATTCAAGATAAACCTGTGTGTAGTATCACATGCATAAAATTATTGAAAGTAAAGTGAGAAAGTCAAGTGGTACAATCCAGCCGGCGAAGGATTTCTATAAACAATAGTCAAGCTCCCTAAACAAGGGAAGTAGTAAAATAGAAATAAACAAGTAATACTATTCAGTTTAACAACTGATACATGATACCTATACTTGGTATATCTATAAGCATTTCAAAATATCCACCATGGCCAAGATATACAACTAAATTTATAACATCCATCATGAAAACATCGTATAATCTAGTATATAACATTCACCACGGTCATAGCATATAATAATATTCATCCACAATGGTCTGGCCATGTAATCAAAAGTTTCAGACCATGAAGGTTCGAATCCAAGTAATAGAAGACCAAATCATCCACATCAATTCTAAGAAACATCTCATTAAAAATTTGGTAAAGACTTGGGTGGGGTCAAATGAGCATTTCAATAGAACATTTCCAATGTGAGCCCAAGAATTTCATATAATAGGGGTAGAAAGGCCAAAGTCATTCTAAGGAATCAGGATCCAGGGAGTAAATAGGTCAAAGGCATCCACTACCATAAACAATATCCATGGGAGAAATGTCAATGGAATCAAATGGAATCAGGATCTAATGAGTAAATAGGTACAAGGAATCCACTACCATTTCAATTCATCATTCCATAAATTATTCATTTCAAAATTATTAACATGAAATGAGTTCACCAGTCCATTCAACAATTTCCATATAAACCATTAATTCAACTCACTTTATGTTTTCACATGGAAAAGGAGGAATAAAATCTCCCTTAATATCCCAATTATATTCAATAATTTTTGTTAAAAAAGTTGCCTCTAGAAAGGAGAGCTCACACTCACCCAAAAGGGGTGTTACAACATAGAAAAGGTACATGGGAACACCTCATGGGTGGCCTAGGTTGGAGAAACAATGACTAACTATATCAAATAAACTAGTGGGAATACCTAATAGGTTCTAATATGTTCAATTTAATTATAAAATTTATTTTCAGGGTAGCATAGAAAATTTTGGTATGAAGAATAATGAAAATATGACTTATAAAACACCAAAACATATGGTAAAAGGTATAGACCACCTATTATAGGGTCATAGTATATCGCTCACCCAGTATCGAGATCTAATTCGATCTAGATCGAGAGAAAAATGAAGAATAGATAAAGAACCTTGAAATAGGGAATATTATCTTACACCTAAATAACTCCATTTATATGAAGTCAAATGAAGAGAAACAAAAGATGATTGAATAACATACCGTTGTGAATCCAATGAGATTTACGATTTTCAAATACGAGTCCGAATGAAGAAATAGTAGAAAAGCCTATGGAATTGGCTTCAAAGAATTTCTTAATCTTCCAGGTTTTATCCATTAGAGGAGAAAATAAATAGATTTAGGTTTCAAAAATTTTAACAGAAAATAGGTAATTTCACCAAGAAATACTAGGTCTCAAAATTTTTCCACTCGATTGACCAAAACATGAGCCAAATGTTAACCCTTTACTACTATAAGGGGAACCTCACATGGTTTCATATACACGATTTCAAAAACCTTGTACAAACCATGCAATTTGGAACTATTAAAAATTATAGGTTACTCTAATGGGTGTGTGCTTGAGGTTTCATAGTTTTCTCAAACCGTGTGACCTCTTGTACTATAATTTCAATAGTCACACTGTTAGGGTTAACCATGTAGTCTATCCCACACATTGTCTCCTTATAGTGTGTCCTATCTATTTTTTTTTCAAAAAGTGGTCTTATGGGCTCTGAACAAGACCAAAAAACCCCCGATACACCCATGAACTCAATGGGTACTCTCATTAGGCCATAAAAAATCATTTAAACCAAAAAAATATGTACCACATAGGAAAACCTGGGATCTTAAAATATTCACCTGTTAAAGAAATTCATCTCGAATTTCCATTCAAAGGGTGGTTAAGAATTTACCGACAATAACTCTATCCACTGATCATGTACGCCGACCTCCCACTACCAAGTCTCATTCTATAAATGTTCATTTTACCATAGCACCGATAATAGGGGAACTAAATTCCCTTGGAAAATGTTCTTGATCCTTTGGACAACACAAGAAGGATGCTCCCCAAAGGATAAATCAACATATAGATACACTTAGTAAGGATGCAGAGTATGGGATGGGTCTAGGTGATAATAGTGTGGCTGAGATATATGGAATAAGTCATGTATGAACTAGTACCTCTTAGGTAAATAAAAATGATAGGCTACCAAACAAAATCTCTCCAGAATCTCGAACAGCCTGAAATATCATAGTGAAAGCTTACCCTCTCTTAATACATTTTTTACCCTAGACTCAATGAGTATAACGACCCTCACCTTTCATATAATAAAATTACATCACATTTTAATAATACTTAATACATTATACAAACAAACAACCAAAGAACATATTAGTTTAGTGCCTTTAGAAACATGGAAATGTAAACATCAGTACATGAGTGACCTACATTATCTCCAAATATGTTATCCAAGACTAGTACCCATCTTAGACATATCATACAAGAAATATATATTTATAACACGAGGAAGGAAACATAAAAAGGGGTAACCTCTGATTCTCAGTAAGGGTGAACAAGGGAGAAAAGTAAGAATAATAATGAGCATATGGGTATGAGAACATGATCATGAAAATATAAGATCATACCCTACATATCAAAGATCATAAACATAAATCATGACATAAATCTTGGTGCTTCATATGATATGAATCATAATAAAATAAAGAAGATATGTTGTGAAAGCATAACATAGGGATAAAAAATTCAATTTTGGAAGACACATAAGCACATATAATGATTTCCATAGTAGTCAAGGAATTAATGATGAGACCATATTAGTGGAAAAAGTCCTTTACTGAATCGGTTTCACACACCGTTCTAGCCCTGTATTACTGAACTGAGTTTACTCATTTTCTAGACCTATAATACTAAACAAAATTCATTTCTCATCCCAGACCTATAATTCTGAACAGAGTTAATTTCTCATTCTATCCATATATACGTAATTTGATATAAATATTTACCTAATTAATTGGAGGGAGATATAGGTCCCACCCATCTCATAATGAAATCATACATAAATTTTCCAAAAAATCATAAACAATCATATCATAACCCATGAAATAAAATGGGTATCATAAACATGAAATCATATAATAACATATGGAAAAATATATAGGTCTCATAATCATTTAATTATATGTATAACCCATGAAAATAAGTATGTCTCAAAATCATATAACCCATGAAATAGAAATAGGTGTCATAAGCATCATTCCATCAAAACATAAACCATTAAACAAAGAATATTAATTGAAATTTAGTATTATTTCCTATAAGGGCATAAGTATCATCAAAAGATTTCATATTATAAGGAAAATAACTTGGAGGTATATTTTGAAAACATTTCTTGGGGAGAATATCATTTATTATTTAAAAAATGATCTTAAAAATATAAAAAACCTTTTGAAAAACATTTTCTTGAAAATAACATCAAATGATTATAAAGAAATATTTGAAAACCTTTTGGAAACCTTTTTCTATGAAAACATGTAAAGATAGCTTGAAAAAATTTTGAAAACCATTTTACTTATAAACTTATAAAAGGATCATGAAAACATTTTGAAAACCATTTCTTTGAAAATACTTTGAAAACTTATACAGAAGGCTTGCAAATCATTAGAAAAACACAGTCATTGAAAACATATAAAATAATCTTGAAAATATTTTGAAAAAAAATTTCCTTTAAAACTTATAAATCAAATTTTAATTTTGTTTGAAAACAATTTTCCTTGAAAACCTATAGAATAATCTTAAAAACCTTTTAAAAAACACTTTCTTTGAACAATACTTTGAAAATTTATAAATAAATATTGAAAACGTTTTTAAAACAATTTATTTGAAAATTATTTTTTTAAATGAAACATTTTCTTAAAAATTAACCTTTTAAACATGATAAAGAAGATTAATAGAAATGGTGGTAGGTAAATCCATACATGCAATACAAGGTAATAAGAACATTCCTTTTTCACGGTATAAGGTTAGAAAAATTACTTGTTCAGAAAGAGACAAGAATTTCCATTGAAAAATTTGGTAAAAGAAAAAAATGGACAAAAAATTAATTTAATTGTTATAGGAGAATAGTAAAATATCTTGGGAAACCCTTTTTAGAAAAATGGATTTGAAGGAACATAGTTGTCCGACCAAAGAGAGGATAAATTATAGATTTATTAAAACACTTTATTTACTATCTTATGTACCAAATATTATAAATATTATACCAATACATTAATAAATCATGAATATCTAGAGTAAAATAAAATTCTTGAATGTTGTTGAGATATGTATTGTAAGATTTCATCAAAGGAATCATAAACATAAAAAATCTCAAAAAGTAATGAGATTGTTTCAATAAACTCTTACCAATTGGAAACTTTAAACCATAATAGCCATGTAAGAAAATAAAATTACATTAATCTTAAAATATCATGAAAATAAGGATATTCATGATATAAAATTTCAAATGAAATATATACTCATCAAAAAATATTGGTGCATAACATGGCATGTGTGTTGAAGAAGGAAAATTGAGACAAAATTACTTTACCGATTTGGTAACTTTTGAAACATAAGTACCTTGACAGAAAGACCATAAAATGGATATGTAAATTCCCATAATTTTAAGTATAAGAATCATAAAATATATTCATGTTTAGTATATAAACCACACAAAAGTAATGGGTGGGGAATAAATCGTGTATCTCATGGAAATAAAAAGTGATATGAAATTCCCTTACCATGTTTATTGACTCTCATCGTACTCATTCAATCTACCTATATAATAAATAAAATTTCATAATACATTTTTACAATATTATATTCTTATATCTAATACCATATATGGTTTTATTATGACATTATGTTACCCACTTGTTAACCATCCTATGTTAAGTTTTCAATTCGGGTAATATCTACTTTGTTCTTCGCATGTGTATTAATTTGTTATATAGTTGATCATTATAATTATATAATGATTTAAAAAATGTAAAACATGATATAAATATCATTTATATTCATTATATTTGAATTATAATAATCTATAGAATATATAATTATGAAATGTAAAACACTATTCATGGAGACGGGAAGCCATACGTACACATGAACATTGCTTCCATTTTTATTGTTGTATTGGAAGAAAGAAGGTGAATGACATATTTTTATATATATGTATATATATAATTATTCCATTAGAATTATTATATCATATTTTTTCACTAAACCCATCCTTAATACATTCTATGTAGTGGGTGAATGAATCACATCGCTTTGAGGGGGCGTTAGTCCCCACTTCCTCAAACAAAATTATCATATTTACACCAAATGAGAATTATAAAGACATGTGTTTTAAATGGATGAAATATGATTAAATAAATAATAAATATAATATATAAAATATATAAATATAGTGTTTATAATAATTTCCACCATGAAAGGCAGTAAATGAAAAAAATGAACAATCATCATTTCGTGAGGCGGTAGTTCACCCTACACGTAAACAATATGTTAATTACCCATTAGATTAAGGCGTGTGTAAGATTAGGTTGAACCCTTAGATTAAAAAAATACTATTATATTGATGATACTTATTCTTTTATACAATCATGGAATAAAGAAATTAGAGGGTTTGAGAAACAAAATAAAATAAAAGAGTATGAGAGAAGGTGCTACATCTTAATCGGGTAACTCCTTTTGGGTTTGTGCCAAAAGGATTACTTGGAAGAATTTTTGTACAAATGGAGGCTTCAAGGATGAAGGGAGGATTTTTTGGAGGATATTTTATCAGATAATTTCTGAACCTAAGTGGTTTTATAGGTGTAAATAATTGGAGGAGAGTAGGCCTTTTTATAGTGGAGGAGGAGTTGTACTCTTTTAAATCTTTGGAAGAGGAATTCCACCCACGTTTTTAACATTGTAAGTGGATACCATAATGTAAAAAATTAGACCAAAGTGATTATATGGTCTAAATATGGACATAAAATGTCACTTGGTAAAGTTTCTAGGTTGTTTTGGATATTAAATTTAAGTTTTAGTCTTTTGTTAAACTTAATTTTACCTTATTTGTTTTAATTAATTTTAATTACATTCACTAATAATTTTGGTAAAAAACTAAGTTAAAATTATTAGACATTATAAATTATGATGATTCCAAATATGGAATCTATTTTCAAAATTCTAATAACATATGTGGTATAAATTAATTTATAATTAATCCTATAGTCGGGTCGACAATACAGGTTTTTAAAGTAAGAACATTCAAAAGTTTGCTAAGTTTTTATACCCAATTTCAAAGTTAAATTTATCTCAATAAACTAAATTGTATTAATTAATAAAAATATTATCTAATTAAAATTTTAAAACAATTTAAAATTTAACCTAAACTTATATGTAAATTATATAAAAAAGTCATTTTTGTCACGACCCGTCATCGGGGCCCGTGTCGTGACTACCCCAAGCCCGCCTTCCATAGGCCAGGGGCTGGCGACTAGCACCAAAGGAAAATATCCCGATAACTGGGAAGTCATTGCCTTTATAAAAGAAAACAAAACACCACAGAGTACAAGCAGAAGTAAACCCTAAGTACAAGGGATAGAATACAAATCCAACTGAAAGTACAGCTACAACTGAACAAAAGTACAACAGAAAAAGACAACATCTGGAAGAACGAAAGTGGCTCCTGGGTTGTCCTCCTCGGATCCTACTTGAAGGGTAGGTACAGAGAGCCTTCACAATGCTCTCTCCCTTAATCATTCTCCGTGTGTCGTCTCGTCCTGAATTCCACCTCCGGATACTGACTCGTCGTGTGGTCCACCTCCGGGTACTGACTCGTCGTGTGGTCCATCTCCGGGTACCGTCCAGTCCTCGAACACTCGGCCTCCGTCAGCACTGCCCGTCGTCTCCAACCAACACAATGAGGTGCGGGAATAGCCCGTGCAGGGGTGAGTATAACGATACTCAGTCGGGTCCCCGAGACCCTCAGGGTCTCACTAAATCCAACAAGGATAACCACAAAGAAGGATCTCAACAGATAACCCTTACTTAGGTATAATCCCATACTTATACCTAAGTTATTAAGTAACCCATCTCAATCATGAGGAAACACAAAGGTTATGAAATCAACGGATAACCACTACCCAGGTATATGCCCATACATATACCTAAGTTATCAAGTGACCCATCTCAATCAAGAGGTAAAAACAAAGGTCATAGACTCAGCTCAAACCAGGATTTTCATTATCAAAACCGTAACTACTGATGATCCCGTCTCTAGAGTGTACAGTGATCCTGTCACAACTCCGAGGTACTACTCACTAACCTAAGACTACTGAGGTACTCCTCCTGTCGAGTACCGTGGGTCTGTCACCTCACTCAGTAGTGCTCCTCCACCATGGGTCTGCCACCTCACAGAGTAGTGCTCCCCCTCATAGCCTACAGAGGTACTCCTCCTATCGAGTACCTCGGGTCTGACACCTCACACAGTAGTGCTCCTCCTCCATGGGTCTGCCACCTCACAAAGTAGTGCTCCCCACTAGGCTATGCTAGTCACTCCGAATTGAATCGGACAAGCAGTCATCGGTCACAGCCAGCTACACAGTCTCCGTACTCTGTATGCTCGTCTCCGGGAGGGTCCGCTCCACGAGCTACAGGATTCTACTCCAAGTATCACAAGTCCCAAGAAGAAGTATCTCAAAGTACCTACTCGTCAAAGGGGTCTCAACGCAACAGACGATGCGTCAATCAGACGCCCAGTCTGTGAGTTATTAGCCTTTTCGTCCCAAGGGCCCGGTTGGTTTCGTGTGTGAACCAACCCGGCTGTATCTCAACTGTGCCCGAACTCTCATAGATTATACTCATAGGGACCGTTTCTCAACGTGATCACCAACGCCACTGACGGTCCGTCAAACGGACGTTCGGTCTGAAAGATATCAGCTTTTCCATTCCAGGGGCCCGGTTGGATTTCGGGTACAATCTAACTCGACCATACTCCAACTGCATCCAAACCTAGTGCGAAGTATGCCAAAAGTTTCGTCTCCTCAAGAGGAATCCAACAAAGTCGACGACACATCAATCGGACGTCCGGAGGTCAAGATATAAGCGTTTCTACTCCGAGGGCCCGGTTGGTTTCGTGTACGAACCAACTCAGCCGAACCCAAAGTACTCCGAAACCTTGAGTGTAATATACCAAAACGACCGTCTCGATCCAAATATCACATCGAAGCTGACGGCGCATCGTTCAGAGGTCCGCAGCCCAAGTTATGGGAAAAAGACCGTGAAAGGTCCGAAAGTGGGGGTTTTGGGCTCAGACCGACCCGGCCCGAGACCCCCTGGGTCGGCCCAAACCGGGTCAACCCGAACTGGGTCCGGGTCGGCCTGCTTGGGTGCAGCCCGGCCCGGCCTGGGCGTGGCCTAGCTCAGTGGCCCAGCGCGCTGGCCAGGTGGCTCGGCCGAACGGCCGAGCCGTTCGAGAGTGCGGGGGGGGGGGGGGGGGGGGGGCTGCCCCCTGCCGTTTGTAACCGCGACCCCCATAATGGGGGCCGCTCTTTGCTGGCCAGCCGGGGGTCGTAACCCCCTGCTCTCCCCCCTGACCGGCCGGCCCGCTCCAGCCGGCCCGCTTCTGCCGCCACGGGACCGGCGAGGGCCGGTCCCCCTGCTCTGACGCCGGTGGCCCGGAACCGGTCGCCGGTCCCCCTGCTTCGTTGCGGCCTAAGCCGTGGATTATTCTTTCCGGCGCGGCGTGACGGCGCCACGCCCCTCCACCGCGGCCCCGCTCCGGCCGCGGTGTCTTCAGGTTTCTTTTCTGGCGTGGTGCGACAACGCCACGACTTGGTTTGATTTTCAAATGCATGGCGCGACGCCGCCACCCATCCTTGCCGCTCGTTCCCATGCGGTGCGACGGCGCCGCGTCACTTTCCTTTGAACCGCAACAACACAAAATAATAATGGAGGAGGGTCAGCCGTGTTTGTGCGGTCCGGCCCCCTCCCGTTAAATGATAGCAAGCGGTCCAATTGAACGTGGATAGATGACGGAAGTAATTCACGTAAAGAAATGCATAAAACCCCCACCTTAACAAATGTTTTCGAACGATGGTGTCGCGGAAAACGGCGTCGTGGGGTGAGGTTCCGTATATGCCGACGGAGAACGTCCGAGGAGGAAGCAACGTCTCCCTTCCTTTCACATGGAGAGAAAATTGAAAGGCGGAAAGTCGTTGGCGAGTTCCCACATCGGTGCCTCCTCCTTTGTTGAGGAAGAAGAAGTCAGAAGAAGAAGAAAAAGAAGAAGTTATTTAAAAACTCCCAAGCTCTATTCCCTTACCCTTAACACCACAAAATCCAACCCTTAACAAAATAATGGTTCCACATTATTTAATCAACCCAAGCCAAGCTTTTCCAAAATAAATTCAAAATTTGAATTCACTTAATTAATGTGTGTGTTGGATAGAGTTAATGAGGGAGAGAGTGAGGAAATGTAAGGTTACTAAAATAAACATAAGTTTAAAAAATTTAAGAGGGAGTTAGGGAGTTTAAGAGGAATGTGAAGGGGTGGGGTTCGTGTGGGACCCACCTCACCTTTAATCCTCTCATGGGTGGTTAACTCCAAGTGGGTCCCACCCCTAACTCCCATACATAGGTTATAACAACTTAAGAGAGGGTCAAAGTGTTGTAACACAACACTTAATCCACTTAACAAGAAAAGAAAATATAATTGTAATAATTATATTTTATCCCTCACATTTTTAAAAAAAACTCCTCCCGAGAAAATGCAACTCTAGAAAGGGTCTTCTTAAGAAATTACCGGCACTGCGGTTCCATCGGTGCCCTTGGATTTCGATTCCGTGCACCGGTTCAAAAGATAGAAAAACCCGCTCATTTGTTCACTGAACGTACCCGAGATAAACTTCGGAAATTGATTTCGGGCACACCGAGCCTCGAAATCAGGCGCTGTCAGAAACTACGTTCTTGTAAAATCCCAAAAAAAATTTAGAAAAAATTTCCCTTGAATTTTACAGGTCTTTACAATTTTGAACTAAAATTCAGTATTTTCACTATTTATTAAAAAATAAAACATCATAGAAAAATACCAAAACATTACCAAAACATAATTATTATATTATTATTTCAATTATGATGTTTATTTTGACATATTAAATCAATAAAATGTCTAAAAATGGGATTTAAAATGGGTTCTCCATTAAAATGTGGTAAAAAAGCCTTAATAAAAATATTGGATTTTAAGCATCAAATTGTGTTTGTTCTTATCTTATGTCTATAAAATCAATTGGATGAATATAAAAATTATTGTATTGAATATATAACATATATATTACATTAATATCACTCTCTAATTATAATCAATTTAATTTATTAGTGTAAAAATACTTTATGACTATAAAAATAATAATATTTCCCTTTATATTCAATTGGTTTTCATATTCATTTCAAATTAATTGGTAACCTATGAATTCATCATATATTTTCATAAATTAATTTATACTTCTCATAACCACTAATTTAACAGATAGGTTATATCTTATTATATTAATTAATAACAATTTAATGATGTACCATTGTTCGGTAAAAATCAGTCGTGTGTGTTACACCAGCCATCGAGGAAAGTCGTTGTTGCATTTAACATAAGATAACCTTGGTGTTCCATGTAAAGAAAGATAGTTTTTTTATTTCATGTAGTGCACTATCAAATTGGTGTTTTATAAAGTGCAGGAAAAACATAGTTCTTTAATATAAAATAAATCATCTTCTGTGTTTGCGTGAAATGGAAAATATCAAAAAGTTTAAATTAATTTAAAAAAATCACAAAATCTTGGGGTGTTACATTCTAACCAATTTAAAAAAAATTTATCCCTTGAAATTAATCTGTGTTATCAAGGGTTTAGTACTTGAAAGTTTCATTCATATAAACCCACATCGTAAAAATGGATACTAAGACCTCCCTTAAAAAGAGAAAGTTGGAACCATAATGGTTACCCAATGTAACATATAACTAGGTTTCCACATATGGGAACATAGGTTGGGAGTAGAGATTGTAAAAGGAGGAAAAGTTTAAATATTTATAGGGAGTGATTGAGGTCATCAATCACAAACAAGTGAATAATTAAAGAAAATTTGAGTGCCTCAATGTCATAAATATGTGATGATTTAAAAGGACATCACTTGAATAAAATTATGGTATTAAGAAAACAAATTTTCTTTTGATAATTATCTTAACGTTGAGTAATTATTTTATTGACCATAAATATAAGGAAATATACTTACTTGATATATTTCTATAAACAAAATTTCATTCTTTAGTTGTGTTTTTATCCATTTCTAATTCATCCATTACTTTAAGAAATGGATGTCCAGAAATTGACTTTGATGCCTGAAGTACTAAAATACACTTTTAGCAGATCTGAAGGAAATTAAAAGAATGAAAATTATAACTATTTTTCTATAACTATTGTTTAAAATAAATATGGTTAATACATTAATCTATAAGCATAAAAATTAACTCTACTTGTTCATCATTATTAATTATTCAACAAAAAATAATTACACAATAATCTGGACTTCGCATAGGCTAGTGGTAGGCATGAAACACTTATCGTCCTTAATTCATGGTTTCAGGACCTGTGACCTTTCTAGACATCATTGGTTGTCACCTGAAATTAATTTTGTCCTTTTCTAAAACCATGCTAATATAATTTCTAAAATAAATATGTTGGAAACCTTTGAAATAAGTTTAATCACTAAATTTCCTTTTAACAAAAGTTTGAAATACAAAATCAGTGCATGAATACTTCCTCTAAAGTTTAACTTAAAATTTTCATGAATTTTTAACCTTATAACCCTTCTAAAATATGAAAATTGAAAACATTAGAAAAAAATTCATGAAATCAGCTTTACATTGATCCCCAAATATCATTAAGTACCACTTGGCTGTCACATTCCAAACAAGTGAATACCTTCATAGATTATTCTCTTAAAACATGGTAATAACTTGAATTACCATAAAAAATTCTTGAAAACATGCATGATTACTTATTCCATAGATTACTGTATATATTCTATAAATCAAATAAGTTGTAAACTTCATCCATGATATCATAAATTACTTGTCAAGATGTCCTTAATTATTTCCAAGGTTATTAGTACTCTACAATTTATTTATATCCAGAATATATTTATCCAAACAACATTATTATAATATAAAAAACATATTAAGGGTTATATTTCCCTTAATCATGTGTTTTCTATGGACATCACCTTGAAATTAAATCACTTTTCTATTCCATCATATCCATTCAATGTATTCTTTTCAATCATTAGTGAAAAAACATAAATTGTACAATCCATATATATTTCACCTTTCATAATTATTGAATCCAAATCCATAAAAACATCAATTACTTCATCGTTAAGACATTACAAAGGCTATATAATCCTATTACATAATACCACTTTCCTTTCACATTTCATATGTAGTCTCATCATCATCTAAAATGACCCCATAACTGACACCACCTTACTGATTCTCTTCATAGGATTTACTATTGGTACATTGAGTTTCGTAATGACCATTTATTACACACAGAAAACTCTTATCCTTTAATGGATAATTAGGGAGGCCAATATTTTCATCCATTTCGTTAATAAAACTCTTTATTTTTCCCTTGCAGTAAATTTATTTGTGTCCTTATTTTCCATAGTCAAAAAAAATTCTTGTTCCTCTAAGACATTCTCTTAGGTTATTCTTTCCCTATTCTTATAACAAGTGAAACCAAATGTTTTTTCCTCTATGGTCTCCATTACCTGAACTCTTAGCAAACTCCTTCTTTATCTTCCTTATAGAGTTTGAGAGTTGGTTAAGGTACACCTTGTTAATCATGTTCTGTGAAAACTTATTAGGCATGATCACAACATCTTTAACTCTAGTGATAATATGACTTAAATTCTCATCAGAAAATAATCCATCACATTTAATTTTATTTTAGTTCCTTACAGCTCCCTCCAATGACTAAAACCATAAGCATTGTGTGATCATTACTTATAATTGTAGAGAACCACATAGTCCTAAAAAGAATTACTTATAGGATGTATAAATCATGAAACCTTACTTAATACATGACACTATAGGTTCATCCTAGTTTATTCATAGACAAATTATATTCATGAAGAGTTATGTGAATTCCCAAAACATATCCCCTAGTAGTGTCAAACTAGGTGTGTAGCAAGACCCATTATTGTGTACCAGATTACCCCGAGTCAGGCCCAGAACATCTTATCGGAGTTGTTACCCCAAGGTACATCTGTAATTGAGCCACATACACAAGTAGTATCCAGAAAGGGATGTATTTATAGGAAACCACACACTCTATCCTTTACCAAAATTCCAAGACATTTTCCTATATTTTCCATATCCTAAGACTTATCCATAGAAATGTACTTAGGGCTCTCACTAAGGTTTTTTCATCATATCTTCTAATGTTTAACTAAAAATTTTCTTTAATACAAACTATAGGGACACTCTATTTTCATAAATTAGCATTACATCACTTTTTTGGAATATTTAACACATTATACAAACAAATACCCAAAGACCATATTCATTTAGTAGCTTTAGAAACATAGACACCTAAACAATAGTATATAAGTGAGATAAAATATATATTACTAGGTTCTACAAGACTAAAACCAATCTTAGACATATCATATAAGAAATATATCTTCATATCCCATGGAAGGAAACATAAAAAATGGGTGACCTCAGATGCTCATTAAGGGTGAACAAGGGATACATGTAAGCATAATCATGAGAATAAGGGTATGAGAACATGATCATGAAAATATAAGATCATACCCTATATATAAAATATCATAAACATTAATAATGGAATAAATATATTCACTTAATTATACATGATTCATAATGAAATAAACAACATAAACCATGAAATCATAACATAATAATAAATCATGAAATTGTGGAAGACATATAATCATATATAATTATTTCCATGGTAGCCAAGGAATTACAACCAAGGCCATCCAAGTGGAAAAATTATTTTAATGAACTGGGTTTACACCTCGTTCCATCCCTGTATTACCCAACTGAGTTCACTCCTCAATCTTTCTCTTTAATACGGAACCAGTTTCATTTCTCATTCCAGCTCTGTAATTATGAACTGAGTTCATTTCTCATTCTAACCATGTCTATCTCATGAGATATAAATCATTACCCAATGCATTGGAGGGAGATATAGGTCCCAACCATAACATAATTAAATCATAAATACATGTTCAAAAAAATAATAAACAATCATATCATATCCAATGAAATGAAATGGGTATCATAAAAATATTATCATATCTTAACCTGTGAAAAATGATACAGGTTTTTAATCATTTCATCATATGAATAACCCATGAAAAGAAGTGGGTTTTAAAATCATATAACCAATGAAAGAGAAATGGGTGTCATAAGAATCATTCCATAAAAACACAAACTATTCAAGAAATAATATGAATAAAACCTTTGTATTATTTCCTAGAAGGGAATGAGTAGCATCAAAAAATGTAATCTTAGGAAGAAAATAAATTAGAGGGATATTTTGAACAAATTTCATGAGAAAATAATTTTATTTGAAAAGTATCTTTAAACCATAAAAAAACGTTTGAAAACCATTTTCTTGAAAATAAACTTCATTGATTATAATTAAATCTTTGAAAATATTTTGGAAATTTGTTTCTTTGAAAACAAGTATAGATAACTTGAAAATGTTTTGAAAACTATTTTATTTGAAAAATTATTAAAGGATCTTGAAAATTTTTAGAAAATCATTTCTTTGAAAATAATTTTCAATATTATAAATATTTCTTAAAAATCATTTTAAAACAATTTTCCTTGAAAACATATACAAGAATATTGAAAAATTTTTGAAATTTTTTTTCCTTGAAAACTTATAAAACAAGATTGAAATAATTCTGAAAAAAATTTCCTTTAAAACTTATCAATGATGTTTAAAAACATTTTTGAAAATTAATTTTCTTGAAAACCTATAAAATAATCTTAAAAACCTTTTGAAAAAGTCTTTACTTGAAAATTACTTTGAAAATTTATAAAGAAATATTGAAAACGTTTTGAAAAACAATTCATTGATTTAAAAAAACATTCTTAAAAATTAAACTTTTAAACATACAAAGGAAGCTTCACACGAATGACAGTAGGAAAATCCATACATGCCATACGTGGTAAGAAGAATATTCTTTTGGTACAGTAAAAGGTTAGAAAAAATCATTGTTTGGAAAGAGATTATAAGATTCATTTGAAAACCTTGGTAAAAGAAAAAAAGGGAAAAAAATTCCTTTTACTTATTATAGGAGAATAGTAGAATATTCTTAGAAACCCTTTTTATAAAACATGGTTTTGAAGGAAAACTAATGTTTGACCGAATAGAGGGTAAAGTCAGGATTTCTCAAAAACTCTTTCTTAACTATATTATGTACCAAATAGTATAAATATGGTACCAATACATGAATAAATCATGAATAACCATAGGATATTAAAATTCATGAATGTTCTTGAGTGATGGATCATAATATTTAATCAAAGTATAAACATATATAATCTCAAAAAGTGATGAGATTATTTCAAAAAACTCTTACCACTGGGTAACTTTGAACCATACTACCCATGTATTAAAATGGAATGAAATTAATAATAAAATATCATTAAAATAAATAGATTAATTATATAAACTTTCAAACTAAGTATATACACCTCATGAAAAAATATAGGTGAAAAACATGGAATGTTTCTCAAAGAAGGAAAATTGAGACTACATTACTTTACCGATTTGGTAACTTTTAAAAAATAATCCCCATGACAGAAAAATCATTAAATTGAAATTTAAATAACAAAAATTTTAATTATAGGAATCGTATAATGTATCCATGGGTAGTATACACACAACATAAAGGAATGGGTGGTGAATAAATCAGTTATATCATGGAAATAAAAATTGAGATGATATTCCCTTACCTTGTGTCTTGAATCTCGTCATACTCATTCAAAACACCTATATAATAAATATAAATATATTAATTTTTTTAACTGAACCATATTATTATATATAGTACCATATATACTTTTATTACAATCTTATATTACCTTATTTTTAACCTTCATATGTTAAGTCTTTACTTCTAGTAATATCCTCTTTATTTTTACCATGTGTCTTAATTTATTATATATTTGGTCCTTATACTTATATCATGATTTATATAATTTACACCATGATATAAATATCATATAAATTTATTATATGTGTATTATAATAATCTATATAATATAAAAGTATGAAATGGAATACACCTTTCTTGGAGATGGTAAACCGTACTACGCATAAATGATGTTTCCATTTTTATTATCATATTGAAAGAAAGAAGGTAAATGAAATATGTGTATATATATGTATATATGTCATTATTCTAGTATAATTATTATATCATATATTATATAAGTTCACTAAACCCATCCTTAATACATTCCATGTAGTGGGTGAACGAATCACATCGCTTTGAGGGGGAGGTAGTCCACACTTCCTCAAATGAAATTATCATATTTTTACAAAATGGAATGTATAAAGAGATGAATTGTAAAATGATTAAATAATATTAAATACATAATAAATATAATATATAACATATATAAATATATTCTCCATAATAATGTTCTCCATGAGAGGCGTTTAAGGAAAACAAAAAAATCATCGTTTCGTGAGGCGGTAGTTCACCGTACACGTAAACAATATGTTCGCTGCCCATTAGATGTAGGTGTGTGTAAGTGTAGAAAAAAACCATAGAATAATAAAATACTAGTATATTTAAAATAATGGTTTTTTATACTAACATGGAATAAATATATTGGAGGGGTGGAGAAATAAAATAAAAGAAAGGAACTTGAGAGAAGGCGTTACCTCTTAATCGGGTAACTCCTTTTGGGTTTGTTCCAAAAGGCTTCCTTAGAAGTCTTTCCACCTAAAGGGAGGATTTAAGAGGGTAGAGATAATTTTTGGGAGGATATTTTAGTAGGTCTTTTTAAAACCTTAGTGGTCTTAGAGGTGTAAATAAGTGGAGGAGATAAGGCCTTTTTATAGTGGAGGATGAGTGGTACTCTTGTAAATATTTGGAAAAGGAATTCCTCCCACGTTTTTACCATGTAAAGTGGATCCCATAATGAAAAAAGTAAATAAAATGGAGTATATGGTCTAAATATGGCCAGAAAATGGTATTTAGACATGTTTATAGGTCATTTTGGGTCTTATATTTTAGGTTTTTTCCTTAGTTAAGCATAAGTTTACCCTGATTGATGAAATTAATTTTAATTACATTCACTAATAATTTTTTTCAAAGACTAAGTTGAACTTATTAGACAAAAAAAAATCATTCTGATTCTGAATATGGAATCTATTTTTAAAAGTTATATTCAATGAATTGGCATAAATTAATTTAAAATCAAACCTACAGTCGGGTTGACAATGCAGGGTTTTAAAGTAAAAACATTTAAAAGTTTGCTAAATTTTTATACCCAAGTTCAGTTATAAATTAATATTAATGACCTAAATTTTATTAATTTATAAAAATATTATCTAATTAAAATTTTAAATCAATTTTAAATAAAATCTAACTTTATAAATAAATTATATGAGAAAGCAGTTTGGACTAAAATTCAGTACTTTTCACTATTCGTTAAAAACTAAAACTTAAAAAAAAACAAAAATTTAAACTAAATTAATTATTATGTTCTAATTTTAAATATGAAGTTTATTTTTACATATTAAATCCATAAAATTTTCAAAAATTGTATTTAAAATTGGTTTTCCATCAAAAGGAAAAAATGCATTAATAAAAATATTGAGTTTTAAAAATTAAATTGGGGTTGTTCATATATTATATATATCAAATATATTGTATGAATATAAATATTATTTAATTGAATATATAACATATATATTAAATTAATATCACTCACTAATTATAATTAATTTAATTTTTTAGGGTAAAAGATCTTTATGAAAATAAAAATAATAATATTTCCCTTTATATTAAATCACTTTTCATATTCATTTATAATTAATTAGTAACCTATAAATTCATATTATATTCATGTAACCATATATTTTCATAAATAATTTAATACTATTCATAACCACTAATTTAATAGATCGGTTATATCTTATTATATTAAGTAATAACATTGTAATGATATACAATTGTTCAGTAAAACTTGTTCTTGCGTGTCACACAAGCTGTCTAGGAAAGTTATTATTGCATATAATGAAAGATAACCTCATTGTTCCATGTAGATAAATCTTAAGATTATGTTGCATGTATTTCACGATCAACTTGGTGTTTCCTACAATGAAATCCATACATATAACTTTAATATATGATAAACTATCTTCAGTGTTTGCGTGAAATGAAAAATATCAAAAAGGTTAAATAAATTTGAAAAAAAATCTGAAAATATTAAGGTGTTGTATTCTACTACACTTTAAAGGAATTTCTCCCTTGAAATTCATATGTGTTATCATAGGATTAATACTTGAAAGTTTCATTAAAATAAACCCACATCGTATAAATGGATACTAAAACTTCCCTTAAAAAGTGAGAGTTAGAACCATAAAAGTTATGCAAAGTAACATATAACTACATTTCCATATAGGAAAAATAGGCTGGGAGTGAATATTGGACATAGAGGAAAAGAGTAAATATTTATTTGGTGTGATTGAGGTTATACATAAAAAACAAGTGAATGATCAAAGAAAATTTGAGGGCCTCAAAGTCATAAATCTTTAATGATTTAAAAGTCCATCAGTTCAACAAAATTAAGGTATTAGGACAACACATTTTATTTTGATCATTATCCTATCATTGATTAATTTTTTTATTGACCAATAATATAAGTAAATCTAATTACTATAATATTTATATAAACATTATTTCATCCTTTAGTTGTGATTTTATCAATTTATAATTCATCTATTACTTTATGAAATGGATGTACATAAATTAACTTTGATGTCTGAAGGGCTAAAATACACTTTTTACAGATATTAAGGCCCATAAAAGAATTAAAAGTGCAACTGTTTGTCTCTAACTATTATTCAAAATCAATATGGTTAATACATTAATTTTTAAGCATAAAAAGTAACTATACTAATTCATCATTAATAATTATTCAACAAAAATAATTACACATTAACCTGGACAACATGTTGGCCAGTGGTAGGCATGAAACCCTTATCGTCATTCGGCCATGGGTTCAAGACCCATAGCCTTTCCGACCATGATTGGTTTTCACCTGACATAAATTATTTCCTTTTATAAAACCCTGATAATATAATTTCCAAAATAAATAATATAGACAACCTTAAAATACGTTTAATCTATAAATAGCCTTTTAAGCAAGGTTTTCAATACAAACTTAGTGCATAAATACTTCCTCCAAAGTTTAACTTAAACTTTTCATGAATGTTTAAGATTAAAATGCTTATCAAATATGAAAATATAAAACATTAGAATTATAGTCACTAAATCATCTTGACATTGATGGCTCATATATCACAAAGTACAACTTGAATCTCACATTCCAAACATGAGAATACCATCATAAATTATTATCTTGAAACATGGTAATAACTTGAATTACTATAAATACTTCTTGAAAACATGAATAATTCCTTATTACATAGATTACTAGATATATTCCATAAATCTAAGAAGTTGTAAACATCATCCATGACAGAATAAAATTATTTTCAACAAGTCCTTAATTAGTTCCAAGGTAATTAGTACCATCAAATTTACTTATATCCAATATATCGTTATGAAAACAAGATTATCGTAACATATGAAACATATTAAGTATTATCTTTTATTTAATCATGTATTTTCCATAGACATAACCTTTCCATTAAATCACTTTTTTATTCCATCAGATCCATTCAATGTATTCTTGTAAATCATTAGTGACAATACATAAACTGGAAAATCATTATATATTTCACCTTTCATTATTCTTGAATGCAAATACATAAACACATTTATTACTTCATCCTTAATAAATTAACATGGATACCTCTTCCTATTACATAATACCTATTTCCATTCACAATTCATCTCTATTCTCTTCATTATCCTCAATGTAATAATAACTCACACCACCTTGTTTATTCTCTATAGGATATTTCCTCCTGGGAAATTGAATTATATAATGGCCATTTATTCCACACTTAAAATAATTAACCTTCGATGATGACTTAGGAGGGAAATATTCTAATCCATTTCATTAACTGAACTCTTCATTTTTCCCTTACAGTCACTTTATTTGTGTGAGTATTTTCCATAGTCAAAACATTTTCTTGTTCCTCTAAGACATCCACTTAGGTGATTCTTTCCACATTCTTGTCATAAAGGAAACCTAATATTCTTTCCTCAATGGTCTCCATTACACAAAATCTCAGAGAACTCCTTATTTCTATTTATTGGGGATTCTGAGAGTTGGTTAAGGGACACATTATTAATCATGTTATGTGAAAACTAATTAGGCATGATCAAAAAATATTTTACTCTAGTGATCATCCCCCTTGACTTCTCATCAGAAAATTCTCCATCACATTCATTGTCAATCAAGTTCCTTCCAGTTCCCACCATTGAATAATACTAAAAGCATAATGTGATCATTACTTAAAATAAAATAAATCCATATAGTAATAAAAAATAATTACTTATATGATATCTAAATTATAACACCTTAATTAATCAATGAACCTTTAGGTTCATCCTTGGTTATTCATAGAAAAATTATATCTAAATCCTTCTTGATGGTTCATGATGAGTTTTGTGAATTCCCAAAGCATATCCCCTGAGAGTGTGAAACCAGGTGTGTGGAAGGCCCGTTGTCATGTACCAGATTACCCTGAGTCAGGACCATAGCATCTTTTCAAATTTATTACCCCAGGTAAATCTATTTTAGATTCACATCCACATATAGTATACAGAAAAGGATTTATCTCTAGGAAATAGCTCACTCTATCTTTTACCAAAATTATTGTACATTTTACTATACTTTTATATATCCTTAGACTTATCCCTAAAAATGAACTTCGGGTTCTCACTATGGTTTTATCATCCTTTTTTCAAAATGTTAACCAAACCATTACTCTAACACTGACTATAAAAACCCTCACTTTTCATACATTAACATTACATCACTTTTTTGGAGTACATAATACATTATACAAACAAACTACCAATGACTATATTAGTTTAGTGCCTTTAGAAACATGGAAGCATAAACATTGGTACATGAATGAGTTACATTATCTCCCACTAGGTTCTCCAAGACATGCACCCATCTTAGACATATTATATAAGAAATATATCTTTATAACCTAGGGAGGGAAACATAAAAAAGGGATGAGATCATATGATCAGTTAGGGTGAACAAGAGAGACATGTAAGAATAATCATGAACATAAGGGTACGAGAACATGGTCATGAAAATAAAATATTATACCCTTCATTTAAAAGATCATAAACATGAATCTAGATATAAAGATTTCCAGTTCATAAGGCATAAATCATATGGAAATAAATAACAAAATCTGTGAAATAATAAAAAAGGAATAAAACATGGAATTGTGGTAAACACATAAGCAAATATAATGATTTACATAGTAGTCAAGGAATTACTACTGAGGCCATACTAGTGGAAAAAATCCTTTACTGGATAGGGTTCACATCTCGTTCCAGCTTTCTGTTACTGAACCGAGTTCACTCCTCATTCCATCCCTATAACATTGAACCGATCTCATTTCTCATTCCAGCCCTGTAATTATGAACCAAGTTCATTTATTATTCAATCCATGTATATAAGGACCCAACCATTAAACATTACATAATCTTGAATTAAATGAATAACTCACATTCAGGATCTTTTTGGGTTTATATTTTTAGAGAATTAGTACATAACTATTACATATCAACTTGAATATTACAAATCAAACACTTCTACTATAACCGATTTTTTTAAATCCGTAAATAAAACAAGAGTTCTTTTCTTGATATAAATCTTCTTGAATACTTCCTTTCTCTTACCCTTCCTTATAACATGTGAAAAAATTTCAAAAAAATGGTATGATAATAAAAAGCTTAGTAAGGGATATAATATAATGAAAGGAAACATTAACCCATCAAAAATACAAATCAATGAAACCAAAATTTTCAATCATAACATACCTTCTAAAATCATAATATTTATGAATAAAACATAGTAATCACAATTCATAAAGGTAACTTAAGGTATACATAACATACCTATATTGTAGCTATCACAACTACATAGGGAGTCACATTTGGAATACCCATCAAAGTATATTCCCTAAATCTATTCGGAGAAACATTCAGGTTTACCTCCTTCACATTACCCAATGCATTGGAGAGCTATCTTGGGCTCACCCACTAGGTTTATCATGAAACCACCCATATACGTAATAATGGCCAAGAACCATAACATAATCATAACACATAACTTAAGCATAAAGAAAAGATAACATTCCCACATTGCAATAACAATATAACATTTTAAGATATTGAAATAATAAATCCATTCTAAAAACCATTTTCCATACCAAAATAAGTTGAAGGAGTATATGGTATTTATTTTTCTTTTGAAAACATTAAGGCTTGTTAAGGAAGACATAGATCAAATAATACCCACGATGGTGAAAAAATGGTCATTGTCACCGCTTACGTTAAGAAAAGAAACATTCCTTTTTTTCATTTAGTAAAATGCTTCGTAGAGAAAATATTAACTTTGAATTAAATGAAAAGTCAAAAGGGTTTTATAAACCGTATAAAATAAAGTCGTGTAGAAATCAAAAGATTCCTCAATAAAAGGAGATTGAGATGAAGTCCTGTACAAAGACGGTATTCTTAGATTAAGGACAAATCAATTACATAATTATGAGTGAAAAATATAAATACACCCATTATAAGTGGATATTAAGTGTAAAAAAATCAGAGGTAATCCAAACATTTTCATAGCACAACATAATCAAGAAGTAGAGGTTTAACCCAAAGAATTGAAATTGGGTTAAGAAGTTCCCTTTTAGAAATTCGACAGCCTAACAACGCCACTTTAAAATTCATAAAATGAGTTAATGAGAGATAAAAAATGGTATATCATCACTTGGGCATAAAATTTATATCAATAAATATATATAATAACATATCCCAACATAAAAAGATATAAATTAAAAGACCTAACAAAAATAAGTCTTAAAAAGAGGAGGGTGAAAGGTTCCCTTACCGATTTGGGTAACTTTCGAAACATACACCCCATGATATAAGAATCATATAATGAAGATAAAAATATCCATAAATTAAAATATATTACACAAAGAATACAATCATGGAAAATACACACACCACACAAAAGGAAATAGTGGAAAATGTAGCATGAATCTCACGATAATAAAAGTGAGATAAAAACCCCATACCTCGTAGTAATAAATTGAGTCGTATGAATAAAAGATAATAAGCACAAAATGAATCAAAGAATAACATGAATATAAATATAATAATGATAATATATATCAAATTTCCATACACAATACACCACATGCAAAAAATAAGTGGCGAACAATTGAAATCTCACGGAATTAAAAGCGAGATAAGAAATCTCTTACCTCAAGTCCGACTTGTCTTGTTCGTTTCTTTATATTCTTGAATAATAAAACTTCATCAATTTATAATTTCTTAAGGACTTACATTAAAGTTTATTATTCAATTTATATCACATATTATCATGTTATAATAATTAGTTAATTATGGGAGTTCATATCATATGTTTTGTCGATGTTCGGTACATGAGTCAAAAATGAACTTGTTTGAAGAGAATTGTCCATGTAGTTATAAGTAAATCATCTATGGAATGGTGTTCATGATTTAAATATCATATATATTAAGTATATATGTATTTAATAATATTCCATAATGTTTGGAGATAAGAAATGAAATGTACCGTTCATGGAGATGGTAGGGCGTACATACGCATGAACGCTACTTTCATTTTTTGTCATATTAATGGACTTTAAAACTAAATGAGAAATAGATATATTATAATTATAGTATAATATATATGTTATATAGGTAACATAAGTTCATTAATTACATTCTTTATAAATTCCATGTTTGTCATGAACAAGTCACATCACTTGAGGGGGTGGTTGTCAACACTTCCTCATATGAAATTATCGCATTTGCACAACATGAAAAGCATAAAGGTATGTTTTAAATATAAAATAAAGAAGAATAGAGAGGACATAAATATAATATATATCATATATAAATATTTCTACATCATAATGTCCACAATTATAGGTTTTAAAATAATATTGAACAATCATCGTTTCGTGTGGCAGTAATTCGCCACCCACAGAAACAGTATGTTCTTTAACCATTAGACGGAGGTGTGTGTAAGTTTAGGTAGAATCCTTATAATAAAAAAAATAATAGTATATTGGGGATATTTTTGTTATTATGGGATCAAATAATAAGAATATAGTGGGGAGTGAAGAAGGAAAATAAAATAAAGAAACTCGAGAGAATACATTACCACTAAATTGGGTAACTCTTTTTGATTTGAGCCATAAGATTCCTTGGAAAGACTTCTGCCCAAAGTGAGGCTTCTAAGAGTAAGAGAGGTATCTGGAGAGATAAAATTAGCAGAGTTTGGATGATCCAAGGGCTTTAGATGTGTGGGTAAGGGGGTAGAGGTGGATGCCTTTTATAATAGGGAGGAGGGTCACTTTTGGAAAGTATTGAAATGTAACTTTATTATAAAATGATTTTCGGATTTTAGAGGTCCCAAAATGATATATATTTAGGATAAGGTGATAAGAGTTCGAAATAAACCCATAAAATAGGTTTTTGACAATTTTAAGTCTTATATTTTACCTTATATTTTAATTTTATTTAAATCTTTCATTAATGAGTTAATCACTGCATCATCATGATTTCATAAGTAAATTTATTTATTTAATGTCTAAAAATTATAAAAAAATAAAATGATCTAGGAAATCTATTTAGAGTTCCAATGAAAATTTATATTATAAGATATAATCTATGTAAACAAAATTAAAATTGTTTTACTTAGGATATACAAACCTTTGTTATATTTCTCTTCTTTTTTAAAAATAATGTCATAAATGTTACTATCACACCCATGTGACTCAATGGGCCCTAAAATTTGGTAAAAATATTCACATGGTAGGAAAGGACTCAAAAAAGAGGATATTGACACATGTTGGGGTCATTTTATATTATTATGATACTATTTTATTACCCTTAACTACCCGATTACTAATTAATCACGATAATTAAAGATAATTGCCGTCGTTACTATTCTTAATGTCCAAAAATAAAAGAGTTTTAATTAAATAATCTGGACCTTATGATTACAAATATGGAATCCATTTTAACAAATTCCAAACACATAAATTGCATTAATTAATTTAAAAATAATTCCCATTTTTAAATCCAAAGACAGGTTTTTAAGAAGTAAAATTTATCAAAAGATAGACTTGTTTTTACATCCAATTGAAAAGTGAAATTACTTCCAATGAACAACATTTTATTAAGTGATAAAAACATAATTAAATTACACTTTAAAACCAATTAAAAGAAAAATATATCTATATAATTAAATTGGATGAAAAGACATTTTTGAATTAAAATGCCATATTTTTCACTATTCATTAAAAAATGAACATTATCAGAAAAATACAAAAAATTCACCTGAAGCTATATTTGATATCCAAAATTCAAAAATGATTTAAATTTTACCAAATCCAAAACATAGAAGTTTCATTAATAAATTATATAGTTAATTCCCATTGTCAAAACAAATAGCGTATTTTTAAGAAACAATATCTATCAAAAGATTGACACTTGTTTATGTCCATTTTCAAAGTGAAATTAATTATAATGACCAAAATTGGATTAAATGGTAAAAATATATTCTAATTAAACTTTAAAACCAATTAAAAAGATAATATAACCATATAAATAAATTAGATTAAAAGGAGGTTTTGAATTAAAATACTGCATTTTCACTATTCATAAAAAATGAACATTATCGGAAAAATAAATTTTTTTTACACAAAGTAAATTTTGATGTATTGATTCTAAAGGAGGATTTTATTTTTTCAAATATAACACATAAAATTATCAAAAAGTAGATTTAAAAGGGGTTCACCATCAAAAGGCGGTTAATCAACCTTTTAAAGAATATTAGAATATTTATGCTTAAAATTGGATTCATTCGCATTTTAGGCCTCTAAAATTTATTGGATAAATGTAAAAATATTTAAAAAACATATATAATAACTTTGTATTTAGTTCTATTCATTCCCGCCATTACAATGGCTAGGCATTTACTACCATTTAAAATAATATTATTATATTATTAGTGTGCAACGTAATATTTCTGAGAAACCTATTGCTGCGTATCAGGTACGCTATCAAACATAGAGTCCACTTTAAAGTAAAGTTAATATTTAATTCTCAAATATTATTAAATTTGAAAATGTCATATTCATTATTTACCTGGGATGTTACATCCTTCCCCCATTTTGGGAATTGCGTCCTCGCAATTTTAAAATTGGGCTCAGAAACTTCATTGAAAGTCCCACATCAGAAAAGTAGTCAATTGAACTATCACTTTAAAAGAAAGAAAAATAAATACAAAGGTTATCCGCGATAACCCAAATTAGGATTCCATGTAGGGAAAACACAGATATGGAAGAAAAAAACAAAGTGTCAAGTTCTAATGGAGAGTGATAGAAAACTTGTCTAAGATAAAGTTAACCACCAGAAAATCACAAACTTGTGATGGGTTAAACGATATTTTATTCTCCAGTAGAAAAAGTTAACAGACAACATTTTTGTTTTAAGTTACTTTTCATTGAGGAATTTATTTATGGGCTTAACTAAACATAAGGAAACATTATTAATTGTCATGTAGATTTTCATCTCTTACTAGATTTCTTACACAAACTCATATTTTCTCCAAAATATGAGAATTTAGGATGACTTGTTCACATTAAGAGCGCTATAATCAACTTCCTGAAAATCACCTAACCCACAAAAGATAAACTATATATTTCCCATGTCTTCAGACCTTAACCAAAACCAAAATTGTTAGTACACGATCAGATAATCTCCAAAAGGATAATCCTTTACAAAAAGAAATACTACTCTTAATCTCCAAAATTCAACAAAAGAACCCAAGGTTCAAGAAATACCATTAAATAAACAGCTAACCATAAAATTTTTCAAATTAATCCAAACTAAGATTGAAACCCAAATCTCTGAAGGATTTAATCACATAGTCTTCCAAGATAAATCTTAACATTTATCTCCAAATAACATCGGTTACTCTTAAAGTATCATATTGAAAAGTAATTAACCTAATCACATATCCTCCATGATAGGTCAATCATTTCCATAGATAACCCAAAATCTACTTATTATTGATTCATAAAATCATCTAACAAAAATAATTTTTTATACTAACGAGGGACTTCACGTAGTCTAGTGGTAGGCGTAAATACCAGTTGCACTTGGGTTTTGGGTTCGATTCCCACAGCTTCGTCTGACATGAAGGGTTGTCACACAGTCTGCGTGTTGTCCCTTTTCAAAAAATATATAATTTTATAAAATTCCCAAAAATATATAAATTCATCAAAAATAAGCATAAAATATTTTAACCACAAAGGTTATGAAATAACTTTCATTTTATATCCCAAAATGTATTAAGCGGTAATTGCCTCAAATTCAAGGATCTTATAAACCCAAATAGTTATTTATAAATATATCCACAAAAGAAATATAATTATTCCATGAATAAAATTTTCATATATCAAACATTAGGGTTACACATACTATAAAAATTATTCTAATGTAATCTCATCATCAAAAGAGCCTTAATACTTTTAAGAATTTCACCATCCTAAAATCTACCATAACTCTGGAATCCCTTATATGTTGACTTCTTACTCATTCAACATTCTTCATGATTTATTAACCATTCCTTTCCAAATTATTTTTAAATAATTATTTCCTACAAACAAAATCATGAATCATATCCTAAGATTCAATAATAGGAAAACATATGTTAAGAAATATTACATACCTTTCATTGGTCATTGCTAGTTTCTTCATCATCAATTGGAATGGCATTCGGTATTGGTAAACTAATATTTTTATGATCTTGGTGATCCCATTCCCAAAACTTCTTCATAGGACATGTGTTTTCATAATAACCATTCACACCAAATTTAGAACATTCAATTGATCCCTCATAAAGAACTTCTTTCCCTTTCCTAGAGTCAACTAGATGCTTCCTTTTTTCCATGGCAGGTTCTTGCTTTATGACCTTCATTTCCACATCTATATCATCTTTCTGTCCCTTCGAAACATTTTCCTAGGTGTTTCTTTCCACATCTTTGACACATAGGTTTTTGAACACACTTAACTTTATTATTATTACCTGAAGTTTCATAGGGATTTGTTTATCGCATGTATGATGCCTTATAAAAATCACTAAGGTTAAGGTGGTCAATCATGACTCTAGATAGTTGGTTGAGAATAACCATAAGAGTTCTCATTTCAGCTCCCATATCATTTAGTTTCTCGTTCAGAAAACCGTCACAGTTCTCTTCACATTCACTATTACTTTGGTGCATACTAGATCCATCAATTTACTAAAACCAAAAAGGTCAGTGTGAGTATATTAGTAAAATCATCACATAATACTAAGATATAATTATTCTTGTTATCTTAAACTCATTCAATTTATCTAAAAAAACTATGACTCTTTCAAAAATCCTAACCATTATGGTAATGTCACTTATGCTTAAAGAATACAATAACCTATAAAGTTATCTAAAGCGACCTTTGATACCAACTATAAGGACCCTGCCTTTAAACATTACAAAATCTTGAATCAAATGAATAATTCACATTGAGGATCTTTTCAGGTTTAGAGTTTTAGAGAATTAGGACATAGTTATTACATATCAACTTGAATATTACAAAGCAAACACTTCTACTATAACTAATTTTTTTAAATACTTAAATAAAACAAGAGTTCTTTTCTTGATATAAATCTTCTTGAATACTTCCTTTCTCTTACCATTCCTTATAACCTATGAAAAAATTTCAAAAACTTGGTATGATAATAAAAAGCTCACTTAGGGATATAATATAATGAAAGGAAACATTAACCCATCAAAAATAAAAATCAATGAAACCAAAATTTTTAATCATAACATACCTTCTGAAATCATAATATTTCTGAATAACACATAGTAATCACAACTCATAAAGGTAACTTAAGGGATACATAACAGACCTATATTATAGCTATCACAGCTACATAGGGAGTCACATTTGGAATACCCATCAAAGTATATTCCCTAAATCTATTCAGAGAAACATTCATGTTTACCTCCTTCACATTACCCAATGCATTGGAGAGCTATCTCGGGCTCACCCGCCCTAGGTTTATCATGGAACCACCTGTATACGTAATAATGGCCAAGAACCATAACATAATCATAACACATAACTTAAGCATAAAGGAAATATAACATTCCCACATTTCAATAACAATATAACATTTCAAGATATTGAAATAATAAATCCATTCTAAAAACCATTTTCCATACCAAAATAAGTTGAAGGAGTATATGGTATTTATTTTTCTTTTGAAAACATTACGGCTTGTTAAGGAAGCCATAGATCAAATAATACCCACGGTAGCGAAAAAATGGTCATTGTCACCGCTTACGTTAAAAAAAGAAACATTCCTTTTTGTCGTTTAGTAAAACGATTCGTAGAGAAAAGTTTCCCTTTTAATGAAATGAAAAGTCAAAAGGGTTTTATACACCATATAAAATAAAGTCATGTAGAAATCAAAAGATTCTTCAATGAAAGGAGATTGAGATGAAGTCCCGTACAAAGACGGTATCCATAGATTAAGGAAAAATCAATTACATAATTATGAGTGAAAAATATAAATACACCCAATATAAGTGGATATTAAGTGTAAAACAATCAGATTTCATCCACACATGTTCATAGAACGACATAATCAAGAAGTGTAGGTTTAACCCAAAGAATTGAAATTGGGTTAAAAAGTTCCTTTACAGAAATTCGACAACCTAACAGCGCCACTTTAAAATTCAGAAAATGAGTTAATGAGAGATAGAAAAGGGTATATCATCACTTGGACATAAAATTTAGAGCAATAAGTATATATAAGAACATATCTCAACATAAAAAGATGTAAATTAAAAGACCTAACAAAAAGAAGTCTTTTAAAAAGAGGAGGGTGAAAGGTTCCCTTACCGATTTGGGTAACTTTCGAAACGTACACCCCATGACAGAAGAATCATACAATGAAGATGAAAATACCCATAAATTAAAGTATATTACAAAAATAATACAATCATGGGCAATACACACACCACAAAAAAGGAAATAGTGGAAAATGTAGCATGAATCTCACGGGAATAAAAGTGAGATAAAACCCCTTACCTCGTAGTAATAAATTGAGTCGTATGACTAAAAGATAATAAGCACAAAATTAATAAAAGAATAACATTAATATAAATATAATCATGATAATATATATTAAATTTCCATACACAATACAACACATGAAGTAAATAAGTGGCGAACAATGGAAATCTCACGGAATTAAAAGCGAGATAAGAAATATCTGACCTCAAGTCCGACTTGTCTTGTTCGTTTCTTTATATTCCTAAATAATAAACCTTGGTCAATTTATAATTGATTAAGGACTTAAATTAAAGTTTATTATTCAATTCATATCACATATTATCATGTTATAATAATTAGTTAATTATACCAGTTCATATCATACGTTTTGTCGATGTTCGGTACATGAGTCAAAAATGAACTTGTTTGAAGAGAATTGTCCATGTAGTTATAATTAAATCATCTCCGGAATGGTGTTCATGATTTAAATATCATATATATCAAGTATATATATATTTAATACTATTCTACAATGTTTGGAGATAACAAATGAAATGTACCATTCATGGAGATGGTAGGTCGTACGTACGCATGAATGCTACTTTCATTTTTTTCATATTAATGGACTTTAAAACTAAATGAGACATAGATATATTATAATACCAGTATAATATATATGTTATATATGTAACATAAGTTCATTAATTACATTCTTTATAAATTCCATGTTTGGCATGAACAAGTCACATCACTTGAGGGGGCGGTTGTCCACACTTCCTCATATGAAATTATCGCATTTTCACAACATGCAAAGCATAAAGGTATGTTTTAAGTATAAAATAAAGAAGAATAGAGAGGACATAAATATAATATATATCATATATAAATATTACGCCATCATAATGGCCACCATGAGAGGTCTTAAAAGAAGATTGAACAATCATCGTTTCGTGAGGCAGTAATTCGCCACCCACATAAAAAGTATGTTCTTTAACCATTAGATGGAGGTGTGTGTAAGTTTAGGTAGAATCCTTATAATAAAAAAATACTAGTATATTGAGGATATTTTTGTTATCATGGGATCAAATAATAAGAAGACAGTGGTGAGTGAAGAAGGAAAATAAAAGAAAGAAACGAGAGAGAATACATTACCACTAAATTGGGTAACTCTTTTTGATTTGAGCCATAGGATTCCTTGGAAAGACTTCTGCCCAAATTGAGGATTCTAGGAGTAATATAGGGATCTAGAGAGACAAAATGAGTAGAGGTTGGATGAGCCAAGGGCTTGAGAGGTTTGGGTAAGGGGGTAGAGGTGGAGGCTTTTAATAATAGGGAGGAGGTTCACTTTTGGAAAGTCTTGAAATGTAACTTTATTATAAAATGATTTTCGGATTTTAAAGGTCCCAAAATGATATATTTTTATGATAAGGTGATAAGAGTTAGAAATCCATCCGTCCAATTGGTTTTTGACAAGTTTAAGTCTCATATTTTACCTTATATTTTCAGTTTATTTAAATCGTTCATTAATGAGGTAATCACTTAATCATCATGATTTCATAAATAAATTTAATTATTTAATGTCTAATAATTATAAAAAATACCATGATCTAGGAAATATATTTATCATTAAAATGACTAATTATAGTCTAATAGATCATCTATTTAAACAAAATTAAAATTGTTTTACTTAAGATATACAAACCTTTGTTATATTTCTCTTCTTTTTTAAAAATAATGTCATAAATGTCACTATCACACCCATGTGACTCCATGGGCCCTAAAGTTTGGTAAAAATCTTCACATGGTCGGCCATGACTAAAAAAAGAGGATATGGACACATGTTGGGGTAATTTTATATTATTATGATACTATTTTATTACCCTTAACTACCTGATTACTAATTAATCACGATAATTAAAGATAATTGCCGTCGTTACTATTCATAATGTCCAAAAAATAAAAGAGTCTTAATTAAATAATTTTGGCCTTATGATTAAAAATATGGAATAAGTTTTAAAAAATTCCAAACACAGAAATTTCAGTAATTAATTTAAAAATAATCCTTATTTTCAAAGCCAAAGACAAGATTTTAAGAAGTAAAATTTATCAAAAGATTGACTTGTTTTTACATCCAATTGAAAAGTGAAATTACTTAAAATGAACAAAATTGTATTAAGTGATAGAAACATAATTCAATTACACTTTAAAAACAATTAAAAGGAAAATATAACTATATAATTAAATTTGATGAAAAGACAGTTTTGAATTAAAATGCCGTATTTTTCACTATTCATTAAAAAATGATCATTATCAGAAAAATACCAAAAATTCACCCTAAGATATATTTGATATTAAAAATTCAAAAATGATTTAAATTTTACCAAATTCAAAAAATAGAAGTTTCATTAATAAATTATATATTTAATTCCTGTTGTTAAAACAAATAGCGTGTTTTTAAGAAACAATATCTATCAAAATATTGACACTTGTTTATGTCCATTTTCAAAGTGAAATTAATTATAATGACCACCATTGGATTAAATGGTAAAAATATATTCTAATTAAACTTTAAAAATAATTAAAAAGATAATCTAACCATAGAAATAAATTATATTAAAAGGAGGTTTTGAATTAAAATACTGCATTTTCACTATTCATAAAAAATGAACATTATCAGAAAAATAACAAAAATTTACACAAAGTAAATTTTTATGTCTTAATTATAAAGGAGGATTTTATTTTTTCAAATATAACATATAAAATCATCAAAAATAATATTTAAAAGGGGTTCTCCATCAAAATTCGTTTAATCAACCTTTTAAAGAATATTAGAATATTTATGCTTAAAATTGGATTCATTCGCATTTTAGGCCTCTAAAATTTATTGGATAAATTTAAAAATATTTAACAAAGATATATAATCACTTTGTTATTAGTTCTATTCATTCCTGCTATTACAGTGACTAGGCATTTACTACCATTTAAAATAATATTATTATATTATTAGTGTGCAACGTAATATTTCAGAGAAACCTATTGCTGTGTATCAGGTACGATATCAAACATAGATTCCCCTTTAAAGTAAAGTTAATATTTAATTCTCAAATATTATAAAATATGAAAATGTCATATTCATTATTTACCTGGGATGTAACATCCTTCCCCCCTTTTGGGAATTGCGTCCTCGCAATTTTAAAATTGGGCTTGGAAACTTCATTGAAAGCCCCACATCAGAAAAGTAGTCAATAGAACTATCACTTTAAAAGAAAGAAAAATAAATAAAAAGGTTATCCGCGATAACCTAAATTAGGATTCCATGTAGGGAAAACACAGATATGGAAGAAAAAAACAAAGTGTCAAGTTCTAATGGAGAGTGATAGAAAACATGTCTAAGAGAAAGTTAACCACCAAAAAATCACAAACTTGTGATGGGTTAAACGATATTTGATTCCCCAGTAGAAAAAGTTAATAGAAAAAGTTTTTGTTTTAAGTTACTTTTCATTGTGGAATTTATTTATGAGCTTAACTAAACACAAGGAAACATTCTTTCTTGTCATGTAGACTTTCATCTCTTACTAGATTTCTTACACAAACTCATATTTTCTCTTAAAGATGAGAATTTAGGATGAATTGTTCACATTAAGAGCACTATAATAAACTTCTTGAGAATAACCAAACCCAAAAAAGATAAACTATATATTTCCCATGTCTTTAGACCTTATCCAAAACAAAAATTGTTAGTACACGATGAGATAATCTCCAAAAGGATAATCCTTTATAAAAAGAAATACTACTCTTACTCTCCAAAATTAAACAAAAAGAACCCAAGGTTCAAAAAATACCATTAAATAAATAGATATCCATAAAATTCTTCAAATTAATCCAAACTAAGATTGAAACCCAAATCTCTGAATGATTTAATCACATAGTCTTCCAAGATAAATCTTAACATTTATCTCCAAATAACATCGGTTACTCTTAAAGTATCATATTGAAAAGTAATTAACCTAATCACATATCCTCCATGATAGGTCAATAATTTCCATAGATAACCCAAAATAAACTTATTATTGATTCATACAATCATCTAACTAAAAAGAATTTGTCATACTAACCAGGGAATTCACATAGTCTAGTGGTAGGTGATAAATACCAGTTGCACTTGGGTTGTGGGTTCGATTCCCATAGCTTCGTCTGACATGAAGGGTTGTCACACAGTCTGTGTGTTTTCCCTTTTCAAAAACTATATAATTTTATAACATTCCCAAAAAGAGATAAATTCATCAAAAATAAGAATAACATATTTTAACCACAAATGTTATCTAATAACTTTTGTTTTGCATCCCAAAATGTATTAACTGGTAATTACCTCAAATTCAAGGATCATATAAACCCAAATAGTTCTTTATAACTATATCCACAAAATAAAAGATAATTATTCCATGAATAAAATTTTCATATATCAAACATCAGGGTTACACATACTATAAAATGTATTCTAATGTAATCTCATCATCAAAAGAGCCTGAATACTTTTAAGAATTTCACCATCCTAAAATCTACCATAACTCTTGAATCCCATATATATTGACTTCATAATCATTCAACATTCTTCATGATCCATTAACCATTCCTTTACAACTTATTTTAAAATACTTCTTTCCAACACAAAAAATCATGAATCATATACTAAGATTCAATAATAGGAAAACATAGGTTAAGAAATATTATATACCTTTCATTGGTCATTGTTAGTTTCTTCATCATCAATCGAAATGGAATTAGGTATTCGTAAACAAATATTTTTATGATTTTGGTGATGCCATTCCCAAAACTTTTTCATAGGACACATGTTTGCATAATGACCATGCACACCACATTTAAAACATTCAATTGATCCCTCAGAAAGAACTTCTTTCCCTTTCATAGAGTCAACTAGATGATTACTTTTTTCTATGGCAGGTTCTTGATTTATGACCTTCATTTCCATATCTATGTCATCTTTTTTTCCCTTCGAAACATTTTATTAGGTGTTTCTTTCCACATCTTTGACACATAGGTTTTCAAATACAATTACCTTTATTATTATTACCTGAACTTTTGTAGGGATTTGTTTCTCTCATGTATAATGCATTATAAAAATCACTAAGGTTAAGGTGGTCAATCATGACTCCAGATAGTTGGTTGAGAATAACCACAAGAGTTCTCATTGCAACTCCCATATCATTTAGTTGCTCGTTCATAAAACCGTCAGAGTTTTCTTCACATCCACTATTACATTGGTGCCTGCTAGATCCATCCATTTACTAAAACCAAAAAGGTCAGTGTGAGTATATCAGTAAAATCATCATATAATACTAAGATATAATTATTCATGTTACCTTAAACTCATTCACTTTATCTAAAAAAAACTATGACTCTTTCAGAAATCCTAACCATTATGGTAATGTCACTTATGCTTATTGAATACCCTAACCTATAAAGTTATCTAAAGCGACATTTGATACCAACTATAAGGACCCTTTATTTAAACATTACAAAATTTTGAATTAAATGAATAATTCACATTGAGGATATTTTCAGGTTTAGAGTTTTAGAGAATTAGGACATAACTATTACATATCAATTTGAATATTACAAAGCAAACACATCTACTATAACCGATTTTTTTTAAATCCTTAACTAAAACAAGAGTTCTTTTCTTGATATAAATCTTCTTGAATACTTCCTTTCTCTTACCCTTCCTTATAACCTGTGAAAAACACTTCAAAAACTTGGAATGAGAATAAAAACCACAGTAAGGGATATAATATAATGAAAGGAAACATTAACCCATCAAAAATACAAATCAATGAAACCAAAATTTTCAATCATAACATACCTTCTGAAATAATAATATTTATGAATAACACATAGTAATCACAGTTCATAAAGGTAACTTAAGGCATGAAAAACATACCTATATTTTATCTATCACAGCTACATAGGGAGTCACATTTGGAATACCCATCAAATTATATTCCCTAAATCTATTCGGAGAAACATTCATGTTTACCTCCTTCACATTACCCAATGCATTGGAGAGATATCTTGGGCTCACCCGCCCTAGGTTCATCATGGAACCACCTGTATACATAATAATTTCCAAGAAACATAACATAATCATAACACATAACTTAAGCATAAAGGAAAGATAACATTCCCACATTGCAATAACAATATAACATTTTAAGATATTGAAATAATAAATCCATTCTAAAAACTATTTTACATACCAAAATAAGTTGAAGGAGCATATGGTATTTATTCTTATTTTGAAAAAATTACGGCTTGTTAAGGAAGCTATAGATCAAATAATACCCACGATGGCGGAAAAAGGGTCATTGTCACCGCTTACGTTAAAAAAAGAAACATTCCTTTTTGTCATTTAGTAAAATTATTCATAGTGAAAATATTCCCTTTGAATGAAATGAAAAGTCAAAAGGGTTTTATACACCGTATAAATTAAAGTCGTGTAGAAATCAAAAGATTCCTCATTGAAAGGAGATTGAGATGAAGTCCCGTACAAAGATGATATCCTTAGATTAAGAACAAATCAATTACATAATTATGTGTGACAAATATAAATACACCCAATATAAGTGGATATTAAGTGTAAAACAATCATAGGTCATCCAGACAAGTTCATTGCATGACATAATCAAGAATTACAGGTTTAACCCAAGGAATTGAAATTGGGTTAATAAGTTCCCTTATAGAAATTAGACAGCCTAACGACGTCACTTTAAAATTCAGAAAATGAGTTGATGAGAGATAAAAAAGGGTGTCTCATCAATTGGTCATAAAATTTACAGTAATAAGGATATATAAGAACATATCCCAACATAAAAATATGTAAATTAAAAGACCTAACAAAAAGAAGCCTTTTAAAAAGAGGAGGGTGAAAGGTTCCCTTACCGATTTGGGTAACTTTCAAAAAGTACACCCCATGACAGAAGAATAATAAAATGAAGATGTAAATACCCATAAATTAAAGTATATTACACAAATAATACAATCATGGGCAGTACACACACCACACAAAGGGAAATAGTGGCAAATGTAGCATGAATCTCACGGGAATAAAAGTGAGATAAAAACCCCTTACCTCATAGTAATAAATCGAGTCATATGAACAAAAGATAATAAGCACAAAATTAATCAAAGAATACCGTGAATATAAATATAACCATGATAATATATATCAAATGGCAGTACACAATACACCACATGCAATAAATAAGTGGCGAATAATGGAAATCTCACGGAATTAAAAGCGAGATAAGAAATCCCTTACCTCGAGTCCGACTTGTCTAGTTAGTTTATTTATATTCCTGAATAATAAACCTTGGTCAATTAATAATTGCTTAAGGACTTCCTTTAAAGTTTATTATTCAATTTATATGACATATTATCATGTTATAATAATTATTTAATTATGTGAGTTCATATCATACGTTTTGTCGATGTTCGGTATATGAGTCAAAAATGAACTTTTTTGAAGAGAATTGTCCATGTAGTTATAATTAAATCATCTCCAGAATGGTTTTCAAGATTTAAATATCATATAATCCAGTATATATGTATTTAATAATATTCCATAATGTTTGAAGATAAGAAATTAAATGTACCTTTCATGGAGACGGTAGGCCGTACGTACACATGAACGCTACTTTCATTTTTTGTCATATTAATGGACTTTGAAACTAAATGAGACATAGATATATTATAATTATAGTATAATATATATTTTATATAGGTAACATAAGTTCATTAATTACATTATTTATAAATTCCATGTTTGGCATGAACAAGTCCCATCACTTGAGGGGGTGGTTGTCCACACTTCCTCATATGAAATTATCACATTTTCACAACATGAAAAGCATAAAGGTATGTTTAAAATATAAAATAAAGAATCATATAAAGGACATAAATATAATATATATCATATATAAATATTTATCCATCATAATGGCCACCATGAGAGGTGTTAAAAGAAGATTGAAGAATCATCGTTTCGTGAGGCAGTAATTCGCCACACACAGAAATAATATGTTCTTTAACCATTAGACGGAAGTGTCTGTAAGTGTAGGTATAATCCATATAATAAAAACATACTAGTATATTTAGGATACTGGTGTTATTATGGGATCAAATAATAAGATGATATTGGTGAGTGAAGAAGGAAAATAAAAGAAAGAAACTCAATAGAAGACATTACCTCTAAATTGGGCAACTCTTTTTGATTTGAGCCAAAGGCTTCCTTGGAAAGACTTATTCCCAAAGTGTGAATTCTAGGAGTAATATATGTATGTGTAGAGATAATATTATCCGAGTTTATATGAGCCAAGGTATTGAGAGGTGTGGGTAAGTGGGTAGAGCTGGATGCCTTTTATAAGAGGGAGGAGGGTCACTTTTGGAAATTCTTGAAATGTTACTTTATTATAAAATTATTTTCGGATTTTAAAGGTCCCAAAATGATATATTTTGAGGATAAGGTGATAATTTTTCGAAATCCACACATCCAATAGGTTTTTTACAAGTTTAAGTCCTATATTTTACCTTATCTTTTCATTTTATTTAAATTGTTTATTAATGAGGTAATCACTACATCATCATGGTGTCATAAATAAATTTATTTATTTAATGTCTAAAAATTATAATGAAAATACCATGATATAGGAAATATTTTTAGATTTAATATGACTATTTATAGTCTAATATATCATTTATGTAAACAAAATTAAAGTTGTTTTACTTAGGATATACAAACCTTTGTTATATTTCTCTTCTTTTTTAAAAATAATGTCATAAATGTCACTATCACACCCATGTGACTCCATGAGCCCTCAAGTTTGTTAAAAAGATTCCCATGGTAGTTAATGACTCAAAAAGAGGATTTTGACACATGTTGGGGTCATTTTATATTGTTATGATATTATTTTATTACCCTTAACTACCCGATTACTAATTAATCACGATAATTAAAGATAATTGCCGTCGTTACTATTCATAATGTCAAAAAACAAAAGAGTCTTAATTACATAATTTGGACCTTATGATTCCAAATATGGAATCCATTTTACCAAATTACAAACAAAGAAATTTCAGTAATTAATTTAAAAATAATCCCATTGTCAAAGCCAAAGACGAGTTTTTAAGAAGTAAAATTTATCAAAAGATTGACTTGTTTTTACAACCAATTGAAAAGTGAAATTACTTATAATGAACAAAATTGTATTAAGTGATAAAAAATAATTCAAATTTAATTTAAAACCAATTAAAAGGAAAATATAACTATATAATTAAATTAGATTAAAATGCAGTTTTGAATTAAAATGCTGTATTTTTCATAATTCATTAAAAAATGAACATTATCAGAAAAATACCAAAAATTCACCCTAATATATATTTGATATTTTAAATTCAAAAATTATTTCCATTTTACCAAATTAAAAACACATAAGTTTCATTAATAAATTATATAGTTAATTCCCGCTGTCAAAACAAATAATGTGTTTTTAAGAAACAATATCTATCAAAAGATTGACACTTGTTTATGTCCATTTTCAAAGTGAAATTAATTATAATGACCATCATTAGATTAAATGGTAAAAATATATTCTAATTACAATTTAAAACAAATTAAAAATATAATATAACCATAGAAATAAATTAGATTAACAGGAGGTTTTGAATTAAAATACATCATTTTTCACGATTCATAAAAAATGAACATTATGTAAAAAATAACAAAAATTTACAAAAATTAAATTTTTATGTCTTAATTATAAAGAAGGATTTTATTTTTTCAAATATAACATATAAAATTGTCAAAAATTAAATTTAAAATGCGTTCACCATCAAAAGGCGGTTAAATGACCTTTTAAAGAATATGATAATATTTATGCTTAAAATTAGATTCATTCACATTTTAGGCCTCTAACATTTATTGGATAAATGTAAAAATATTTAACAAAAATATATAATCACTTTGTAGTTAGTTCTATTCATTACCTCCATTACAACGATTAGACATTTACTACCATTTAAAATAATATTATTATATTATTAGTGTGCAACGTAAGATTTCAAAGAAACCTATTGCTGCGTATCAGGTACGCTATCAAACATAGAATCCCCTTTAAAGTAAAATTAATATTTAATTCTCAAATACTATTAAATATGAAAATCTCATATTCATTATTTACCTGGGATGTTACAGTGTATATATCATGAGATATAAATTTTTACCCAATACATTGGAGGGACATATAACTCCCACCCATTTCATAATGAAATAATACAGTCATGTTACACAAAATCATAAATAATCATATCATAACACATAAAATGTAATAGATATAATAAACATATAATCATATTTTAACCTATGGAAAATGATATAGGTTTCATAATCACTTCATCATAAGCGTAACCCATGAAAAGAAGCAGGTTTCAAAAGTATATAACCCGTGAAAGAGAAATGGGTGTTATAAGAATAATTACATCAAAAAATAAACCATTAAAGAAAGAATATGAATTTAATTATTAGATTATTTCCTAGAAGGGAATGGGTAATATCAACATATGTCATCTTAGAAGGAAAATAACATGAAAGTATATTTTGAACACATTTCTTGAGGAAAATATAATGTATTCTTTAAAAAAGGTCTTTAAAACATAAAAAACCTTTTGAAAACCATTTCCTTGAAAATACATTTGAAATATTATAATGAAATATTTGAAAACCTTTTGGAAACCTTTTTCATTGAAAACATGTAAAGATATCTTGAAAACATTTTGGAAACCATTTTCCTTGTGAACTTATAAAAGGAGCTTTAAACTTTTTGAAAACCATTTCATTTAAAATAAATTACAAACTTATAAATAAGGATTGAAAATATTTTTAAAACAATTTTATTTGAAAACATATAAAAGAAGCTTGAAAACCTATTGAAACTAATGTTACTTGAAATATTATAAAAGAATCTTGAAAATATTTTGAATTTTTTTTCTTTGAAAATTCTTAAGTATGAAAATATTTTTGAAAATAAGTTTCCTTGAAAACCTATAAAAAATCTTTAAAACCTTTTGAAAAACACTTTCCTTGAAAAATACATTGATTTTTTTGAATAAAAATTTAAAATGTTTTGCAAAAAAATTCATTATATTTTTCTTGAAAAAAAAACAATTTTCTTAAAAATTAATCTTTCAAACATACAAATAAAGCTTCATATAAATGATGGTAGGTAAATCTTTATAAGATGTATGAGGTAAGAAGAACATTTATTTTTCATGGTAATAGGTTAGGAAAATTATTTGTTCAGAAAGAGAAAATAAGATTCCTTTGAAACAATTGGTAAAAGAAAAATAGGAAAAAATGTATTTTAATTATTATAGGAGAATAGTAGAATATTTTTGGAAACCCTTTTTAGAAAACACAGTTTTGTGGGAACATAGATGTCCGATCAAAGAGAGGGTAAAGTTGGGATTTATTAAAAATTATTTGTGAACTATATTATGTAACAAAGTGTAGATATATGGTACAAATACATGAATAGATCATGAATAACCATAGGAGAAAGAAATTCATGAATGTTCTTGAGAGATGGATCGTAATATTTCATCAAAGGAAGCATAAACACCAACAATATCTAAAAGTGATGATATTGTTTCAAAAAATATTACCAGTTGGTAAATTTGAACCATACTACCCATGTAAGAAAATTAAATTAAATGAAGATTAATTAATCATGAAAATTAAGATATTAATGATATAACATTTCAAAGTCAGTATATACACCTCATGAAAAAATATTGGTGCATAACATGGCATGTGTCTCAGAGAGAAAAACGAGTCAAAACTACTTTGTTGATTTGATAACTTTTGAAACATAAGTCCCATGATAGAAATATAAAAAAATGGATATTAAAATGACCATAATTTTAATTATAATAATCATACAATACATCCATGGTCAGTATACACACCACACAAAAGTGATGGGTGGTGAATAAATCTTGTATCTCATGGAAATAAAAAGTGAGATGAAATTCCGTTACCCTGTGTCTTGAATCTCATTGTACTCATTCAAACCACCTTTATAATAAATATAAATTTATTATAATTTTTTACAGAACCATATTATTATATCTAATACCATACATGTTTTTATTATTAACTTATATTACCCTCTTGTTAACCATCCTATGTTAAGGTTTCACTTCAGGTAATATATGCTTTGTTCTTCACATCTATCTTAATTTTTAAATCTTTGGTCCTTATAATTATATAAAGATTTACAGAATGTACACCATTATATAAATATAATTTATATTTATTATATATTTATTATAATAATCTATATAATATATAAGTATGAAATGGAATACACCTTTCATGGAGATGGAAAACTATATATACGCATGAATGCTATTTCCATTTTTATTGTTGTATTCTAATAAAGAAGGTAAATGAAATATGTATATATATATATATTATTTAATTATAATTATTATATCATATATATCATTTAATTTCACTATACCCATGCTTATTAAATTCCATTTAGTGGGTGAACAAATCACATCACTTTGAGGGGGCGGTAGTCCACACTTCCTCAAACGAAATTATCATATTTACACCAGATAGAAAGTATAATGATATGTGTTTTAAAATGATTAAATAATCTTAAATACATAATAAGTATAATATATAACATATATAAACCTATTTTCTATCATAATTTCCCTCATGAGTGGTAGTAAAGGAAAAATGAACAATCATCTTTTCGTGAGGCGGTAGTTCTCCGTACACGTAAACTGTATGTTTCTTACCCATTATATGGAGGTGTGTGTAATTTTAGGTTGAAAACTTATATTTAAAAGACAATAATATATTTATTATTGTGGTGATGTTATAAAATCATGGAATAAAGATAGTGGAGGGGTGGATAATGAAAATAAAAGAAAATATCTTCAGAGAAGCTGTGACCTCTTAATCAGGTTCCTCCTTTTGGGTTTGTGCTAAAAGGCTTCATTGGAAGAATTTCTACCCAAAGAGAGGTTCCAAGGAGTAATGGAGGATTTTTGGGAGGATATATTAGCATATATTGGACGAAAATAAATGTTTTGATAAGTGTAAATAAGTGAAGGAGAGGAGCCCTTTTTATAGTGGAGGAGGAGTAGCACTCTTATAAATCTTTGGAAAATGAATTCCACCCACGTTTTTCACATGGAAAGTGGATCCCATAACAGACAAAAGTTGATCCAAGTGAGTATAATGTCTAAATATTACTATAAAAGGGAACTTTAATAATTTTCTATGTCTTTTTAGTTCTTAAATTTAATTTTTAGTCTTTATTTAAGCTTACATTTACCTTAATCGATGTAATTAATTTTAATTACATTTACCAATAATTTTGCTCAAAAAACAAGTTGAAATATATTATAATCTATAAATCAAAATGATTCCAAATATTGAATCCATTTTTCTAAATTCTGATCACCTAATTGGTATAAATTAATTTAAAAATAATCCCACTATTGGGTCGATAATGCGGGTTTTTAATGTAAAAACATTCAAAAGTTTGCTAAGTTTTTATACACCTCAATGACCTAAATTTTATTAATTGATAAAAATATTATCTAATTAATATTTTAAACCAATTTAAAAATCAATTTAAATTTACAAATAAATTATATGAAAAAGTAGTTTTGAACTAAAATTCAGTATTTTTCACTATTCATTAAAAAATAAAACTTTACAGAAAAAGACAAAAAAATTACCCTAAAAAATTCATATGTTATGATTTAAAAGATTAATTTCTTTTGAAATGTTAAAAAAAGTTCAAAAAATTATATTTAAAAAGGGTTCTCCATTAAAAGGCAGTAAACACGCCTTAATAAAAATATTGGTTTTTATGCATAAAATTGGGTTTGTTGTTATCTTATGTCTATCAAATATATTAGATGAATATCAAAATTATTTGATTGAATATAATAAATATAAATTACATTAATATCACTTATTAATTATAATTAATTTAATTTATTAGGGTAAACTAGATTTTTTGACCATAAAAACAATAACATTTCACTTTATATTAAATCAGTTTTCATATTAATTTATAATTAATTGGTAATCTATGAATTCATCATATAATTGTGTAAACCAAATATTTTCATAAATTAGTTAATAATATTCATAACCAATAATTTAATAGATATGTTATATCTTATTATATTAAGTAATTACATTTTAATGATATACTATTGTTTGGTAAAACTCAATCTTGCGTGTTACACAATCTATTAAAAAAAGTCATTATTGCATGTAATGAAAGCTAAAATCAGTATTCCATGTAGAGTAAGATAATGTTTATGTTTTTTGTAGTGCATGATCAAAATTTCTTTGAGTATAACACAATCCAAACACAGTTCTTTAATCTAAAATAAACTATCTTTAGTGTTTACATTAAATGAAGAATATCAAAAAGGTTAAATTAATTCAAAAAAATTCACAAAATCACAAGGTGTTACATTCTAACCATATTAAAATGAATTTCTCCCTTAAAATTAATCAGTCTTACCAAAGGTTTAATACTTCAAACTTTCGTTCATAAAACCCACTTCCTAAAAATGGATACTAAAACTTCCCTTCAGAAGGGAATGTTTGAACCATAATGGTTACCCAAAGTGTCATATAACTAGGTTTTCACATAGGAGAATATAGGTTGGGAGTGAATATTAGACATAGAGGAAAAGCATAAATATTTACAGGGAGTTATTGAGGTCACTAAACATAAAAAATTGAATAATCGAAGAAAAGATAAAGGACTCAAATTTATAAATATATGATGTTTTAAAAGGCCATCTGTTAAAAAAAACGTATTAGGACAACACATTTTATTTTGATCATTATGCTAACATTTTTTAATTATTTTATTTCACAAGAATAGGAGGAAATATACTTACTTGATATATTTCTAAAAATAAAATTTCATTCTTTAGTTGTTCTTTGAACTGTTTCTAATTCATCCTTTACTTTAAGAAATGGGTGTCCAGAAATTAACTTTGATGTCTGAAGTGATAAAATACACTTTTAGAAGATCTTAATCCCCATAAAAGAATAAAATGTATAACTATTTGTATATAACTATTCTTCAAAATCAATATGGTTAATAAATTAATTTTTAAACATAAAAAGTAACTCTACTTGTTCATCATTAATAATTATTCAACAAAAATAATTACACATTAACGTGGACATCACGTAGTCTAGTGGTAAGCGTGGAACCCTTATCATACTTCGGTCATGGGTTCATGACCCACAACCTTTCTAGACATGATTGGTTGTCACCTGACATACATGATGTCCTTTTCTAAAACCACACTAATATATTTTCCAAAGTAAATAATATGAAAATAATTGAAATAAAGTTAATCACTAAATAGTCTTTTAACCAATGTTTTTAATAAAAATTCAGTGCATAAATAATTTCTCTAAAGTTTAACTTAAAGTTTTCTTGGATTTTTAACCATATAATCCTTATAAAAGTTGAAAATACAAAACTTTAGAATGAAACTCATGAAATCAGCTTAACATTGATGCCCCATATATCACAAATCACAACTTTGCTATCACATTCCAAACATGTGAATACCTTCTTAAAATATTCTCTTCAAACATGGTAATAACCCGAATTACCATATATACTTCTTGAAAACATGAATTATTCATTATTACATAGATTAATTGATATATTAAATACATCCAATAAGTTGAAAACTTCATCCATGATAGCATAAACTACTTGTTAACAAGTCCTTAATTAGTTCCAAGGTAATCAGTATAATCCAATTTACTTATATCCAACATATGTTTGTCCAAAAACATTATCTTAACATAATGAAAATATTAAGGGTTATATTTACCTTAATTAGGTGTTTTCCATTGACATCGTGTTGAAATTAAATCATTTTTCTATTCCATCATATCCATTCAACGTATTCATGAAAATCATTAGTGAAAAAAATGAACTGGACATTCCTTATATAGTTGACCATTCATAATTCTTGAATCCAAATACATAAAATCATTGATTAATTCATCCTTAATACATTAAAAAGTCTAAATCATACTATTACATAATACCTCTTTCCTTTCACATTTATATTTAGTCTCTTCATCATCCATAATGTAACCATAAATCGCACGACCTTGCTGATTCTATTCAGGAGCTTTCCTCTTGGGACATTATGTTGTATAATGTCCATTTATTCCAAACATAAAACAATTAACCTTCTAAGAAGAAATAAGGAGGCCAATATTCTCCACCATTTCATTAATTTAACTATTCATTTTTCCCTTATAGTCACTTTATTTATGTTCTTATTTTCCACAGTCAAACCATCTTCTTGTTCCTTTAAGACATTTACTTTGGTGATTCTTTCCACATTCTTGGCACAGAGTAAACCAAATATTCATTTCTATATGGTCTCTATTACATAAACTCTCAACAAACTTATTATTTATCTTCCTTTGGAATTTTGAGATTTGGTTAAGGTATATGTTGTTAATCATGTTATGTGAAAATTGATTAGGCATGATCCTAACATCTTTCACTCCAGTGATCATCCCAATTGACTTCTCATCAGAAAATCATCCATCACATTAAATTTTAATCTAGTTCCTTCCAGTTCCATCTATTGACTAAAACCATAATTATCGTGTGATAATTATTTATATTGGAGGAAAACCATATAGTCATGAAAATAATTACTTCTAGGATGTCTAAATCATGACACCATCCTTAATCTATGACACTGTAGTTTCATACTAGGTTATTCATAGTGAACATATATTTAAATCCTTCATGATGGTTTGAGAAGAGTTTTGTGAATTCCCAAGGAATATACCCTGGGAGTATCATACCAGGAATAGATTAAGGATCCTCATCATGTATCAGATTATCCCAAGTTAGGCCCAAAACATCTTATTAGAGATGTTACCCCTAGGTACATCTGTGCTAAATCCAGATCCACTTTTAGTATCAAAATATGGATATATTTATATGAAACCACTCACTCTATACTTTAACAAAATTCTAGGACAACTTCCTATACTTTTCCTTATCCTTATACTTATCCCTAGATATTTCCTTAGGTTTATCACTACGGTTTTCTCATCATAGCTTCCAAATGTTAAGTAAAACTTTTCACTAATACCAAATATAGAAATCCTCTCTTTTCATATATTGACATTGCATCAATTTTTCAGAAAACTTAATGCATTATATAAACAAATTCCCAAAGTCTGTATTAGTTTCCTTCCTTTGGAAACTTGGAAACATAAACACTGAAACATGAGTGAGGTACATTATCTCCCACTAGGTTCTCCAAAACAAGCACCCCTCTTAGACATATCATAAAAGAAATATATATTCATTACTTGGGGAGGGAAACATAAAAAAGTGGTGAGATCAGATGCTCAGTAAGGGTGAAAAAAGGATACATTTAATCATAATCGCGAGCATAAGGATATGATAACATGATCATAAAAATATAAGATCATACCCTGCATATCAAAGATCCTAAACATGAATCATCGAATAAATTTTGGTAGTTAATTAGACATGAATAATAAGGAAATAAAGAATAGAAGTAGTGAAATCATAACATAGGAATAAAATAAGGAATTTTGGAAGACCTATAATAATATATAATTATTTCCATAGTAGTCAAGGAATTACTAACGAGGCTATCATATTGGAAAAATTCCTTTACTTAATTGGGTTCACACCCTATTCCAGCCCTATATTATGGAACTGAGTTGACTTCTTGTTCTAGACCTATAATACCAAACCAAGTTCATTTATCATTATAGACCTATAATTATTAACTAATTTAATTTTTCATTCCATTCATGTTTATCTCATTAGATATAAATCTTTACCCAATGCGTTGGAGAGAGATATAGGTCTAACCCATGTTACAATTAAAAAATACATACATGTTCCAAAAAATCATAAACAATCATATAATAACCCATGAAATAAATTGGTATCATAAACATGTAATAATATAACAACTTGTGAAAATAGATATAGGTTCATAATCATTTCATCATAATAATAACCTGTGAAAAAAGTGGGTTTCAAAAGCATATAACTCATGAAAGAGAAATAAGTTTCACAAGAATCATTCCATCAAAACATAAACTATTAAAGAAAGAATATGAATGAAACCTTTGTATTATTTCTAATAAGGTCATGAGTAACATCAATAGATGTAATCTTAGAAGGAAAATAAGTTAGAGGAACATTTTGAAAACATTTCTTGAGGAAAATATCCCTTCTTCTTTGAAAAAGTCTCTTTAAAACATAAAAACCTTCTGAAAACCATTTTCTTGATAATAAACTTGAATGATTATAAACAAAGATTTGAAAACATTTTGGAAACATTTTTATTTGAAACATGTAAATAGATATTGAAATTTTTTTGAAAACCATTTTCCCTGAAATCTTATAAAAGGAGCTTGAAAACGTTTTGAAAACAATTTCTTTGAATATAATTTTCAAACTTATAAATAAGGCTTAAAAATTATTTGAAAACAATTTTCCTTGAAAAAATATTAAAGAAGGTATAGTAAATTTTGAAAACAATTTTCCTTTAAAACTTATAAAATAATGTTGAAAAAATTGGGATAACATTTTTTCTTTAATACTTATATAAGAATTTTGAATTTTTTTGGAAATAATTTTCCAGAAAACCTATAAAATAATATTAAAAACCTTTTGAAAAACACTTTCCATGAAAAATAATTTGAAAACTTACGAAGAAATATTTAATTTTTTTGAAAACAATTTCATTGAAAATTATTTTAAAAAAAAGTTTCTTAAAAATTAAACTTTTAAACATGCAAAGGAAGCTTCACAAAAATGATGTCGGGTAAATCCATACACACCATACTAGGTAAGAAGAATATTCCTTTGGCACTGTAAAAGGGTAAAAAAATTCCTTGTTTGGAAAGAGACAATAAGATTCATTTGAAAACATTGGTAAAATAAAAAGGGAGTAATGTATTTTAATTATTACAGGAGAATATAAGAATATTCTTGGAAACCCTTTTTAGGAAACATGGTTTTGAAGGAACAAAGATGTCTGAACGAAGAGAGGATAAAGTCATGATTTCTTAAAAACATATTCTTAAATATATTATGTACCAAATAGTAGAAATATGGCACCAATATAAGAGTAAATCATGAATAACCATAGGATAAGAAAATCCATGAATGTTATTGATATATTTATCATAAGATTTCATCAAATGAAGCATAAACATAAACAATCTCAAAAAGAAGTGAAATTGTTTCAATATACTCTTACCATTGGGCATCATTGAACCACACTACCCATTTAAGAAAATGAAATTAAATGAATCTTAAAATATCATTAAAGTAAGGATAATTATGATATATCATTTCAAAGGCAGTATATACACCTCATGGAAAAATATAGGTGCATAACATGGCTTGTGTCTCAAAGAAGGTAAATTGAGACAAAATCACTTTGCCGATCTAGTAAATTTTGAAACACAAGTCCCATGATAGAAAGATCATAAAATTAATTTTTAAATACCCATAATTTTAATTATATGAATCATAAAATACATCCATGGGTATTATACACACCACACAAATTTTTTGGGTGGTGAATAAATCATGTATATCACGAAAATAAAAAGTGAGAAGAAATTCCCTTACCTTATACCTTGAATCTCATCATAATCATTAAAAACACCTATATAATAAATATAAATTTATTATAAATATTTTAAAGAACCTATATTATTATATCAAATACCACATATTGTGTGTTTATGACCTTATATTACAGGCTTGTTAACCATCCTATGTTAAGGTTTCACTTCGGGTAATATCTGCTTTGTTCTTCGTATGTGTCTTAATTTGTTATATATTTGGTCCTTATACTTATAACATGATTTCTAGAATGCACACCATGACATAGATATTATCTATATTCAGTATATGTGTATTATAACAATCTATATAATATATAATTATGTAATCTAATACACCGTTCATAGAGACGGTAAACCACACATATGCATGAATGATGTTTCTATTTTTATTGTCTTATTGAAAGAAAGAAGGTAAATGACTTATGTGTGTGTGTATATATATATTTATATATATAATTATTCCAGTACCATTATTATATCATATATATCATATAATTGCACTAAAACCATCCTTAATACATTCCATGTAGTGGGTGAACTAATCACATTTCTTTGAAGGGGCGGTAGTCAACACTTCCTCAAACAAAATTATCGTATTTACACCAAATGGAAAGTATAAATATATATGTTTCAAACGGATTAAATAATTTTAAATACATAATAAATATAATATAAAACATATATAAACAAAGTTTCCATCATAATGTCCACCATGTGATGTAGTAAAGGAAAGATGAACAATCATCGTTTCGTGAGGCAGTTGTTCACCATACACATAAACAATATGATCCTTACCCCTTATATAGAGGTGTGTGTAAGTTTCAGTATAAAAATTAGCATAAAAAAAACTAGTATATTTATGATACTGGTTATTTTATCAAACATTTAATAAATAGAGTTGGGGGATTGAGAAAGAAAATAAAATAATGGAGTTTGATAGAAGGTGTTACCTCTTAATCAGGTAACTCATTTCAGTTTGTTCCCAAAGGATTCCTTCAAAGAATTTATGACAAATGGGTGGCTTAAATGATTAAGGGAGTGTTTTTAGGAGTATATTTGAGCAGATATTTTCAGAACCTAAGGGGTTTTATAGGAGTAAATAAGTGGGGGAGAGAAGGACTTTTTATAGTGGAGGAGTAGTGACACTCTTGTAAATCTTTGAAAAAGGAATTAGACCCACGTTTTTCCCATTGAAAGTGGCTCCCATAATAGAAAAAATTATAGAAAATGGATTATAGGGTATAAATATGGCTATAAAATGCAACTTGGACAAGTTTCTACGTCATTTTCAGCATTAAATTTACGGTTTAATCCTTAGTTAAGATTAATTTTACCTTAATCGATGTAATTAATTTTAATTACATTCAATAATAATTTTGTAAAAAAATAATTTGACCTTATTAGACATTATAAATTATTTTTATTACAAATATGGAATCCATTTTTCCAAATTCTAATCATACAAATGGAAGAAATTAATATAAAATTAATCCCGTAGTCAGGTCGAAAATTCTGGTTTTTTAAGTTAAAACATTTAAAAGTTTGCTAAGTTTTTATATCTATGTTCAAAGTGAAATTTTTATAAATGACCTAAATTATATTAATTTATAAAAATATTAACTAATTAAACTTTTAAACTAATTTAATATAAAATTTAACCTTATTAATAAATTAGATGAAAAAGAAGATTTGAACTAAAATTCAGTATTTTTTACTATTCATTAAAAAATAAAACTTCACAAAAAAATAAAAACAAAATTACCCTAAACTAATTATTATATTAAAAATTAAAATATAATGTTTATTTTGAAATATTAAATAGATTATGTTTCCCAAAATTATATTTAATATGGGTTCTCCCTTAAAAGGCAGTAAAAATGCCTTATTAAAAATATGGGGTTTTAAGCAAAAAATTGGGTTTGTTAATATCTTATGTATGTAAAATATATTGGATAAATATAATTTTTTTATTGAATATATAACATATATAATACATTAATATAACTCACTAATTATAATTAATTTATTTTATTTGGGTAAAACTGTTTTGTGACCATACAAAAAATAATATTTCCCTTTATATTCAATTAGTTTTCATAATCATTTTTAATTAATTGGTAACCTATGAATTCATATTATATTTGTATAAATGATATATTTTCATAAATTATTTAATAATATTCACAACCACTAATTTAAAAGATAGGTTATATCTTATTATATTAAGTAATAACATTTTAATGATATACTATTGTTCGGTAAAACTCAGTCTTGTGTTTTACACAAGCTATTGAGAAAAGTCATTGTTGCATCTAACACAAGCTATCCTCAGTGTTACATATAGAACAAACTAATGTTTATGTTTCATGTAGCGTATGATCAACTTTTTGATACATATAGCCCAAGCTAATCATAGTGCTCTAATATAAAATAAACTATCTTCAGTGTTTGCTTGTAATATAAAATATCAAAAAGGATAAATTAATTCAAAATAAAAATTCAAAAATTATCAAGGTGTTACTGTAAAATACATAAAAGTACTTGATCCTCGACCTCGAACTATAGTGTTCATCAATGGAAATTGGTGCAAGATTTATATCGAGACTATGCAGTAGCCATCCACATTTGGATCAACTGGACCTGCTCAAAAGTCTCCTGCACAAGATGTGGTCCCAGTAAAGTTTCCTTACTTTCCTATGATGAGGAGAAGGGTGATTAGCATGGCCTAATTTAAAAATACTTACAAGGTTCCATTTTTATAGTCTCCTGATATCTATTTTTAGGTTAAATAAATAGGGGGTATATGCCTCTCCAAATATCCCACAAAATCCATTCCACATGCTCTCAGTATGTCCTCAAGCACCTGAATTGTGTGCTCTGAATAACCATCAGTATGAAGGGTGGTATTCTATGCTCAGAAGGACTTGTGCGCCCAAAACCCTCTGAAAAATATTCCAAAAAAGAGATCTAAACTAGGAATCCCTATATGATATAATGTCCTAAGGAACCCTATGAAGTCATACTATTTCATGGATATACAACCTCCCAAGATTAGAAACTGATAAAGATTACCTTATCAGAAGTAAATGATAAATCAGTGTGTTCCTATAAACAAAAACCCAAATGAAATCACTACCTTGATGAGATATTAAAAACCTAATAATGAAATCTATTACAATGTATTCCCACCTACACTTAGGAATATGTGACTGCTGTAAAAGTTCGGTTGTTCGTTGATGTTTTGACTTTACTTACTGATAGGTGAAAACATATCATAACAAAAACAACTACCTCACATTTCATCCACAAACACCAATACTGGGGATGTAAATCATGTTGCATCTTGGTAACACTAGGATGCACTTCACAAATTGAGACGTGAAAATCCCACATCATCACCTCACATATATCTACTGGGACCAAAACAAAACCATGAATATGAAAGATTTAATCCTCACCTATGGTCCAACCAGAAGGTGGGTCATCACCTTCCACAATACCCCATTGGACTAGGAACTCTGAATTAGATAACTGCCTCATACTTAATCTATCCATAAGAGTAAAGGTCAATGATAAAAAAGAAATAAAGTCCCCCCCTTTCCATCATGCTCTTCCAAAATGAATCACTGAAAACAAGTCATTAAGTTTCCTCTCACTATTGGTCTCCATAACTTCTTGTATCTATGTCCTCCTGCTTAGTGCATCAGCCATTGCATTACCCTTTCCAGGCATATAGTCAATCTAGAAGTCAAAATAATAAAGGTACTCAACCCACCTTAACTGCCCCAAATTCAGATCATTCTTTGTAAATATATACTTATGGATTTTTTGGTACGTGTATAACACATTACACTCTCCCAATAAATAAATATCTAATACTGAAAAGTATGAACAACTGCAGCTAAATCAGGATCACGTGTCGGGTAATTCCTCACGTGTGGCCTCAAATGACAAGACTATGCACCAAAACTCACTCCTCCTACATCATAACTGCTCCAAGACCGATACCTGATGAATCACAATACACAATGTAGCTTCTTCTTGTTTTTAGTAGAATTCAAACTGGTTTTGAAGTCAATCTCCCTTTTAGATCTAGAAAGACCATCTTATAGGTATATTCCCATAAAAATGTCACACCCTTCTTAGTAAAGCCCATGAAAGGTGATTCTTAGTGTGAGAAGTCCTGTAAGAAATGCATGTAATATGTAGCCATCCTCTAGAAACACCTTATGTTATGGATGTTCTTTGGATTATCTTAGGAAACTATTTCTCTCACCTTATTTGGGTCAACTGATACTCCTGATTTTAAGACAATATGGCTGATGAAGTTAATATTATCCATCTAGATGTGGGAATTTATGTTCACAGAATATAATTATTCCAACTTAGTGTATAAAAAATGATCTCAATATGTTTTTCATGGTCCTGTCAATTGTGAGAATACACCAAGATATTTTTTTATGAAAACCACCACTAAAAAATCCAAAAAATGATGGAAAACTCAGTTATTCAGCACCATAAAAACTTTTGGTGCATTCATGATACAAAAAAACATAGCCAAATACTCATATAGACCATGCCTACTATGATGATATGTATGAGGTATGTCTATAGGTCAAACAAACACATGATGGTATCCAAATCTAAAATCAATTTTAGAGAAAACCAAATATCCTTAGAGATAATAAAAAGGTCATCTATAGATGGTAAGGGATATTAGTTCTTACCCATAAAATGGTTTAATTTATGATAATCCACATGTTGCCTAAGGTTATAATCCATATTTTTCACAAAAAAGATCAGCGAACCCCACCTAGGAAGTACTGGGTCATATAAGCCCCCATTCCTCCAAGTCCTCTAGTTTCCTCTTGAGATTCTTCAACTCCATAGTATCCATCTTGTAAGGAGGAATATATAACAGTATAGCTCTTGGAACTAGATCTATGGGAAAATATATCTCTCTCTTAGAAGGTAAACCATAAGATTACTCTAGTAAAACATCCCTGAAATGATCAACCATTGGAGGGAATTCCTCCTGATGCATTCTCTGATCTTCTAGATACAAAATAGAAATCTGGACTATCATCCTTCCCAAACCATGATTCTATGGTCCATCTCATCTCGCATGGAAATCCCATTCACATTTGGGAATAAAAACTCCACCCTCTGGTGATGTGAATGTCACCCTTTAGTGATATAAATCAACATGGGATTGAAAAAAACATTTATAGTCCATACCATGTATGAAGTCAAAACTTATAATCTTGAGGAAAAAAGATACTATATGAAGGTACAACCACCAATATCATGGGTAAATCCCTAAAATGGCATTGAACCTCTATTATAGTCCCCAAAAAAGTATCAAGTGTCATGAATCCCACAGAAAATCAAATAGAAAGCCCAAGTATTTCCACCATAAGTACATATATGAAACTATGTGATTCACTAATATCATAAAGATTACATACAAGATTATAGTATACTATGATTTTACCTATCACCATATATGAACCAGTGCTCTACTCATCAAGTGTAGGCTATACATAATATATATATATATATATATACTAAAATACAACTATGTGAAACAACCTCACTACATAGAGTAGGACCAATCTACTATCTAGTTACAAATGGTGCCTAGATGCCTTGTCCAAGATCACCACCTTTACCAGACCAACCTGTACTAATTTAGCTCCCAGCTTGACATAGATCTATAAATCCCGGCCCTAAACCTAGATTCAAAATTGACCCCATACCACTGACTGTTGGAGGGGAGGTCCTACAAAAATGCTATATGTGTCCCATCCTACTGCAAGATCAGAACTCTAATAGGTCTTGATCACACTAATTCCTCATATTACCTCATCTTACACACTTGTGATAAAAAGCATAGCTACTGGAACCAATAGCCTGGCTGGTACTCACCTCCTAATAAGCGTCAAAATTTCACTTCTTTCCACTGGAAGATGAACCACTAGGCCAAGAAAACTACACCACCCTGCTCTACAACCCCATATTCTCTCAGGTTATACTTTGTAAATAGTGTATTATTAACTATTTCTATAATAGTTTTCAACTTGATCATGTTGACCTTTGATTGAACGACATGTCTGAGACCTTCCTCAAAGCATCTTGACCACGATTTCTCATCAGTATGGTATATTAATGAAAAATTATGACGATTTTTAAAGCATGATGAATAATCCAAAATAGTCATCACACCCTACTCCAGACGCATAAAATCACTAGACTACTATACTCTCATAGGATTAGGGAAAAAGTATTCATAAAACCTGGATTGGAAATCCCTATAAACTATATCTCAAAGTGTATCAACCTAGATAAAAAAATCTCACAAGTACTTATCTGATCTGCATAACATATATGTTGTGAGCTTCACTATCCTCTCAAGAGGTGTCTCTTGATTCTTGAATATTGAAAACATAGAATCAAGAAAAAACTCAGTAGCCTATGAACTACCAGGGTGGATTCTACTGATGGAAGACCCGCTTCAGCTCTACTATAGATTAGGAAAGTTAAAGTTCCCCCTAAATATTTTTCATATAGCACATAAAACCCTCATAGAACTGTGAATCATAACTTGTGTCTAGTAAAACCTTTGGTTCTACAACTTCCACTATAGTTGGATCTATGGGTAGCCTAGGGACCACCACCTCTAGAGCATGGTTGTCGCAATATTCCTAGCATTTGACTGGAGGTCAGGCTGGTGGCATGCCACTAAAATTCCAAACACGCACCTAATAAAATATCTATAGTGAAAATATCATAGTTAGAAAACATAGGATAGGCTGAATCCTTCCTATAAATAAGTTTCACTCCTATCCCTACTCTTAAATCTAGGACTGGGTAAAATGAAAAAGTTGTAAACATCACAAGAGACACTACCTATTAGCCACTTTAAAGTTGGGTCTAGGTCGAGTTCTTTGTTTCAAAATTTCTATTTTATTTTACTTTCACATTTTTATCACAATTATATTTTAATGGTTGAACCAAGTGGTTCACCACTTCTAAACCATAAGGTCCCATACAACTCATGAACCAAAGTATGTCATCCACCCAATCTATACTATAACAAATTCCAGTGTGTGACCAATGGGGAATGACTCAACCTGTCATAGTTGACAACTTAGGGTTTCTTCTATAGACTAGGTAGGAAAATTATATTTAGGTTACAACTTGAACTATGATTACCAAATATGTTTCTAAAATCTCTTCATAAAAATTTAGCAAAAAACATCCATATCACACAAGGAACATATCAGAAAACCATTCAACAGACAATTCATCCTATATAAAATGACATAATGTATGGAAGTTTAATCCGAATAGGTGCCTAAAATGATGCATGAGATGCATACCTTTATCTCATCAATAAATGGAAAAATAAAATCCTGAATCATAGTAGTAGTAATATCACAATTCAAGTGTGTCACCCAATGGTGGAATAAAATTAAATGTAACAGTAAAAATATGGAAAACAATAATTTTTGTTCAAGGAAAATTTGATTTTTACTATATGTGGGTTAGAAAATCCTAGACAAAACTCATTAACAAGTTCCAATTCCATCCTAATCTATTATCAATTTTCTCAAAATTTTAAAACAAACCTAAATAAAATTTCCTCTAATAACACATTGTAACATCTTAACCCCGAGAGACACTAAACGATGCCATGAGATGATGGGTCACATGGCCTTAAGGGTGCCTCCCCATATTCTAGAGGCCTTCGACATGAAGTGATGAATTGGGGAGTGTCTATGGGGAGACTATACCCATATGTAAGAGTATAACACAATGATAGTAATCATAATAGTCAATAACTACAGTAGTAAATCATCAGGAGGGAAGATAAAAATCCAAGACATGAATATATAAACAATTCCAAAAGCAATCTCATATACAAATGATTATCATATCATGTCTTTAGAAATCATCCAAAGCATGTATTCAAGAATTAGTACAATACATGTATCAAAATACCGGAAATACCAAAAAGGACTATCCCAACTAGTAACATGATCCTAGCTTGGTCCTATGATATCGTACTCCTATGAAACAAGGAAATAAAACATCGTATAGTGGGTGATTTCCTCTGTCCCTACCTGAACCCATGAAGTCTGTTTGGTTACCCAACAATGACCCAAATAGGGTGTGAGAGAACACTCAGTTGTCCCCCACCAATAGTGTCTATAAAAAACCTAGCATGTGTGATACAAGATAATGTAGTGTGAAACATCACATGCATAAATTTTCTTAAAGTAAAGTGAGAAAGTAAAGTGGTATAATCCAACCTACCAAGGCTCCCTATAAATAGTAGTTAAGGTCCCTTAAGAAGGGAAGTTGTAAAACAAAAATAAATAGGTAATACTATTCAGTCTAATAACTGATATATGATAACTGTAATAGGGATATCTATAAGCATGAAAAAAATATACACCATGTCCATATTGTACAACCAAATATATAAAATCCACCATGACCACTCCATATAATTGAGTATATAACTTTCACCACAACCACATCATATAATTAGAGTAATCCAAAATGGCATTTCCATGTAATAAAAAGTGTTAGATTATGAAGTCCTGGATCCAAGGTATATAAGGCCAAGGAATCCACATCGATTTCTAGGATAATCTCAATGGAAACTCAAAAAATACTTGAGTGGGGTACAAGGAGCATGCCAACAGACCATGTCCAATGTGAGTCCAAGCAAGATGGATCCTAGGGGCAGCAAGGCCCAAGGCATCCTAAGAAATCAGGATCCAAGGAGTAAACAGGTCCAAGGTAAGAACTATAATGAACAATATCCATGTGATAAACATCCATGTAATCTAATTTAATCTAGATCTAATGAGTAAGCAGGTCCAAGGCATCTACTAAAATTTCATTTCATCATTCTATACATTCTTTATTTCAAAATTATTAACATGAAACAAGTTCATCATCCCATTCAAAAATTTACATATAAACCATTAAATATATTTAATTCATGTTATCACATGAAAAAAGCATCAATGCTCTCAAAACATCCTAATGAAATTTGATAAATTTATCTAAAAAGGAACCCTTAAGAAGTTAGAGCTCACAATCACCAAAAAATGGGTGGTACAACATAGGGTTGGTACACAGGCGCACCCCATGGGTGGCCTAGGTTGGGGAAATAACCACCAATCATCTCAAATGAAATTGTGGAAACCCCTAGCAGGTTTCAATATGTTCAATTAAATTATTCAATTAATTTTCAAGGAAACTTTGTAATGCTTGACATGAGGCATAATGAAAATATGACTTATAAAACACAAAACTATAAGGTAAAAGGTATATACTACCTAATGTTGGTCCATAGTAGTGAACGTATCCAGTATTGAGCTTTTATTTCATCCATATCGAGAGGAAAATGAAAAATAGACAAAGAACCTAGAAATAGGGAATATTATATTTCTCCTAAATAACTGAATAGGTACTAATTCAAATGGATAATGACACAAGTTGATAAAAGAACATACGAATATGAATCCAACAAGACTAACAATGTTCATATCCATGTCTGGATGATGAAATAGTGGAAAAGATTATGGAATTGGCTTCAAAGGAGATTCTAGGCCACTAGGTTCTGTCTAATGGTGGAGAAGAGAAATAGATTTAGTATTTATATTTTTTAAGGAAAAATAGGTAATTTCTCCCATAAATACTAGGATACACAGTTTGGTCACACGATTGGCCAAAAAATACACCAATTGGGCACCCTTCACTACTTTAAGGGGAACGATACATTGTTTCATGAACACAGTTTGGAAAACCATATGTAAACTCTGAAATTTGGCTCCCATAAAAATTATAGGTTCCTCACACAAGCATGTGCGTAAGGTGGAATAGTTTTCTCAAACTGTGTGACCTCCTGCACCCCTCATTTATCCCTGCATGGTTATGGGTAACCGTGTGACCTTCCCCACATAGTTTCTCCTAACCATGCGACATGTCTATTTTTTTCCATAAAAGCGGGGCTTCGAGATCCAAAAAATCCATAGAAACCCCCAATACACCAATGAACACAATGGGTATTCACATTTGGACTCAAAAATAATTTAAACTAAAAATGATCCCTACCATATAAGAAAACCTCTGATCTTATGTTGACCTTGAAATATCATTACAAACCATAATACTCCATAATGATCATCAGTTAGGGAAAATAAAATTTATACTTTGAGGGGATATTATCATTTTACAATTCATAAAAAATAAATTGTAGGATACATGAATGAATGATAAATTAATATTTAATTTATTATAATAACATGTTATACTTTACAACCATTTTAAGAAATATTTCATGTGTCTTACACTAAGATATCCTACATAAACCTCATTATCATACATTAGGTAATGGTTTCATCAATTAATATTCAACATTAACCTCTGTATCCACCCAATTAAGATTCACACCACCCTTTTCAGTTATTTCCTATATTATATGGTACTTTAAAATATGTGTTTGGTCCTTTGGTGAGACTGAGGTTCATTATATTAATCAATAAAACTATTGTTGTGATAATATTAATTAATTAATCCACAAATTCTTGAAAACACCCATGTAAAGAAATTAACTTCATTATCCAAATATATTACTTCACAAAATATTATGTAGTGATGTATCCTACCTCCATTGTCAAGTCCACTATGGTGTATTTATTTGAACTATTCCAACTAAAATCTATTATATTTAGGAAAATATAGAATCAAAATTGGGATCCAGGATCATATTTTTCAAATTTTAATCTAGAATATATGTAACCTTTTATATAGAGTTTATCATCTCCTCAAAATACTGACAATATATCTATAGTCATTCTCAAGTACTTAAGGATGTTATTTACAATAATCTAGTTATTCTCACTATGATAGGATTTATATCTACTTATTATACTCAAAGCATATGAGAGATTGGATTAAGTATATAACATGGAATACATGATATATCCTATAGAGGATTCATAAGGAATTATCTCCATACTTATTAACTCTTCAGAAGGATCCCATATTTTACTACGATTCATTCCATGAACCATGGGTAATGACCCCATCCTAGAGTTCTATATGCTAAACCATTTTAGCACTTTACTAATGTATGTGTATTTATTCATTCCAAGAAACCACTTAAATCTATCTCTATAGATCTTTATACCTATTATATAGGCAGCATCACACATGTCATTCATTGAGAAACATTTACCTCGCTACATATCTATAGAATGAAGTGTCATGATATCATTTCCATTAAGTTATATGTCATATACATACAATATAATAAATACTACTATAATCCCATTAACCTAATTATATAAATGAGAATCATATATTTTTTATTAAACCAAATTCATTGATCCTGTTATTAAACTAGATATTCCAACTCTAAGATTCTTTCATTAGTTCTTAAATGGATTGTTCTAACATTTATACTTTACTAGACTCATGTGGAACATCAAAACCCTCAAGATATATCAAATATTCTTCCTCAACTAAATTCCCATTAAGGAAATTAGTTTTTACATACATATGATATATCACATAATCATAATGATCTTCTATGATAAGAATCATCCAAATATAATTTATCATCACTACAGGTGAAAAAGGTCTCTTCATAGTCAATAAATTTAGTTTTTTTTGTAACTAATAGGCATGTTTTATAGGTATAAACTCTACCATCCTTGATATTTTTCTTTTAGAAAACCCACTTACACCCTATGCGTCTTACCCTTTTAGGTGTATACACAAAGTTCCAAACATGGTTAGTGTACATGGATCCTACCCAGATTCCATGGTTTTTAGCCATTTCTTAGAATCACAACCCTAAATAGACTTTTTTATGAATAAATTTTATGAATGTTACTTCATCATCATTAGACATGATAAATACCTATCTCTCAGGTTCCCAATGAGTCTAACATGACCTTCATGGTTCTTAAATAACTTGAGTTGACTCTATTTTTATAAGTATTTGTGGATCGAGCTCAACATCTATATTAGGAACAATTATTGTTTCTTGGTCTTGAAAATATCTAAGTTTAACTTTTCTACCATTAAAAAATTGACTAATATGTTGTCTCTCAAGGAAAATAACATTCCAGGACACAAAAACTTTTTGCTCAATAGGATTATAGAAGTAAAATCTATTTGTTTCCTTGGGATAACCATAAAATATTTACTTTTCATGATTAGTGTCAAGTTTGTCAGAATCAAAATGTTTTATAAATTCTTAACAACCCCAAATACCCACGAAATAAAATCTAGGATGTTTTTCATAACATATCTTATGTGGAGTTTTTGGACACTTTATATTGAACACTGTTAGTAAGAATGAAATAGTCTCTAGAGAAAAACCCTAGAATGAAATAGAACAATCACATAAAATCATCATCGATTAAACATTGTACATCATGGTATGAGTCCTCCTTTTTGGAACATCATTCCATTGAGGTGTTCTAGGAGGAGTGAGTTGTGCAATGATTCAACAATCTATTAAATGATCAGTGAATCTATATCTCATGTATTCACTACCTTGATCTAATCATATAATCTTAATACACTTTCCTAGTTTATTTTTTATTTCTTTCTAAAAAACATTTAACTTTTTAAAAGTTTCATAATAATGATCCCTTAGAAACAAATATCCATACTAACTAAAATTATTAATAAAATAAAAAAATTGCCTAAAACTGCCACTTGTTTATGTACTTATTGGTCCACATACACCACTATATATAAGTTCCAAAAGTCCAGTAGCCCTTTTACCTTTTCTCCCAAAAGGTGAATTTATCATTCTTCCCAATAAATAAGTTTCTCATGTATCAAACAATTCATAATAAAATGAGTCAAAAAATAAATATATATAAATTATTTGAACATGTTTCTAATTTATATGACCAATGAGACAATTCCAAATGTAGGTGGGATTTGAACCAACCATAAATTTTTTATTCTAAATGATATAAACAAAATAATTAGTGTCTATAATGTAAAAACCATTCATTTTATTCCCAATTCCATAAAAAATTTTGTTATTATATACTGAACAACTATTTTTCCTAGTAATGAATGTTAAAACCATATTTTCCAAACAAGATACAAAAATAAAATTCCTTTTTATGATAGGAAAATAATAATTTTTTTTCAATTATAGGACTAATCAACTAGATAAACTTATATCATAAGAACTGAGTTCAAATGAAACAAATTTTTCTCCATTACCAACATTAATATATACTTCACCCTTCATCAATTCTCTCCTATCTCTTAGTATATATTTGTTAACCCAAATGTGTAACACACACATGATATATAATACCCATGAGTAAGATATGATTGAATTAATATCTATAACATTAACAATCATATTCTTAGAATGATTCCTCATTAAGAACACTTATCAACCTTAGATAAAAATTCTTAACTATTTTATAGGCCATACCTATTGGTGATCTCATTTTGATTGTGATTAAGCACAAAATAATATATAAAAAAGATATATTAGTGGGTGAGTATCATGTATTATATGTTTCCATTATGTAATTTAAATAAAATTTATCCCACTAAAAATGATGAACCAATACATTCTATATATTTAGCAAGACATGAAGAATATTTCACTAAGTAATGAGTCTACTATGGAATTCATATCACTACTTAATTATTTAGGTATGTAATCATCCCAATCTATATGATTGTTATTCTTGGATAGTTGAGTAAACTTGTATTTATCCTAATCCATAATATTGATTCACTCAACTCTATTACAATGATATCCTAACCACTAGGGTTTCCTAGTTAAGTTTCACCCAATGAAAATTGCAAAAATAAGCTAACAATGGACAATCCATGTGAAACTGACTATGACACAAAACTACCCAACAAGACAATCCAAAGTCACTTATTATTTTCTTTCCTTACATAATATAATCTAGGGGCACCTGAATTTGGTATGAAACTACATGACTGGATGAATGAGGTGTTGAAAAGTGTTTCTTTGGACTGAATCCCACACTTAATATTTTAGGGGTTTTCAAGTCTCACCAATTTAATATGAATAATACGAATATTAAATTCAAAATTATTGGATCTTATTAAATATTTATCTTGTCATGTTTGATTCCTTTTGTGTATGCATTCTTATAACATTTTATTTTTTTAATCCCTATTCTAACTACCAAATTAACATGTTCAAACCACATTAATGTTTAACTCTTTACACAACTTACAAGTTTTTGTTACTAACCTTCAAATAGAACCCAAAAAAATATTCTTAAACATTCAAATAAATTACATGAATAAGTTTTATGAACACTCCATGTAAAGGAATAGAGTTATATGTGATTGAAAATCCCCACATGAATAATCTTGGAATGACAAATAACCAGCCACAATCACCTTTCTAAACAAGGCATAGCCTCTAGAACAGTTGGTGGTCTGACCCTAATTCTATCTACTCGGGAAGACATTACTCAAGAGAGAATTTAATTTATGATATATCTAACACCTAATATTCACACACTACTTTCAATAAATAATCTTATTCTCATAAATTGAAGTACAAATTGAGGTCAATTTAGATAAAAAATAAATTTTATAGAGTTGTACCAAACATATAATGCAGCGATCTAACTCATAGAATTAGTTTAATATTTAAATTAAAGAATACACAATATTCACATTTCTTAAAAAATTTACTAATCCTGAATATCAAATTAATTTAAAAACTAAAAAAATATTTTATTTATTTTACAAAAAATAAGATAACAATTCATGAAAAATTCATAAATAAATTCTAATTATAATTTTTTATATAATTTTAAGAATAGAAACATTTTTGTATTTATTTCAATATGAACTATTTAATATTTTATATTATATGGTATTCATATGATATTTCATGAAATATAAACATTTTATTATTTAATTTTTATTATATAAAAAATCTATATAATGTAAATATCATATATTATGTAATTTATAAACATTCTATAAATTAGTTATCATGATTTATAAGTAAACTCTTATATTTATAGACCGCAATGATGCCATATAATTATGTAAAATGTATTTTAAATATTAAATTTTAATATTTGAGAATACAATGTTTCATAAACATTTATTTATTTAATTATAAATCATTTTTAATTAATTAATTTATAAATTCCTTATAAATTAAATATTTTAAAAAAACCTTTCATAATGATTTATAAAATTTTTATAAAACTTAAATACCATTGAATTTTTTAAAAAATTTTTATAATTTTTTTTAATCTTTACCTTGCATAATGGTAAAACCTTATACCCTTACCCAAGTTGGATGGAATTGCTGTATAAGGGTAAGTCAGTGATGACCTTTACATAAGTAAGCTGTAACCTACTGTGTAAAGGTAATATAAAAAATACCTTTACACAACACAATTAATGTAAAGGCAAACTAGGTGATCCTTATATAGAACCCTTCTACATAAGGGTGACCATAAAATTTCTTATGTCATATAAAGGTAAATATTAAAGACCTTTATTCAGTTCCTTCTATACAAATACACATAATGGAAAACATCAAAGTTAACTTTACGAAAACCTTTCATGTAAGTGTATACCCCTTACATAGCCTACTTGCATAAGGATAAATCATATTTACCCTTATACAATGAATTTAAAGGTCTTTAACCTAAAACTGCTTTACAAATGCTGTTATTTATTTCCAGTTATGATTTTCTAAAAAACCAATGATTCAAACATGTTTAAATCTTGAAGAAACCTCACTATAATACCATTTATGGGTTTCTTTTAATCATATACTTATGATTGGAAATGGAAAAAACCCAAACAAAAGGTGGATCGATGTTCAATAATTAAACATGTAAATAATCCAAAAAATAAATCCAAATAGATTACATACTATTGATAATTTTAGTAACTTACATCTTCATCTTTGAGGGATTGTGTTTGATGTAGATCACTGAAGTAGAAAAAATCCTCTGTCCTCTGAGGGAGTACACTGGTGATTGGATCCAAGATCGTATCATAAGGACTCTTTTATTCATGAAGGGATGTTAGTTCCTTTAGTAAAGGTTATAAATTGTCTATGAGAAGGAAAATAGTTTCCATTATGGCTTGATAGTCACACACACACACACAAATCAGAGAGGATCACATCCTCTTATATAGCTGTCATCGATGCTCTTCATTTTATGAAGAGCGTTATCTATATCAAAATGGCTTGGGTTTCATTATAAGGAAACCAAGTTTTACACCCATTGGATTTTTAAATCATTGAAAACATAAATGAATAATATATATATCAAAAATGAACCATCACATTGGTTCTAAACTGATGAAACCATTCAGGAGATACATTTCATAAAATGCAACTTATATTCATTTAATTAATATTTAATAGAAAATATAAATCATATATATATATATATTATATTCATGAATCATATTCATGTATTAAATGTACACTATGTAATTTTATATATATAATATATATACTTTATGCATTATATTCATGTGTACATGCATATTATGCATGTATATTTTAGTGCATATATAACATCAACACCTATCAATCAAAGGAAATGGAATCCCTTAATATAATTATAATCATCCTAAAACTTCAATGGTATCATTGGAATTTTCATGCCTATATTACACTTAAAAGAAGGTAGAATACCCATCAAACCTAAAAAGGTTATAATAGGTCAGTCTTATCCTTTCCAACATAATAAAATCTACCCAGGGCATAATATCCCAGGTTCTCATCATCAAAAGTAGATTTTTTTTATAGAGACAAGAATAAAATTGTAGATAAAATTCACAGGGGTTGAAAATGATGTAGGACCAGGGAAGCCACCATAACAATACCTGCACACTCAGAAGGAAGGGGACCAAAATTAGATAAAAAAAGGAAGTTGGTAGTTTGGGTGCTTCGAGAAGCAAGGAAGTTAGAAACCTTATTACGTTCTCTCCAAGTGTGAAAGATCTCCACCCGGATGTTCCGATGTTTCTTAATTATCCAGATGTGGTAGCTAATGGTCCATGGCATGGAGGAGGAATTGTGGATATAATTATGAATAATTAAGGAATTAGTTTCCACTGATAACAAGGATAGGTCATTCCCTTGGAAGAGTAAGAGTCCATTATGCATAGCATGTGCCTCTTCCTGAAGAAAATACTCGTGGCCATAGATAGATGATAATGAAACTAAGACTAAACCCATAAATTCACGAATAATCTCTAAACCTCACATTATTTAATCCATTCAAGACCCATCCATGTTCATCTTCAGACTATGGCTAGGTGGATCCCATTTCACCCATCTTCCATGCAAGAACGCACCCTGATGTGAGGGGGAGAACGAATTACCAGTACTGAGTGATATCAGATAGGGAGAATTAGATGAGTGTTTAAATCAAGTTCCAAGTTCAACTTCAAAGAATTGGGATCTTGTCACTACAACCATCCAAAAGCTACATGAGCCTTCGAGGAATGATTTGTTATGAGCAGACTAGATAGTCCAGCACCCTACTTCCAGAAGTGCCGACCATTGTTTTTATTTTCTTTGTTGTTTGAAGTTCCTCAAAATCAAATATATAGGAAATTTTCCACAGAACCAAGATATAGGTTGAAAAAAAAGCTCTCACCCAGATTACCCCACACCACATTTGGCTAATTATTTTGAAAAAATCGGTGTATCATAGATTCAATATTAAGGGCTCGATAGAAATAGTACCTTGAAGCTAGGAAGACCCCTTTAACCATGAATTCTGAGAAACATGAAGATAGGAAGACTCCATCTTAGGTAGTCACACACCAAAGGGGAATGAATAATCACCCCACTCTCTAAATATCCATCCTAAGGAATAAAAGGCATATTATAGTTCAAACATAGATTACATGGTCTAGTCACTCTCATTCATCAGCCATCCCTTCTCATAGAGTCTAAGGGAATCTATCTAGGTCCTATATGTTCACATAATTAATTTAATTTATACCCATTAGTGGTATATGTATAACCATGAATATATTTATAATTTTATCCTGAAAAAATCAATGACCAAGGCATCAAGCTAGTGCACAAGGGGCTGTCACATCCCTTGATACTTTGTGCATTCCATTTATATAATTTTTTTACATAAAATTTTTATTAAATTTCATGAATGGGTAAATTTATAAGGTGTTGAGTCCACATATCGAATTCAAATAAACAAAATGCATAAATTTATTTTATAACTGAAGCCCAACCATCCTCGCTGATGCTTTCCCAAGTTCAAAAAACATCATCCATCAATGTGAGGTTCTAATTGAATTTATAAAACTTTAATACATTATGAAATAAATTCTAAATTTATTTTATAAATAATCCAATAATTAATTTAATTGTAATAATTTATAATAAAATTTACACCTTTATATAAAAAAAATTCCATAAATAAAAACTATGATTCATTTTAAGGACTACTCATCATTCCTTGTATATTAAAAACATCCATTTATAATCCTTAAATCAATTATAGAAACTTTAAAATAATTCACAAATAATTTTTATAATAAAATTCACAAGTAAATTAAATGAAATTAATAATAAAATTTTACCTCAAAAAACATTTTCCTACTATAAAATGACCACCGATAAGAAGTGAAGAATCTCTATTTTTTTTAAAAAAATCCCAATTATACTTCCCTTACACATGGTATGGGTTTCCCTTGTAAGGGTAACCTTGGTTATCCGTACACAACACATGATAGTGTTAGGGTAACCATATTACCCTCACACAGTGTTGGGTCACTACATAAGGGTAACTCGTGTTACCCTCACATAGCATCATTCCATTGTGTATGGGTAACACATGTTTCCATTATGCATCACCATACACTTTTTACACCTTTCCCTTTTTCTTATTTTATAAATTGCACACATAGAAATCCAAAAACAAGATTTTTAGACCTCTTCAAAGTCACAAAAAAACTAAAAATAATAAATATCAATCTATAATTACCCACAATATCTCTTCTACTCACATTAACCATAACCAAAATAAAAAAACTATTCAATAAGGAGATAATAATAATCAAATTACTTAGCAAACATTTTGGTGAAACATTGAATATTCAAGACCAGAAACGTGATAAATAACTAACGCACCTTGATCTTGATGATTGATTATAGCATAAACTGATATCCCCTCCATATCCCTCTTTTCCTCTCAATTTTTACAAGGATTCTAAATGAATCCACTCCCCAATTCATGAGAAATGAGGGAATGCAGGGGAGGAGAAAACACAATATAAATTTTAATTTAATTTGTTTTAGTTTAAATACTCATTTAAATAGCCTGACCCCTATCCCGAAACCCAAGATAGGATTAGTAATCTTCTATTTCTCTATTTTAGACTCAAATGTGAAGTTTTAATTTCATTTCATGAATCTATTAAAAATATATAAATATTTCTATAAGAAAAATATTTTATATTTATTTAATAAATTTTACAATATTTTAAAAAAAGCTTCGTGACTCAAAATCTCACTAAATTTCATACCTAAAGTAATCACCCCTTTTTAAGATCAACAGTACCATCATAAATATTTTTGGGATCATTTATGATAGAAAACAACCATTTTACCCCTCGTACACATCTAAAACCAAAAAAGTAAAAATTCCTTAGAGATTCATTGACTAAAAAGGTGTGTGTCTTTATAAGACTAAGGAAATGTAAGGACATGCTTATAAGGTTTATTTGGGGAACATATTGTGGCATTGGAAACATCAGGACTAGGATTTCAATCCTTTGGATGTTCACACTGAATAGTTTTATCATAATATATTCACACCACTAGAACTTCCAAATAACTAAGTGTACTAAAAGTAGAAAATATATGCACTATACCCACTATAAAATGTTGACCCTATTACTCAATATTAAAAATGGAAATTGAAATCAATAAAAATTAAAAACATAAGAAATTGCATAACAAATTTACATGATATAGATAATGTTCCCCCATTCATGGAAGAAATGATGCTATCACCTTTTCAATTAAAATCATGAATTACTAGAGATTCAAAATAGATTACTAAGATACAAGTAATCAAGAGAAAGTAGTCCCACCTGATCTATTTTTATCTCTTCTTAATCTCACACCTAAACACTAAGGTAACAATAAATTATATAATAAGATCCAACCAGTCAAACTAGTTAATACTACTCCCCTAAAATTACAAATCACTAAACATGACTACCAAGGTAAATATACCAAGCTAGTGTCATGTCCACTAGATTTTGGCTACCGACTATCCTCCATAGCTCTAGAAAATTTTCATGTTTCATGTTCTTTATTGAAGGATACTTCTGGTCAATGTTTTTTGTCTATGAATATAACACAAAATTTTTAGCATGATGGATTTCACTTTGAATATCACAGAAAATAACTCATCCTTCTAAATTATCCCAAGTTCATTTAGAAATAATATTAACCAAACCATTTAACTCCATGATTACATTATAGATATATATTCTATATTCATTGTAATAAAAGTAGTTTTTCACTGTAATTGTGACATCTAGCTAACTACTGTTCTACCAAAGGTTAAAACAAACCCTGTTGTGAACTTCCAAGTGTCTGAATCACTGAAAAATTTGGCATCAACATATCCATGAAAAGGGTTATACATAAAAAAGTATAAGAATATATATATTCTATTCCTTTAAAATACCAAGGAATCCATTTTTTATCCTCCTAATGTACCTTTCTTGAATTCTACATAAATTAACTTAGAACTTCCACTATATATGAATTTCCTATCTGAGTAAAAATTGCTATGTACATTAGATTTACCACTAATTATGTGAATAAAAATTTCTCTATGTACTTGGGATCAACTTTCATTACTGGAGATCGTGCCTTAGAAAATTAAGTGTAAAAAAAATAGAGTCAAAATAGTCTTATATCCAGTCATCCGAAATCTTATGATGATCTTTTAGATGAAGTCCCTCTAAGATAGAATCAAAATTTCAACATTCATCATCCAAAATATTTTCTTATCATGCTTCAAATACTTCATTTTGAATCTTTCTACAAACTTAATCATTATCTATTGAATTCTTTTTGATTTATGGTCCTATCAGAATCACATCATCCCTATATAGAAAAAACAAGAAGAATTTTCTTTCACTCACCTCATTCCAGTAACAAAAATGATCTAAATAGAAATTTATGAAACCTTATAATGATATAAATGAATTAAATTTCAGATTCTATTATCACGATTCTTGTTTTAGTCCATAGATAATTTTCTTCAACTTAAAAACTACTTTTTGGTTCCCAAATTTTGTGAAATCTACTTTTTTTTAATGTGAATTTATTCCTCTAAATTACCATGAAGGAAAAACATCTTACACCCTTCCATTATAATCATAGATTTTCTAATTCCACAATACCTATAATTTTATGAACAATTTAATGTTTAACTAAAATGAGAATGTTTCCATGAAATCAACTCATTATTTTAATTAAATCCATTTACCACCAATAACAATTTGTATCTTTTCATTCCACCAACCACTTCCTTAAATTGATAAAAGCATTTATTTTATAATTTTCTTCCCTTTGGGTAAATAAATAATCTACCAAGTTCTAATAAAGACACATCTTCCTAAATTAATTAAATCCATTGATTTGAGTCACTAAGTGATGTAACTTCTTTCAGACATTTTAAATCCCCTGAATCCATTAATATAGAAAAAGTTTTATCAGCATCAAACCGTTGAACCAATATTCTAACATCGTTTGATCTCCTCAATTGAGTTGGATACATGGAATGACTTAGTTTTTCTCTTCCTTTTGGTTCTTGAACTTCTAGTATTCTAATTTATAGATACCTAACATCTTGTTCTACCAATAAATATTTAATAGTCCATAAAATTTATGTTTTATCCTCTAATAGTCTCACCTTTTTGATTTATATTCTTTCATATGAGTTCTCTATAATTTTGGAACTTTTGGTGCTCTCAATCAGATAAACTTGGTCTTTCATAGTTGATTAATTTTACTCAAATTCCTTCTCCATAAATTTTATATCATTCCAAAAAACATTATCATTGATTAGAAAATCACATATCCTGATGACTTGTCACCTATCATCGTCCTATAACTGAAATCTATTATATCTATATCTAATGAGAAAAAAAACTTTGGATTTTTCATTAAGTTTATCTCAATCGTTGGAATCATAATTTATTTATAAAAAACTTCAAAATACTTTAAGGTGATGAAATTTCATTTTTTTATCAAACCATATCTCATTAATATGTTCCTTCCAAATTATTAATGTTTGACTCCTATTGACAAGTTATGCTATTATGTCAAGTACATTTAGAAAAATTCCATTGGTTATTCCGGATTGTAGTCACATTATTTGATCTTTATTTATCAAAGTTTTATTCCTTCTTTTATCCACTCCATTCTACTATAGAGTTTCATGCACCATATTCTCATCCCATATTCCTTTTTTCTAACAGTATTTTTTGAATGTTGTGTTTTGTGTACTCAAATACATTAAAAGTATGAAGAAACTTCAAGATTTGAACACTTTACCTTGAAACTAGGTATTTACATTGAATTAAATCCTAAAAAACATTAGATATATGTTTCAAAAATTAAACTCATACTTTTCTAGCAGAATATTCAATAAAAGTTACAAAGTAAAATGCATCTCCCTGGGACCAGATAAGGGATTCCCCCCAAACATCAGAGTGCACTGACTCTAGATTTTTATCTCTAGGATTTCTATATATAAGTTGAAGGAAACCCTTATATGTTTACCTAGGATACAACTTTAAAAAATTTCAAAATACATGTGATCAATATTTAATAAGACCAAAACCATAAGAACATCCATATTATTTTAATTGAGGTGACTGAACCTACAATGCTTGATTTTTGGATCATTAGAATTTTAACATTCAATAATTGGATTTTTTTTTGAACTTCCAGTCATATAAATAGTTTTATCCTTAACTAATAATCCCAAAACCATGGATCCTCAAGTAACTTTCTATACTTCATTGGAAAAGGTAGTCTCATACTTTGCCTCTTCTAGTTGTCCTAATAAGATAATATCCTTCTTAAGTTCAAGAGTGTGTCTAAAATCTATTAGATTCAAGAATAATCAATCTTCATTTAAATGTTTACATCACCCATCCCAAAAAAATACAAGTACTTATCATCTTCTAGATTAACTTCTATAATAATTATGGATACATAATTCTCCACGCATCCAAATTATTCTATTTCATGAGAGGATGATTTAGAATCAATCATCCAAGATTCTACCAGAGTATGAGATCTTAAGAATTGGTTGTTTCTAGATTCAGTTTTACTAATGAAATTTTAAATACTAGAAGTTTATGATCTTCCAATGTTTTCTTTGTGAATTTTTAGTTATTTTTTATGTTCCACTTTTCCCAAAACTCTAACATATAGGTCCATGATTGGTTAAATTTCTTTGAATTTTCAGTCAATATTTTTCTTCTTATGACTACTTCTAGTATTTACTATAGGGTGATCACCCTCATCATTCAACATTAATTGCATTACCATATGGTTATTTTAATTACCTCCACTAAAGTTCTTCATTGAGGATCAAATTCATAATATCCCAAAAAACTAGTTAGTTTTTCTCATGGAATTTATAACTATAGTTATAATCACATCCCAACTCTCTAAAAGCAATGTTAGTAGAATAATTTCCCATAAATTATCTATAAAAGTAACCTTGACTAATTCAAGCTACCCTTGACTCATATTAAAGCCATTCACAAGGTTTTTAGCTGGTATTACTTATGATTTCCTTAAGTGGAATAGTCATTATATCATAATTTTTTAGTTCCATTGGTTTCTCATACACATCCACTAGAAACTTTATTATTATGCCGTTTGATCCTTCTTTATATGTTGAAGGTCATGTTTCTTGACAATGACGTCCTCACCAATTATAGGGACCTTTTATCCAACCATTATTATTTATAATTATTCATTTTATTTAGACATTTACCATGCAAAGGTGTGTCTAGGTATGTTTGAATAATATAATCCTCCATATGCATTCTCTAGAAGACAAAATACATTCCATAATTTTTTAACATAGATATTATTATAATAAAATTACATATCTTCCAATGAAAGTAAATCCAACTGAAATAGAGATATATTCAAGGTAAAATGGAACTTTGCCTCTTTGATACCGCTTGTTGGGGAAAAATCACATGGATCTATGACCACTAGAACCAGGTTATCAATTTACTAGAATTATTCACATTGGAGGTTTAGTGTAGTGGCTTCAAACCTTAATAAATTCCTTGTAACCAAGTTTATGAGAATTTTGAATTCCATGCACCTAACCCATCACATAAATTTGTACCTATCACACAAGATTAAAAATTGAAGTTGAAATTAATAGAAATAAGAAAACATAGGAAATGGAATAATAAATTTAAATGATTTAGACAATGTTCCCTACACATATATAAAAAACATTTTTACTGGCTTTTCCATTATAATAAGGGGTTATAATAGATTATAAGTAGATTAAAAAGATACATGTATTGGAAATCAAGTAGTCCCACCTACACCTTTTTTTTGTATTCTTAATCTCGTATTTAAACATTGAGACCCCACTCACTTATATACTAAGCATCAGGTAGTCAAAAAAGTTAAATGTATACCCTAAAATAAAAGATCACTAAACATGACTGACAAGATAGATCAATTAAATCAGCGATTCCTCAATTAAACCAATTGATTTTCTCCCATTTTTCCTACTTTCTATGAAGTAAATGTTACACCAATTTCAAGAAAAAAAATCCATCATCTTTTGAAAAACTCAGATAATATCGACCATTAGATGTTCATAAACTTTTGATGAATTCACTACCACTTGGAGATGCCTTACTATTGGTGCCCATACAACAAGTCAACTAAACTTCAAATTAAGATAAATTTCTAGTGAACTAAATCTAGTTAATTGAAATAGATTTCACACTCCCAATATGAACATGTGATATTCTTTTTTTACTTGGATAAGGGAAATGTGATGTTCTTATCTATTATATGAATGACATGTGATGCATTAATCAATCTGGTTAGTCTATATTTTTAGAATACAAAATGTTTGTGGAGGATGCATGGGATTTAAATACACTATGTCCCATGGTCACTTGATGTCTTGGACAAAGGGATAATATGAAAATATATGCTTATATATGATGCATTTAGTGAAAATAGATATATAGATACATATATTTTATGGAGATCACTCAAGATCCTTAATAGATCGAGAAACATTCATGATTTTCTAGAGGCCTATCTTTTCTTGAATTTATAGATCTATTAATTCATATTTTTTTTATTAATTATATAAATAACTATGGGGTCAAACATTGTGGTAGAATTAATGGGGATTGAGTTTGACTCAGATAGATAGTCTAAAAGTGTTTTAGAGTTTTACCCAAAAAGAAATTTTGAATAGTATTCTCATAAGGTATTACATATAATGTAATACAATGTGAATTTAATGATATCTTTCCAAAAGTGTTTTATAAGATATCTAAAAGAAGTTTTTAAAATGATTTCTCAAGTTATATTATATGATGCAATCTAATGTGAAATGAAACAAAGTCTATAAGGATTTAGTTCTAGTGTGATATTGAAAGGAATATTCCCTAATTCTATGTGACGTTATATAATCTATTATAGTGTGTCAAAGAATATAATATACATATAGAATAAGTCTTATATTTAATCCTTTAAGTTATATCATATTTTACAATATACAGATACCATTTTATTGCTACTTGAGAATGTCTGGTTATGTGACATAGTTGAGCCATAATACCATGAATTGAATGGTTTTATTCATTTTGCATTGATAATACTCACTTTTCCATATAAAAATTATGGTGGTAATGTCCAAACCTTGTACACATAGTCTATTATTAAATAATAATTTCATAAGATGAAACAGACAGGAGAGTATGTGGAAAAGTGTTATGTGAGAGGTAACTGAATTCATTTACTTAATCATTTTATAAACACATGAGTAAATTAATGGGATTAGAGAGTAACCTCACAATAAAGTATTCTAGGATATGGGTTTGATATATGCGTGATCCTTCTACAAACCTCTAGTCGATAATCTTCCCCTATCAAAGATCCCTTATTTCATCCTCTTAAAAAATGAAAAATATTAGCATATCATGGTGGTTTATAAGGTACTTCCCAAACCATTTTGTTGATTCAATTAAACTCAATGATAGACACTAGAGTGAAGATCCTATGGTTGTTTCTTAATTATCTTCATAAATAATTGAATTACCTCAACAAAAATATCATACTTCGATGTATGTTATGCATTCATCATTTATAGTTTATATGATTTCAATTCCAAAGTCATGGTGTTCTTGGGTTTTATGGTTTATAACTTTTTTTCTACTTTGATTAATCACTAATAACTATTTAGAAACACATCATGGTAATTATAGGATTTAAAATCGTATGAATTTCATATTCATTTGTTATTTTATGATGACATGTTATTTATTTATGGTTTTATTTAAGCTATAATTCTTTATGCATACTCTGATTATTTTTTATGGATGATGTTCATGTTGATTAATTTTTATTTATGCTTATGATATTGAGACTATATTATCCCTAATTTTTTTTTCATATATTCCCACTATTAGTCATCAATATTTTGTGTATGGGGTGTCATCTTGGAGGGTATGTGGGAACCCCAACTCGACAACTATTTGGGGGAGTCTAGGTCATGGGATTAAAAAATGGTACCACATTGTTTTTTTGTTCATTATTCTATTTGTGACATATTAGAAGAATATAGGTAGTGTCGAATCTTAATATAGACACCGGGTAGTCTGATTAAAGTATAAGTTAGCAGGGTTATGGGATTTTTGTTTTGGGTTTTCAATATTATAGTTGAGATGGTTATTCAAGTATGATATGTTGATTTGAGGTTTTTATTTATTATTTTACTCTTGTCCTGGGGTGGTAAGATAAATGAGTATACTAAACATAATTGGCATGCATGATTCATATTTATGCTATTGAGTGTAATTAATTACTTGGTTATGGTAGAGGGTTCAATTGTTTAATGTGATAAAAAATAAATTATATAGTGTTTTTTATATAAGTTTTGGTGGAATTATACTTAAGTAGACCAGATTTGTTGTTTTTATTTTTAAAGAGTTTCTAGTATTGTTCTACGATTAGCTATGTGTTATAACCCCCTCCACTAGTACACCTACTCAGATAATAGTGAAGATGGGAGTGATGTAGTTTTATTAAATGTCACATATATGGTGTTCTTTTGAGTTTTTTTATATTTTAAGTCTTATTTTTATTCTATCTATTTGATAAGAGTTTTTCTAGGAAAATGGTGGCTATCATGCTCTAAAAAGGAGGGAATTTTTTGATGAATGGTTTTTAGAAACTGTGCACCCAGGGAAGTGGCATTGTCTTGGCCTCATGACCTAGAACACGAGCATGTGGCCCTCCTAGGCTAATCATTTGAATAAAAAAGTGACACTATCCAGGCTGCATGGCTAGGCACACAGGTGTGAACCCCCTACATATAAACCATCCATCCATTTTCCTATTTAAAATAAGTGAAGCATGGTTGGAACTCAGTCTGTTAGATCTTGTGGGAAAATCATGCAGCCTACCAGAACATTAATATTTTTTGAATTACAACTTTTTATCACCTCAATATTAATACCCTAACCCTCCCCTATCACCCCATTAATCCCACTCTACCCTCCGAACACCTCCCTCTCCTACTATCCTTGCTTGGGATCAAATATTTGGGTGGTTTGGCTTGGAATCTTCAAGAAACATTCAAGTAAGTCCTTCCTCTTATTCTCCCACATCTTCTTTTGGTCTCTTCTCTATTCCTCCATGAGTTCCCTTTTCCACATAAATGGTTTTGAACTCTATTGGGTATAATATCTCTTCCATGGGTTGAATATTGTTGGTTTTGTTGTGATATTTCCTTTATAGGGTCTCCTCTTGGTCCAACTTGTGGATTCCAACTGGTTCCAGGTGATTCCAAGTGAAAAGGTAGCTATTTCTATGTATTTATATTTTTTTATGAATGAGATATGCTTGTATGGTTATTAAATTATTTCCAAAATTATTTTAGTGTGTGAAAATTATTAATTTTGGGTTTTTATGTGAATATGGTTTTAAAGAGGTTAAACCCCCATGTAAATTTCATGTGTGATTATGTGATGGAATGGATTTTGAAAGAAAAGGATTTCATGGTTTAAGAAGGGAGAAAGATCATGGAAATCCTAGGTATCTAGGTGGCTAGACTAAGACTAGTACACTAGGAATGACCTACCAAACCTATCTAGTTCACAATACAACACTATCTAAACATTTATAATTGGGATTGGTTGGCGCAAGGTGGAGATGGACCTTTGAATATGGGTTTGATCATCAAGAGTATGAGTATCCTATGTCCCCACTAACCCTATTTAATTATAGATTTCCCACAGTTCTTATTCTATTTTTTATTATTTATGTCAATCATTTTCTAATATACCAAATCATGTTTTCGATTATATTTATATCTTACTTTTAAAAACAATCATGTTTAATTATCTTATAATTTCTATTCTTGGAATCATCTATTGGTATCCTATTAGGAAAGTTATATTACACCAAACATGCACCAACTGGTGTATATAGATCTTGGTTTTTCTAAATCAGGTAAAGGTAAGGCCTTTCATGGTCTCAATAGTGGTACTATGTTCTAGCAGCCCCTTTTAGGTTAGGATTTAGTGGAGGAAGCATGGGGTGTTAACCCACATGCGACATGGAAGTTTTGTTTCTCTAGTGAATCCCCTCTTCTATTTGGTTATTTTGGTTTTGATTGTAAGTGATAAATGTTGATCACATTCTTGTAGCATTTCTTTTGATATCTCATATTACAGTTATTAGTTATATTGAGATGTACTATCTTTTTTGATTATTCATAGTTTATTTTCATGTGAGAAACCATTCCCAAAGTTGTTACTTGTTGCACAAAAACTAGTTGTCAACCTTTAGTTATTGGGAATGACCATTGGGAAATTCTATGAGTTGGGTCAGGTATTGGGTTGGATGAGAGCTCGAGATAATTTGTGACAAAATGGTATCAAAGTCAGTTTTTACCTTTCTTTGGGTTATGTTATTTGGGAGAGTCTGGATATATGGGATCTAGAACTATAAAGGATTGAGGTTCTATTTATGAGTGGGGTTTTTGGCCAACACACCTCACGATAGTCCTTAGGTCACCATGGGATGTTTAGGATTTTGTTTGAATCCCCCTCCAGGTATGATGTACAACCTATAGATTGTGTATAGACACCAAGATGTGGTGGAGTGGTTTAATAAGTTTTTATTTGTTTGTTATGAATTAATTTATATTTATGTAGGTGTTTAAGTGATGTTATAATTTAAAACCTTTATGGGTATAGTATTTATGGATTATTTTTTTCTTGTTAATTGATGTATCATTATTACTCCTTGTATAATTCCTATGAAACCATGGGAAGAGGTCTAAGAGATTTATCCCTCCCCTATTTTCTAGAGATTAATAGAATAAGTGGTTTAGGCGATCCAAGCACTAGATTAGGGAGGGAGATCTAGTATTTATTAGGTTAAGGAATCCAAAAAAGGTCTATAGAAGGATAAATATTAAGAGTTCCTCAGGAATATACCTCATTCCTTTTAGGGTACCGTGGATCCATATGAAGTGGAATATTGGATAGAAAGGATTGATAGTATCATCAAGTTTCTCGAGACTCTTGAAGTGGTCAAAGTGAAATGTGATTCATTCATGATGAAAATCCCCAATCATAGGTTGTGGGACTCATTGATTCTGGATGAAAAACATGAGTTGATGATCTAGAAATATTTCAAGGATCTTTTCAATGAGCAATATTTCCTTGAGACATTGGTTCCTATAAAGACCTAGAAGTTTCTAGATATCCATCAAGGGGATCAGACCGTGATGGAGTATGCCAACCATTTTTTAGAATTGGTTCATTTTTCACCCAAGGTGTTTTCAAATGAGTAGATAAAAGTTAAATTATTCTAAATAGGGCTATGGTTGGATATTAGATCCCAGTTATTCCTATTTAAGATGAAGACATATAATGAGTTGGTGGATTGAGATCTGATGGTGAAAATTGATTAGGCATGTAAGTCAGTTTTTTTGGGATGAATCAACCTACGTGATAGGGTTGTAGTGGAACATTTGATGGGAAGTGAAAGGATGAGGAGAAGGTAATGAAGAATGGGGGAAGGTATTATTTCCCCTCTTGATTGCGCATGTCAATGGCCTTGAGTTGTAGATATGTTATGTGCCACTAGTGTGGTAGATGTGGGAATATGAAATCTAGGTGTCCAAATTCTATAAAAACCTACAATTAGTGTGGGAATTTGGGTCACTTGAAAAGGTTATGTAAGAGTGGCTCACCCACTCAAAGTGGTGAAGTCTCCTCAATATAGAGAGAATTGACATCTCAATCAAGGGCATCAAAGGCTACAGTTTCTCAGACTGCTAGGTGAGGTGGAAGAGTTGGATCTACCCATGGAAAGAGTCATCTTAAGGAAGATACAAAATTAAGTAATTGACATGAATAATTAGTGTAAATGAAGAACCTAAATTTTATTTATTAGGCACCAATGAAATCATAGGTAGGACCCACTACCGTTCAAGGTACTCTTTTTATTACATCATCCATAACTATTGTCTTATTTGATATATGTGCTTCTAATTATTTTATTTTTAATCATCCTTTGGGAACTTCATAAATTACCAAATCATATTATTTCATATGAAATATATTTTTTATGAAACTTGGAAAGAAGAGGGAATATGGTTTCAGATTTCCACCCTGCACTTTCACTCTATCTGGAGTTGAATTGGCATGTGGTTTCTTAGTTCTAGAAATGGATCTTTTTTATGTAATCATTAACATGAATTGGATGGTTAATTTAAATGAACAAAATTATTTCTACCATCAGAGAGTAACTTTTATGGTACCTGATGAGAGTACTCAAATATCTGAAGGTGAATGATATCTCTAATCTAGGAAAGATGGACCTCTACTTTTGGAGTTAGGTAGCATTATTTTTCAGGTCAATTCTATTATACTATAAGATGATGGTAGATTTTTCTGAGAATGGATTACTTACAATGGTAGATGATTTTATATTGGTGTTCCTAGATGAATTTTCAAGGTTACCCCTATAAAGTGATGTATAGTTCACTATATATTTGGTGCTAAGAACACACCCGATATATCTTCCCTCATAATGTATGGACCCCATCGAGTTGAGGAAATTAAATATACAACTTGATGATTTTGAATATAAAGGATTAATTTACCTGAGCATCTTACATTAGGCCTACCTAATGATGTTTTCTAAAAAGGTTGACGAATCCCTTCAATTGTGCATTGATTACCAGAAGTTTAACAAGTTCATTATCAAGAATATATATCCCTTATCTCATATTGGCGACCTATTTGATCTGCTAAATGGGGGAAATGTAGTTTTTAAAGATTAAACAATGATCAAGGTATCATAAAATTAGGGTTTGAGAAGAATACATTCCCAAGATAGACTTACGAAGAAGGTTTGACCACTTTGAGTATTTGACCATGCCATTCGGGCTAAAAAATTATCTGGTGATTTTTTTTCTCCTATGAACTAGGTGTTCCGTAAGTACCACAACTCCTTTTTCATAGTGTTTGTCAATAATATCATAGTCTACTCTAGGATATAGGAAGATCATATAAAACACATGAGTATTGTTCTAGGCACTCTTCAGGATCACTGCATTTATGCTAATCTCTCTAAGTGAACTTTCTAGATTTGGGAAGTCAAATTTCTATGCTACATAATCTCAGAGTGTGGATTTTTAGTTGACCCAAAAAAATTGGGATAACGATTTCAAGGTAGAAATCAAGAAATGTCTTCAAGATCAGGAGCTTCATCGGTCTGGCTAGATACTATAGGTATATTTTTAGGGATTTTATGGGCTTGTTTCACCCATGATCATGCTTACCTAAAAAGGGATAAGGTTTGAATGGATCATAGAATGCTAGGAAGATTTTGAGGAACTTGAATAGATTTTGAATATTTCTCTTGTTTTTTCCCACCTATTTCCAAAAAGGTATATGTGGTATACTAAGATGCATTTGGTATGGGTCTTGGTTGTGTGTTGATGCATGATGGTCATCTGGTCACCTATGGATCTTGCTAACTCTGACCACATGAAAGGAATTACCCAACCCATTATTGGGAACTAACAACCCTGATTATTACTTTAAAAACATGGTGGCACTATCTCTTTAGGGGTAAATTTATAGTTTACTTAGAAAACAAGAGTTTGAATTACATTTTCTCGCTAAAGGATTTGAATATGAGGCAATGCCAATGGGTTGAGTACCATCATGGGTTTTACATTGATATTATCTATACCCTAGACAAAGGGAACATGGTAGATAACACCCTAAGAAGGAAGATAAAAGTGCAAACCTTGAAGGATTATAGTGTGAATGTACATTCATGGGAATTTTTATCCAGATGCACCTAGAACCCAAGGAGAATTGTGGAGAGACATTCTTGGATAACATTCAGTTGACTTTCTATTTTCTAGAGATAATTTAAGAAGTGAAGACTAATGGTGATATATTTAAATTAAATAGGAATATTCTAAATTGTGGGTAGGTTAATAGTGAGTGGTATCTATATTATGAGATAATCCTTTTTTCCTGGTTTGTTTTGTGGTATAGTTAAATTTGTGGAAGTTGGTGATATAGAAAAACCACCGGTCTTAGTGGTCCATCCATATTGGGACCACCAAAATGTTTTACAATGTCGTAAACTGGTTCTGGTGGCTAGGTATGAGGTATGATATAGCTAAATTTGTATCTAGGTGCTATACTTTTTAGCATATTAAAGTAAATCACCAAAGGCCCCTAGTTTTTCTTTAGCCACTCTCTATTCCCACTTAGAAGTTAGATGATGTCATAATGAATTTTATCATTGGATTTCCTTATACACACTAGGTAAGTAATTCCATTTTGTAGTTATTGATCATTTTACTAGGTATGTGCATTTCATTCCGATCAAGGATTTTTTAAAGGTGGATGAGCTAGTCTGGTAATATGCTCAGGATATTATGAGGCTTCATGGTGTGCTGTCAGTTATCATTTCAGAATGAGCCCCCCATTTTACCTCTCAGTTCTAAGAAGGATTTTAGTTGGCGATGAGGTCACATAAAAAGCTCAGTATGGAATATTACAATAAAAAATATGGATAAAATGACTGGGTGAACTAAATTTTAGAGGATATGCTTCATAAGTGTGTGCTTGATTTTTTAGGATCATGGGATAAGAATCTAGGATTGGTGGAATTGGTATCATAATAGTTACCAATAATCAATTAAAATGGATCTATTTTAGGTTACTCATGGTTGTTCATGTCAATCACCTCTATTCTAGATGGAAGTGGGTGAGGCAACCTTACTAAGAACGAGCCTTGTGCCAGAGACCTCTGAACAAATTCAGGTCATCAAAAAATAGTTTCCGATAGCACAAAGTAGCTATATATCTTAAGATGATCAGTGGTACCAAGACTTGGATTTCATAGTGGGTGACTACATGTTTCTAAAGGTGAAACCCCACCTAGGTCACAATCATCTTGGTAATTAGAGGAAGATTATGCCAAGGTATGTCAGACCATCTGAGATTACAAAAATTATTGGAAAAGTGGAATAGTGATTGGATTTACTATCCCAGTTGAGATCAATCCATGATGTAATTTATGTGTCACAATTGAGGAATCCTAACCCAAACCCATCTCATGCATTGAATTTGGAGGAAATAGAGCTAGAATTTGATTTGTCTTTATTCAAGCAGCCAATACATATTTTGGATTCCCAATTGATATTGATTTGGTGTAAATACATACTATTGGTTCAGGTACTTTGGTATAATTATAATGATAAGAACAATACATGGTAACCAAAGTCTTGGGTATAGGATTAGTATCCCCTATTTTTCTCTGATCAGACTCCAGTTTGACTTTCTGAGGGTGGATATTTTTCACTGTGGGGAGAATTCTCACATATATGGTGTTCTTTTGAGGTATTTTCTCATTTATTTTAGGTATTGTATTTATTCCATGTATTTCCCAATATATTTTTGAGGAAAATGGTGGTTTTCATGCCATAAATAAGGAAACACACAATTATTAGAAACCGTGCGATAGTCTAGTGAAATCCATACACCCTGGACAATGGTAATATCTAGGATGCCGACCTAGTGCATGGTCATGTGTCCCTCCAAGGATAACTATATACCTAGGATAGTGGAATCTTATAGTCTGAATGGAGGGGGTATACAAGTGTTCTCTACATCCATGTAAAAAATGTGACCATTTTACTCTTAGATAGAGGTACCACTCAGTTTACACATAGTTTGGTAGACCGTGTGACCAAGCCGTGTGGCCTTCCAGAACATTAATAATTTTTTAAATTATAAATTTTACCCTCAAAAATTTTAATACCCTAAATCTAATCTCTCACCACATTTAACTATATCTACCTTGGGTTCACCCCCACTCCTTCTATCATCCCGTGGGCTTAAATTGTTTGGTGGTTTGGATTGGAATCTTCAAGAAACCTTCAAGTAAGTCCTTCCTCTTTTTATCCATTCTATTTTTTGGGTCTCTTATCCATTCTTACTTGATTTCTCTTTTATCCGGTAAGGGTTTTGAATTATGTTGAGTTCAATCTCTCTTAAAGGGGTGGAATATTGTTGGTTTTCATGTGATATTTCCTTTATAGGGTCTTCTCTTTGTGTGACTTGTGGTTTCTAATTGGTTCTGGTTGATTCTAAGTGAAAAGTAAGTGGTTTCATGTCTCTTTATTTTTTGATGATTTGTATATGATTGTATGCTTATTAAATGACTTCCAAAACTATTTTGGTGAGTTTTAAAATTCTTAATTTGGGATTTTTGGTATGCATATGGTTTAAAAGAGGTTAAACCCCCTTTTTAATGGCACAATTAATTATGTGGTGGGTTCTATTATGAAAGAAATGGATTTCATGGTTTAATAATGGGAAAATTACATGTTAATATTAGGCATCTAGGTGGGAAGACAAGTACATATATGCTAGGAATGACCTACCCTACCTAGTTGGTTCATGATACTATGCTAAATACACATTTATGATAGGGATTGGTTGAATCAATCAAGAGATGGACATTCACATCTAGGTTTGATCATCGATAGTACGAGGATCCTAGGTCTTCACTAACCCTAGTTACTTAGAGATTTCCCCTGGTGGGTATACACTTTTTTATTAATTCGATCACTCATTTTATTATATTTTTTTGTTAGAATGATAAATTTCTCAAAAGGAAAAATCTCCTTTATTAATTAAAAGAAAATTCACAAAAGTATGAATTGATATTTTTTTACCAAATTCATGATGCGAAAAAGGAAAAAAATCACCAGGAAGAGAATTACACCATGTCAACTCATAAGTAGTAATCCATTTATTTGAAATTCCATAAACTAATTGATTTTATTCACGATAAGTATGTTTAATAATATAATTCAAAGATAAAAGAATATTCATGAAATTACTCCACCTTGAAGTCAGTTTCCATGAAAGATGAACAATTCCACTTTTGATAGCAAGAACCATGGTGGTTGAATCACATTGAATACACATGTTTAGGTATCGATGATTCTTATCAAAATCCACTGTATAAATAATACCAATAATTTCAGCATCAAGAGAGTTGGTGAAACCACAAGGTTCATAAAGGAATCCCATTTCTTCCCCACAATGATATTTAAAAATATCTCCATAACCAGAAGGAAATGAATTTCTCACTGATGCACCATACATGTTGAATTTGATCCATCCTGGAAATGGAGGTAAACACATAACTTCAATGTTTATAGAAGGAGGAAAGTAGTTACCTAAAATACCAAGATGTTTTAGCATAATGAAATCATGAATTGAGTTATCACAATATCCCCTTTGAGGATCATTTTCAGTTTTGAAGGCAGTGACTTTATGAACCCATTTATTTCAATTGAACCATATATAATGTATAACCTCCAAGTTTTCCACAATAATGAGGTTGTGAAGTTGCGGTGAAAGATATATATTCATGCAGGTAAGAAGATGATCCCGTATACAATCTGTTCATGGAATAAAAATTTAAAACAAATATGCAAAAGAAGACCACAAGGTTGAGGAAGTAGAACAACCTAATAATACATGATCAAACTCTTACCTATTTTGGAAACATAGAGAACATTTAGAATAGATTCTACTTCCAACGAACTGAAAACAAAACAACAATGGTAAATTTTTTATACATGAATCGTCATGAAATAGAGAACTTGGAAGGTATGATAAAATATATTCTCAATGTATTTTCCCAATTTTTGGAATTCCCTTGGATATAATCATGATAAAATGACTTTGAAGAAAACCTTCCATTAGAAGCAGGTTCCCAAAAAATAATATCATATTTTTGGATTAAATTATAATTCAGAACCACTTCCTTGATATTAGCAGGGAGAAAATTCATTGAATTCTCCATTTTCTATTTAATTGATACATTTGTGTCAAAAAAGAGTATCCAAGGAGTTGAGAGAATTTAGAAAAGGCACACCAGTCCTATTATCAAGCCAAAAATTTATAGAGGAACATATATTAGCTAGCCAATGAGAATTTACAAAATTGTGGAGAAATTGTTTTTGAGGGTAGGCCAAATGGAAGAATCCACAGAATTTAAATTCAAAATTTTGAGAATATTTAATAACCTTGATCTTAAAAAAGAAATAGACTCTAACTTCCCAATGATAAGTCTCCACATAAATTTATCCTGAAAATCATCATTAAATTTATGTAGATTTTTAATGCCCAACCCACCTTGATTAATTGTATTACAACACTACTTCCAAAGAATATTTTCAATTTTCCTCTAAAGAATGCTTCCACTCCAGATTTTTAATAGAGTTGCTAATACACATAATGAGAGCATTGAAACATTTATAAACCATAAAGGAATAATTTTTTTGAGATAATCACTTCTTTGAAAATACTAACCCTTACATCCCTTGAGAGATTTTTTCCTTTTTAGGAAACCAACTGATTTCTAACTTTTCGAACAATATGGGAAATATTTCCAACACATGGTTTCCCCCAAAACATAGGCACACCAATATAGTTAGAGGGAAACATACATTCTCTAATTCCTAGCTCACCAATGATAACCAATTTTCTAGCATCAGTGATACCTTTTCCAAAATAAACAAAAGGCTTATTCAAAATAATCGTTTGTCTCAGGACTTTCTCATAATTAAAAAGGGAATCTTTTAAATTTTTGTTATTTCTTTCTTCCCCATGAGTGAAAAGAATGATCTCATCATCATATAATACATTAGTGGGGGTAACAGGGCCTTTGGTAGAATTAGTGGGATTAATTTTTTTGTTATGTTCCATATTGAGAAGGATCCTTCTCAAATAATCTTTAACAATTGAAAAAATAATGGAAAAAGAGTATCACCTTGAAGAACACCTATAGTGAAAGTGAAATAGCCTTCAGGGGAACCATTAATAAGAACTGAGATATGTGATGAATTTAGAAGGATTTTTACCCATTTAATAAAGATGTCATCAAATCCAAAACTTCTTAACACCTTGAAAATGAATCCCCTGTGCAAGGTATAAAATTACTTTTAAATATCAAGCATCAAAGAACTATTACGTCCCTTAATGTATTTAATGAGAATATTAATGAATTTCAAGTAAGTAATAAGATAATCCTGAATAGTATGACCCTTTACGAAGCCAAACAGATTTGGGGATACAATTTTATTGACAATGTTGGAAAGCCTATTGGAAAGGATTATACTATTAATTTTATAAATAATGTTGACAAGGGACACCTGTCTGAATAATTTGATCTCATTTTCATTTTCAACTTTAGGAATGAGAGAAATGTATTGAGTGTTGATTAACTATGTCAACTAACCACCCTTAAAAAACGTTTTAACCAACCTACATACATCACAATTAACGATATCTCAATATTTTTGAAAGAAGGGATTTGTAAAACCATATGGTCCTGGATAGGTTCTAGAATTTAATCCAAAAATAGTTTCTTTAATTTCAAAGTCAAGGGGAAGAGAAATGAGATTTGAATTATCTATATCATTAAATTTTTTTGGAATGATACCTTACATGAGATCAAAAGTAAAATCATGACCATCAAAGAGTTTTTGTACAAAGACACAATGTGTTCATCCAAATATTCTCTCTTGTCAAGAATCTACCCATTATTATTTAGAATTGTCAGAGGCCTATGGATCTTCCTGACTCTTTGTATAGATTTGAAAAATTTAGTATTTTGAACACCTACTTTGAACCATTTGACTTTAAAATATTCTCTTTGGATGCATTATTTTAGATTTATAAGAGTATTGAGATCAAGAATAATTTTATTTTTGTACTCAAGACCATTATAAAAATTACTAATATAATCCTTTTCTTGAATGATTTGAAGTAATGATTAAAGTTGAGTAATGTTTTCCTCTATGTGGATAAATATCCCATGACTCCAAATTTTTAGTATTTTAATAAGAACATTGATATTAATAAAATAGGCCAAAGAATCATCCTTATAGATTAATGAGCTTCATTTATCATGAAGCACTTTCTTACATTCATGGTGTAACATCTTGAAATTATTAATTATAAATGGAATAGGTGGATTAGTGTCTCTATTAATAATATTAACAAAAAACGGGTGATGATTTGTGTTCAAAGTATCAAGGGTTAATCATTAAATAGAGTTAAAAATTTCTAGGGTCACATCATTAACAAAATATCTATCCAATTTACTAGAAACCACATTATTAAGATTCTTCCTTCACTATGTATATTTAGCACCGACCAATTTTACCTCATGAACAATACTATTCTCAATAAAATCTTTGAATTATCAGGATGAAATAGAATAATTGACCATGCCTACCCTCTCATCTAGATTGAGAATGGAATTGAAATCACCAATAAGATTCTAAGATCCCATTATAGTGTTGCTAGGTGTTTGAATGTCTGTCTAAAGATCAGTTCATTCATGATAACCATTATAAGAATAAATGATAGAAAAATGAGTTCAAAATAAGAAAATATTTTTAATAGTGACCATATGATCTATATAATTTATAAGAGAGATTTGATAATGTCTCAAATGCTCAAAGACCCATAGACTTTTGATATCACTACTAAAATGATTAGTACTTCCATCCAATGGCCTGAAGGCCTTCATTTTTTATTGATTTTCATAATCCACCATTCAAGGGGTGAGGTGGAACCCTTACAAGGACCGTGGCATATGTATTACATGTCTCGTAGGCCTTAGAGAAATTCATTTTCCCATAGGCTTCAAACATTACATACAACCCAGACTAACTACTTGGAAATACTCCTCCCCAACATCTTCATCGTGGAATCATCTCTCCACCTTCGCATGGTTGTTCAGATAGGAATTCCCATGCATACACAGTCTTGTCCCGATGGAAGGTGCCATACCCTTTCTTTCTTGCAATCCTTTTAGCTTCTGCTATCGTGAAATCTCCTTTTCTCATCCTCCTTATAGATCCTGTTTCTCATAGGTAGTCTGGTTTGCATCTGCACTTAAGGTGGCCCTAAGTCCTTGAGGTGGCCCGAAGGCCTTACTGACCCGAAGGCCTGGGTGGCCCTAAGGCCTTAAAGGACTTGGGGACCAAATCAGTGGCCTGGAGGCCCGAACAGGGGCATATTCTTGGCTTATATAGTGCCAAACAGCACCTGCTACAGTTCCTGCTACAGTACCTGCTACAGTACTGCGTAGTCCCGCTACAATACCTGCTACAATGCCTGAAATGATTAGCACTTATCAGTTGATATACATACTTTTCAAGAACATTATACTTTCTATAAAACATATATTTGGGCTTTGAGAGACCTATAATATCAGGCTTATGATCATTGATAAAGTGACTAAAAGAGTTCATTGTAGAAAGGTTGGATAATACCTGAAAATTCGAAAAACAAATATTCATTTAAATTTATGTTTGGATCCAGGGACCCCATTTTTCTTACCACTAGAGTGCTTATTTCTATCTAGTATCCTAACTGCAATAGTTTGTTTAACATATTTTCTTAGACTAGATTATTTCCCCTTGTACAATGCATATGGGGAACCCACATCTTAATAGTTCCCAAGGTATTTGGAATAACATGACATTGTACTTGATGACTAACTTACAAGTTAGGTACCGATATGTTAACTAATTTTCCAAGTTATCCAATGTTCAATTCATTAAAAACTGATAGGCCATTATTTTTGTTAGTAAAAGCAGAAGAGTCATGATATTTCCTATAATATGTATCAAAATTTTCCTGAATTAAATGAGAAGATTTAGGTAATACCTCATGTTTAAACAATCCATGAGAGTGAGATGATTTTTCAACCCACTTGAATTCACTGGGTAGCTATATGGTTGGGCATTCTAATTACCTAAAACCTGTACAAAAGTAAAAGTGATGTCTTATAGAGAAGATGACTTTTAATTCTATTTTCTAACTTGAAGACCTATAGAACATGAATGACATTCAACATGTCCCAATGAAACCAAACTAATGTGAGAATGAAACTATGTAGAAATATTTTGATAAGTCTTATTAGACATGCTGCAAAAAATGATAACCAAAAAAATAATCAATTAAAACATTTACATATTGAACAATTTCATGAAATATAGATTCCACTTTATTATTAATAATGACATAATTTTCCGTCTTTCTTACAAAAAAAAAATCAATATTATCAAATATTGGAAGAGGTCATGAAACTCAATCTATCTTTGTAGTAATATCATTATAATGCATTCTAGAGTTGCTTCATGGGTATTCATAATGCACAAATTCAACAAATTCTCAGATATCAAGATAAATCTCAAGAAAATTGTATCCATATTCATTATCACTGGAATAATTCCCTCTAGAAATGTCAACTTGAGGATCCTAAATAATGTTCAAAGTAGTGGTAACCTCAACTGAATTATTTTATTCCTCCTCAAATAGTTTTTCCACATAATTTCCACCATTTTTCTTTAAATTGAAGAAATTCAATTGTTTTTTCACCCATTTCCTGGGATCCATATTCCTTCTAGGTTCATATATATTTAAAATAATAAATTTACCTTATTATTTTTATTGATATCTTTCCATGCATTGGAATTAATAGGTGGATTTACTGTCTTGTGAATAAACCTATAATTGTTAATATATTAGAAAAATGGTGAATAAATCACAAAAGGGTGGCATATTTATATACTCAATCTTTACATCATCTTTAGGATAATCAGTTGAAACAATTACCAGACCAGGGTTCTTCATGTAAATATTGACATAAAATAAAACTCTAGAATATATCCCTAAGGATCCCAAATGTGTACGATGATAAATTTTTAGGGGAACACCAATAAAATAAGTTTTTCGGTTAAAGTTTTGGGATGACAAAACACCCTATTAAGTCCATGAAACCTAATCTAGACCTATGCTGTCGCATTATTTTGAGTAAAAGGGTTAAATTTAGTATCTCATATGGAGATTCAAATAATTCCAGGATTCAAATGAATACTCTAATTTTTTATACTGAATCAAATCATTTTGATTTTACATAATTATATAAAGGAATACATGTTCAGTGGGGATCATTTTTTAATCATTTATTCCAAAGAAGGGGGCAATTCCTAATTTCAGGTGAGAGAAAGGCCAAAATTTATCATCCTTTGAATACATGACACGCCCAAGAATAGTGAAATTGGATAACTCAAAAAATTTTCGCAACACATATGTATTTACAACCATTTAAGAGCTTCCATTATCCAATTTTTTAAAATATAGAGGTGTTGGAGAACCATCCATAGAGTAATCTGCACAATTAAGAGCCTTCACGCAGGTAATTCACGTACTTTTTTTAAAAACTAGAAGAATCACTAATGATTAGGTGTTCAAAAGGTGGCTTCCTAATTACCTAAGAATCATAGACCACTTCCTTAAAGGATCATTCCTAATCTAGATGAAACGAATCCATGATCTAAGGGTAAACCTAGATCAATAAAGAGTCATTATTGAAAACCTAAGAAAACTCAAAGAAAATCACTAGAGGGTCCCCACCGCCATGAGTGCCATCACTAGCATGAGATAAGTCGTTTTCTTATATAACAAAGCATGCTATGGATTAAATTTAATTATTTCTTTAAATAACTTGCATGTTTTGTTGTCTCACAATATCTATGATTAGAATCATATCGTGAAATCCTATTGGGAAAGTGAGATCACACCATACATAAACCCACGAGTGTATACAGATCTTGTTTTTTTCTAAATTAGGTATAAGTAAGGCCTTATGTGGTGGGGATAGTGGTTTTATGTGCTAGTGGTCCCTTTTTGGTCTGATGTTGGTGGCGGCGAAAACGACGTGGGGTGTCATCCTACATGAAGCATGGAGGTCCTATTCTTATAATGGATCCCCTACCACTTTTTTGTTATTTTGGTTTTGATTGTAAATGCATATTTTTGGTCACATTATTGTAGTGTTTCCTTTTATATCTGATGCAATGGTAATTGGTTATGATGATATTCCATATCTTTTTGGATTATACATATTTTATTTTCATGGGTTAATCTGTTCTCAAAGGTGTTACTTGATGCCTGAGTACTAGTTTCTTGCCTATGGGGACTGGGAACACCCTTCAAGCCATGCCATAGGCCAGGTTAGGTGTGAGGTTTGATGGAATCTTGGGCCAGTTTGTAACATTATATTATTTGGGTGAGATATAGAATAGAGTTTTGAGATTGGAACTAGTGAGTAATCACATGTCTTAGTAGAGAAATAATATTTTTTGAATATAAAATTTGATGTAAACAAGGTAGACTAACTAGGATATGAGAATTTCGGGCCCCCTATGATCTGACATAAGGATCTTAATCTTATTGATTGTAATAAGTGAAGTGATTCTTCTTTAAAGGTAGAGACCTTGGTGAGGATCATGAATCATGATTTGTTGCACCTATAAATGGGTATACGATGATATTTATGAGGAGAATTACCTAATTAATATTAATTATTTCATATTATATGTTTAAGGATTCCCAAAAGTTTTTTCTTTTATGGGTATGACTCTAGGCCTACATGCCCAATAGGTTTGTGTCAATGATGTTTAGTAAGATTCACCAACAGATCCCCCCAAATTCGGGATAAAAAATGATGATTCTTGGAGGAATTTGTTTTGAGAGATTTAGTTCCAGATCCTATAGAATAATGAGGGTTCCGTTTTAGGTCCAAAGATCAAGGATTGGTTGAGGGAGTTAGAAATTTCTATTAGTTTAATCTATGATTATAGGGAGAAATTTTTTTCATTAAAAATATGTATTTTGTGTGGAGACTATTAGATCATGTATTTTAAGGAATCATCTATTTAAGGAGTGAAGTGTCACGATAATTTTCAATTTGAGTTTATTTCATCAACCTTGAAGATGACTTATTGAAAAATGATTCTTACTCTCTCCTTGGGCATTTCCAATGTGTGAGGGTTTTTAATAAATTTTAAGAAACTCGGGAATTATACTTTATCACTTCATCTATACGAGGAGGCTATAATAATGCATTTGAGGAAGGATTTTCAATCATGAGATCTAGTTTTAGGTCACCTTGTTTACTTTTTTGACATATATTGAGGTTCAATCAAAGGTGAAGGTCATTGATAATATGCCAGATAAGACTATATAATTATGGTAGGGGAGTTGTTTAGACTCGCTATGGAGTATAGATATATAAAAAGGTTCTTAGTTACCTAGTAAAATGATGTATTAGACATGAGGAATATGATTATAGTGTTATTTCTCCCATTTAACTAGGGATAGTAATTTATGATCCCCTATCAAAGGATCATGCATAGTTTTTTTAAGTAGAGGTCATGAAAAAAAAAGCTTGAGTACCCAATATTCCTTAGTAGTCAACATGGGGTTAGAGACCAACTTCATTCTCAACCATTGCAACATTATCCTCTAAGGAAACAACTACTGAGTTCTCTAAGTTAAGGATAGTAAAGAGGGAATGGGGTAGACATTGGATACATCCATTATTTCCCTCATCCTTAGGGGAAGAGATTATATCATGTTTTTGGAGGTATTAACCATTAGGGCTAGTGATTCCATGGATTTGGATACAATTTTATGTTTGTTTTAGTATTTATAGCACCATTTGAGTAGGAAATTATTTGGCATATTATTCACCTATATTCTTACTAGGTGTATTCTTTGTTTGATTCAAAAAAATTTCAATCCTTTATTATATCTACCCTATTTTGTGCTTTGGGACTTGAGTTATAGAGGATTTTAGTTACCTTGGCATTGAAGAAGCTACTTGGAGGTATATATACCTTATATGACGTATGTGGATATTGCAATCTAATTCTAGGGGTTCATTTATCTTAGAGTGATTTATTATGTTTGTGAATACAACCTTATGATGTCATTCTTAGTATGGAATAATTGTATTTGGTACAGTCTATTCTAGATTGATTCTAGAGATGAGTTATAATATATGATGATGTTGAGAATATCATGTTTATTGGTGATAAAGACCATCATATGGGCTATATGTGTGTTGATTCATTGTCATCATTGATGACCGAGAAGATGTTAGGTTCAGTGGAGGATCAACTAATGGTGTTTCTCAGGGTTGTGTAAGAGCATTGTGATGCCTTTACTAAAGAGGTTGTGACACCAACTCCTCAACATGTGATTGAGTTTAGGATAAATTTTCACTCGAGTGTCCCCTAGATATCGATTCCCCTATATAGGATGTTTCCTTCTATGTTATAGGATATTAAAATTAAAATTAATGATATTATATAATGAGGAGTTATTCAACCTACTATATCAACTTTGGGTGATCAAATTTTTTTAGTGAAGATGGAAGGTGAGAGTTTGAATTTGTACTTCAATTATCATTTCTTGAACCAGGTGATTGTGAAGAACCACTATCTTATTCCATAGACTATTGAACTATTTGACCTATTGGAGGGAGCTATATGGTTCTCAAATATTTATTTCTAGACTTGATATCATTAGATAATGATGAAGGATGAGAATATTCAAAATACTACCTTCAGATATTGTTATGGACTGAAATTTAAATTTTTATTAGCAAACACTTTTAAGGAAAAGTGAGAAACTATATAGTTCAACAAGGAGGATAGCCCTCATAAGAAATCATGAGATTATTAAAATAGGATTTAAGCCTATTCGAGGATTTCTCCCTAAAAAGTTTCCAGAGGATAGAGTGCACCTGAGCATCAGGCTTGTCAAGAATGAAGTCTTCAAAGTGATCAGCCAGCTTGTCCCAAGTTTGAGCATATTCCTCTTTACTTATCTTCCATTCATTAAAAACCATTATCAGAATAAGGTCCTGCTTGTCGGACCATGCAGCCTGCTCCCTATTAACATCCACCCGAAGTGCCCTACCCATCATTTTGTCGGCCTCTTCTTGAGTAGCATTGATATAGAGAAACTAATCCACCATCTATTCTTATGAGTAAAAAAGAAAGGAGTCGGCCACGAGACTCCCCTGCATATTAAAAATGGTAGCATGCCTACATTCCAACTCTTTGGATTTAACTTTCTTACCTAACCTAGTTTCCATTGGCTTTGGAAGATACAAATAATCCTTGCGCCCTTTGTTCCTCTTCCTTGAATTCAAGATGTTGTCTCCCGAGTCCCGAACAGGGAGCGTCTCATCCATATATGTCCCTTCTGATCTTTGAGATTCAATGAAATTCACTTGTTCTTGGGCTAGATCCTCCATATATATCCCTTAGTGATGTCATTCAGTTTTTTAAAATCTCCCTCCATGTTCATGGGAGCAATGAAATCCATGTTCCATAAATTTATAGACTAGTATATGGTGGTGTTCATTGATGATATCCATGTGCATTCTAATTTAGAGGAGGATCATACAGAGAATCTATGAGCTATTTTGGGGACTATTCAGTGTCATCAGTTGTTTGGGAATCTATTTAAGTGTATTTTTTGGGATCATGAGGTCCATTTCTTGGGAAATTTTATATCTCAATAAAGATAAGGTATGAATCCATTGGAGGTTGAGACCAATTTTTCTTATAAAACGCCTAATAATATTTCAAATGTTTAGAGATTCCTTGGTATTTTAGGCTATTATAGGATGTTTTTTCCTAAATTCTCTTGGATTTTGACTGACATGAAAACCTTTATTAAGAAGGATTAGGATTTTGTGTATACTAATCATTTCCATGTTAATTTTGGGTATCTCAACGAGAATCTAGTTAGTGCTCATGTTCTTTTTTTCCTAAAGGAGGGTGTTTTTAGAGGTTTATTATGATGCTTTATGTCTTGGATTGGGTTAAATTTTTATGAATCAAATATAGGCCATCTGATATGGGTCATAGTAGTTATATTCTCCATATTGTAACTATTCTACCCACGATCTTGATCTTAATGTGGTTGTGTTTTATTTGATGTTTTGGATATATTACCTCATTACTGAACATTTTTTGGTCTTAAAAGATCATAGGGGATTGAGGTATATCTTTTCCTAGCACAATTTTAACTTAAAAAAATTATGGTGGATATAATTATTATAGAATTATGACATTGATATTTTCTATACACTAGGGAAAAAATTTTATGGCTGATGTGTTAATCTAGAAGTCCCATGGTGATTTTTTTGAGATGGGAGATGCTTAGAGAGTGATATAAGAACTCTCAATGATTCACATTGATATAGGATAAGTTGATGGTAGAGGGTGTCTTTATCATATGTTGGTGATATAGTATTTGGTGAAGTAAGTGGAGGAATACTAGTTAGGGGACTATGAGGTGGTGGTTTAGAAATATTGAGTTGTTTGTGGTGAATCCCCTAAGGGATGATCTAAGGATGATCTAAATTAGGTATTTTTACATGGGATACTCTTTTTTTATTTGATAGTGTATCAGGTAGTTCAATGTGATTTCCATCATTGACCCTTAGAGATACATCCTCGAATAACTTAGAAGTATCATTTACTAAGAGTTAAATTTTGGTAGTCTAGGTTAAGAATATTTATTATAGATTTCTAATCTTGATGTATAGTTTGCTAGAAGGTGAAGGATGAGAATTTTACCCCAGTTGATTTTCTTTAGCCAATGAATGTTACCTAGTATAGGTGGGAGGAAATATCAATGGACTTCATCTTTATTTTTACTCAAGCTCAGAGTGGATATGATGCTACATGGGTGATCGTAGGACATTTGGAGAAGTTATTTCATTTATTAGTGACAAAGGAGTTAATCATGGTGGATGTTTTTCCTAGGAAATATTTTTAGGTGGTGGTGTGTCTTGATGGGGTTATAAAGATAATCATCTATGATCATGATCACTATTTTACATCCTAGGAGTGGAGAGGTCTCCAAAATTCTTTTGGATCTCTATTGTACCTTAGAACTACTTTTCATCAGTTGATAGACATGTAGATAGAGAAAGATATCTGAAATTTAGAGGACATATTTTACACATGTATTCTATATTTTTTATGTTCATGGGTGAGTCCCCTACACTTGTTTTAGTTTTTTCATAACAATAATCATCAATCCAATATTGGTATAGATCTATTGAAATCACTATATAGTCAACCTTCTTGATCTCCATTGTGTTCGCCCAAGGTTGTCAAGTTAACTATTCTTGAACTATAACTAGTACAAAGAATGATAGAGTAGGTACAAGTTATTTTAATGTGAATTAAGGTACCTTGAGATCATCAGATGTCCCTTTTTGATTATATGAGGAGGAATCTAGATATTGGTATCATAGATCATGTGTTTTTAATGGTATCTCATTGTCATGGGTAGTGGATGCTCAATCATGGGGGTAAGATTTATCCCCAATTAGTTTCACCTTTTATGCTATAGAAGAATATTGGATATATTGTATATCAGTTATTAATCCCCAATAGATGAGTTGGATCTATGAAATATTATATTCATCATGGGTTTACTAATATATTTATGAAGATTCTAATATTATTAATAGGGGTGAGTTTAAATTTTAATATGATACTACGTTCAAGGAATGGTCCATTTAGATTTAGGAAAATCAAGAGAAGGTACTATGTGGGTGTGTTATTTTCTTGATTTTTTTTAATAGTAGTGTATTTGAGGAGTGTACTTGGGAACATGAGTCATAAATGCATGCTCAATATCTTTAGTTGTTTGATGATTGATTTTATTGAGATGATATATATATGAAGTTTCATTATTTACGAAAATATTGATGATATTGAATGATATGTTACTTTTTTACTCTAATTTGAGGGATATATTCTTATTATATTGATACCCCTAAGAGGTATCTTGCGGTGTGGTTATTTGAACCCCTCTTATTTTACTTCTTATGGTTTTATTTTAATTCTTAAGTACATGAATTATTTTATAGGTATCTAATTTATGGGATTATTTTTTTCAAATACATCCCTTTGTGTTTTCTAGGATTTGGAGGTGTTAATAGGGTGAGTAGAGTTTTAGTACTTAGTAGGTTCACCACACCATGGAGGATCCTGTGGCAGAGGCCATAATAGTTCCATGGGTATAATGAGTCAGTCTTTTTTCACTTGTGGTTGTGGTGTTCTTGTTTATAGTGTTTATTGTAAAAACTATAGAGTAAAAAACTCATTTTAAGGGAATTATATCTAGAATATTTACTTATATAACATGGGGAAGGGATACAAACTCATGGTGGAGGTCATGGTTTCATGGGATATCCAGTGGCCTTTTCCCATTCCAGCATATTGTGAACCATGATCACTGGGTATCTATTTCCATAGGCATAGGCATGGTAGTATGAAGTATAGAAGATGTCACGTTATGTAGAGAATAATAATAAAATTATAATATCCTCCCTACACTATGGTCATGGTCATAATTAGATGGAAATAATTGAGTAATTTACTCTATTTCATGGTGAACAATCGTTGTGGTTATCTGGGGAATGAAATATTATCTTCCATGACATAATACAAGTCTTGGTTCTAGTAATATATGTTTAAAAGTAGTATTAAAATACCATGAGGTTTCAAGGGATATGAAAAATTTTAATGGATGAAAAATTGAATCGCATTTTTATTGGGCCCATTACAATAATTTTGAATTCCACCAAAATATTTTGGCAGACTATTGAACTTTCTTAAGAGTCCACTTTGTGTGTTAGATTTATTTTTTTCAATGTTTATTAGTGAAATATAATGATTTATTTTAAGTTAATATGATAAAGAAAATAGAAATAAATTACTAGTGGGAATTTTAGTTGTATCATCCAATATTAGTAATAAATATGATGATTTATTTGACAAATTATAGATTTATAAAGGAAGTGGTCCAATATAATTATCTTAAGGAAGTTATTTTTATGGATTTGAGTTTACATAAGATGATTTATGAGATATTCTTAATGTATACAAAATAATAAATGTTTGTTGGGGAAGGAAATTTATTATCAATATTATGGATGTTTCCTAAAGTATTTTTAAACAAAATGGATGAAGTTTCCTTAAACAGTTCTCATAAAAATATCTTGAGTAGAATATTATCACAAAAAATAATTTTAAAAAACTAAATGAATATAGACTAAAATTACAAGGTAATAAGATAGAGTTGATATGACTATTATTATGAAATATAGGTTTTTGAGTAAAATTATCAAATAAAGGTTTCAAAATCATGCAATTAGATGTAGTGTCCAACCAGATAGATGATGTAAATATGAATGTAAAAATTTGATCAGAAAAAAGGTGGAATGAAATTTTTTAATGATTTAATTCATAATTACATAAGATAGATAATAATTAGAAAAACAATTTCTGTTGATTCTATATGGTGTGTAATTTATTAATCAAATATCACAATTCCATGTGGCTATAATTTCTGTTGAGAATTTATTCAATGTAAAAAGTATGTGAAAGATAATTTAATAATCAATGTTTTAATAGGAGATTAAGGAGTGATTATAAAATGTTTTTTATTAGGAAGATATTTGGTTTTGATAGTACTCACATTCCCAAACATTACGAAGATCCGATTAATGTTTGGTAGAAGAGATGTATATATTTCATCATATGTACTTATACAAAGATCAATATGAAAAGTAAATAAGTTTAAATGAAGTGTTTAAGGAGATATATCTAGATTGATAATTCCATTGTAAATTTTTTCTTTTGATGTTAAATTTTTTTTTTTATAAAACATCAAAGACTTAAGAGTAATGATAAGATGATGATTTCTGGATAAAAAGTTGTTATGAAAAGATTATATTACGTACTATATTATGTTTGAAGTTATAAAGGGTTATCTGGTATCAATTCTATCATATTAAATTAGTAAGTCATTGAAAAAATCCACTGGATAGAGGTTTTTGAATAATCAAGCACATATTTCCTAACTTAATCAACTATTAGAGAAAATGTGTGAAGACTATTGAAATAATATATTTCTGAATGATCGTAGAACAAAATATAGATCAACGGACATATAAGAAGTTTCCAAATAAAATTTTCAAATATAATAATTATTGCGAAGTTGGCCGATAAAGGTTTCCTAATGACCATAAAAATGTTTCCTACCAAAGTTAGAGGAAACATACGACGATCATTGGAAAGTGGTAGATGAAGGTTTTTGAGAAAATGTGTCATTAAAATATTTCCATATAATGTCATAAAATATATGTTTTTGAGTGATTTTGATTATATTGGAGTAACTATGCAATCCGACCAGACATATGATTCTAGAGTTTCCAAATATCTATATCTGACATATGTTTCTGGATGATGTAATCAGATACAATGTATTAGAAATAAATCAAATAGAGTCTTACAATATCATCATATAGAGTTATCTAAAGTTTTGTAAAAATATAAGTAGAGTATATCTCTAAGGGTTCAAAAGATGGAGGAAAACTAACAAACAACTGTGAACCCAACAGATAGATGAAGATTCCCGTGAATGTATGCTGAATAAAATTTCACATAGAAGATCATGTTGAGTCATCAGAATAATGAATTGATGAGATGAAATATTTGTGAATCATGTCAAAGGTGAGAGGAACTATCTCCTATTAGATCTAGAGATTTTGAAACAAAGTTGTGAAGGAACTTCAGATAAAGTTTTACTAGACGGATGATATGATATAAAATTTTTCCAAACCTAATGTTTGAATAAATTTTTAAAGTTTTTTAATGTTATAAAAATATCTATGCTTAACCTGATAACTCAAAATTTGATATATCTTAGAGGTTAATTAATTTTATAGAAGTTCCTAAACATTAATATTAAGGAAGTTATAAAAAGGGGGAACTTTTATGAAACTTTAATAATCCTTAAGAATATTCCATTGGAGTTTATAATTTCTTCACAAAATAAAATTAAGAAGAAGATTTAAAATTAAAATATTCTTTGAGTGGGATAATATAATTGAGTTCCAAACTAAACATCCAAAAGGTAACCTATATAAATGGGTGAAATAGTATAGATAACACAAGGAGCACTATTCATACATATAGATACATGAAATTTCTGAAGTATTATTGTATAAAATTACAATCCATAAATCATGAGATATATTTTTATCTGGGTCAATGTTTTGAGAGAAGAAGTTTCAGATAGAGAAGGGGGTACTTGATAGAGCTAAAGCACCAAATAAAACTAAAGCACTAGATGAAGAAAAGAAGAGGTGATCAAATGAAAATGTTTAATAAGAAGGATTAGAGAAACTATCACTTGAAAGATCAAAATCAGATGGATAAGATCAGATGAATCTATCAGATGAACAATATCCAGATGAAGCATGAATAAGGAGGAATAATAATTGTAGTAAATTGATGAAATTTCCCCAAACTTATTATCACTGGAGAAAAATTATTATAGGGACTGACCAGACAAACAGATCGGGAGGAATAATTGGATGGAATAGGTATGGAGGAATGCAGGAATTAGTAAGGAAGTAACTTTACTACTACTATTTAAGTATCAAATTGAATAATAAATAATTTAAAAACAAATCAACATTATGACATACATTAATAAAAAGGAGAATAATGTCATTAGAGCCAACATAAATAACCCAAAAAGAGATATAGGTTGGACAGGGCTATCACCAATCTATGGAAGGGATTGTTTCCACACCCTACTAAAGTGTAGGGAATCAGACTTGGATAAGGATTGTTTTCTTACCACACCACTATAATTGTTATATTATTATAGTAGATAATCCATACACTAGACATCACCATATGCGGCAAGGACTAGTTACTCTTATTGAGTAGTGAACCTTGTAAAAATGTCATGTGAAATATTTTACTTTATTTCACATACTTTCATATGATAAGTAAAAGAGAATAAAAGAATCAATATCATAACAGGTCTAAGAGGAAATGGTATAAAAAGTTATAATTAGGAAAAAAGTTACCTGCACTAATTCACCTCCCCCTCTTAGTGTTGAGTATATCCTGAAATGGTCCTCCCAATTGGTACTAGAGTTTGGTTCACCTCTATTAGAGTATCTACATTGAAGTTATACTCTTTTGAATATTTGAATTTCATTCCTATTTTAATAATTAAATTTATTTTTGGTGAATATTTAGTTATCTTAGAGAATAATTCTATTTCTTTTAACACCAAGATGAGTAAGATAAGGAAAGAGAAAAGAAATCTAAAAAAAGAAATCCATCTTGTTTAGTGAAGAGTAAGTATCTCTTTCTCTATGATATGATAACACGGAAGATATATCAGGCTTTAAAATTAAAGAAAAGGTGTTTCAATTTTCCACCAAGGAGAAGGACAACATTCCTACCTAAAGTGACCATGAGGTATGTTAAAGTTCTTATATAAATTTTCATAAAGAAGACGAACCTAACATAAGTGGTGACATTGATCGATCAATAAATTCTAAATATATATTAGTTGATATATTAATAGATATTATGCATTTTATCACCACATAAACAATATCTTGTATTGGTGGATTAATTAAAAGTATATAAGAATTCATCATCTAGTTGGATGAATAAGTATATAAAATCAAGAAGGCTTTATAATTAAAAATTATAGAATGTATAGAGCTATCTTGATAGGTTTTATCCTATTAAGAAAGAAAGGTAGATATTGAAACAAGTTCCTCAAAATTTTTATGTAACTGGCTCTAAGAATTCGAATAGAAATTTGGAGTCAATAAGAATCTATAATAAAAGATCCATGACTTTTAAGAAAGGTTGAAAAATATCATTGATGTCAATGATTTTCAATTGGAACTGAAATCCAAGAAAATTAAGGAACTTGAATATTTGTTAAAAAACAATGTAAATATGTATAGAGAGGAAGTTGTAAAAGTAAATAAATAATGTAAAGAGAAGGTGATTATTACTAAAGATAAAAAAAGAACCCTCAATACCAAATGTCTAGAATTGGAAGTTCAGTTAGGAAATCTTGAGAAGACACATATTGTGTCTTCAAAAAATAAGGAAATAGTTTTTTTTGATACATGATTATAATTAGAATATTATATGGTTTAAATACCTAAAACATGTAATAATAATATCATGACTTTGTTTAATCATCTATCGCAAGGAGTTGTGAAGAATGTGGTACCAACCATACTATCCCTTAATAATGGTTCCAAATTTATTTTCATGATCAGTGTAGTTTGGAATAAAAAATATGTACAAATACGGATAAATAAAAGTGAGTATAAGTCTACCTCCATTAATAGTATGGATATGAAAAATATTTTGGAAACTAGTTCCCCACAAATAATTCATAAAGTTATAAAGAATACCCAAAAATCTAATACAGAAGAAAAAAAGATCATGATTTTTGGGTCAATGTTGGTACTATAATAGATTTGAGAATTGTGAACTAGATTGTCCGTAAAATACTAAAAATGAAAAACATAAATCCCATTTCTAGGGGGATAAATTTAGATATAAATAAGAAAAATTCATAGTGTAAGGAAAATCTAAAAACACCCAATGGTTTTGTAAACTTTTAAAATACCTATGATACTAGAAAAGTTGGCGGTCGAAAAGTTGGTATATGATTATCTCAATGTGTATTTGAAGATTTATTGAAAATAAGACCTCATATGTTGGTGAATAATGAAGAAGAAACCATGGGAAGAAAGAATAAGAATGTTATAATAAATAGTTCACCCAAGAAAAATTGAGATAATCCTGGATTCCAAATCCAAGAATTTGGGGAAAATTACAACATCCAAAAAGACTAATTAGAATGATTCCAATCAAAATAATCCATATGGAAAATAAATTTTTTTTCCAATGTTACTAATGTTATATTAGTAATCTGGATATAATTTTTGGAAATAATAAGGAAATTAGAAGAAGCATATGCAAATTCTAGGGAAAAAGGAAAAGAATAGATTCCACATGAAGGAGAAGGTTTTTTTCTGAGGTGTAACATGGATAGAAACAATTCAAAATATTGTTTTATAATAATTCCAAAACCAAGGAAGTTATTAAAAAAGATGAATGTTGAACTAGGTGATAAAAGTGATTTAAATTATCTTCAGAGATAATGTTCACACAAAAAGAATTTGGATAAGTAATAAGATCCAAATAGCCTCAATCAGAATTGATGTTTAGAAGTGTAGGTGTGAATAGTGGAGGAAATGGAGAAACTTGGTGGATAAAATCTTCTCAAACTTTATTTTCATGTTAATAATCAAGTAAGATCAACCTTATTACCTAAACCATTATGTATTATGTTTTCTTTCTCAAAACAATGAATTTAATGTGAGGTAAGGACTCAGGGGGAGAACCTAAGAAATATGAATGACTTCCAACCATGGATAGATAAGCTAATAAAGTTTCCATCTAGGAATGTTTCCTATATTGATTCATAGAAAAGTTCATTTATGGAACGATCCCTGATGAAGATATAGAATGTAATAAAATTATTGATATCCACATAAGAAAGATTCATTTTTTGAATTCTCAACAGGAATATCCAAAAGAAAATATATTAATGAGTTTTATGATTAAAAATATTGTAAGAAAGTATCCTTGAAGGAGAGAAATTTTTATAATGTCAATGTTATTGCTAGAATTTTTTATGACATACAAGTATAAATATTCTACAAATTTCTTTAAGATCATACCATTGGAAATGTACTTTTTTTTATTCCTCATCCTTGGTCAAAAAAATAAAAAACACAACATAAAGGGGAATAAATTGAATTAATAAATAATATATTAAAAGTGTAAGTATGGAAGTTCTCAAAGGAAACTTATACTACTTGTTAATGTCGAATGATTTTGTTCTATTTCTTGAGGTGAGTGTTGGAGCTTCAGGTCCATATTCCATAAAAGAGTTTCATATCTCAATTAATCTTGGAATAAAAGGAAAAAAATCTAGAATAAAATTTGTTGAGTTCTAATTCTTGTGGTATCAAGGTCAATCTATAAGGGATGCCTTTGTTGTCGAAATAAAATCCTCTTATTTTCTACACTAAGCATGGCTCATGTTGACTTAGAGTGAAATGATGAATGAAACATTTATTACGTATGAATTGATACCATTTTCTAATGAAATCTATATTTTTTATAAATAATGGGTATATAAGTGAAATGAAGGTTTGGAACAACAATGGGGGAAATAATGTTGAAAATAAATGGGGAGAAAGATTCATATATTGAAATATTCATTTGGAAATAACTTTGAAGCTATTGCCAACAAATACAAAGGGGAGATTGGAGAGCCCACTTTGTGTGTGATTTTTATTTATTTTTAATGTTTTTCAATTAAATAGAAATATTTAATTTATATCAATATATTGTTTAATATATAAATAAATTGTTGCTAGAATTTTATATTTTAATATCCAATCTTGGTAACAAATATAATGTATACATAGATGATTTAAATAAGTTTAAAGGAATTTATCAAGTCTTATTTTCTTATGAAAGTTATTCTGAAGATAGTGAGTTTATTTATGACTATTGATGAGTTGATATTAATTTCTAAAACATGTTCTGTGTTTGTTAGAGAAGCCTAATTATTATAAAAAATATATAAGTTTCCTTTAGTATTTTCTTTAAAAAGATTTCAAAAACAAATGGATGAAGTTTTCTCAAGTAGTTTTGTAAAGAATTTACTAATTAGAATTTTGCTAGACAAAAGAAGTTTACAAAGAGAAATGGATAGGGGCCAATGTATCAAGGTAATCATAAAGAGTTGATCAAACTAAGTTTAGTAGAATTAAAATTATGAGTATCACTATTAGATAGAGTTTTCAAAATCATGCCATCAGACAACGTGTCTAACCAAAATAGAGGATATAAAGTTGAATGGAAAAAGTTTATCAGAAGAATGGATGATATAAAGGTTTGACCGATTTCATTCATAGTTATATCATATAAATAATAATCAAACCAACAATTTTGGTTTATATTAAGTGATTTTTTCTTCATTGATCAAATATCATAACACCAAGAAGTTATGATTATTTCTAAGAATTTAGTCAATGTAAAAAAGTTTATGAAATTTAATTTAATAATCTATTTTGAAAGGGGAGAGTGAGGGGTGGATGTGCAATGTTTTTATTATAAATATATTTAGTTTCGGTAGAATTCAGGTTCTCATACATTATGAAGAGATGATTGAAGTTTGGTAGAATTTCTATACAAATCCCATCTGATAGACTTGTAAAAATATCAAGATGATAAGTGATGAAGTTTTAATGAAGTGTTGAAGAAGTTGTAACTAAATGGAGAATTCCTCTATGAAATAATTCTTTTTAAGTTTTAACAATGTTAAAACACATCAATGACATAAAACTAATAGATAAATGAATATTTTTAGATAAATAACTGGTATGAAAATATTATGTTAATAAATTTATGGAGTTTGAAGTTGTATAGGGTTTTATGGTATGAATTCTATTATAAAAAGATGAAAAGTCATTAGATATACTCCACCCAATGGAGGTTCTCAAATGATCATTCATAGGTTTCCTAAATCCATAAACTATCAGAGAAAATGTTTGAAGATGATCAAAATAACATATTTCCAAATTATCATAGAAGAGATTTCAAATAATCATATAATGAAGAAAATTCCTAATAAGATATTTGGATAGAATAATATCTATGAATTTGATAGATTAATTTTTCTGAATGACTAAAGAAATGCTACCAAATAACATTAGAGGAAACATACAAATATTATTAGATATAAGTAGCTGATGGTTTTCATGATTAAGTGTGAGATAGTGATTTACTCATGAATTAATTAGATATATTCTTCCAAGTTACATTAATTGGAATAAGGTTTCCATGAAAGATGATCAAATTGAGGTTTCTGTGGTTTCTGAACAAATACATCAGACATATGTTTTTGGATAATTTCATCAAATATAAAGTATTACAAAGAAATTCAAATGAGTATTAATAATTCATCTGAATGATTTATACAAAGTCACTAAACAGAAGAAGAATAGAATATATACAAGGGTTCAATAGATGGAGGAAAAATAACAAACATCTATGAACCCAACATATTGAAGAAGTGCCCTGAAAAATTATTCCGATTAAACTTTCAAAGGGAATATCAATAAAATTCATCAGAACAAATAAATAGTTTGACGAAAGTTTTATGATGTTTTTAAATGGTTATAGAAAGTATCTAGTGAAATATTTTAATATTTTCATACAAGGTTGTGAAATAAATATGGAAAAATATTCATTCGATGGAAGAAATTTTTTGAAGCTGTACCAGAAACAATGTTCAAAAAACATTAATTTTTTTTATAATTATAATAATGACGATGCAGAAGATGATCACTAAAAGTTTTCTATATTTACGAGGTTAATAATGTTTGTAGAACTTTCTTAATATTAAGATTAATAAATTTGTAATAAATGGGGAGTTTTCATTAATATTCAAGAATCCCTAACAATATTCTAAAAGAGTTAAGAAGGGCCCCATGAAATACAATTGAGTAAAAGATTTTCAATTCAATGTTTCTTTGAGTAGGAAAATATATTTGTGTTCCAACCCAGAATTCTATATGCGAACCAATATAAAGGGTTTTAAAAATATTTAGAACTTGTGAAACATTGTTCATTCTTATATAGAAGTGCAATTTCTAAAAAATATCCTGAATAAAGTACCAATGATCAAGTGTCATATATAGTATCATTTGGGTTAAAGATTTAAGAAAATATTTTCTAGATGGAGTAGGGGTATTAAATTAAGCCAAATAACCAAATGAAACTAAATAACTAGATGAAGGAATGAATAGGTAATCAAATGAACAAGTTAAAGAATAAGGATTAGATGAACTTTTTATGGATTATTCATCATCAGATAGACATGTTTAGAAAAAACTATCAGACAAAAAATATCCAAATGAAGTAATAATAATGTGAAAAAATAAGAAAGGGAAATTGATGAACTATCCCATACTTATTATCATCGAAAAAACATTATCGAATGGACTGATTAGATGGATACGTTGTATGTAAGAGGAAAATAGACTACTTCTAGATGAATGGAGGAAGGATTAAGAAATTTTATTTCCCTATGCAGTGTAAGTGACAATGTGATGAAGAACAAAGTGAAGAACAGAGTATAACTATGACATCCAACAAAAGTATAATATGGTGGAAGAATTTATTGGTGTTATAAATTACCTTAAAAAGAAGGTGAAGACTAACATTAGAGGTAGTATAAAAAATTAGTGGGGATATGAATGTTGGAAAATGATATCGCCTGTCTGAGGAAGAGGATTGTTTCCACCCCATCCCAAAGTTTAGGGACTCAAACTTTTATAAGGATTGTTTTCTTTCTAACCACTTTAATTGATATCTCAAAATAGTGTATAATATATGTTCTGGATATCACCATATGAGAACAATAGTAGACACTCTTATTAAGTGGTGAACCTTAACAAAATATCATGTAACATCTTTTATAGGAATTCAAATATATTCATACAATAAGGAATGCAAAATATTATAACTAAGATCCTAATAGGTCTAAGAGTTAAAGGGATAAAAAAATTTAATTGGTGAAACTTTTTCAAATAATTATTCACCCCCTATCTATATTGAGTATATCTCGAAGAGGTCCTCTATATTTCTCTATAAATAGGGGGTCAAGTTACCCTTGTTTTGACATTTATTTTCTCCCATCAAACCCTATACAACCCTAGACCCTTTTATTTATCCTTATTCATTTCTCTTTAGGGTTTAAATATCCTGGTTCATTGGGATCAAACTCTCTTAATTTGAGGCACTCTCTTATTATTTTATCCTATTCTTCTGAATCTTATTTCATTTGGGAGATTTTGTTTGGAAAGTTTTCTCTAGATTTTTTGATATTATATTATGTTCTCAAGGTGGTTTATCATCATTAGGTTCAGAGGTGGCCTCTTTAGAGTGTAGAGGTGATTGGTTCCCTATTTCTTTGTTATTGTGTGGTGGTTTCCTAGAGCCTTGTATCAAGGTATGTGATTTATAAACTTATCCTTGTTTTATGTGTTGATACGGGATTATCAGGATTTATCTTCTATTAATAATTGATATACATTTAAATTAATTAATATAATTAACTGAGACTTTGAATGGAATTTGTATGAAAGGGGTGTTGTGGTGGTATGTGATTTATTTTATGCTTTAACCATAATGGACACCTCATGTGATTTTATAGATAATATGATTTAGAATTTCTATGATAATTATTATTCTTTATCATTTTCACATACATAAATTGGTTAAAAAATATTAAACTAGTAAGATGAAGAGAATATTGGATAAGGAATATGAATTAAAATTTCATTCTTTTCCGAAACTACTAAACCTATATCATTGATTAATGCACGTCTATGGGTTTTTTAGATGTTGTTAGTTGAAAAATATTTGGGTTCTTTTTGATGAAACTTATTCATAATTAATCATGTTATCCAAGATGGTAATGAAAATAATTTCTTACTATAATTAAATGTTTGCTGATATTTTATAGCCCAACCATGTTTACTATAAGTTGGTGTTCTTTTATATGATGACCTTGGTTTCCCCTAGAATATGTAGTGTTGAAAATTAAACTTTTTACCATGTTTATTACTTAGGTTGATAGGTATTTTCTTTGAATTTAGGTAGAAACTAGTTGGGTTAGATTATTTTTCACTGGTTGAGAGTTAGGTTTTTCTTCTTTTCCTTGTTACTGGTTTTTGTGATAGTAAGGTTGTTTGGTATGGGTTGAGAGTTTCTCATTCCCAGTTAGTTTATTACTTTGTTTTTTTAGGTTTTTTATTCCTATAGTGTGCTTGTGTCCTTCAAGAAAATCTCTCCGTTGAGGGTGGGTTAGTTGATCCCCACAATATCTGAGATATAGAAGGACAATGAATTATAATTGAACTCATGTGAGTGAGTTTTATTTTTAGCTATGATAAATTTAATAGAAACAAAGAATTGATTAGGGTAAATGCTCTAGAAGCATTTTATGAAACCATGTATTAGTATAGCGATGATAAAATCACCTTGTGGTTTGATTAATTAAGGTAGATTCTTAAACTATAATTTATGAGGGGGATTGACAAATAAAATGGTAACTTTAAATTACTAAAGTATTAATAATGATGAATCTTATAATTTTGTGCATATAATAAGAATATATTTTATATCCCTGTAGTGTAGATTGAGTTTTTTTGTTGGATGTTATAGATAGTTTGAGTCTAGGGGTAGGATAGTTACTGATTCATTGTTTGTGTTTTATATTATCATTATATTATATTATTTATTAATCCCCACCACCTGAGTTGGTAGGGCATCCAACACCAATAGTGGCCTTGGGATTTGGGTGTTTTTCCCAATTTAAGGATATCAAGGATACATATAGATGACTATTATACTTCCCCACTCTCTCTTCTAGAAATTGGATGTTTGTAGGAATGCCTAGAATTTAATATCTCAAGGTATTGGGTATGTTATCATATAAGCTTGGATGGATCTCAATTTCAACATACATGTATGTGTGGGTTATAACGACTTGATTTTATAACATATAAATGTACTCTGACAGAGTGAATGTAGTTATAATAGGTGTACATTATTGTTCTCGAGATGAATATTACAACATACAAGGGGGTGAATTTTCAATCTTAATGAGATAATGAAAGTTAAACATTATTAAAACATTTACTAATTCAACCACTATTAGTTAATCTAATTATTGTAAATAAAATAAGAAGTAAAGACAAATAATAATAAATAATATTAACTTTTAAAATATTTTAGATCAACATAATCCTATGTTCACTCTTCACAATCCCAACACTAGATTATGGAACCCACTTTATGGTATATCACATTTTAAGGAGAGTGAAAACTATTATAGTTTAAATTTTTCTATCTAGAGGCACAAACCTAAATACCTTGTATTTTATGGGATTAAAAAATAATCTAACTTTTATAGAATTATAGCTAACCTAGAATTTCAAAGGACCAACCCTAAACTATACATTTATTTTGATGTGGAAGAAATAACCAAACTTTACTTGTAAATAGATTAAGATAAAACCTTATATTGTTATTTTTTTTAATTAGGTAAGGATAACCAAGATGTGCCTTTTGTAGGGTAGTATAACCCCAGGCACCAAACACAAAACAAAAACATTATAGGGAATAACTATAAGGTGTAGTGAAATTATATAATAATGTAATCCAATGATTCTTTATTGATGATGATAATATAATTGGGAATAGGTAAATAATTAGCCCGTCTTGATGTAGATGATAAAGTAACAAAAAACTAGTAAAGTAAGTGTAAATAATTAATCAATTTATGTTACTTCACTTAATTATATTTAATAGTGTAAATTGAATCAAGTAAACCACACACACACAAACAAACTACCAGACTTCAACTTATACTTATTAAAAAACTCCAACAGGTAGATCTATGTTCAAGGTCCATGATTATTCTTTAATTATCAATATTAATATTCACATGTAATCCCCTATGTATTCTTGAAACAACTTGTAAAATATAAATATCCTATAAAAAAATTCAAATTAATATTACACTCATCATTAAATATACAAATAATAATTAGTATTTAACACTTAAAAATACTCATCAAAATTATATAGATTCATACCTTTTTGAAAACCCAATAATTTGAATTTGAATATTGAAATCTAACTAAGGAAGTATCCTAATAGTATATTCATACATAATGTAGTCTCATGATTGTACTTAAAAAGGAAATCTGATGTGTAACCTAACCTCATTATACACTTAACCATATGTTCATTGCTTCAATTATAATATGTTAGGACAAGATACACCTTCCTTTAAAGTTTAGGAGGTTTATTTTTGAGTTTAGGAGGTGTTGGCGGATTTATAAAGGTTTTTTTCAAAAGTAATTGTGTTCAAAGGTGGCTATAGGGAGCCACCGGCCAGTCGGTAGGCTGACCAGTAAACACTGTATGGTTGTAGTGGCCACCAGGTAGCTGATGGAATCAGGACAGGCCGTGCAAGTAAGATTTTAATTGTGGATTAATTCCCAAGAAACCCATAATTAAACATATAATCCAAATTTATCAATCCTAATAAGGATATTGGTTTATGAGAGTCTCTCCCATGATGATCTAGGATCCTTTTATCCTCTCCTCTTAGTGATTTGATCCCAGTTATATTGGTTATCAATGTTCTGAGTAAGTTTAGTACATTTTATCTTATTATCTCATTATTCCTTCAATTCCTCTAGAAATCACCAGTTTTTCTATGCTATGTTGGTTGGATCTCTTGATCACTTTATGATCACTTCTCCATTTATTTTAGATCCATTGTGTGATTTTCTTCTAAAGGCCATATCTCATGTTGGTTGGGCGTGGAATGTGTGAACCTTGAAGAATGTGTTGATATAACATATCCACAGACCCTTTTTCTTATGAAATTCAATTATAAGATATAAAAATCGATGCTAGGGCATCTTTTCCTTGCTATTGTGTTTTATTTCCTTTCGACGGATCCTGTTGGTGGTGGTTCACAACTTGAGTTTGAAATAGGTGGTTCGATATCTATCCTATGATCTATGAAATGTGAATGTTATTGATTTTATAAATGGTTTTATAAATGAATTTTTATGATTATGTTGTTGATTAATATGCATGTGTAAAAAATGTTTTTTATAAAATATAGGGTTTCCCCTCATTTTGTTAAAAGAATGGTGTTTTTCAAATCATCCTGAAATGGATTTTCAAAGAATGGTTTTGATCGGTAAGGGACTGTTTAGATTTTTTTTGTGAAATTGATAACCCATTTTAAAATTACTTGATATATGAATCATGTAGTAGCGTTTGGTACAAAGGAGTAGGGTTTAGTATTAGGCCTTATTCATTGATATTGTTAGGAGTTTCACTTTCTATTGTGTTCTTATATACCTTGAGCATAGATACATTGTCTCAGGACCCTAATTGGAATTATAAGGGGGTTTAGTTCCTTGGGTGTTCCTCCAACCCCAGTATATGGATGCATTGACTCTAGGTACTTGAGTTCATACTAGTCATTGATTGATTGTTGATGTATAATTGAAATTTATATCCTAAAACTTGTTATCATGGGGATGTTTACCATTGTGATTTGGATTGTAATGTTTTGGATATGATATGATGTGATACATTATTTGATAAATGTAACCAATTTTGTTGAAAATATTCTTTGAAATTATATTACCTGGTTTTATGAAAGATTTGGAAAAATGGAAATAATTTACCATTCTTTTGATATAAAACTATTTAAATTCTCATCATACACTGTTTTATTTTAAATAGAGAATATTGTGATTATTTTATAGATAATTGATATAGAACACCTGGATGAGACCCTAATAATCCCCTTTAGCTCACACCCTACACAATCCATCATGGGTGTGTATACCTTTTATTGTATTATTATGTAGGAAATGGATATGTTCCACAGTGAGGTGGTGAGATTTTAGGCTAGCTGGTGGAGAGATGGCAGGATGTTGCTCACATATCACATAGGGTAGTAGTGGATTGTTTTCGTCAACCTTTATTTTGGTTGTTTTATGAACATGTACTTTCTCTTTTTATCTTGATACCTTGGGTTGTATCTCTACCTGTGGAACTCTTTTATTTTTTTTCATATTTCTTTTTTAGTTTTCTTCTTGTGTGTATTGTTGGGACCAAGTTGTATTGAGATGTTTTATGAATAATCTTAAGGAATAATTGTTTCTCAAAGTGTTTCCTTTTGTTTTCTAACATTAATAACCTTACTTATCTTCAATTTCCTTCAAAGGTTATTAAAACTGAATTTATTGGATCAAGTGTATTAGATATAGTCTAGTGACTAAGTTCATCATAAGGATTGTACCTATTTAATGATATCATCCAGAGTTTTAGAAGTGTTTTTATCTAATTTTTCTCTCTTGTTTAATTAGGAAGATCATTCAGTGAAGTCAACATAGACATTACTTTTTAGTTCTTATAGTTCCTAAAATCATGAGTACTGAAAGATATCACGATTTTAGCTTGAGTATAAAGGGGGTGGATAATGTTCATGTGTAAAAAGTTCATGCTATTAAGATATGTGGAGTTCACTAAAAATATGTTGTTGACCAAAAATGTAGATGTACAAATATTTCTCTTTAAAGTTTTAAAAAGTATGCTAGACTGGTTTTACCAATTTGAGTCCTTGTTACTTAGTGTTTTCATTCATATGTTTATAAAGTTAGTTGATCTGAAGAATTTTGATGAAGTGTGAAATAGTAGTTTCCATGTAATATCATTTGACAAAGAACATCATATGGAATTTTTTATAGTCATCCAACATTATTTAATGCTTTTACCTTCAATTTTATAATATTCGATAGAAGTATGTGTGAAGGATCATCGGTCTGGAAACTAAAATTCATCAGATTGAGTAAACTAGATAGACCTTTTTTAATGTTAGTAGGAAAAATATTATTTTAATATTTGAAGTGAATAAGTCTTAGATTGATTGAGATGAAGTATATGAGTCATCATACATAAAGTTATATTTTATGTGATCATATAGAGGTTACCATATGAGGTGAATTGGTTAGAGGTTTCCAAGTGAAGGCAACGACTCAATACTTCTGATGCAAGTCATCATTTAGATAATATTTACAGAAAAATAATTTCAAGAGGCTCATAAACAGTTGTGCAAGAACACCAGTCATAATCTCATTAATTATAAGTTTTTTGTGTGGAGATATAATGGATGGAAGGAAACTTGGTATTTATGAAATTTTCATAAATATATTAAATTTTATGATTCAAAGATGATCAATCATTATTCCAAAAAAATAGGAAATTAATGATTCTATCTGAGTTATGAGGATGACTTCTTAAGTAAATCTCCTACTTTTTCAATGGTTTGAATACGGTGAAAAAAGGAAGTTTTTGAGTGGGACACAAAATTATTTAAGCATGATTTTTTTTTCAAATTCATGAATATAAGTAAAATTTCAAAGAAGTGAAACCTATATCCTGGTTACAATGAATTGAGAACTGTCTGGTTTTTTAAAAGTTGGGAAAAGTACTGATGAAGTGAAGAGTTGATTAATTTTTTTTGAAGGAACATCAGTCAAAAATATACTAGGTGATGTATTTATATCATGTGGTATCATATTAATGGTTTGGAAAGTGATTATATGAATAAGTGACTAGTTGGAATTAGTGGAATAATGTGTCGAGGAGATCAGATGGACATGATGTCAGATTGGTATCAGTATATAAAAGAGACTCGAGAAAAAGTATACTCGGTGGACATAATGGCTGGATTATACCCTATGAACCTTCTATATGAACTGATATTAAATGGAAGGATTTTATTTCTTATTAATATGCAAGAAATTGAAGAGGCTGAATAATTACCTTCAAAAAGATAAAGTGTAGAGAATGTTCAAGTATCACAGTGATAACATACTGGATCCTGTTGGTGATGGTTCTTATAGTTGTTAAGAAACATTTTTATATCATCTATCAATGAGAGGATCATGTTAACTATCAACTAACTATAACACTACACATTTGAAAGGATATCCCATTCTTGATGTAACCGTCAAAAGAATTATTTTCTATTGGTTTGTGTGGTCTGATATTACTTCCAAATCGTATAGAGGACTAACTACTCTTATTGAGTAGTGAACCTTGTAAATACCTGTTTTCCTATGTTTTTTCTTGTTTTCTTATTTTCTTACAGATTCATATCTCAAAATCTGTAGGCGAAGGTTATTTCTTCATCAAGGAATCATAAAAGAAGATGATCAATGATTTACCCCTTATCAGTGATCACAAATATCCTGATTGGTCCTTTCAAGTGGTATCAATGGAAAAGTTTCCTTCATTGACCCTTCGCTAATGTTGTAAGAAATATAAGGTTCCTATATATGTTTAAAACTCTATTATTAATAAGGGGATTCCTATTTTCAATGGAAATAGCTATCATATATAGAAATATATCACACTGCCTTTTCTTATGCCCATTGCCTATGATGTTATTAAAGCCATTATAGATTGTTTTTCTCCTCTTTTAGAAGGTTTTCCCTTAACAACTGCTGATAAGAAGAATCTAGAGAATTATGGGTGATCCAAAAATATTATACTTTCCTCACTCTTTTAAAGTGAATTTCCCAGGGTCTATGTATTGGAATTGATAAAGACATATAGGAAAAGTTGAACAACATCTATAAAGTAAATACAAAAATTGAATAAATTGATGTTTTAGATATATATATTTAATTACAAATATATTAAAATGGCTGAGGATGAATGTATTGGTGACTTCTTTACCTATGTTAATGATATTTTAAGCACCATATTGTGTTTTAGTGAGAAGTTGGTAGATCCTATTATTGTTAAAAAGATTATTATAATTATTTGAGATAAAATTTCTTCTTAGGTATCATCATTGAAACATAGATAATTCGAAATTATCTATTTGGATGATAATTATATAATTATCCTCACTTACATAATGGTAAGGGAAATGGTTATGAAGAATAGATAATAGGATGATCAAGAAATTTTAATCAAATATGACATACATGGAATGTCTAAGAAATTTCTGGAGTAAATTGGCTAGTTATTCTAAAATCAAATATGAGGTACATTAAAAATTTGATGAATTTGTGTTTTTTTTCAAAAAGGGTGAAAATAGGCATAGGTAATTTTAATTGAATGTTACCTCTATAGTGATTTAGTTGCGGAGCCATTGGACATTTCACAAAAAAATTTCCACTACAAAAGGAATAAAAAAAAAGTTATTTTAAAGATTTAAATTCAAGAAGATACTATAATAAAAAGTTTGTAAGATCAACTTATTAATCAAAGGGAATTGATAAAAAGTTTTTTTTATATTTATAAACTGATTTTTTTCCAAACACAAGGAAGATTATTATAGTGAGATGGAAGTTGAAAAATCCAATGATGATGATGATGAAAAATTAATCATTGAAAAGGTGAATGGTGAAAAATTCATTGGTGATGAATGTAGTAGATTTATATAATAATAGTATTCTCATATGGATTTTATTCTAAGGATATAGTTGAAATAATATCTTTTAATGATTTTTTGACTTTAAAAGGTGAATAAGATGATGAATAAAAAAGATATTTCAGTAAACAGACAAAAATATTTTCTTGAGGAGAATTCAAAGTTTCTAAAATAGATTGACGATATGAATAAGATACCTGATGAATAGAAAATAATCTCAATCAAGTTAGAATAAAATATGAAGGTGAAGCAAAAGTAATTCAATCTTGTTTAAAAACTTCTTGTTGAAGCTGAGCATGGAATAAAAAAATACAAAAAATGAATTTTAGAAGTTGGTGAATGTTCTAAGAAGACTAAACCTAGAAAGTATAAAAAAACATCCTCAAAGGATAAAAACATTGTTTAATATTGTTATAATAAAAAGGAAGTATATAATACCACGTATATATCAGAAAAAGTCGAGTTGAAACTCCTAAAATTTTTATGGTTTCAAATTTTTTTTAAAAAAGTTACTACTACTACATATATTAATAATACTGAGAAGAAATATAAGAAAAAGAGTAATTCTTAAATAGGTGATCAAATATTTGGTACAAAACAATGTTCCAAGATGGATGGTAAAAAAGATGATGTAAATCATGTAAAAAATTCTGAAAATTATATAATTTATAGATGAAATTATTCTTTCTATGTATATTATTGGTAATGTGGTGTATTTGGGAATATAGAAAGGTTTTTTTGGTTCAAAAATTAACCCTATAATGAATCCATAAGAAACTGAATGCAGAGTTTGTGGGGGAGTCAATCCAAAAAAGAAGAAAAACTGAGAAAGTCAATATGAATATTAAACCCACCGAAACTATTTTTAAAATATGTGATCTTCCTATAAATCATGGAAAAGGATGTCCTGTCATGTTATCAGAGTAACAAAATCTATACAAAAAATCTAAAAAGATTCATGATAAAGAAAAAATATGAAAGGAAAAGAGCCTTATTTGTTAAAAATCCTATCAAAGTTATAAAAGGATAATGAACTTGAATATTGGATAGTGGGTGCTATTCACACATGACTGGAGATTTAATGAAGTTAAATAATGTAAAAGAGTACAAGGAATGGATATAAATTTTGGAAATAATGAGTCCCTTATAATCAATGGTGTTAGATCTGTTATCATTAGGGATGAAAAAGTAAAATCCAAAAGAGTATTATTTTTTAATGGAATGAAACATGATTTGTTGAGTGTTTCAAAACTTTGGGATGGATGTAATTTTTTTCAGAAGATATGGTTTGATTTATAAATGACATTAATATGGGAAAGTTATTATAAGATGGGAATGAACCATGAGAAACTTGTTTCTATTTGGAGATGTAAAGAGTTCCAAAAATTTGAGCATGATGGAAGAAAATTATTTATGGTATTAAATGTTGGGGAATATTCATTATAAGAATATGATAAAACTAATAAATATAGAAATAATTCATGATATTATGACATGATAAGAACAATAGATTGGTTTTCTTCCATATTCTAGAAAGGTACGGCTATAAAATCATTACATAAAAAGGTTTATATACATTTAACTCATCCCACTGAGCTAATACACTCTGATATATGTGGGGAAATGAGAAACAAATAAAAAAATGGAGATAATAACTTTCTTTCCAATATTAATTATTGAACTTAAATTATATGTATTTTGTTTTCAAATCATAAGTTAGAGCCTCTCAAATTTTTTAAATGTTTCTGGAGAAGTGCTGAAAAATAATTATGATATTTTGAGAATAATATTAGAACAAATACTGGTGCCAAATACACAGATAAAATTTTTAGATATTATCTTGAAAATTATGGAATTCATCTTGAGTTTAGTACACCATAAACAACAAAATAGAATAATGTTTCTAAAAGAATAAATAAGAGTTTGGTTGAGATGAGACAAATATTCCTGACCGAACATGATAATTCTTGGAAATTTCGGAGGTAAAATATTAGATAATTAGTACATATTAAAAACTTGTTCTTCTATAAGACTAACTCTGATATGAATCATTAAGTGATGTATTACTTATAAAAATCACATTTGAAATACCTAAGGGTGATAGGAATTCCTTGCATTATCAAAATCAAGGGAGATAATCTTTAGAAGTTTGATCATAGAAGTGTTGATTGAATCTTTCTTGGTTATCCTCCCAATGCTAGAGGATACAACTACTATAATAAATAAACATGAAATACTTTTGACTATGTATTTGTGAAGGCTCTTGAAAAAACTGATATGAAAGATTCATATAAAATTTTATATAGAGAGGAAGAAATAATATGGTGTGGTTTCAGATAGACACTATGGAGAAGTTATTGAAAAAATTAATAATATTGAATTTGTGAAAAATGGAGATTCCAAATCAACTATATCAACTAATGAGGAATAATTATAATAATATCATCCTAGCATAATGAATTCAGTGGAAGTCCAAAAAATATATAGAGATCAATATTAATAGGTTCAAAGTAGAATAACATATAGGTTAGTATCATATAATTACTTATATTCACAGGTTGATACAAAAAGTTATTAATGAAGCCTTGGATCATTGAGAGTGGAATAATTCCATGAATGAAGAGTTAGATCAGATTGAGAATAATAATAAATGGGAACTAATGCCCAAACCGAACATTAATAATGTGATTGGTACAATGTGGGTGTTGTAAAACAAGTTAAATGAAAAAGGTAAAGTGATAATAAATAATACATGACTGTTTGTAAAGGTTACTCTCAAATTGATGGAATTAACATTGATGATACCTTTCCCCTATTTCAAGGGTTAAAAATATTAGAATCATTATTATAATTTCTTTAAAATAAAGATGGAAAATATTCTAGAAGGGTGTCAATTGTATTTTTTCTCAATGGAAAACTCAATGAAGAAATTTATATTTAATAACCACGTAGCTTATTTTTTGGGAAATATGAAAGTTGTATGTGCAAGTTGAAGAATGATTTTTATGGGTTGAATAAAGTTCCAAGATATTGTTATTATAAATAAGATATTTTCTTAAGGAATATTAACTTCAAGAAAGTATTGTTTATAGTAACCTATATATAAAAAAAATCATAATGTTTCCCTCATTGTAATTGTTTATGTTGATGACATTGTATTTGCAGTGAATGATGAAGAAACAAGAAAAACATTTTTTGAGGAGATGAATAAGTTGATTTAAATTTATATTCTATGTGAAATGAAATATTTTATTGGATTAAAATTTTATCAAAAGAAGAATTAAATTTTCTTATCATAAGAGAAATATGCTAAGGAACTTCTGTAGAAATTTATCATGGAAGATTCAAATCCTGTGACCACACCTATTTTAGTTTGGACAATGTTTTAAAAATATAGATAATGTAAGTCATAAGAAAAATTTTTATATACATTTTGGTTACATTTAATTAATGTTTAATCATTATTTACATGATAATACATTTGGTTTTGATTTATTTTTATTAGAATTAGGAATTCAAGACTGAAAGTAGAAATTCTGAATGAATGGTAGAAATCATCCTTACATGTTGTGAAACTGAAGTACACAACTTTTACTCCACTAAAAAACCACCTGGAAGATAAACGTAAAAGCCTTGAATCCAAAATACAAGGTAGGAACCAAGTACACAACATGTATCATAATTAAAAATCATGAAATATTTGATGTCCATGTCGGAATATTATAATTCATTAACTCATTAGACAATACAAGAAGTTCAAAACCTAGTTTCCATTGAAGATTCAAGTTTAAAAATCCATGAAGATCCAAAATGTTTGGAGGTTTTTGAATATTTTATTTACATGATGTAAAGACAAGTTACACATTGTGAAAGTGTCAAAGAAGAATAAACATAAAATAATTACATGAATTGAACCATTTACATGTCATGTATCTTTCGAGATCTATATATATTCATTCATCTAATGTGAAAAAGAGAGTGCTCAAACCAAAAAATTCTTTTATTACCTTCTTCTATTCTTATTAATTTTTATTCTATTTTCAATTACACCTATATATACTTATTTATTTTAATATTCTACACATTTATTTGTTTCCTCTTTCAATTATAAGGCATGTTTGTTGATCATTATTGTTTCGATGTTCTGTTTCCAATATCATTTGTCGTACAACTTCAATTTCAACTGAATTATTCATTGTTTCTTCATCCAAGTTAGTATTTAATTTCCTTTTCATGATTTCAATTGTGAGTTGCTTAGATTTCTATGGATTAATTTATATTCCAAACATGTTTCCATTCATTTCCACATTTTTATTCAAATCCATCAGGCATGGATAATTCTATTAGGGTAAGGGTTTAAAATTAGTAGTGGTTGAACCTAATGAATATATAAATCGAATCTGGTTCACACTATGACTAGTAACCAGGTTTAAAAAAAATTAAATCTCATTCTCTTACATTATCCCAACCATCTGATGTGCATGATGAATGACCATGAATTATTTAGAGAATATCAGGGTAGGATTAATAGCCTTTTATTATCTCTTCCAAGAAGCCAATATTTTTATACTTAGGTTTTCAATTACTTTAGACCAAGGGATCCTTTCCTGTTTAAGTTGATCCATTTAGTCAGACCAAGATCAATTTGTGTCTTTCATACCTCTTTTAAGCGTAAGTCATAGGTCTATCCCAAGTTAGATCTAGGATTACACTTTACGTATACACTAAAATTGACTTAGAAACATTCCTTTAATCTATTTTAATACCCAAGATAATATTTTTTTTATTGAAACTAAACCAAATAGAGTAAACATGAGGAATCCCCCAAAAGGTTCTAACTGTTGGGTTTCATATCTAACGAGTTGTATCTATGGTCTTGACCTCTGACTGCCACTTATTATGAATTGGTAGTTGAGTTTTGTTTGGAAAATTAAATATTCAATCTAATAAAAACCCTAGAGGAATCAATTTTTCCTTCCAAGTGCATCGAATTTTGGCACCATTGTCGAGGACTGTTGTGCTTAGGCACAATGACCTATAGAATGAACCTCAAATTATGTCACCCTTTCCCCCATTATTATATTTTCCTTTAAATTTTTTCAATTTTCTACTTATAAACTAAATCCCATGCACAATTATTTTTGGATTAATGCATGCTCCAGGGTCCCATAACTCAATCAAAGACCCTAGATACACATGAAATGATTCTTTTTTATCCCAAGATCAATAAAACCTTAGATTCATGTAGAAGTTTCACAACGGATGAGCACAATGATCCTACACCGCAACACCTTCAAAACCCCCAATACGCACTCCCTAAACATCATACTAAGTGACCAGTGCTATAGGAGCACACTATAATGGATTAAAACTTTCTTTCCATTAGTGGTGCTACACCTAGAACTATGCACCCACCCCTTTAGGTGCAGAAATTCATAATCAAACAGAGGCTCATTCATATGATCTAAAATATGGGAAATTTTGTGGGATTCAAAGAAAATACCCCCATGTACACATTTTATATTTCATAGAGGTTTGAGATACCTTTCACAACTAGGTTTTTTCCTCTAATGCAATAAGACATAGAGTTTTTTCATTCTCCTTGCATGAAAGATCCAATGATTGTCTAAAAAGTCAAGTTGCTGAGTCTATCATGAAATGGTATGAATTGGTCAAAAAATATATTAATAAATAATTCCCTCCAAAATGAACTAGAAAGATGATAAATGAAACTAAAAATTTCAATTAGGCAGATATAAAATCCACATCGGATGCCTGTGATTGATTCAAGGAGCTAAACCACAAGTTCCCACATCAAATTCTTGATGTGTAGCTTGAATTGAAAAAATTACACTAGGGACTCAATCATGCTGCCCGTACTGTTGTTGATGCCACCACTATAGGGAGACTCATTCTAAAGACACCTAAAGTTAGTAAATCCATTTTGGATGAAGTTTCACTCAGTGAAAGCTTATGGAAAAGAGATATAGGACTTCCCCGATGTAGAATCCATCAGGTGGAGGAGACTACCCCCTAGAAGCCCAAGTTGAGGCCCTAACCAAGAAGCTTGAGTCATTTCAGTTACTCGCTTTACCTTCACCCATCCTTCTCTTATGATGATGATAAAATCTTTTGAGATAGGAAGAGCCTGACACCCATACCATGAATACATGGTAGGTATAGAGGACCCCGAATTCTATGATTGTAATCATGTCAATTACAACAAAAAAAATCAGAAATATCGACAGAAAAACTATCATTAGAAACTGAATATGCAGATATAGCAACAAAACCAAGTATATTTTTATTAGCAGAGTGGACAGGTTCCACCAAGGAATTAGGGACCACTTGGTCACCCACCATATGTTCCAGATCCTCGACCATAGAAACAATTTCATCAATTATTTCTTAGAGATAAATAGTTTCTACTAAATCTGAAGTAGTAGTATCAAAAATATTCTCTACAACCACTAAAATAAGGCCAACCAATGTTGTCAAATCTTATAAACTTGCTCCCTGACTTCATGTAGAAAGTAAACCAATGGATGGAGACTGAAAATACTGAAATAGAAAATTACCAGGCTACCCTATATAACCTAGAGCTTAAAGTGGGGAAGATATTTGAGATTTTATCTAATCAACTATCATGTACTTTTCCTGACAATACTGATTATCATCCAAGGGACGAGGCTAAATAGATAGTTTCCAAGTGTGTATAGATGTTTTACATTCAATAACTATTCTGAGGTGAGAATAAATGGTTTGAAGAAAATAATAAAGATGGTTAGGAGAAAATAAAAGAAGTAGAACCAATAAAGAAATATCCATTTAAGGAGTAACCTAAAAAGGATTATGTATATGTGGCACTGGAACCAAAAAATCCACCTATCTCTTTTCCAGAAAGGATGAAACAAGTTACGAAAGAGGGAAAATATAAAAAATTTATTGAGATGTTTGAACAACCACACATCAACATTCCATTTGATGAATAAATTCCCCAGGAACCTAATTATTTAAAATTCTTTAAAGACTTTATTTCAAGAAAAAGGAAGATAGAGGAATTATTAGTCATCTTCCTAAATGAAGAATTATCTATGGTCATTTAGTTGAAGCTACTACAAAAAATGTGATACCCCATAATTTTATCAGTTCCTTGAACTATAGGGACATGAAATTTTGAAAGAGTCTTGTTTGACCTAGGAACATGTATAAATATAATGCCAATGAGTTTCTTTAAGTAGCTGGGGCTCAACGAACTAAAACCAATGAGAGTGGCACCCCAATGTTTTGATCTCCCATTCAAGAACCCTTAGCGACTACTCAAGGTTATCTTAGTAAAAGACAAAAAAATTGTCTTCCCTTATAATTTACTTTCCATAGATATGGAGGAAGAAGGAAATATCCCCTTAATTCTAGGATGGACATTTATTACCACTAGAAAGTAATTAATTGGTGTTATCCAAGGGAGATTAATTTTTCAATTTAGTGAAGAATAAGTTGGGTTAGATGTGATTATGAATACTAAGAAAAATATAGATTTAATGGGTTATCAAACCATCTATCTTAAAAATAATAAAAGAGATCATGTGACCAGTAAGGAAGACAATAAAAAATTACATCTTACTGAGAAGTGATCCAGTACCCACAAGAATGTGAATTACACTACACCTATAATGAGTAATTTTTTCCAACATTTCATCCCCTATGTTTTCAATAATATTTCTATAAATATTGTCTCCTCACATTTGAAATTATCTAAATGGGGGAATTTCTAACTCTAAATAATAAATAAAGTGTTGACTGGGTGGAAGAATAGGTTAGGATAGATTAGATTTTCTAAAAATTAAGTAATTTCATTTTGTAAGGAATAAGGTTCACTTTCAAAAGTTTTAATTTGCAAAAATTAAAAAAAACACACATTTCTTGTACTGAATTTTCATAGTGTAAAAGTTTTAGTGATTAGAAAAATAAAAACCTGATTATTGCATGTCCTGTACTAAAGACACGACAAGAAATCCTAATTTTTTTTAAAAACCATGGACCAAGGGTTTATATCCAATGACCCGAAACACCCCCCCTCCACCCCTCCATCTCCCACGTAATCCCCCTCACCCTAACCCTCAACCTCCTATCCTCTAACCACCAACCAACCTCCATCCATCTTCTTCTTCAATTCTTACTCACCCTTTACCATCCTTCACCTCTTCGTTGCCTACTTTTGAAAATGTCATGAACCAAACATGCATACTGGGGAAAGGATCATCCACCATCCAGGTGCCAGGTAGTTGTGCAGAATCTTACGGCTATTGTTCCATCCAACTCATCATTCAATTCAGATTTTTCCACCACAACTACTTTAGAGGAATCCTAGTCCACTTCTGAATCATCCCAGGGTGCTTCCCCACACCTGAACATTACATATATTCACCCAATCCACCCATTCCATCTAAAATTTGGATTTTTTTCTAGTCTATTCTGGAAAACTAGTGCCATATTTTACTTTTCCTCTACATTCCATTCATTGTACCATCCTTTTTAATCACCCACCCCACCAAAAAACCATACTACTACCCATACACCACCAATTTAGACCCCTCTTCCTCATCAATTCCCACCCCACACACTACCCCTATCAACCTACCTCATGATCCCATAGACCCTGACTCCCAGAAGGAGTATCTTGTAGAGAAGGACTGATGCGAAAAGGTACCCACTTAACCATATTCAAGAGAGGTGTACCTAATTAATCCATATTCTAGAAATATAACCACCATATAGATCTACACCACACCTATTCCATCAACTGAGACTAATTCCAATACCATAACACATGATACAAGGGTTAATCCACAATCCCCATTATCCCTAGATGACTTTAGTAGGGAAGTCCACCTATAAAAACCCACTATTTGGGAGGGTAATTCTGATGTGGATATCAGTGACATTGTCTTTACTATATAGTTATTTCCCAGTCCCCACCCTTTTTGTACTCTATTTGGGTGTCCTTTTTTGTATTCCCACTATATCTCATTTTCCCTAATTATCATTTCTTATATAAATAGATGGGATATAGTTTTTGGAATCACTAATTTATGGACTATTTTCATTGTATTGCTGCCTTATTTTAGCCATGTCTAGATCTACTACCCTACTATGATCACTAACGAGCCTATCATGCCTTCTTATGGAATCCCCCTTGAGATATATCAATATGTGGATGACCTATAGAGGCAGGTTAAGGATCTCCAGTTTCCAATCCATGCTCAGTAGAATCCTACTCCATAACGAGGATAAAAAATATTCCTACCACATGAGCTTTATGGTTGGTAACTTCATGTGGTGGTTAATCTGCCCAAAAATCCCCGTGAGTTATTTGATACTATGACCAGTTACTGTAGGAAGTAGTGGACCTTTGAGGATATAAAAAACATGGACTGATTATTTTTTCCATCCATCTGGATGATGATTTGTTTAGTTCTTTAGGGGTGGAAATCCAAATTAATTTGTTTTCTTTATTTTTAGTTGTGCGATTAGGACCTATGTTTTTATTTTATATTCATCAATAACCCCAAAATTTACTGTTCTTATTTACTATATTTATCTGAGTTGTGTTCTCCTATTTTGACTATATGTACATGCTCATTTCTCTGCTTCCAAAATGGTTAACACCTATGGAATAATGGTTTATCTAGTGTAGGTATTTTTTTATAACAATTTATACTAGAAGAAAATTTTTTATTCACCTTCCAAAAAAGTTTACCCATGGCATGAATTTCACTACAGGGAGTTCTTGATTACCTATTTTCAATTCCTAAAATTTCATTTCAATTTTCTCTATGCATATTTCTTTACCAAGATGAGTTCAAGAACAATTTATACATAATATCATTTTATGTGTGGAGGAGTTTTTCTTAATCCATATTAATGATAAACATGGATTATTTATTTATTTCATTAGTCCAAGAGACACTTTTCACTTAAATCACGCCTTAAAGTGGAAATCTCATTACTCCAATTTCAATAAAAAACAATGTTAGGCTAGATATGTGGGAAATCCATTTTCTATTATTGTTTATATTTTTAACATGATTTCTGATTTGAGTACTTTAATTTTAATTTTATACTCTTTCAATTACTTTTGATTGAATTATTACTAGATACTATACCCTAAGTGATTTCTAGTTATTTTTGTACTTTGATTCTTGAGATGATTCTAGACTTGAACTATCATATTCATTTTTTAGAATATTTCTTGAGAGATACTTTGGACATGTAAACCTATCAAAACTTTTGTTGAGATCTTTTTGAGGCTATGATTGAGGCAATCTTTGATGATCCAGTTTTCCTAAGATCCACCTGTAAACATTTCCTTTTTTTCCATTAATATCCTTTAATAATTTCTATAGGATGGATCTGTTTCAAGACTCTTATACCTTCCTACCCTACTCTTGGTATGATGCACGATTTTCCATTGAACAAGTGTGGGGAAATTTTCACTACCGATGGAAACAAGATATTGATACTGAGGAGATGTACAATGACACATTCACCACATTTTAATGATTTGGTCTATGATTAATTTTGGAATTTTATATGCTTACCATATTCCTTTGAACAAATTAATATAATAAAATAATAAAATAAAATTTTGGGTTTTGTGTTAGGATGGTCAAAAATCACTATAATTGGACCGATGAATCCTATTATGTATCATATGTGGTTAGGTGAGGGATTTTAGATCTGAACTAAACATAATTTATTAAAAATAAATAAAATGAACAAAATAAAGGGATAAGGTACATTCTAGATACTTAATTGATATATTCATGGACCCACATTGAGTTGTTTGGAGCATAGAGATATTTTTTATAAGAGGAGTTACTTCATTTAATTATTCATGATTATCATGCATTTTACTTTAGATCCTACCCTCCTCTTTTACCCTAATTTTTATCAATTTCCCAAATGCACTCAGCCTCAGAGTCATTTACACCTTATTGATAAACCCCTTATGATTAATTTTGTATTTTTCTTTAAAATGTCAAGATGTTAAAATCAATGAAAGACTATGGTTAGTAACATGTATTTAGTGTATAAGAAAAAATCTAGATATATTTTACCTTGAGTGATGAGAGAATATTCATTTTGGGGTAATTCTAAAAATGGGTATAGCTTCTGAGGAATAGTTATAAAATTGTAATTAAAGGTAGAAATAATCTAAATAAAAAATTTGACTATGTATAATGACAAATTTTCTTTATAGGATTGATTATAGGGGACTTAATTTTTCTACTTGCACATAGTTTTATTTTTATTTTTGTAATGAATGTTTTTTATTTAAGGATTTTTTAATTTGGAATACCTATTGAGATCCTTTTTTCTTGAGGACAATAAATTATTCACGTGTGGGGGAATTTGATAATCCAAATTTTTATATTCATTTTGGATATATTTCATTAATGTTATTCAAGATTTAATTGATAATACACTGGGTTTTGATGTGTTTTTTATAGGAATTAGGAATTCAAGGCTCAAAGGAGGAATGTTGAAATAATGGTAGAAATCACCCTAACATGCTGTGAAACTGAATTAGACAATGTGAACTCCTCAAATTGACCACATGTTAGCAAAGTTACAATCTTTAACTCCCAAATACAAGGTATGAAAAATGTACATGACGTATATCCTGGTTACACATCATGAAATATTTGAAGTACAAGTGTGAAGATTATAATGCATGAACTCATTAAAAGACATGGGATGTTAAAAACCTAGTTTCCACTTATGATTAAAGCCAAAAAATATGTGAAGATCCAAAATATTTGGAGGTCTTTGTGGATATGAATTACACGACATGAATAATAGTTACAAATCATGTAAGTTTCAAAGTATAATGTACTTAAAAGAAGTACGTGACCTGAAAAGTTTACACATCATGTAGATTTTAGGAACTATATATATTCAGTGCCCCTGACATTGAAAAGAGAGTGCTCAGACCGAAAACTTATTTTAATCCTTTCTTCCATTCTTCTTCATTTTTATTCCATTTTAAATTCCTTACCTCTCTACTAATTTCCTTTATTATTATATAAGATCTATTATTTTTTCTTTCAATTCCAAGAAGAGTTTTTTGATCATTATTGTTCCAACAGTATATTTCCAATCTTGTTTTCTATGAATATTTGATTATTGTTGTGTTCTTAATTGTTTCTTCATCCAAGCTAGTATTTAATTTCTTTTTCATGATTTAAATTATGATTTTCTCTAATTTCTACCAATTAATATAAATTCAAATTCGTTTGCCATCGATTTATCGATTTTTATTCAAATCCATCATCTGATTATAATCCTCTTAGGGTTAGGGGTCAAGAGTAGTGGTGGTTGAACCTAATGAAAATTTAAAATTGAAATTTGGTAAACCTATAAATAGTAAATAAGTTTAAAATAATTTTTATCTAATTATATTCAATTTTCCATGATTTTAATAGGTGCATGTTTAATGATCACCAACTAGTTGGACACGATTAGGATATAACAAATAACTTTTTATTGTTTCTACCCAGAAGCCATGTTTTTGAAATTTGGTTTCTAATTACTCTATACCAAGGATTCTTTTCCTACTTATGCTGATCCAATTTGTTGGACCAAGATCAATTGGTTTCATTTCCTCACCACTTTTCATCCTACTCCATATGTTTATCCCAAGATAGATCTTGGATTACCCTTTACCTATGCCCTAAAATTGACCCTGAACCCTTCCTTTATTCTTTTTTGAGACGCAAGAAAATTAATTTTATAAAAAAAAAACCAAATATATTAAATGTGATGAATATCCCAAAAGGTTTTGACAACTGGGGTAATTGTCTAAAAATATGTTTCTGTGGGTTTAACCATGGATTTTTACTTAATAAAAATTCATAGCTATGTGTAGTTTATGAAAATAAATATTTAATCTGATTAATGCCCTAGAGGAATCAATGACACATTCCATGATAATTATTAAGGAGTTTGATCCTAAAGTGTTTAGAATTTTTGTTGGAATCTTATTATATCTAACAACTTCAAGAACATATATAGTGAATGTTTTTACATTATGAGTAAAATATCAAAGTACTCCAAAAGAGTCTCATATTATTTCATGAAAAAGAATTATAAGATATGTCAAAGTCATATTTGTTTTAAAAATAAAATATGATAGATCAGGTAAAATTTATATGGTTGGTTATAAATATATTGATTGGGAAGGTTTTTTTGGTGATATAAGATCCACATATTGTGGAGTTTTGTTTTTTGGGAGAAATATGCATGAGTTGACATACAAAGAAGGAAAATTCTATAACTCTCAACACTACAGAAGCTGAGTATGTATCTATCAATCAACCTGAAACACAACTTATTTGGATAAATAAGTAGTTGGATGATAGTTAATTTATGTGTATATGAATGTAATTTTTTTTTAATTTTTTTATAATATAAAAGGTTTATGATATATTCACTAAACCATTTCCAAAGGAAACATTTCACAAGACTATGTTGATAATGTTTATTCAACCTTTATATCTTGAAGGCTAAGGTATTTGATCCCATCCACTCTCTCATATTGTATTTGGATAGTGTTTTAAATGGGTTAGAAAAGTTGTAACATAAACATATCCATTGGTGTATGATTAACCATTTTAAGGAAGAGTATATATTTAATGAGAGGTTTTAAAAGTGGTAAGATATGATTTTAACATGTGAGAACAATTTTAATATATTTTTGGAGTGTATTTAGGAAAATTTGTTCTTGTAGGTTGAATTTGTTTTTTTTGATAAAAGTTTAAAGTGAAAATAAAATTTCATGATATTTCGTAAGAGGTTTCAGAAAAGTGTCTTCAGTAACTGATTATAGAAATAATGGTATTTTTTTCAATAATTATAATTTCCTACATTTATTTCTCCCATATAGTATTAGATTTATTAGATATATAATCCATTTCTTTAGTTTTAAAGTTTCATTGATTTATGTTCATTATTTGAAAACAAAATACAAAGGGGGATATTATTGAGACCAAGATGTTTTGAGAAATATTAAGAAGAATTTAAAGAAATAAGGATTTATCAAAGTTTTGGTCTTTTTTTCAAATATAAATCAACTTAATTTGTTTATCTTTCCTTTAAATGTGATTATATAATTTTTATAAACTTCAGTGTATTAGGTGGAGTCCATCCACTTGAGTTTATCATACAGATTCTACAAGTCTGATTTAATTATACTAAGTTTTAAAATAATTGTTATTCTGGGTTTTGTCTAATGTTTCATAAAAAAAATCATTCAGTGAAGTCAAAGAATTTGTTTATTTGTTCTTATTATATTTCCTCACATTAGGAGTACTGAAAGATACCATGATTCTCTATTTATTAGAAAGAGGGATAATAATGTTAGTGTTTACAAAGATGAGGCTATAACGATCTATGGATTTCACCAGAAATATACTATCGGTAAAAGATATGGACGTACAAAGATTGTGATTTAAGTGGTATGAATTATATTGGGATGAGTTTACCAATTTGAGTCCTTTTTACTAAGTACTATTAATCATATGTTTATAAATTATATCGATCTGAGGAACTTATAAGAAGTATGAAATGATGGTCTTCCTGAAATTTCATCATATGGAAAACATAAGATGGGATTTTATGTAGCCATCAAAAATTATTCAATAGTTTTACCTTGAATATAAGATATTTTAACAGAATTTTGAGTGAAGTTTGATCGACCAAGAAAACTCCAAGTCATCATATCAAGTGAGCTAGATAGAGCTTTTGTAATGCCATCAGGAAAATGATTTTTTTAAGGTATGAAGTTCATAATTATTGAATTGATTGGGAATAAGTCCTTGAATCACCTGACAAAAAGGTTAATCTTTTTTGTTTTAACAAAGGTAACCATATGAGGTGCATCATTTAGTGGTTTCATGCAAAATCCAATGATCAAAGGTTTATGATGTAAGTCATCAGATGAATGAATTGTCTAGAATAAGTATTACAAGAGGATCCTACAATGTTGTGCATGAACATTAATCAGAGTCTCATTAGTTGGAATATTTTTGTGGAGATATATCGGATGGAAGGATCCAAGGTCTTTATGAAATACTCAAAAATATATTAAATGAGACGATGCAAAGCTGATCGATCATTGTTCTAAAAGTCATGGAATAAATTCATGATTATCTTTGAGTATTAAGAAGGTTGTATGGTGAATTTTTAAACTTTATATTAAGGGAATCTATTAGTTTTTAAGAGGTATAAATGTGGTTAAACCAATGGTGTTTTTGAGAGGGATGTGAAAGTATTTGAGAGGGTGTTTTCTTTTCTAATATGTATTACTCTATAATATTTTAGATATGTGAAGCCTATATAGAGTTGTTTTGCATCATAAACTATGTAGGTTTTTGAATGTTGCCCAAAGTTCTTTCGAAGTGAAGAGTCAATCAAAAATACTATGTGAGGAAACACAGTCAGATGGATACGAGACAAATTCATTATATTAAGTGGTATCAGAAGAAAAATGTGTAAATGTTATCAAATGAACATGGGATCTGTTGGTATTAGATAAAAAGTTCAATTATGTGGTCGTATTGATAGGTTATCAAACTGGTATCAATCTATAAAATAAACACTAGATGGATAACACCAAGTGGGCACACCTGATAGAGTATACCAGACGAACTGCTATCGAAAAGAAGGAGTTTTTTCTTACTATTTTATAATAAAGTGAATAAGAATAATATGTACTTTCCAAAAGAGATGGCATGGATAAATATCAAGCAATAGAGTGACAACATACTATATTCTATTAGTTAAGTTTCATACAATAGTTACAAAACATTGTTATATTTTTTATCTGTGTGAGGATCACATGGACTGTCGATTGTCTATAGTGCTACAAAATTAAAAGGATATTACCTAATTATTTTAACCACAAATTGGATTTCTTTCATGTAGTTTATGTGGTCTTTGATTACATAAAAACCATTCCAAGGATTAACTACTCTTATTGAGTAGTGAACCTTGTATATACCTATGTTCCTATTATTTTTCTTGTTTTCTTGTTTTCTAGTAGATTCATATATCACTAATAAGAGGTGAAGGTTGTGTTTTAATTAAGAAAATATAAAAATAAGAGAACAAGAATTCACCCATTCCCCTATTAATGATCACTTTGATCCTGATTTCTATTTCATGTATTCCATGCATCAAATTTCAAGTTGGGAAAATCATTCCCTATGGTTATTGTTGGTGGCTAAGGAGCTAGTTTCTAGCCGGTGGGGATCGAGAATGACCTTAAAATGTTATTATAGTTCAGTTTAAAGCGTAGTTGGATTGATTTTTTGGGATAAGTTATGAAAATTTTGTATCAATGGTAGGTATTTATTCATGTTTCCTTGTCTTAGGATGTTTGGTAGATATAAGATAATATTTTTTCGGACATTAGAGGTATGTTGTGGTAAGTTCCTAGCTAAAAATTTCCATGAGGAGCATCAATTCACCATGAGATGTTGGGATCTCTGTATCCTATGTTAGTTTTTGATCTATATCTTAACTTCTACCTATGTTACTTTAGTTTAAACTGAGATTAACTCATTTTATGATCATTCATGTAGAGACCCCAATCTTGACGTACATGGAAATTACATTACTTTTGTGGAATACTTAATACATAACAAAAACCAACACACAAGGACCGTAATAGTTTAGTGTCTTTTGAAACTCAGAACATAATCTTCTAATCATGGTGAAATATCTTCAACATCTCCCATAAAGATCTTCCTTTTTTTTCTTACCTAAAACCTTTCATTAAATCCTAGGGAAAAGAAAAAATATAAAGGGTTATCTCAAATTCTTAGTAAGGGTAATAATGGAGAAAATTAAACAAATCATATACATTTGATCTTAAAAAAACATGAACATAAAGTTTAAACATCAAAATCACGAGGAATAAATCTTGGCAGTACATAAGGCATAAATCATAAAGGAACATTAATCATGATAAAATAGCATGGGAATAAAACATTTAATTGTGGAAAACCATTAAGAACATGATATTATTTCTATAGTATCCAAGGCATTACTCCCAAGACCATCTTAGTGGACAAAGTCCCTTTCTGAATCGAGTTCACTCCTCATTCCAGTCCTGTATCACTGAACCAGATTAACTTACCATTATATCCATGTTTATCTCATGAGATATAAATCGTTACACAATTCATTGGAGGGAGATATAGGTCCCACCCATTTAATAATTTAATCATTCTTACGTGTTCCACAACTTAAACATAAATCATTCATAAGAACCCAAAGAATAAAATGGGTTTCATAAACATCATTCCATCATAACATAATCCATATAAAACAAATGGATATCATTTCATATTAAGAAAAGAGAAAACATGTAAATCATATAGAAATTATACTTGAAACATAATCATACAAAATAATGTCATCTTAGATGGAAAATAGTTTTGACAAAACACTTGAAATGAATTCTTGAGTAAAATATCCTTTCTTCTTCAAAATCATTTTCTTTTCTCAAAATTCCGTGAAATTTTAAAAGAAAAAATTTTGTTTAAAATAATCTTGAAATTTTGTAAATTAATCTTCATGGAAATAAGGCATTATTAAACCATAAAAATCCATTCACGCCGTATAAGTTAAAAAACAATTCTCCTCATACTTTTGTCAGAAAAGTCAAAAAAGTACCACGTATGGTAAACAAAAAAAATATTCCTTCCATAACATGTGGTAAAAGTAAAAAATGGGTAAAAAGGTCATTAAAAAAACATGAAAAACCTTTTATAAAACATGGTCATGGATGATAACAATAACCCAATAAATACTTACGAATAAACAATCTCGGATAAGAACGAGATTGGAATAGTTATCCCTTACCTTAGGTATGATATGATTCATACGTATCCGAACCTCTTGTATAATGATTTAAATAATGTAATTTACTTATTAAAGAATCATAATCATTGTTATGATATCATATATGGTTCACTTATGACTTTATATTACCCATTCTTTTGTAAGCAGCGTTTTGGGTAAAATTGTTTTATTTATCGTACGTGTTTGGACTTGTTGTTATTGATATTATTATTACTTATATCATGATTTACTTACTTCCAGAATAAAAATAATGATTTATATATCTTATATATTCAGTATATATATATATATATAATAGATAGATGAATGAAATGAAATACACCATTCATGGAGACGGTAGGCCGTACGTACGCATGAACGCTATTTTTCTTTCCCTATTGACTTGAATGGAAGTAAGTAGATGACATATATATATATATATACACACAAATAAATCCAGTAGCTTAATTATGTCATATATTTCATTATTATTCATTATATATACTTTATAATCATTCTTGAATGGTTAACATGGATAATGAATCTCATCGTGTCGTGGAGACGGTAATCCGTACGTATGCACGAGCGATGATATCGTTCCCATAATGATTGAATGAAATTGGAGTGGATGATATAATATATCAGAATCAATTTGATGTTATAATAACTATATATAGTTATTCTTTAGACCATTATACCCATCCAAGTAAGGTGGTGGTGGAAAAACAGGTTACACCACAGCGTGGAGACGGTATTCCATACGTACGCACGCGCGGTGATTTTATTTTCTGTAGGATGGATAGAAGGTGAAATGGGGTTGTTTCTTATTTATAATAACACATAATTATATTAGTGATACTAATTTTATTACTTTATAATGAAACAACTAAATAAGAAGAAGTTGAAGAAGAAATCAAACTTGAAAGAATCAGTAGAAGAGATTACCTATTCTTTGACGCACCTCTTTTAAGCTTCTGCTTAAGGCACTAGAATTGGTATTTTGAGGAGAAAAAATCCTATATAATGTTTATAGGGAAGTTTATAATGGAAATGGGTAGGGTTTTGCTGAGCATGAAAGCTCCAAATTGTGTAAAGAAAAGAGGGAGGAGGTTCCCTTTTATAAGGGAGGAGAGGGGCACTTTAGGAAAAAAACATAAAATATTATTTTATAATAAAGTCATATTCGGTTTATAATGGCACCAAAGTGACTTATTTCTAAGATAATGTGGGGATGTGTCGAAATAATCTCAACCAATTGGTTTTAGATATGTTTAGGATACCATTTTAACCTTATCATTTAGATTTAACTCTATGTTAAATAATTTTACTTTTACCATGTCTTCTTTTCTTCTTACACTATATGGTTAATAAACCTACTATAAAATTCCAATATAATCCCAATTGGTTCATTAATTTCATATAGATTATTATATAAGTCTTTTGTCTGAAACTTATATTTTTAGGAATATAATAACAATTAATAATATAATATTTGTTTTAAAAACTATTTTATGTCAATTTTGAAACTATTTGGTAATTGATTTTTTTGAAAATAATAATAGCATGATTAGTTCAAAAAAAGTTAATTAAATAAATAATAATATGTCATATTAACCTAAAAAATTAGTGTAATTTATAAAAAGTCTCAAATTACATTTATTTGGGTATTTATAACATTAATTATGTTAATATTTCATTAATAAGGTAATTACTGCGTCATCATTGTGTCATAAATAACAGAAAATATTTAATGTCTAAAAATTATAAATAAAATACCATTATGTAGGAAATATTTATATATTTATAATTAATATTTATAATAGAATTTATCTTATGTATAAACCTATATTAAAAATGTTTTAGTTATTAAACTTTGATTTTAACTCTTTTAACTCTTCTTTAAATAAAATAATAATAAATGTCATAATATAATAAAAGTGGACCTAAAGGGTAATATTTTATTACTAAAGTTGTTTTTGGTCTAATTAAACTTATCCAATAGAATTAGGACATGTGTTAGGGTAATAATAATATCATTTTTACCCTTAATTACCCAATTTACTTTTAACCATGGTAAATAAAAGTAAAACGTTTCTATTCACAAAAAATTATTTTTATCTTATTGAACCAAATTTTACTCCTTGATATTAACCATGTCTCTCAGAGTTTCTAAATTCCACTCACAAAAGTGGTAAAATTAAGTTTTATGTAAATTTTCAAATTCTCCTAGGAGGTGGGTAAAAGATGGTGAAAAGTTCAATAAAATTTTTATATATCTAAAATTATTATAAAATGACTCCAATGAATTAAATTGATCTTATATAGGTATTATGTATCATTTTTTACCTAAAATAAATTTAAATAAAATAAATAATCATTTAAATAAAAAGTTGGTTTTGAAATAGTAACTTAGTGTTTTCACTATTCATCAAAAATTGAAAGTTTTCAGAAAAATACAAAAAATTTATCCTAGGCTAATTTCGTTATTGCAATTCCAAAAACGAGTTCCATTTTGAATGATAAAATTTATAAAATTTCAAAAAGTGGGTATTACTATTCATAATGGCTAGTTCATAATAATATTATAGTAATACCTTGTTTAGTGAAACTCGGTATTTCATATAACACATGCTATCGAGGAAGGTTGCTATGGCGTGCAACACAAGACTAGAATAGTGTTTGAATATACTAAAAACTAATACGGTGTTGTGTATAACGCAAGTTAATCTTGGTGTAGCGTACAAGACATCAATGAAATTAAAAAAAATATTTCTCTTAAAATCTCGTGGTGTTACATTCTACCCCCCTTAAAATGAATTTCGCCCTCAAAATTCATCGGGGTTATAAATCATTTACTACTTGAAAGTTTCTTTCATAGAAACACACATCGTAAAAAGGAATACTAAAACTTAATTTTAAAAACTAATGTATGAAATGTAACGGTTACCCAAATTTACTCATCACTAGGTTTCCACAAAGAAGAACATAGGTGAAAATATAGATATGGAAGAGAAATATAACCATCAAGTTCTCATGGAGAGTGGTAGAGAACATGGCTATGAAAAAGACAACAATCACAAAGTCATAAATTTGTGATGATTTACGATACCATCTGATTCATCGAATATAAGGACACTAGGACAACATTTTTGGTTTTCAAGATCTTTCCCCTAAATTTGAAGAATTGTTGAATTAAAAGAAATACTTACTTGATTTTGGTACAATATCACCATTGTTAGTGCCTTGAACAATTTACACTTCATCTCTTAAAGAAATGAAGTTGAATTTTTTATTCGTAAAGTGTTAGCAGATCATGCGATAGAATGATAGGTCATTCCATATGTTTCTATCGCAAAAAGTTACGCCCAATTTATTAAATATACATAATTCCATCTATGTTTATTTTAATCATATATGGTTTCTAATATGGACTTATACATCATCTATCATAGTGCATAATAAAATAAAACTAGTTTCTACTAACCAGGTACTTCCTATAGGTCAAAGGTAGGAGATAAAGGCCTGTCACACTTCGGTTGTCGGTTCGATTCCCACAGCCTCGTCCGACACGACGGGTTGTCGCCCATTCTGCATGTTGTCCCTTTTCTTAAACTACACTATTATAACATTCCATCAATAATATCGAAAAAATTTCTAGCCTTAAACAATAATATCTTATGTCTAACTTAATTCATCCCAATCTTTAGGCTTATTCAAAATACATCTGTCCAATTTCATAGTATAAAAAAACGATTACTTGAAAGGTCACATAAAAAGCACGTGAATACCATCATTTATCCCCCATATATCATAAGATATATCTTTTTTATCACATTCCAAACATGTGAATACCTTAATCATGTATTCTCTTGAAACATAAATTATAATAAAACCATAGTGAAATCATGAGTGCTGTCAAAAGGTAACTCTTTACACATACCAAAATCCCAAAAATTCTATATACTCAAAACATGATATCACTTTGTCCTTATATCAGTCATGAGCTCATTAATACTATCAAACATTTCATTATCTCCTTATCCCTTCTTTATGCACATATTAGGTGCTTTCCAAAAATATCTAAATAACCTTTCATGGTTACCAGTACCATTCAACATATACATTAAAAAACATAAGGAAAAACAATAGTGTAAAAATCCTTAGATGTATCTTTATTCCATAGTACCATAAGATTACTTATACAACATTACTCTTGATAAACATGTAATCATTCCACTACCTTCTTAAACCATTGATAGATATTGAACAATTATTTCATCTCACACATCATTTGTAGTCTCTTCATCATCATTAACATAAATACTACCCATACGACCATGATGATTCTATTCATGAGACTTTAACTTAGGGAATTGGTTTGCATAATGCCCGTACATTCCACATTTAAAACATTTAACCATTGTTGATGTCTTAGCAATACCATTATCCTTGTACATGGTGTTAACTGAACCTTTTCCTTTACAATTACTAGATTTTTATCCTTCTTTTTCAACACCCAAAGCATCTTCCAGTTCCTTTGAAACATTCTTCCTGATGCCTCTTCCCACATGATTTACATGAGGGAAAATTAACTTTCTTTCCTCTATGATCATCATGAAACTCTATCTTTCTCTTATTAGCTGAGTCGGGAAACTTACCAAAGTTGAGATTATTGATAATATTATGAGATTACTAATTAGGAATAATAACGATTTGTGGACCTCCATATCCAATTTTATTTGGTTTCTCATGAATAATATCATTCCATTTTCCATCATATCATCCATTATCATGAATCTTCCCGTTTCCAGCCATTTTCTAAAACCCAAAAAATAGTGTGAGAGGCAAAAATCATAATCAAGGGGGAGTAAATTTAATATATAACATCTTAGGTTTAATTCTAATATCATTAATGCAATTCTAGGACTATAACCTCTACTTATAATTAACCTTAGAGACATCCCTAGACATACCTTAGAAATATCTCTAGGGATTTCACTAAAGTTTTCGCATCCTAGTTTCCAAAGTTTGACTAAACCTTTCCTCTGATTCCAACTGTAGAGACCCAAAGATTGACGTATATGGACATTACATTACTTTTTCTAAATACTTAATACATAACAAAAACCAACACACAAGGACCGTAATAGTTTAATGTCTTTGGAAACTCAGAACATAATCTTCTAATCATGGTGAAAGATCTTCAACATCTCCCACAAAGATCTTCCCTTTTTTTTCATACCTAAAAACTTTCATTAAATCTTGGGGAAAAGAAAATATATAAAGGGTGAGCTAAAATGATCAGTAAGGGTAAGAATGGAGAAAATAAGACAAATCATATACATTTGATCTTAAAAAAAACATGAACATAAAGTTTAAAAATAAAAATCACAAGGAATAAATCTTGGAAGTACATAAGGCATAGATTATAAAAGAACATTAATCATGATAAAATAGCATGGGAATAAAACATGTAATTGTGGAAAACCATTAAGCACATGATATGATTTTCATAGTAACCAAGGCATTGCTTCCAAGACCATCTTAGTGGACAATGTCCCTTTCTGAATCGAGTTCACTCCTCGTTCCAATCCTGTATCACTGAACCAGATTAACTTATCAATCCAGCCATGTCTATCTCATGAGATATAAATAATTACCCAATTAATTGGAGGGAGATATAGGTCCCACCCATCTCATAATGAAATAATTCTTATGTGTGCCACAACAGAAACATAAATCATTCATAACAACCCAAAGAATAAAATGGGTTTCATAAACATCATTCCATCATAACATAATCCATATAAAAAAATGGATATCATTTAATCATAAGAAAATAAAAACCATGTAAATCATAGAGACATTATACTTGAAACATAATCATACAAAATAATGTCATCTTAGATGGAAAATAGTTTTGACAAAACACTTGAAATGAATTCTTGAGGAAAATATCCTTTCTTCTTCAAAATCATTTTCTTTTCTAAAAATGTCGTCCGATTTTAAAAGAAAATAATTTTTTCGTAAATAATATTGATTTTTTTTAAATTAATCTTCATGGAAATAAGGCATTATGAAACCGTAAAAATCTATTCACGCCGTATAATTTAAAAAAACATTCTCCTCAAACTTTTATTAGAAAAGTCAAAAAAGTAACACATATGGTAAAAAAAGAAAGATTCCTTCCATAACATGTTGTAAAAGTAAAAAATGGGTAAAAATGACATTAAAAATACATGAAAACATTTTTAGAAAACATTTTCATGGATGATAACAATAACCCCAATAAATACTTACGAATAAGCAATCTCGGATAAGAATGAGATTGTAATAGTTATCCCTTACCTTAGGTTCGATATGCTTCGTACGTATCCAAACCTCCTGTATAATGATTTAAATAATTTAATTTACTTATTACAGAATCATATTCATGGTTATGATATCATATATGGTTAACTTATGACTTTATATCACCCGTTTTTTTGTAAGCAGTGTTTTGGGTAAAATCGTTTTATTTATCGTACGTGTTTGGACTTGTGGTTCTTGATATTTTTATTACTTATATCATGATTTACTTAATTCAAGAATTTAAATCATGATTTATATGTCATATATATTCAGTATATATATATATAATAGATATATGAATGAAATGAAATACACAGTTCATGGAGATGGTAGGTCGTACATACACATGAATGCTGTTTTCCTTTCCTTATTGACTTGAATGGAAGTAAGTAGATGACATATATATATATACACATAAATAAAGTAGCTTCATTATGTCATATATTTCATTATTATTCATTATATATACTTTATAATCATTATTTAATGGTTAACATGGAGATTGAATCTCATCGCGTCGTGGAGACAGTAATTTGTACGTAAGCAGGAGCGATGATATCGTTCCCATAATTATTGAATGAAATTGGAGTGGATGATATAATATATCAAAATCATTATGATTTTATAATAACCATATATAGTTATTATTTACACCATTATACCCATCCAAGTAAGGTAGTGGTGGAAAAACAAATTACACCACGACGTGGAGACAATATTCCGTACATACGCAAGTGCGATGATTTAATTTTCCGTAGGATGGATAGAAGGTAAAATGGGGTTGTTTATTATTTATAATAACATATAAGTATATTATTGATACTTATGTTATTACTTTATATTGAAAAAACTAAATAAGAAGAAGTTTAATAAGAAAGAAAACTTGAAAGAATCAGTAGAAGAGATTACCTCTTCTTCGACGCACCTCTTTTAAGCATCCTCTTGAGGCACTAGAGTTGGTATTTTGAGGATACCAGATCCTCTATAATGTTTCTTGGGAAGTTGATAAGGGAAATGTGTAGGGTTTTGCCGAGCATGAAAGCTCAAAATTGTGTAAAGAGAAGAGGGAGGAGGTTCACTTTTATAAGGGAGGAGAGGGGCACTTTAGGAAAAAAACTTAAAATATTATTTTATAATAAAGTAATATTTGATTTATAATGGAACCAAAGTGACTTATTTCGAAGATAAAGTGGGTATGGGTAAAAATACACTCAACCAATAGGTTTTATACATGTTTAGGTTACCATTTTAACCTTATCATTTAGATTTAACTCTAAGTTAAATAATTTAACTTTTACCGTGTCTTCTTGTTTTCTTACACTATATGGTTAATAAACCTACTATAAAATTCCAATAGAACCACAATTAGTTCATTAATGTAATATATATTATTATATAAGTCTTTTGGTTAAGATTTATATTTTGAGGAATATAATATCAATTAATAATATAATATTTGTTTTAAAATCTATTTTATGTCAATTTTGACACTATTTGGTAATTGATTTTTGTGAAAATCATAAAAGCATGATTAGTTCGAAAAAAGTTAATTAAATCAATAATAATATGTCATATTAACCTAAAAAATTAGTGTAATTTATAAAAAGTCTCAAATTACATTTATTTGGGTATTTATAATATGTTAATATTTCATTAATAAGGTAATTACTCCATCATCATTTTGTCATAAATAATACAATTTATTTAATGTCTAAAAATTATAAATAAAATACCATTATGTAGTAAATCGTTTTATTTTTCTAATGAATATTTATAGTTGAATTTATCTTATGTATAACCTTATATTAAATTTTTTTTAGTTATTAAACTTTGATTTTAACTCTTTTATCTCTTCTTTAAATAAAATAATTATAAATGTCATAATCTAATCCAAGTGGACCTAAAGGGTAATATTTTATTCCTAAGGTTGTTTTTGGTCTAATTAAACTTATCCAATAGAATTAGGACATGTGTTAAGGTAATAATAATATCATTTTTACCCTTAATTACCCTATTTACTTTTAACCGTGGTAAATAAATTTCCTTAGTAGATCATAATAAAAAATGGTTGATTTTTTAGATGAATTAAAATACCATGAAATTTTAATTAAATTTTTTTTTGAGGAAAATATCCTTTTTATTTGTAATTTTTTTTGTTAAAATCATTTTCCTTGAAAATAACATTTAATAGCATTTTATTTATTAATATCCATATAAACTTTTAGAGGAATATTCAATAAAATTAAGTTCATGATGGTGGGTAATTACGTACATTCCATACAAGTTAAAAATAATATTCCTTTTATACATTAAAAAGGTCATGAAAGTGACATGTTAATAAAATGATAAGAAGATTATATTCATATTTTTGATAAAATAAAAATGGGAATTGTTTTAAAAATAACTTAAAATTCATTTGATTTTTTTAAAAGTGTTAAAATGGGTGAAAATACCTTTAATAAATCATTTGGAAAATTTTAAAAAAAAATTGAAAACATTTTTTATAAAATTTGGTATCGGAAGAAAACAGATTTCTGATTGAATAGAGAAATGATGTTGGATTTTCTTAAAAAAATTTCTCAATTAATCTATGTACCAAATAGTGAAAAAATGGAACTGTTACTTTAAAATATAGTGAATAAAAAGAGGAAATTAAAATTAAATGGGTTTATTAGGAAATTCTCAAATAATTTTCTTCAACTAATATTTAAGAACAATCTCAATTAGAATGAGATTGTGAAATAAACCTTTACAATGATTATAACATTCATGTAAGAATTATTAAATGAATAGATTATGTGATTCATCTGTAAATACAAATAAAAAAGTTTTAAATAAAACATAATATAACCAAATTCCATTATAAACATAATCTTAGAATGACATAATCAATGAAGTATATGTTTAACCCAAAGAATATAAATTGGGTTAAGAAATCACTTACCTCATGCACCATTTTGATTGAAAGTAATTTAAAATCATGTATAATGGTTTTAATTTTTTTATTAAATTACACCAAAACCATTTCAATATTTATATTATCATATATTATCCTTTTATAACATCTTAACACACATTCATTAATAATATTCAATTATTTTTGTTGTTTCGAGTGTTAATTGCTATGTTTTCTCATGCGTGTTTCATCATGAAATATCTGATTATAACTCATATTATATTATTATATCATCTCCAGAATAATAATAATGAAGTAATTATCATATTTTTAAATCAATTATTATTTTAAAACCAACAATTAAATATGGTTAAGAAAAATGAAGCACGTTACGATCATGGAGAGGATAGGCCGCACATACGCATGCGTAACATTTCCATTTTCAATGATCATTATAGAAAGGAGAGTTGTAATATTTTATCTTTAAATAATGATAGTAATATAATATATAAAATATTATTTCTTTAAAATTAATTCTATATATCATCAATGTGGTGTGGTTATGAAAACAGTTCCACATCACTTCGTGAAGGTGGTAGTCCACACTTACACAAACGATGTTATCATATTTAAGTGAGTTAAAAGTTAAAATAATTATATAAATCATAAGTAAAAAATTATAAAATTTTAATTAATATGATATTTATTTAATTTATATCACATATATTCATTAATATTAACCTTATTACATTCCATGTAAAGTGTTTGTGAAAGACGAATCACATTGCTTCGCGAGGCGGTAGTCCGCTGTACACTTGAGCGACATTATCATATCTCCTATGTAATAAAAAGTATATATATATATATATATATATTAAATAACGACTAAAGATTTATAAATATTATAAAAATATCATTTACATACTTTATATCCATCATTAAACCCAACCATGAAAGGTGGTAATGGAAAAATAAATGACATCGGTTCGTGAGACGGTAGTTTCCGTACACAAGAACAATGATTTCATAACCCATTTTTTGGAAGTGGATTTGGTTGTAGGCAATGAAATTTTTATAAAACCTATACCATATATGGAATATACTGAAGTTATTATTTTAGTAATTTTTAATAAAAATTATTGAGGTGCAGATATAAATATAATAAAGATGCTTGTTGAATAACTATACTTCCTCTTCATGTATCCTCCTTAGACTTGCACTAAGGAATTTCTAGGTTGGATTTATGCCCAAAATAAGGATTATATTATGATTATATGGAATTTTTAAATTCATTTTGGTAGGTGTTTTTCAAACCAAGGAGGTTTGATGATGCTAATAAGAGAGGAGAGTGGGTGACCTTTAAAAGTGAAGTGAGTAGCACACTTTTTATTTTTAAAAAATATTCAATTATACCCACGTTTCTATCATTAAAAAAGCTTAAAAAATTTAAAATTAATTAAAATATTAGAAATAAGGTCTAAATATTTCCATGAAATTCATGTTATAAAATTTGGTAGGTCATTTTTAACCATTATCTTCTCTGTTTAACCCCCGATAAATCCATTTTTAACGTAAGTGTGGTAATTAATTTTTACTGTTTTTACTATTAGTTTTCCTAAAAAATTAAATTGAAATTATTATAAATGAGAAATTATTATTATTCAAAAAATTTAATCCATTTTTATAAATTCAGTACATATAAATTGAAAAATTTATTTTAAAATTAATTCTACATACATGTGGAGAAAGCGGGGGTTTAAAGAGAAACTGTTCAAGAGTTTACAATGTACCAAATTAAATATAAAAATATAAAAAATAAAAAAATATATTAATAGATATATAATTTAACAAATATTACTTTAAAACTAATTTAAAATATAATTTAACATTACAAATAATTTAAACAAAAAGGCAGTTTTCAATTAAAATTCTGTATTTCTCACTAATAATAAAAAAATGAAATATTTCATAAAAATTCCAAAAATTTAGCATATTATAATTTCAGTATTATGTTTTAAAAAATTAAGTTTATTTTTTCAAATAAAGTTTTTAAATTTTTAAAAAATTTAATTTTGAATTATGTGTGCAAAGCACGATTAAACCGAATTTTAGAAAAATATGTTTTTTATGAAAACATTTTTTTCATTTTAAATGATTATTATTTTATTTCTAATCAATATATAACATTAATCTTCATAATTTTGTTTTTACTATTCATACCCACCAATTTAATGGCTAGGATATAAGTATTATATTAAACAATAATATTTTAATAATATTTCACATTTTGTTTAAACTCGGTGTTGCATGTGACAGAAGGTAAATATAGGGTAGTATGTAGGCAATATAAACTTAGTGTTACATGTAATTAAATCTATTTAAGAGATTAAATTTATTTAAAAATAAATATAACATAAAGTATTGGGGTATGATTTTTTATATACTTGGTGTTGTGTGTCACATACGACATTGAATGTAATTTTTATATTTTAAAATTTCAGGGTGTTACATTCTCTCCACCAAAAATAAATTGTATCCTCACAATTTTTACTTGATCTTGGAAATAATGTGTTTTTGATTTGTAAATACCATTTTTTAAAAACCCACATCATGAAAGGGTTGATAAAACATTCTCTTAATAAGAGAGAAAATGAAGTACAATAGTTATATGGTATTACACATAACTGGGCTACTATATAGGATAAAATTGGTGGTAAGTGAATATATAGTCATGGAATAAAAGAATAAATAATTATATTGAGTGACAGTGGTCATTAAATATAAGTAAGTGAATAATCAATGGATAGTTAAGGGCCTAAAATCCATAAATATGTGACGATATAATAGACCATCGGTTTAACAAAAAATGAAGGTATTAGGATAAATTTTTACCTAAATATCTTTTTCATAGCGTAGAGGAATTATTTTACTATCAAATAATATTAGGAAACATACTTAATTGATACATTTTTATTTCATAAGAACAATTTAAACCTTTAGTTTTTCTCTGATCAATTTCCAATCCATCGCTTACTCCATGAAATTAATATCTAAAAATGATTTTTTATGCCTTAATCACTTAAATTTACTTTTAATTGATCTTAAAATCCATAAAATATTGAAAAGTCTTTCATAATGTCTCTAACAACTTCAATAAACCAATATTGTTACCCTAATTTTTCCAATATGCATAAATTCTCATATGTTGAAGTAATAAATTAATATCTAAAACTTCATCCAAAATTCAACATAAACTATTTCATAAATGGTTAACCATATAACACTTCCAAAAGATCAAGATCTAGAACTATATAAATAAGTTCACTAAATTTTCAAAATGAACATATAATTAATCCCCTAAACAATATTAAGTATATCTTAATAATCACATACCAAACATGTGAATACATTCATCATGTATTTACTTGAAATATGGTAATGACCATAATTACCATAATACCTTATTAATGACAAAAATGATATATTGTTCCTTAAATAACACATAGATTATTGGATATATTCCTTAAATATAAAAATGTTGTTAACACTATTAATGATTGCATAATCCACTTTTTCAATGAATCATAAATAAATTCCAAGGTAGTCTATACTATACAATTTACATTATCTATATCAATAATCTCTTCATCCCAACATCATTATCTTAACATTAGGAACATATTAAAGGTTATATTTCCTTCAATCACATGTTTTACAAGAATTTAAAATTTACACTAAATCATTTTTCTTGGTCATTAGTACTGTTCATCACACATTTTCAAATCCTCAATGAAAACATAATGTATTAAAACCCATATACATTCCAAAATTATTATAACCATGATATCATTGATAAAATAATCAAATTATTTTTTTATTGAATAAAAAATAAGAACATTAATCATTCCTATTTTTTTGGTAATAACATAAGCTCGATCACGACTCATTAGCTTGTTTTGAGTTATATTCCATTAACACTTGGGAAATTAATTTGTGTAGTGTCCCATCTTCATAAAAGTGAATTACTGTACATTGGGAAATTTTATTATTTCCCTTGTAATCACAATCATGATGGCCTTTCTCTCCACACTATTAGAAAACTCTCATTCCCTTCATGAGTACCAGGGTGTTTCTTTCCATTATTATCACATGTGGTAAAAAACATCATTCCATTCTTCCCTTTATTTGTCCTTTTTACTACCATCCTCTCCTTCTATTTCTTCCCTTAGAAGCCACAATACATATAAAATAATTTCATAATATTGTTAGAAAATGATACCATGTACTCATATGGTTATAATGTTTGGGAGACTACTTCCATTCAAAATATTGGCAAAAAACCATAAATGAAATGACCATTCTTACCCTTTGGATTACATTCATTGATGTGGTTCTCATTCATTCTTTTAGGATCCATTTCTAAATAGTAGGATACACTATATTAGATGATATCAATATGAAACATAATATATAATCCAAAATCATATGAAATAATTAACATAAATTGAAAAATTTATGCATAGTTAATCTCATAATCATAAATACGGTTTCTTTGGGGATGTATATTTTTCAAATCATTTATAAAGGTAATTAAGTAAAATGTGAATTATTCTAAGTATATCCCTCAAGGGTGTGAAAACATGTGTTGAGTAAGGCCCATTTTCATACAATATGTGTTGATCGGGTCGAGCCCCATGCACCATTTTCAATGTTATTACCCCTAGGTACCTATGTGCTAGAACCACATCCAATTGTAGTATCTAGATAGGGATGTGTTACTATAAAAACCTCATAATATATTCCTTAACAAAACATTAAAATTATCTTATATACTTATCCTAAAAGTTTATCTTATAGGTATGTTCCCTAATGTATTTTTTCATTAATCTAGTTCCCAAGGATTGTAGTAAACTTACTTGGTTACCAACTATAATGACATAAAACCCATTATCTCAAAGCTAGTGACCACATCATTATATTAGAATAATATATAATAAATTATATACTAAATAAAATAATAGTTTATAATTCTTGGTAAAATAGATACATACTTGGGACTTATATTTCATTTGAAAAAAAATTACGACATAATTTGTTTTCGAGAATAAAATTTTTCACTCTTGTATATACTTTCATATCAAAAATTGTGCACTTCAGGGGTTCTTGGGGAAAGGAAACAAAATAATTGTGAGATAAAATGCATAGTAAGGGTTGAGTTTAGCAGAAGAAATCAGGAATCAATAAGCATAATCAACATAGAATAGAATGTAACTAAAACAAATTCCATTTAATCAATAATCTGAGCATAGTATGGTAGGAACAAAGGATGATTGAGTAATTCCTTATAAATAATCACATGAGATTGAAAATTTTACCACTAATAATATAACTAATAAAATAATCTAATGGAATATAAATAAATAAAATCATAATGACGTAATGAAAAATTTCATATGATTGAACAATCAATATCTATCCCAAAGAAAGTTACTTTCATGATCTATACATAAGAAATATTAAATCTATGGATGGAAACCTGTATTATTTGTCCAGCTAAGTTGTCTCATGAGATTTATCGATGGATCAAGGGGATATATAAAGTCCAGGAATCACCCATCAAATAATAATTCCATTTCATTCTTCATATATTGCGAAGAAATGTAAACAAAATAAAAATTAGTACTGAAAACTATAATATGAAATATTAACACTTTACCTAATCTAAAAACATAACTATAAACCATCGAGAATAATATGGTGAATGGAATCAAAATTTCACATCCATAGTCAAAATGATCATAAACCATCAAAATAAATAATAAGGATGATAATAATACAATATTTCACAATAGTATCATAATTAAAATAAAGGTTATATATTTTTTATGAATAAAAATTCCATAAAAATTCCATTAAAAACATTTTAGAGGAAAATATCATTTTTTTTATTTTTTTGAAATTACTTTTATATGAAAATCAAAATTAGAAACATTTTATTTAAAAACACACTCATAAAATTATAAAGGAAGTTTCAAATAAATGAAATTCATGTTGGTGAGTAATTATTTATATTCTATACAAGTTAAAAATTACATTCCTTTTTAACTATAAAAAGTTTAGGAAAGTGCCTTTTTTGGAAAATGATAAGAAGATTCAGTTCATATTTTTGATAAAATACAAATAGGAATTATTTTGAAAATTACATAATATTAATTTTATTTTTTTTGATAGTGTAAAAATTAGAGAAAATTATTTTAATAAATCATTTTTAAAAGTTAAAAAACATTTTTAGAAATATTTTTTAGAAAACATGGTTTGGGAAGAAAACAGATTTCTAAACATAGAGAGAAATGAAGACAGATTTTCTTAAAAACATTTTCTCAGTTAATTTAAGTACCAAAGAGTGAAAAAATATAACCAATACTCTAAAATATAATTAATAACTATATTATAAGAAAATTAAATGGGTTTATTATTAAATGGTCAAATAATTATTTTCAACTAAAATTAAACAACAAATAATCTACATTAGAATGTGTTTGTTAAATAAACCACTACAATGATTATTACATTGAAGTGAGAATTAGTCAAAGAATAGATTATATGATTCCACTTTAAATCCATATAAAACAATAATAAATACAACATAAGGTAATAAATTTTCATTATACACATAATATTAGAATGACATAATCAATGATGTAGAAGGTTTACCCAGTGAACATACATTGAGTTAAGAAATCCATTACCTTACGCTTCTTTTTGATTGAATGTTCTTTCACCTAATTTACAGTGGTTTTAAACATTTTATTAAATTAAAAAATATCCATATTAAAATTTATAATATCATATATTATCCTTTTATAACATCTTGTTACCTATTAATTAATAATATTTCATTATTTTTCAATGTTTTGTGTGTTAATTTCCATATTTTATCATTCTTGTTTTGTTATAAAAGATATGGTTATATGAATATTAAATCATTACATACCCTATTTAATAATAATAATGAAATAAATATAATATTTTTACTTCAATTATAATTTTAAAGACAATCAGGAAATATGGTTATGAAGAATGAAGGACGTTACAATCATGGAGATAGTATGTCGTACATACGCATAAGAAATATTTCCATTTTTGAATGATTTTTTTGACGGTAAAGTCTTGGCCAGAGACCAAGACACATTTTATTAAAAAAAGGAGAGATGAGTTACATGAAGCGGAATGATGGTATCTTATTATAATCTCTTTCAAAGTGAGGGAGAAGGTCAACTGACAAAGTGTCACTCCATGTCATAGCTTGGTTGACTCCTTTGTTGGAAAGGACATCTGCCACCATGTTTGCTTCACGATACATACATGTGGAAATGTATCTGATTTAAATAAGAGAATTAAGGCAGTTCAACCAGCGTACGGTATGAGGACAGACAAGGTGAATCACCCCATTCCAAATAACATGCAAAATGGTGGTGGAGTCACTTTAAATCTATATGTTATTATATCCTTTAATCTTGAAAAAAATAATGGTCTAAATCACTACCATCATTTCTACTTCAAGAGAAGAGAAATTGCTACAAATCCCAAAGAAGCATCCCTGACATCATCCTAGAGAGTCTCTGAAAATGGCTCCACATTCCACAGGACCCGGGTTTCCTCTGGAAGCTCCATCTACATTGATCTTGATCCATCCTGGAATTGGAGATTTCCAAAATAGCTCAAGATATTTCTTCGTCTTAGTATATATGCCATCGATTGTGAGTTGTCGAAGAATCACAAAGTCCCTAACCGGATTATCGCAGTGGGATTTCTGAAGCATGTCTGCTTCCTTAATGGCAATAAGAATCCTCCTCTGACCTGAATTAAGATTAAATGAGTAATTGTTGTGAATAATTTCATTTCTATAATACCATATCACATGTAGAAGCTCAACAATATCATAAAGGAATATTAAATGTGGTCTGGTGATTAAAATAGAGTCACATCGCTTCGTGAGGATGGTAGTCCACACAAACATGAATGATTTTATCATCTTTAGGTGAGTGAAAACGTAAAAAATAGTATATATTATCTTTCTATAATGATAAAAATTTCATTTATACCAGAATTATTTAATTTATATCACATATAATCATTAAAATTAACCCTATTACCTTCAGTGTAAAGTGTTAGTGATAGACGAATCACATCGCTTTGCGAAGCGGCTGTCTGCCGTACAGACGAACGACATTATCGTATCCCATACAAAATTTAAATTAATATATATATTATGTAATTAATATATTATTATAAATATGTTATAAATATCATATATACCCTTTATATCCATCATCATTACCAACTGTGAAAGGTGGTAACGGAAGAGAGAATGACATTGGTCTGCGGGGTGATATTCTTCTGTACACATAAATGATGTTATATGTAATGTAATTATGATTACAACATCCTATTATATGTAATATATCAGGGTTATTATATCATCATGTTTAAATAATAATTGAAGTAGGTGGAGAAATAAATAAAAGAAAGACGCTTGTTGAAGAACATTACCTCTCCTTTGGGTATCCTCTTTAGGTTTGATCTAAATCCTTCATAGGTTGGATTTGATCAAAAAATAAGGATTCTATAATTATGGGAGGTATACTAGGAATTTATTTGGGAGTTATTTTCTGAAATAAAGAGTTGTGAAGGTGTAAATAAGAGAGGAGAGAATGTGACCTTTTATAAGTTAGGTGAGTGGCACACTTGTAATGTTTTGAATGGATTCAACCACAACCATGTTTTTTTCATGAAAAGTACTTTAAAAATGAGAAATTATAGAACCTATATGATATAATTTATAAATTAGAATATGAAATTTATATTGTGAAGGTTTTAGTTCATTTTTGACCCTCATCCTCTTAGTTTAAATCTCTGGTAAATTAACTTTTACCTTAATAATGATAATTAATTTCCTCTATTATCACTATTATTTTTTGTTAAAAATTAAGTTGAATTTATTATAAATTATAAAATTTTATTATTAAAAATATGGATTTAATATTTCCAAATTCAATTCACATAAGTGGAAAATTTAAAATTAAAATTAATCCTGTAGTCTTGTCGTGAAAGAGGGTTTTTAAAGAGAAAATATTAAAAAGTTTATAGTGTTTTTATATCAACATTAAATATGAAAATGATTACAATGACCTAAATTTGATTAATAGATATATTAATGAACTAATGTTACTATAAAACTAATTTTAAATAAAATTTAACATTATAAATAATTTAAATGAAAATGATGTTTTCAATTAAAATTCAGCATTTGTCACTATTCATAAAAAATTAAATGTGTCAGAAAAAAATAAAACTAAGATAATTTTAGAATTATGGTTTAAAAAATTTTATTTTGTGAAATAAATTTTATAAAATTGGTTAAAATTAATTGTAAATTTTGAAATTAAAGTGTGATGATGGTATCTTTTAGAATAATGTAGTTTTTCTGAAAACAATTATTTTTATTTTAAATAATAATTATTTTATTTATAAAAAATAGATAAATATAATTTTCATATTTTTTTTATTAATATTCGTACCCACCAATTTAGTCGATAGGTTATAACTAGTATATTAAATAATAATATTTGAATAATATTTCACATTTTGTTTAAACTTAGTGTTCTGTGTAACACAAGATCAACAAAGTGTTGCATGTAATATAAAATAAACATAGTGTTTCATGAAATGAAAACTATTGAAGAGATCTAATTTTTTTTTTAAAATAAATATTTTGTAAAATATCGGGGTGTAATGGTCACGAACCAACTTGGGTCGACCCTGAACCGGTCACCCGAGCGGGTCCGCAACATGGCCCGAAGGGTGTTCCCGATCCCCACGGGCTGACGACCAGTGTCGGGCTTCAAATTTTAATCATTGGGAATGATTTGGCCCATTAAAAAAACCAAAAAAACAAGAAAAACAAACATTCACAAATAAAATAATAAAAATAAAAATAGCATCTGAATGAAAAAAAATAAAACTAAACATACCTCTACGTGACCTTTCAGGTCACCTCCCGACCAAAGGCCAACTTTGCTCCAACAACGAGCAACTAAGCCAAGAAAACCTGAGCAAGAAATCCTATAACTGAAATGATAATATTGGAATGAGCATTAAAAATTCTCAGAAGGAATGCCAAAATAAACCACAGAACCCAACGTCTCACTTTCCGAAGCAATCCATTAACACAAGTTTGAAATACAATTATAAAAGTAGGTTTTTTGCATTTGAAAATAAGAAACATGTTTTTTTACATAAAAAAAACCAACACACTCCAAATACCATTTTTCCAAAATCATTTATCATTTCATAAATAAAATCCAAAACAGAGTATATCAATGTTGTGCTAGAGTAAAACAAGTAAAACTGAAAGATAAAAATAAACTAGTTCACAGAAAGTAAACAAGAAATGAAAATGATCTAGTAACCATGGGTGATCCTAAACATCCCTAGAATACCCCTGGACATACTCAGTTTCGGAACCACCTGCCGGCGTATGGTGAAGATCCTAAGTCTATAACCAACTAGCCACCCTAACTGACCAATCCAGTGGCAAAGCCCGCCAGGCCTAACAAAAACTCCAGGGGGTACCAACCCGTCTAATCGGGGTTGATCAGCAACCGTCACTCGATCTCTAAAAGACGCCCAGGAACCCATGGTGGTTACAATCATATTGTGTACATAGGATTCCCTCACACACGTGACTCATCTCACCACACTTGCCTACCCCAAACACAGACACTCTATATGATAACCCATAAGGGATATCCCCCCTACAGAGGTGCCCCATAAATATATATATATATATATATATATATACCATATCATCAAAGGTGCCAACCGAGCCTTCAGGCAATGAAATAATTTAAAACCATTTGATACCTCTTTCAAAATATTAAATTTGTTAAATGGGCGTACAATAATCAAAACATCGTCATTTCAAAGAATCAAGACAAACATCACACTAAAGCTGAAAGTGCCAAACGGGTTGTCATGTTACATCTGTGTCAAAAAAATTTCTCTAAAAACATTTAAAACTCTGATGGGACACACACAACTTTCAAACACAAACCATTCTAAAAGTTAACACAACTCCACCCATGAATTGGAAGATCCAATCAGGCCTTTAAGCCCAACGTTTCCAAAAACATTACCCAAACATCACATTTGAATTGAAGGTGCCAAATGGGGATTTGAGTCGACATGTCTAAATTCATTTACCCAAAACATCTTACCAGTATTGATTTTAAATTTATAAATCCAAACGTGGAAAATCCTTGAGGAACACATTTTAAACCACTTCTTTGAAAACACAAAAAAGAACCTCCATCCCTTAGGATCCAAGAACCATTTTTAAAATCAAAATCAACCACTCCCCTTGTTTGAAATAACACCAACCCTTGTATTAGAAACATCAATCCCTTCTCAAAATATCTTAACACAAACACTATGCCATAACCACCAAAGTAAACACACTCAAGAACCTCTTTCGGAAGCATAAACACACCAAATCCATAACCAAATAAGTTTCATAACTTCCACACTATTAGATAAATCAACTGCACAACTTAATAAAATGCCATCAAGAATCAACCAGTTTACAAACACTTTTATGAACAAGAAAACCAATTTCTAAATAGTTATCATAAGCAGAACAGACAACGCATAAACAACCTGTATAAGCAAACCACACAATTTGTTAATGATTCAATAACCAGTTTAAATAAGTTACCCAAGTCTATAAAACTCTATAATTACACATAAATTTAACCAGAGAAAATTACATTGAAACTATTTCTAACAAAGCCAATAAATTTTACAACACTATAACATATTAACTAATTGCATTTCGAGAATGCGAAACAAGTTAAAAATTTAACTAAAATAAATCAAGAATTAAATGGATTCAATTGAAAAGGACAACATGATTTCGCCTACCTCAAATGAGCACAGACACGACAAACTTAGACAGAGGGAAGAACAATCCCTTCAGAGAAACTACGGTTTCCAACAGTGAGAAAAACACAGAAACACAACCCGCAGCAGAATTTCTATTATAAAAAATGAATAAAAACAAATAATTAAAATAAAGGAAATAAATAAATAATTAACTAATTAATTGTACTCAAGGGTGGCAGTGGGTTGGCTAGAGCATCTTGGCCGGTGCTGAAGAAGGCCGGAGTGGCAGGCTGAGGCGACTGGACGGAGGTCATGCGAGGGGGCTGCTGGCCACATTAGGATGGAGCCTCGAGGGTGAGGGGAGTCAGGCAAGGGTGGTCAGGATGTAGCCAAAGGGAAGGGCGGCCAGCAGGGGGGGATCGGTGCAAGATGTGGCGCGAGGTCTGCCGGAACCCAGAGGTGGGTGTGGCCAAGGGAAGCGGGGTGTGATGCAGAGGGAGAGCAGGGGGGAACGAGAGACGAATACAAGAGGAGGAGGTCAGGGTGCCACTGTAAAGGAGAAGGCGGCCAGATGGAGGAGGCAGCGCAAGGTCAACTGGCGGAGGGAGCCGGGATGAGGTCAGCAGGTGGAGGCGACGCAAGGAGGCTGAAACAGGGGGGTGACGCAGGTATGGGAAGAGGGGAAGGGGGGGGGGGCTACGAGTATTAGGGTTAGGATAAGGTTTTTTTTCATTTCATTATAATAAGATAATAATAATAATAAAATCTGAAATAAAATAATAAGAATTGTAATAAAATAATAATAATAATAATATAAATTACAATAATTAAGATAGTAAAAATAATAAAAATAATAATAATTCATTAATAATACTAATGTCATTAAAATATTTAATTTTTTTAATAATAATACAATAATAATAATTATTATATAAATGATAATAATATAAATGATAATGATATAATATTAATAATAATGATAATAGTAATATAAATAACAATATAAATAACAATATAGATAATATAAATATTAAGATATAAAGAATAATAATAATAAGTATGAATAATAAAAACCAAATTCATTCATTTTAAAAGTTGTCCAAATGCACGGCTCGTGTGCCGCTGAGCATGTAGTTGAGTGAACCATGCTCAGACCGTGCCACCCGACACTAACCTTGTGCAGGGAAAAGTTGCATCCCTACCGCGTAGTTTCATGACCCGTGCACAAGTCGGATGTCCACAAGCCGAGGTTTGACAATTCTCCCCACCACAGACACTTTATGCCCCCCAGAAAGTCACTCAGCTGAACAATAGACATAATAAGGATCCCTGCCCAATTGAGATTGAAATAAAACACAACACAAGAGAACGGGAGAACTCGAGAGGGTTCTCCCCACCACAAGAACTCAACTAATGCGGAAATTTAACACTCAAAAAACCACACCAGGAGGGGGGGGGGGGCGACACAGGAACTCCCAACCGTTCCAAACTATCTTTTATAGAACGAGAAAAACAACACCTTCGCTGAATCTTGGAACTCTTGACCAATACCAATAACCCTAGACACTATAGAAAAAACTTCTGAGAAGAACATGATCCCACTGTGAACCCGAGTATAACCACAATCCTTGACTCGTCCGTAGGAACTTACATCTCCAAACGAACGCCGCCAAACCAATACCAACATATACATGGGTCAAACAAACTTTTAATAAAAAACACGATTAAGAAAACCATGATCATACAAACAAAACTATTGGATTACAACCGAACATGTCTATTATAACTCCATGACAAAGAATTGAACTTAAAACGACATAAAAACATTAACAGCAGAAAAATAAAGGACGAAAAGACTTTAAATGTTCCACTGCCAATATGGAACAAAGAACCTAGACCAAGGTTTCACACCCATGGAAACTCATGACTGCGTGCGAGCTTCACCCCAAGGCCTATGGCCGGGGCTCTGGTGGCTGAAGCATCTCCTACCTCACAGTCAGGTACTGAAATTCCTCTGGTCACAGTGTATTTTTCAGGAAATACTTCATGCAAAACTTCTCGAGATGACCCAGACACCCGCAACGATGGCATATCTTCAGAGGGGTGCGACATGACGGCTTCACGTGCCCGAACTGGCCACACTGGTGGAACACCACGGAACGGTCTGACGAACCAGAAGCCAAAGTCACTAGAGAGGACTCTTTTGGAAAATGTTCCTATGGCACATCCTGTTCACCAGATGGGGAAGCTTCATGAGTAACTGGATATGATGGATTGCCATGCACCTATGCTCCGGGGACCAGTTCAGCTAAGAACGCCTCATCCATCATCTTCTTGAAAGGATGGTCTTTAGAAAGGAGGATCCGCTCCTTGATCTCTGGGAAAAGTTCCCCAATGAAGAGAGAAGTTTTCATCAAATCCTGTGATGTTGCCTCTGGAGGAAAGGACACAAGCTCCTTGAAATGGTAAACATATGCCTTCACCGTCCATTGACCTTGTTGAATACGCATGAGCTCTTCCCTTTTCTTTATCTTTACCTCTTCAGGTATAAACCATCGGATGAAGATGGATTTAAAGACATCCCATGTCATCCCAACTCGCATTGATGATGGGGCCACCAACTCCCATTCGTCCAGAGCCGGACCTTCAAACAGACCCAAAATAGTATGCACACTGACAGCTTCGGGAGTTCCCAAAACTCTGAAGACATACTCAACCCCTTCAAGCCATTCTGCTGCTTCTAAAGGACCACGATCACCGTGAAGGATATGCAATGTCTGAGAAGGACTAAAAACTGGTAATGACTTATCAGAAACATTTAGGACCTTTCTGGGCAGCATTTTTTGAACAACATATAAAACACAGAACCAAAACAAATATCAAGATGAAGTTACATCAAAGAATGCGCCTTCATCCAAAAACATCCAAATCAAAAAAAAAACAAACAACCACAAACACAACCCAAAATTCCCTGTCCAAAATTCTCGTTTAATTTTAGATTCCAAAACCAATTTTTTTTAATTTTAGAACCACTTTCTTTCAAGACCACTTTCCAAATACAAAATCCAATTTTCAAACCAAAATCACTTTCCAAAACCATTTTCCTCTTTAAAAGCCAATTTAGAAAACAAGGTCAACCCTTTAATTTCAAAAACACCCAGGTAATCTAATGAACCTTTGCACATGTCTTCATCCACTAATTCATATGCACCAACACACACTTTCCACGCATCCTCTCACATGTGAAAACGTTCATGAGTACCTAAGGTTTCACCCCAAACCATTATCGACCAATTTCCAAGGAAACAACAGTTTTCCAAACCAAAAGCTTTTAGTTTTAAAACCCATTTCATAAATTTAAATTCATTTAAAAGAAATTAGTTCCATTTTCAAAATCCCTTTTTCACTTCCAAAAACGCACTTACAACAACCAGAATGAAAATGACACTCAACTTGCATCAAAACACCTGAGTGAGGGACTAGCGATCACACTTAACCTGCTGACATGGTAGTGGGCCATGCCCCATGTAAGCGTCAACAACTAGGAGGGATTAAAATAGTGTCCCCAAACTCCACATGGGTCACTACTCCATGTGAGATCATTCTGTAACACCGATTTACCTCCATTGTCATCCATCAATCCAAAACAAACCAGAACAAAACAAGGACTCAATTCCTGGACTATCCTTGGCGACTCGAGGTGCGAAACAGGCGAGGGTTCATGACATCCTTCCCGTACCTACCTATAGAGTCCCAAAAAATCCTAATCTCCATCTACCAGACACCCTAAATAACAAGGGTCTCCTCTAATACCATTTTTTAATGAACCAACCTGAGTCGACCCTGAACCGGTCACCCGAGCGGGTCCGCAACATGGCCCGAAGGGCGTTCCCGATCCCCACGGGCTGGAAACCAGTGCCGGGCTTCAAATTTTAATCGTTGGGAATGATTTGGCCCATTAAAAAAACCAAACAAACAAGAAAAACAGACATGCACAAACAACTAATTAACATAACACTAGCAGCAGAAAGAAAGAAAAATAAAACTAAACATACCTCCATGTGACCTTTCAGGTCACCTCCCGACCAAAGGCCAACTTTTCTCCAACAACAAGCAAATCAGCCAAGAAAACCTAAGCAAGGAAACCTGCAACTGAAATGATAATATAGGCGTGAGCATTAAAAATTCTCAGTTGGAATGCCAAAATAAACCACAGAACCCAACGTCTCCCTTTCCGAAGCAATACATTAATGAAAGTTTGAAATACAATTATAAAAGTAGGGTTTTCACATTTGAAAATAAGCAACATGTTTTTTCCCTAAAAAAAACCAACACACGCCAAATACCATTTTTCCAAAATCATTTATCATTTCATAAATAAAATCCAAAACAGTGTATATCAATGTTGTGCTAGAGTAAAACAAGTAAAAGTGAAAGATGAAAATAAATAGTGCACGGAAAGTAAACAAGCAATGAAAATGATCCAGTAACCATGGGTGATCCTAAATATCCGTAGAATACCCCTGGACGTACTCGGTTTCGGAACCACCTGCCGGCGTATGGTGAAGCTCCTAATTCTATAACCAACTGGCCGCCCTAACTGACCAATTCAGTGGAAAAGCCTGCCTGGCCTAATAACATGTCCATGGGGTACCAACCTGTCTAATCGGGGTTGATCAACAACCGTCACTCAATCTCTAAAAGACACTCAGAAACCAATGGTGGTTACAATCATACTGTGTAAGTAGGAGTCCCTCGCACGCATGACTCATCTCACCGTACTTTCCTACCCCAAACATGGACACTCTATATGATAACCCATAAGGGATATCCCCCCTACAGAGGTGCCCTATAAATATATATATATACCACATCATCAAAGGTTCCAACCAGGCCTTCATGAAATAAAATAATTTAAAACTATTTGATACCTCGTTCAAAATACTAAATTTGTTAAACGCGCGTATAGTAATCAAAACTTCCTCATTTCAATGAATCAATAAAAACATCACCCTAAATCTGAAAGTTCCAAATGGGCCATCACGTTACATCTATGTCGAAAAAATTTCTCTAAAAACAATTAAAACTCCGACGAGACACACACAACTTCCAAACACAAACCATTATAAAAGTTAACACAACTCTACCCATGAATTGGAGGAGCCAAACGGGCCTTTAAGTCCAACGTGTCCAAAAACATTACCCACACATCACATTTGAATTGAAGGTTCCAAATGGGTCTTTGAGTTGAGAACTATAAATTCATTTACCCAAAACATATTACCAGTATAGCTTTTAAATTTATAAATCCAAACGGGCTAAATCCTTGAGGAACACATTTTAAACCAGTTATTTGAAAACACACAAAAGAACCTCCATCCCTTGGGATCCAAGAACCATTTTTAAAATCAAAATCAACTACTCCCCTTGTTTTAAATAACACCAACCCTTGTATCAGAAACATCAAACCCTTCTCAAAATATCTTAACACAAACACTATTCCATAACCACCAAAGTAAACACACTAAAAAAACTCTTTCAGAAGCATAAACACACCAAAGACAGAACCAAATAAGTTTCAAAACTTCCACATCATTGGATAAACCGACTGCACAACTTAATAAAATGCCATCAAGACTCAACCAGTTTACAAACACTTTTATGAACAAGAAAACCAACTTCTAAACATTTTTCATAAGCAGACGAGACAATACATAAACAGTCTGTATAAGAAAACCACACAATTTGTTAATGATTCAATAACTAGGTCAAATAAGTTAACCAAGTCTAGAAAACTTTATAAGTACACATAAATTTAACAAGAGAAAATTACTTCGAAACTATTTCTAACAAAGCCAATAAATTTGACAACACTATAACATATTAACTAATTGCATTTCGAGAATGCGAAACAAGTCAAAAATTTAACTAAAATTAATAAAACATTAAATGGATTCAATTTAAAAGGAAAACATGGTTTCTCCTACCTCAAACGAGCACAGACATGAAAAAATTCGACAGAGGGAAGAACAATCCCTGTGGAGAAACTGCGCTCGCCAACAGCGAGAAAAACATAGAAACACAACCCGCAATAGAATTTAAATTAGAAAAAATGAATAAAAACCAATAATTAAAAGAAAGGAAAGAAATAAATAATTAACTAATTAATTATACTTGAGGATTACAGTGGGTTGGATGAAGCTTCCTGGCTAGTGCGGAAGAAGGCCGACGCGATAGGGTGAGGCGACTGGCTGGAGGTCCTGCGAGGGGGCTGCTGGCCGTGTCAGGAAATTAAGATCAAGTGAAGGACACAATCAGACTTATGGTTAGGGATTCTACCTGAACCTCCATTACTCCTTTGGGTTTCTCTATCTTTCTTTTTACCCAAATGAAGTTATATATTATACTTATTTAAATATTATAAATTTTGTGTACATTATCCAAAATCATGTATTAATATTCATTTATCTTTATATTTTGGGGATAAACATGTTTTTAAATGATTCCCTCCTCAATTATTCCAGATAAGAAAACCTGTTTTAAGAGAACTTCCAGAATTCTTACCCCTTTTCAAGTACTCAATATAATCTATTTTTAATAAAAAATTATTTTTATAAAACCAATATTTTTATTATGAAAACCTTTTTGGTTTACTTATGGTTTTATATAAAGGATTATGCCCTTTTTTTAAATTACCTTTGATATTTTACTTTAACTGCACTAAAATGTTTTAATTATGATGTTTCTTAAGTACTCTTTTTACATGTTATTACTCAAATTTGACATCAATTTTCATGTTATATGCCTATTATAACCTATTTTTTCCATGGATTATCTATTTATTTCCATTCATGGGAATTTTTATGATACTCCAATTTTTTATGCTTTATGACATGATTATTATACCCAATTCTTACCGTGGGAAACCCTTATGCTAATGTATGATTGGTTATGTATGACTCTACATGTGGAAAGAATATTAATGAATATGTTATGATAGTTTTACATGGATAAATCTTCAATTCATTGGGTAATGTTTAGTCTCATGAGACGTTATTTGAAATGTCTTTGACGGTTAGCCTTGACTCGTGCTACCATGTGCTATGGTCTTGGTGGTTAACCTTAACTTGTGATAATATAGGTTAAATGAGACTTGAATCGTGATAAATTCATATTTTATGTTTCTACCACATTGATATGACTCCATGTTTATATTATCCCATGTTTTATGTTATGATTCCATATGTTCCATGCCTATTTATATCATGATGTTATACCTTTTAACCCATGTTCTAAAGTTTCATTCTTATGTTTACTTCCTTTTTAAGATTTTTAACTCATCAATTTGTTCATGTTATCCATAATTTATCCTATAAATATGTATGGGAACAATGGAGTTTAGGATCTATTAATAAATATTAAATAAATAAATGTTTTATTTAGTCCTATGTTTTCAGTTTTATGTATATAGTTTTCCAAGACACTAAACTTTACGATCATTGTCTTGTAATTTGAAGTTTAATTAATGTTAAAATCATATAATGATATGTGTAAAAGGTTTGGGTAGTTATATTTTTTATCATAGGAAATGTTCAGTTATTTTTAGAGATTAGGAATATAGAACATTATTAAGAACCTTTAAGATGAGAATAATTATAAGAAAATATCCCTAAATTTTGGTAAGTGTAGAGTAAGTGGATTATCAAGAAAATATATCCATTTATAGATAAAAACTAGTGAATGTGGCTCTAGAATAAATGTTTCTTGGGGAAAACCAAAAAACACAACTTTGAGATAGAATTGAACATGAATTGGTGCACAAAAAATGGGCCTTTCTACACTCCTGGTTTGACAATCTTGGGGGATATTATTTTGTAAATTCATAAGATTAGTGTAAACCATTATTAAGGGAACAAAAAATACCATAAAAATATATGTTAGAAAACATATCATAGATAACCAAAATTGAAACTGAAGGAATCATAAGTTTGGAAATACTTTTCCTTTAAGAGTTTATCCTTTAATGTTTAATGTTTCCTTTTTATTACTATTAGATAAGTATTCAAGCCCTATAATTATGAACTCTTTTTGTTTTTTAATGGTGGGAAATGGAAGAAAACATGGAAATAATTAATCTGATAGGAAATGTGATGATTTCCCTAGTAATATGACCGATATTATGGGAATGAGTGCTCAAAAATTTATGACAGTACTTGATCAGCTAGATCAAGTTATGAAACACAACTTGAATCATGTGGAACACACTTATCCTCCAAGTAAAGATCATGTTTCTATAGAATATTTTATGTGGAAAAGGCCTCCCTTGTTTAGTGTATCTTTTGATCTACTCCTCTCAAAATAGTTGATTAACTCTATTGAAAATATATTCTCTATCCTTTAGTGCTCAAAAGAAGAGAAAGTCGTGATGGAGTTCTATTGTTTTGATGGGGAAGCTGATTAGTGGTTGAAACTGATAAAAAATATGAATTCCCATGAGGGAATTGATTCCATGGATTGGGAGGAATTCAATAAAATGTTTTTCAAAAAATATTTTCCATGAACCCTCTTCCTTAGGATGAAAAGTGTCTTCCACATTCTTAAGAATAAGGAATATTAGTTCATTGGGGCGTATGAAGAAAACTTCAAAAGTCTTTCAAGATATTCCTCTAGCTTAGTCATGAACATCGAGAGCAAGGTGGATTTATTATTTAGTGGAATAAAGTTGAGTATACAAAAGGGTTTGGCAATTTGTGACTTTGATAGTTATGAGGAGATTGTCTATTGCGCTGTAAATGTGGAAATGGAGATTAGAGACTCATAGTGGTGTCATGGTGCTAGTAGAAAATGTAAAAAATGATGTCTAATATGGGTGGTTTAGTAAATAATTCCCAAGATGGAAAGAATATAGAACATCCCATGTGTCAAAATTGTGGGAATAAGAATCCTAGGAACTATATAAAGGGAAACAGGAATTAATATAAATATGGAACAATTGGATATCTAGCTAAAAAACACTGGAGGGATATGAAGAATCATACTATCATGGAAGAAGAAAGTAAGGTTTCTATCAACACACATCTTATAGTGTAGTGTTAAAATTATAAATAGCATATGCATTATTAGAAATATTTCCATAAGCTAAGGGTTGTTGGAGGCAGTCAAAAACAACCTCCAATGCAATAATGAAGGTCTTATGCTATCACTAATGATGAGCTAGAGCCAAAAAATTATGTGGTGACAGTTATTATTTTTATTCATTCAAGAATAGAGAACGTAATATTTGATTATGGTGCTATGTATTCTTTCATATCTTGCATGTTTAGTAGAACCATTCAAACACTACCTCAAAATTTGGAGATTGAGTTATCTGTGAGAATGAAAATTGTTGAAATTATTGCATCCAAAGTATATAAATCCTCCCTGGTTAATGTGTGTGGAATGAACCTACCAGAAAATCTATTCATACTACCTTTAGAATAGTTAGATTTTAACTTGTGCATGAACTGGATATCTTTATACAAAGCCAACATCAACTGTCGGGAAAGGGAGATCAATATTCACATTGCAAAGAATCCTGCAATTCAATACAATTGTAATGAGTAAGATGAATCTCCTTCAGAATAATTTTCTCAAGTGTGGATATTGATGCCTTATGAGAAATAATATCTAGATCAAATTATTGAGACAAAGGAGAGAATCATGATCGAAGACATTCCCTTCGGGAGGGAATACACTGATGTATTTCCCGACGAATTAACTAGTCTTCCTCTTGATCGATATGTTTATTTCTCAATTGAACTTATTCCTAGATCTTTTCCTATATCAAAGAAACCTTATATAATAGAAACCATAGAAATGGGAGAGCTTAATAAGTACTTACCAAATAATTTAGATAAGAGTTTTATATTCATGAGTGCTTCACCATGGGGTGCACCATTCCTATTCATCAAGAAGAAGGATAGATCAATGTTCCTCTGCATTGATTATCATGAGGTCAATAAAATAATGATAAAGAACTAGTATACCCTATCTCAGATAGATGACTTGTTTGATCCACTTCATGGGGACAATTATTTATCTAAGGTGGACCTTTAGTGGGGACATCACCAATTAAAGTTGGGGAAGGTAGATATTCCCAAAGCTGCATTTCAAATGAGGAATAGACTCTATGAGTTCATAGTGATGCCCTTCAGACTCACTAATTCTCCAAAAATATTCATGGATTTAGTTAATAGAATCTTTATATTTTACCTTGACAAATTTGTGGTAGTCTTTATCGATGATATTTTGATTTACTCTAATAGAAAAGAGGAACACAGGGAGCATTTGAATACTATGCTGATGAATTTTTAATGGGAAATTTTTTTGAAAAGTAAAATAAATGTGAGTCCTAGATGGAGAAAGTATCATTCTTGGGGAATTTTATCACTATTAAAAGAATATATTTGGACCCTTAAAATAAAAAGGCATAAAATAGTTGCTAAAGACAACATCTGTAATGGAGATATGCACCTTTCTGGGTCTATCTAGGCATTATTGATGATTTATGAAGAAATTATCATGATTTTAAAACCCAATTACCAAGCTGACACAAAAGTGAGTGAAGTTTTCCAGATTCAAGAATGTGAGGAAATCATTAATGTGATCAAAAATTTTACGATCAGTACATTAGTACTCACTCTATCAATAAGTGTAGAAATCTTTGTGGTGTACATAGATGATTCAAAAAAGGTATTAGGCTGTATGATTATTCAGAATGATAAAGTGATAACCTATTCCTCAAGGTAGATGATAATCCACAAGAAAAACAATCCCATTCATGATCTGGAGTTGGCATCTTTGATCTTTGCATTGAAAATCTGGAAGCATTATCTCTATAGGGAGAAGTGTGAGATATATATTGATCACAAGAGTCTCAAATATATATTCACATAGAATATACATAATATGAAACCAAAAATATGGTAAAAGATCATCTAATATTATGATAGCTCAATCCACTACCATCATGGTATGGGAAATAAGGTGGAAGATGCTCAAAGTAGAAAGGATCCTGCAACTTTATCAATTATGAGAATTGAAAAGTATCCAATATTCATAGATTTGCATAGGATGGACGTGGGAATAATTATTCCAGGAACATAATCAATCCTTTCTAAAATGGTTTCTCAACCATCCCTCATGGAGAAAATGAAGGATGCTCAAAGAAATGATGTGGAAATTCAAAAAAGGGTGGAAACAATTAAGGATGGTAAATCATCTGAGTTCAATATTCATGAGGAAGAAATTTTATGATTTGGGTTACGATTATGTGTATTATCTGATCCAAAGATAAATAAGGATCTATTAAATGATGCACATAGATTAAATGTAAATATTCACCTAGGGAGAAAAAATATGTATTGAGATATCCAAGAGAACTTTTGGTGGTACACTATGAATAAATAGATCACTGAGTATACAACCATGTTCCTAGTATTTCAACAAGTGAAGGATGAAATAAAAAATCCAAGGGGATGATGCAACCACTACCCATAAAAATATGTAAGTTGGAGAACATCACCATAGACTTGGTTAGGTAACATCTAAGCAAATCTATAGGAAACAATGATATATGGGTCATTGTGGATTGTCTTATAAAGACAACTCAATTTATCATAATTCGAGAGGACTTATAATGGGATCAAATTACATAGATATATATCAAAGAGGTGTTAAGGCTGCTTGGAGTACCACTAATGATTTTATATGATCGAGATCTGATATTCACCTATAAGTTCTAGAAAAGTCTCCAACATGCTCTAAGCACCAAGCTGAATTTTAGTACGACCTATCATCCCCAAACTGATGGCCAAAATGAGTGATCTACTTAGACACAAGAGGAAATTTTGAGAGAATGTTCTATGGAATTCAAAGGAGGGTGGGAAAAAAATATTCCAATAATTGAATTCTCCTAGAAGAATAGTTTCCACTCCAGCATCTGAATGGAACCATATGAAGCCCTTTATAGGAAAAGGTGCAGAACATCGTTGTTCTAGTATGAATCCAATGGGCATAATCTATTAAGACCTGAAATGATTGGAGAAATGGCAGAGAAGGTTAAAAACATTCATTAGTACATCAAGGTAGCCCAAAGTTGACAACAGAGCTATATAGACAATCATTAATGAGACATTGAGTTTAAGGTTGGAGACATGGTATTCCTCCAAAAATTTCCATGGAATAAGTTCATGAGGTTTGGGAATAAAGTAAAGCAAAGTCCTAGGTACATCATACCCTTAGAGATTCTTGATCATGTTGGAGCTATTGCCTATAACATAGCCCTTCCACCTACCATTTCTAATGTAAATGATTCCTTCCATGTATTCCTATTAAAGAAGTACATATCAGATCCTTTACATGTACTCTCTTCAGAGGTAGTACATTTGTAGAATGATCTTTCTTATGAGAAGCAGCTAGTGAATATCTTGAATCATAGGGAAAAAGTTCTACAGAACATGACTACTCACCTTTTCAAAGTACTATAATGGAATAATAAGTATGAAGAGACAACATCAAAAAAAGAGGCAACTTTAAAGGAAAAGTACCCACACCTGTTTATGAATTAGAATGTAAAACAAAATTTTGAGGGTGAAATTTCACAAGGGAAAAGAATGTAATGACCCAATGTTTTATCAATGGAATTCATTTCTTATAATTATTTATTATACTATAATCACATAATATTACATATATAACACTATACAAACCTTATAACTGAAGAATGATTGAAACAAAATCTATCTCTAGAAGTTAAGGAAGGTATACTAATGAAATAGTAAATTGACCTTTGAAATAGTAATGTGACCCTTATGAATAGTATACTAGAAAGTTGAATTGTAAACTCACTAATGAAATTATAAATTAAATTTATACATATTATAAGTGATAATATGATATAAATATATCATAGTATAAGTAGGTAACTATTTAAGAAATTATTAATTAGGTGTTGGTATTTTTGTATTTCATGTATAATTAATTACAATTTTATGATTAATTTAATAATTTAAAAGAAAATTTATTTTTATAAAATGTGTTAATAAATAAGTATTTTTATGACTTAGGATTTTAAGTTAATTTTAATATACCTTAATTAATTTTTTGAAGTGTTATAAAAACACTTTTAATTTTAAAATTTGTATTTTTCAAGTAAATAATGATTTTAATTATAAAATTAATTTCACATATTTATAAAATTATTATCATCAAATGGACTTAATTTTTGGATTCTACATGTCAATAAATGGTAAGGGTGAATTTTTTATATTTTTCTAAAATACTTGAATTTTTTGTGAATAATACAGTAGTATAATTTATACTAAATGCTAAATAAATAAATTTATGCATCATCATTGAGTCATGGTTGATGTAAATCACATTTTTTAGAACTAAAATGCTCTATTTACTATTTTTGGTCACAATAATCTAGATTATTCATAGTTTTGAGAAAAAAATATTAAACTAATGATTAAAATAATGGGAAACCCCTCGTCTCCTCCACTATAAATATGACCCCTCTTTACCTCCTCTCCTCACACCTCTGAAGCCTTTTGAATAGTTTATATTCTACTCAAATATCTCCCTAAGACCCTATACCATGTCTATAATCCCTTGTTCTCTTTAAAATACCAAATCTTATCCCCTATAGAGGCTCTCAAGGAAGATAAATTCAAGAGGTAAATTCATCTTCTCGCTTCTTTTATTTTCTTTCAAGTTCCTTTATTTTAATTATTTTTTATTTAATCACTTACTTTAATCAAAATATTATGATAACTAATGTACCAAAAATTTAATTTAATCTTGTTATTATAATTGAATAATTCATAATCATCTATCTTTTCCCCTCCTTTTATTCTAGAAATTAAATCACCATCCGAGATGTGTTAATTTATCACATTCAAGGAAGACATGTTTTCAATTTTTTATTACCATCTTAAATTATGGACATGAAACCATTTTTATGGCAGAACTAGACTATAAATAATAATTATAAATTATTTAAGGTTCTGAAATATTTTTTACACATGATATTAATTTATAATGAAAAATGTGTTCGTTATGATAAAAAACCAACAATTAACCAAAAAAGTTATCATTAATGATTCATCTTCACTCAAAATAACCAAATAAATTTTATAACCATTTAATCTTATTTATGTTACCTAATAAAATATAACTCTAATTCTGGACAACAATTATTGACTTACACATTTATCCTTACAAGTATATAAGTAAACCAATCATGAAAACCAAGGAAAAAAATGCTCCCAAACATTGAAATTCAACCTCTTAACCCATAAAAAAGACCATGAATGAACTTAATAAGATTATAATAAGTCAATTAAATGAAGAATATTTTAATTAAATATTAATTAAAGAATTTAATTTTGTTATCCATGATATTAATATCAAGTGAAGGACACCATTATACTTAAGGTAAGGGATTCTACCCAAACCTCCATTATTCCTTCCAGTTGCTCTTTATTTCTTTTTACAAAAATTAAGTGATCTTTTATTTTTATGTACATATTTTAAATGTTGTGTAAATGTTCCAAATTAATGTATTAGGATCTTTTCATCATTATATTTAGGGTATATACATGTTTTTAAATGATTCCTTCCTCAATTAATCCTGATAAGCAAGCCCGTTTAAGGGAACTTCCCAAATTCTTAGACCTTTTCAAGTACACTATATAATATATTTTTAAGCCACTGTTATTTTAATAAAACCAATATTTTTATTATTAATAAATTTCTGGTTCACTTCTAGTTTTATATACAATATTATTCCCTTGTATGTTTTAAATGAACTTTGATATTTTCATTTAACCCCACTAAAATGTTTTAACTATAATGTCTCTTAAGTACTCTTTTTTAGATGTTATTACTTCAATTTGACATCAATATTCATGTTATATTCCTATTATACCCTATGATTTTCCTTTCATGATCTAATTACTTCCCTTAATGGACATTTTTATGATACTCTCATTTTTTATGCTTTATGACCTAATTATGATACCCAATTCATACATTGGGTAACTATTATGTATATGTATGATTTTTTATGTATGATTCTACATGTGGAAATAATATTCATGAACATGTTATTATTGGTGTGACTTGATAGACATAAAATTAATTGGGTAAAGTTTAGTCTCATGAGACGTTATGTGCAGTGGTCTTGGCGGTTAGCCTTGACTCATTCTACCATGTGTAACAATCTTGGTGCTTAACCTTGAATTATGCTCCTATATGTGAAATGATCCTCGACTAATGATAAAGTCATGTTTTATATTGCTAACAAATTACTATAAGTCCATGTTTATTTGATCTCATGTTTATATGTTATTATTTCACATGTTCCATGCCTTTTAATATCATTATGCTATGCCTTCTAACCCATGTTATAAAGATTTATTATTTTTTTATTCCCATACTTAGCTTTTTTTATCATACCTTTGTTCATGTTATCCCTAGGTTATACTAGTAAGATGTATGTGCACAATGAAATTTAGGCTCTCTTGATGAAGTTTAAATAAATAAATTTTTTATTTAGTCCCATGTTATCAGTTTTATGTACCTAGTCTTCAAACACACAAGACTTTACAATCCTTATCTTGTAATTTTAAGTTTAATTATACTTAATATAATGTAATGATATGCATAAAAGGATGGGGTTGCTATAATTTCCAATAGGAAAAGAGGCCACATGATTTATTGGGAGGGGGTACAAACCCATGAGCCTTATAGTGTGGCCTGGAAAGTTCCACTGTCCGGGTTGCATAGTTCACCGGGGAGGGATGCACACCCATTCACTAGGTAGTGTGACCTATATAGTGCCACTATCCAAAATTTGTATTTTTCCGTGGGTTGGCACAAAATTTCAAAAAACCTTGAGGAAACCATGCACCTCCTACCATCCAATCAAAAAAATTCCATTTTTCTCAAAATTCCTGGTAAATCCAAATAATAAATATGAGATCAAAAATAAAAGATAATATACCTCCAAAGAACACCACAGATGTGATAATTCTCCCTACCATGGAAACTTTCCATCCTCCTAAATTCAAACAGATGTCTGATCAGAGAATAAAAAAATACACTACTCTTCCACCCATGAATTCCATTCCCACATCTCATGATCATCATTTTCATGATTCTATATGATTTTGACCAATATTATGGATTTCACGTAAAGGAATTTCACTTGGTAATCTACAATATGAACTAGTCAATCGAACATAGAAAAATCAAACACTAGCTCCAACTCTTCCCAATTCAACACATAATATGGGTTTGAATTATATTTCTTCAATTGAAATACATGGAACACATCATGGATTGATGTTAATAGGGTACAAAAGACAATCATTCTCCACCTTACCAACTATTCCAGTAATATAAAATGGATTTAAATACCTCAATGTGAGTTTCCATTTGTTACAAAGATGATGGTTACCTAGGTGAGGTGACTCCTTTAGAAACACCTGGTCACCCACTTAGAATTCCAATGCTTGGTGTCACTAACTGACTTAATACTTATGATATATATATGATGTAAACAACTGCAACATTATTAATCAAAATTTATCAGATTTATCTTTCAAAAGGCTTAGTCCCAGAAAAGTAGTCTCTCCCACTTCCATTCAGTATAGTGGCGACTAATGTGGTTGATCATAAAGAGACTCAAAGCGATCCATTTTAATTGAGTATTGGCAACTGTTATTGTACCAAAAATCTACCAATACTAAATGGGTTTCCCATAATTCTCTATATTACAACACACATTCACAAATAACATATTCCATAATTTTGTTCACCCATTCAATCTTATCACCCATTTTAGGATGGTATGTCGTACTGAGTTTGAATTGTAGCCCCACTGCCTTATGAAGGTCATCTCAAAATCGAGGGAAAATGGGAGCTCCTATTTGAAAGGATATCTAAACTTACACCATGAAGCCCCACAATATTCTATACATACAAGCAGCCCAAGTCATCCACCTTGGTTAAATACTTGATCAGAATGAAATGAAATAATTTGGTCAAATGATCAAAAACCACCCAAATCATGTTCCTTCCACAATAAGTATAAGGAAACCCAATGATAAATTCAATAGAGACCTTTTCCCACTTCCAATCATGAATAGGGAGTGTCTATAGTAAACTTGAGGGCCTTTGGTGCTCTTCTTAAACCTGATAACACATATAACTCTTAGATACAAACTCACCTATATCATGTCTCGTACATGGAAACTAGAACTGGTGTAGTATATCATAAAACATCTTGGTGGTCCCATGATTAATGAACCATTTAGATTGGTGGTTTATTTCACATCCCCATCTTCCACAATTATAATATCACCATGAAGTGACCCTTAAAAAAATTATTCCCTCAGAAGACAAAAACCTCTCACTGGGAACCTCCCACTATTTATAAGCTGTATATAATGTCATCACAATTCATCATTTGGGAAGTCTTCCTGAACCAGATCCATAAGAGATGGTATCAACTGGATGATATTCAAGAACATTCCTTTGCTATAATGCTTGGATTTTGAGTGTATTTGGGAAAAATAACCATCATTGTCCTCTCATCACTGGAATAATTCAATGATCTCACTAGTATCTTCCTACATAGGGTGTCACCTACCACATTAACTTTTCATAGGGTATAGAAAATATCAATGTAAAATCCTCAAATATACTCAAACCATAAATATTTCCTCATATTTAGTTATTTCTTGTAGAAAATGTAGGATATACTCTTATGAACTGAGTAAACTATACATTTCTCCCCAAAGATATAGTGGAGCCACATCTTCAAATCATGAATCACTACTATGAGTTCCAAGTCATGGTTCAGGTAGTTTATTTCATGTGGTCAAAGATGGAGAGAGACATACGACACCACATGGTCCTCTTACATCAACACACACATAATACCCATACATAATGCATATCAATAAACCAAACATCCCTTTCCAGACTCTGGTAAGATAAAAAAAGGGTGGTGTTTGACCACTTCTTGAGTTCCTTGAAATATTCCTAAAATTCTAGGATCCATTCAAACATTAACTCTTTTTGGGTAAGTGTAGTAATGGGTGAAGATAGATGAGAAAAATCCTGGAAAAACAGCATGTAATACCCTTCCATGCTTAATAATCTCCTGATCCTGATAAAATTTATCAGTTTCCACCATGAAATCACGACTCCAATTTTATTAGGGTCCTCTAAAACCCCATGTTATGAGATCACATGGACTATAAAATTGGCCTCCAAAATCCAAAATATTCACTTGTAGAGTTTAAAATAATGGCACTGACACTGAATAGTTCCTAGAAGATCCTTATGTGCTTCCCACACTCTTCCATTATCCCATAGTAGACTATGATTTTTTTCATGAAATATATGAAAAAAAGAGTATACGTACCATTGGAGAACACTATTCATAAGGGCTAGGAAAACCAATAGATAAATTTTCTACTCAAAAGGCCTGAACAAATACTAAAAGTGGACATACCTTATTCAGAAGGAAATATTGGGGACATCAGCTTCTCTAACCATGACATGATGGTACTGGGAGTGTAGAACAATCATGGAAAACTACCCTGCCCCCTTGAGATGATGAAAGAGGTTGTAAATGCAGGGAAAAAGATATTTATTCTTGATAGTGTCCCTTTTCAATTTATGGTAATAAATTCAAAACCGAAGATATCTGTTATACTTTTTAGTAATCAACACTCGAGCGCCCTAAGGTGAGACACTTCAGCGAGTGAATACTTTGGATCCCAAATCATCTAGCTATCTATTCAATTCCATAACCTCAATATGTTCTATATTATACAGGGGAAGATATATCAGATGTGTTTTCAGCGTCAAATTTTGGATGAATATCACATCCCATTCTAAAGGTAAACTTAAGAAATCATCTAGAAACACATATGGAAACTCATCCACTATAAGAGTCAACCCATAATCAAAACATCCACCATTATCCTCTAGTATAATAGAATAAACCTAGAAAAAGAGGTTTCCTAACTCTATAAAAGAGGTTTATCCCACCCCGATTTGGGATCCCATTCACCTTGAATGACCAGAGTACCCCCATTGGGTTCTATAAAATTCACCCACCGATGATAAAAATTTATATGCGCCTTGAAACATGTAAGATCCCAATCTTTGTGAACGTATTCCATTTTTTAAATTCTAGTTTTATTCACCATTTTCTAGTTAATGAAATTCTTCTGTTGTGTATGAGGGGCCTCAAGGGTGTTTTGGAGGTTTGAGACATGAAAGGAAGGAAACATGGCCAATATTTGAAAGGTGCATGATTGGCGCATGGTTAAGCAAACCATGTGACCATCCCAAGCCAACTGTGAAACCTTGGATAGTGGAATATCACAAGGTCGGTTCATGGTTAGTAAAATAATATAGAGATTCCTTGGTAACTATGTGACCAAACTTCCCTTGGATAGTGTCTTACACATGGTTTGTGCACGGTTAGGAAAATCATGATAGTGAAATGTAAGTCCCATTAAAAGATTAAAATATACAATTTTTTCATTCTAGGCATTTAAGTATCTCACGTGATTTCTTCCCCTTTATGAAACCACCACCCCTAATGATGCTCCCAAAACCTCAAGATCTCCCAATGATTAATCTCTCTCATCTCTAGGCCATTTAGAGAACCATCGGTTGTGGATCAAGGATCCATGTAAGTCTAATCTCCCTATCTTTTCCCTTCTCTAGATCTGGATCTGTCGCCTTGGATATATTCTTCTAAAGATCTAAAATCCTCTTTTTTTCTAGTGGATTCTTGGTTGATGCTTCGAGGAGTTTTTGAATTAAGATCTAAGGACACGTTTAAGAGTGTGTTCATAATTGGATTCTAAGTTGGTGGTTTATGAGTTATATCCCATAGTTTTGTTATATATTTGTGCACGTGTGTTGAGATATTTCTTCCCTATTGTTGTGAATTTTTAACCTTGAGTAATATTCATTAAAATGGTTGGAATAATAATGATTTAGACCCACCACAATCCTCATGGGATGAATTGAGGATAATTAAGATAGTTTAGGGCCACCCATGGGGTGCACTGACATTTCCAAACCTAGAATCGGTGAAGTTAAGTGTAGAGTTTATGTGAGATAACATAAAGGCCATATTTAACATGTTAACATATTTGGTTGAGTTGAAAATGTAATATTGATAATTGTACCTAGGTTTTGGGTAATGAAACAATTGTTTAGTTGGAATGGATTGAAACTGGGTTAATTGGGTTAATTGAGATTATGTCCATTGGTGAATGAATTGTGCTGAAATTTCAAAAAGCATTAGTATATATGAAATGATGAACCTGTTAAATTGTAAAAGGCTTGTGAATTGAGAACATGTAAATAGTTTCATAAGGGAATTTATTATTATATGGAATGGGTTAATACTTGGGAATTATAAGTTATACCTAATGGATTGAATGTAAGGAATTGGTTACGCTATGTGATATAAGAAATGTACTTAAAATTCATAAGTGGGAAATTTATTTTGAAATAATAAATGATATAAATGGGCTTGTATATGGTAATTGGTGAATACAAGATAATGTATGGGAATTGTAAATACTTAACGGGTTAAGGCTTGGGAATGGGAAATGAGCTAAATAGATATGAAATAAAAATGGAAAAAATGTTATTGGGATATAACACAATATAAATTCCCATGTTGATAATTATGGAATGTGATTTCTATTTGTATTGGTTGTGTTTGGTTATGATATGGAATGTGTGTGATGGATAGATAAATAAGAATTTGTACCTATATCAGTATAGTGGGGGTATTTACATGAACTACTAGAAATTTAGGCTATAGCCACAGATCCAAACCATGGATATAAGCACAAAAACCATGGCTATAGGTTATATCCATGGTTTAATGAACCATGGATAATATTGGTGTAGATATAGGACAAAACCTATATCCATAGTTTCAAACTATGGCTAAAGATTTATAGCTAGAGTTTGAAACTGTGGCTATATCCCTTCCCATTTCATAAAAAATACACCCCCGGACATACCCCACCCCCTCCCTCGACAGACCCCCCTAGACACCCTCCCCCTGCAGATCCCCCATGAACACCCCCTTTAGCCCCCCTTACAACCCCACACCCTTCCTGGATAGACCCCACTACAAACCCCCCCCCCCCTTTCACCCCTATAGACCCCCTCCTTCCTGGGCAACCCCCTAGACAGACCCCCTGCCCCTCCCCCTACACGACCCCCTCCCACTTTATATGCACCTTGCACCCTCTGGATAGCCCCCACCCCTCATGGACATCCCCCTAGACAGACCCCCCTTCCCCTACCCCTTACACACCCCCTAGAAAACCCCTATCCCTCCTGGACACCCCTTAGACATCCCCCCCTCCTGGACACCACCCTGGATGGAACCCTCCATCCTGGGAAACCCCTGGATAGACCACCTACAGAACCCCCTTGAACCCCCTACATGCCCCTTTCACACCCCACCCCACCCCCTCATTGGACAGACCCCCTCCCCCTACAAACACACTTTAACCCCTAAAGTACCCCTTTCACCCCCTCCTTATTAGACAACCCCCACCCTATAGAGACACCCCCTACCTAGACAGACCCCTGCCCCTCCCCCTGCACAACCCCTCCCCCTACAGACCCCATGGACAGCCCCCATCTCTCTTGGATACCCCCTGTAAAGACCCCCTCCCTGTACAGACCCCCTTCCCCCTATACAAACCTCCCCCTACATAATCCCTTTAACCCCCTTGGATATCCCCATGGACATCCTTCCATCCCTCTTGGACACACCTGGATAACCCCTCCGGACACCCCATGGAGAGACCCTCCCTCCTAGACACCCCCTGGACACCCCTGGACAACGCCCTCCCTCCTGGACACCCCTTGGATAGCCCCCTCCCTTCTGGAAACCCCCTAGACATCCCCCACCCTCTTGGACACCCCTCCCTCCTGGATAACCCCTCCCTCATGGACACCACCTGGACACCCCCTCCATTCTAGACCCCCACCTGGACACCCCCTCCCTCCTGGAAACCTCCTATAGGACAACCCTATAAAATACATGGAGGCCCCTAAAATACATGTTCCAATGATGTAAAACAAATCCACTGGTCAAATTAGATATATCATCGAATGGTTAAACAATGTACATGATTCAATTTTCATAAAGATGTATCCAAAGTGATATTTAGTACAAGTAGAAGAAACTAATATTTGAGATAGAATAAAATGATCCACTAATCCAAAATATGCCACATATTCTTTGTTCCATATGTTGTATTTCTACGAAATCTAGTTTTGGAAAACCCTGTAACCTAGTATGCGAGATCCAAACCCTACATTTTATCCAAGTGAAAAGAAGATTACAAGTCAATAAATTTAATCTAGAGTTTAACGAAAATACATTAATACTCAAAACTACATACATTCATAACATATGTTTCAGTGGGAAAATAAAGGTAGCAGATGTGTCAATGTTATTTATTTATTTGAAACATAAAATTTCAAAAAAAATTACAATATTGTACCGAAGATACACACTCTAGAGAGATGTGTCAAATCTTTTAGCTTGATAAATTTCAATTCTTGAAAATACAACCTTTTTCATACCTCAGTTTAAATGGAAATACTTTCTTGATGTTTGGTCTCGTTTACGTCATATGTCATAAATATGACCTTGAATGTATTTTTCTACATGCTCGATGTTGGTTGTAGACATTGAAATCTGAGAACCACACTTTACTTGTTACCATAGATGTCTCATTTGATTATTCCTTCAAAAAAGAGGGATTCAAGCATGAGATGCATCATTAGAGTTAACAAATAGAAACAACCATACCAAAATTAGAGTAGTGATTCAAAGAGTTTTCAATCCCAAATGATTGTTTTTATTTGACGCATAAATCAAAAAATATCCCCCAATCCAATATAGAATGAAAAATGTCATGTGAAAAAACCATTCTTCCACTATAAAAGGTTAATAGTTATTTTTTTGACACTTAGAACCTTTTGGAGAGAAAAAACTGAGTTGTTAAGAATTGAATTTAAAACAAAAAACATGTTTTTAATAAGAAAGGTGTTTCTAAAACATTAAGGTAAACATAAGGTTGAAAATAGTATCATTCCTCTGAAAAGTAATAATATTCATCCCTTTCGAAATATAATTTAATGTTCACATGCATTAATTCATTAAAAACCCAAAATAATTTCCAGTCAAACACATAGAACAACATCTAAAGAAACTATTTTTAGGAGGATAATAGAAAAATAATGTGAACATTTAACATTAAAATCACCATGAAAACATTTTTTATATTACCACTCTACCCGAATCAATGAATATTTAACATATTTTCAAAAAAAAAATCATGAAATATAAATTTCACAATAAACATAATCATTCATTAAAACACGACACTCAACATGTTTTACCATAAGAATTAATATTTTCAAAAACCATCATAAATAGATTTAGTTCAATAACATCAGCATGAAATGTATTCAATAGTTTAATCATAAACAAACAACAAGAATAGCATCCTAAAATCAAGAATTTTAAAAGCGTTCCAACAAGTAGAAGCATGAATTCATTGTTCTAAACAAGTAAAAACTAGATTATGTACTCCCCTATAATGACACGATACATTATTTTTCTTTTTAATGAGCCAACCAACCTCTTATATTTTTTCACTCAACCTATATATTCTCATTGAAGTACCTAAAAAGAAATAAAATCAACATTAGATTCAATAATTTAAGTTAAAAAAATAAAACAAGGACTATGGTTATACATGAGTGGACATGAAGCTCCAATTAAAAGGGTTTTGTTGAAGTGAACTATAAGAAAAATGGATTTCATTTCCTACAATCAATCAGATACCAAGTAAAAGCTACTAATAATTCATAATAACATTAATGGTGTGATACAAATTTATTTTTAAATTCTAAAAATTAAATCAAGAATAATTTTATTGAAATCAAATAATTTTTAATAAAGAAATAAAAATCATGGGTTACCTCCCATGGAGTGGTAGTTTTAAAAACTCCAGCTAGACTCTATGAAAAATCAATCCATGGTCACTAGGAAAGTGTAGTTTCCTAAGTAGTAACCACCTCATGTTGACATTCCAAATGTTTTTTAATGAAAAATAAATTATATGGGATTCTAAACTTCTATGAAAACGACCTAATCCATTTTTAAATTAAAAATACCCCTTGAAAATACCCCTTGATAGAGCTAGATAGCATGTTATCCACTACATAATGTTTTTCAAGAATTGATGAATTTTACACTTTATTGAAGGGGAATCCTATTGTAGGGTGTTTTTATGGGTTTGAAAAGATTCCCATAACACTATTCCTCACTATATAACATGAAATAATCAGAAACAACATTGTAAATTACTGAGTTTCAAAGGACATATTCAAGAAGACACATCCTATCCACACCCCTCCCTTCCTTCCTCAATAGACCCCCACCCACACCCTCCCTGGACAGACCCCCCTACACACCCTATCCTGGACACCCCCTCATTAAACCCCCTCATAGACTCCCCTCCTATGACAAAAATCACCCCTACCTGACCCCCCATGCACACCCCCATACCCACCTACACACCCACCACCTGGAAACCCCCCTCCTAGACCCCCCCTCTTAGACCCCCTCCCTAGACAGACCCCACCCATCCCTAGATAGATCACCCCTAGACACCCCTCCTCACCTACAGACCCCTTGAACCACCATGAATACTCTCCTTTCATCACATTCACACCCATCCTTCCTAGATATACCCCCTTGAAACTATAAAAAAATTAAAAAACATAATTAAACTGTTCAGACAAGACAAAATAATATTCAAATAATTATAAATTTAGAAATAATAATAAGAAAAATGAAATATAACCAAGACACACATATGAAATGGTCTAATCATGTATAAAAAATGTAAATATAATTCATTTATAGTGGAAGAAAATATTGGAGAATGAAAAATTCAGAAATCTAATTCATTTGTAGTGCAAGATTAGGGGAGAAAATAAAAAACAACCAGCTTGTTAATTATGATCTCGTAAAAAGTGACTGTGATGGGGACCGTATCTAGTTATGAAGATACAATTCAATATAAGGGTATGACTTAGGGGTATTGCATGAAAAATCATTGAAGGGAGTATTTACCTAGTGTCCATTAATGCGATTGGTGAGAAATCACATGAGGAAGTGGCTCATTATGGTAGGTCTACATTTGGGTGAGAAATCAGGGAGGTGGGGTGTCCATGTCGGAGAAAGATCTTATGGTGGTGGGGTGGACACATCGGAGGAGGACCATAGAAGGTGGTGTGGCTATGTCAAAGCAGCATCGAGCGATGGAGAGCTACATTGGAGGAGGAGGGTCACACTGAGGTGGGGGGGGGATCTTAGTTGCGTCGACAGGGAGGTGGGGAGGACGTGTCAGCTGGGAGGTGGGTCAGCAGCACCAGAGCTACATTGGTTGGGAGGAATCAGAGAAATATGGAGTCATGTTGGCAGGGAGGTGTGATTGATATGTCAGAGTTGAAGGGGGAGGAGTAAAAAAGAGGGACGAGGAGGAATTGTGATAGAGTAATCGCTGAGGGAGAGGGTTGTTGGATGGAGAGGGTTTGTGAGTGGGAGAGGAAAGTCTCGATAGGAGATAAACCATTGATGACCTATTTCCATGCCCATACCTTTGCCTATGGCTATATCTCACCCTATATCCACATATCATTTAAACCATGGAGAATCAATTGGAAGTCCAAAAATTTGAAGAGAAGATTAAAATAAGGAGCATCAATGTAAAGACTTCATTTTCTCAGTTTAATTATATTTATTTTAACATGATCAAGATTAGCTAATTTCATATTGGGGTTCAAGTGATACTGTGTAATTTATTACTATGAAATCAGGAATGAATTTATATATTGTTATTATTTTATTAGTTCTCAATTCATCACTATGTGATGTAACAAAATTTGAACTCCATATTATGCACTGGACATAGGACATTGCACTCTGAAGATTGAAAATCCCCCTTATGTTAGGTAGTATAAAAAACATACGAGGACCTAGGATTATATTTATGGTTTTGGAATGTTTGTTGAGAGAACATGAGAAGGATATAGGAATCATGCTAGCATAAAATCAATAAATTTATGTGTAAACAGTATAAAATAGTTAAACATATCTAAAAACTACCACTATCTCAAAACAAGAACACATAATCCTTAAACTCTATTTCTCTAACCATATACATGGTTTCTTCTAGTTTACTTCACTACAACTTAGTTCCACAATAACACACACTATTATTTTTTGTGTTGTCTCATTTAGTCCTCACACATTACCAATAGTCACACAATATTATTTTCATTCTTCTCTCATAACTAAATTAGAATTTTAAAAATAAATAAGATTTTAACTAATGGTATAACATAGGTAACTCCCATATAATATTTTACAACACACTGTGCACTTATAGTAGGCTATGTGATTTCTAAGAACACTTGGAAGATTAAGAAATATTTTTTTTATTTTCATTAAACTTTACCAGTTTTTATTGGAAATCATGTTCTTAATAAATGAAAGATATAAAATAAAATAAAAAAATGAAACTATGGAAGTGGGCAAAATATATTTTATATAAAATAGAATTTGAATAAGTATTAGTAAAGAAATTCAAATAATAATGGAAACTAAAATCTAAAATAGTCTATATTTTATCATAAAAATAATAATAAAAATTCTATATTTTATCACAAAAGGAATCCTTAAAAAATATGGAAGAAATATAACAGCAATGAAAACTCCCATAATTTTGTCTAAAATAATTTCACCATTAGTTTATTAATAAATTGAATTTATAGCACAATTGAATTTTTATTAAGAAATAAAAAAAACCAAATTGATGTTAAATGACTAATCATAAGTGATACTCACAATGAAAACTCAATTCTAAAGTAATAGGTGATACAATTTTCATTAAAGGACATAGATATATAGGTAAATATTAAACCACGTGATCACATGATTTCAAATAGTAACCAAAAAATTATTTAATTTATATTTAAATTGTGTTAGGAAATCAAACAATAGTGAATACGAGGGGGGAGGGGAGATTAAATCAAAAGTAATTAAAATCATTTGATCATATTTAGGGAGGGGGTAGGGGGGGAGGTTTACTTAACCTGAATATTGGTGGCTTGAAATTGATACTGATGTACCAAATATTTCTGACATCTAAAATCGAAACAAATAAGTCAAAACACACCCAATGAAAATCAGACAATGAATCAAAGAAACCATACTCGATGAAAATCATTGAAAAAAACTCAAATGATGTTTAAAAATATTTTTTGGAACTATTTTCAAAATAAAAAATGCTGGTTTCTTAAGCTATAAAACATAACTTAAAATAATTTTAATTTTTTCTAAAAATTACTCCTTAAAATAAACTAGTTTTTATAAAACAATTATTTTATTTTAATTCATGTAATAAAACCCAATGAATATATTTCAATAAGACACATAACATAAACCATTATTTGAGAGTAACTACTATTCATATGTGACTCAACTATATGGAATATCAAAACATGAGTCTTCCATGCATTTTCCACTAATAGTTATATCATACCATATACTCAGCCTCCAAATCATTTTCTAGACCCTGGGAATTCATTATGTTGTACTGGTTAAACTTTTAATGGCATACCCAAAAAAATAATAATCCTTTAAATAATACATAAATCATTAATAAAATTTTTATACATCAATATAAAGAAAAACATGACATAAATAAATGAATAAGACTGAAAAATTGAGTCTCATAACCCAATATCTCTTAGTAACTTGAGTATCTAAAAAAGAAAGATCCCATGAGTCTCTACTTTAAAACAAACCTTCTCTTTATTTCACACTTAAACATAATTTATTTCATAAAATATTCCATTGATACAAGATAGAAAATCGAGAGGTCTAGTGTATTTGGGTATTAGTAACATTACATAACAACTTAAAACATAAAATACACATCTTTATTGAAAAATTATTTTATATGACAATGCACATTCCTCCGTACTTAGAATTGCATGGGATAACCTGAGGACATGCATAAAAAATGGTGAGCTAGAAAGAATAATAAGAAAGTAAAAAATGAATAACATTAAGAATATATTAGATGTTATAAAATAGTCATATCAATGGAGCATAAGAGAAACATGAACATAAAGGCATGATATATCAAGATTATTATAACATGGAAATGCGAAAACAACATTTAACATGAGATTAGCATGAGACAAGGATATTTGCACATGAAGCATGATTAAAACCACATTGTACTTGAATTATCATGAGTAAACCCTCATTTCACTTGAAATATCATGATACTAGTCTTTACCCAATGCATTGGATCACTATTAGGGCGCACCCTTCATAGTCATTTCATTTCATGCATAAATGCCCCACATGGATAATATAACATGGATTCATTAAACAACATCATTTATTCAATGATAAAAGAATGTGGAATTCATATATGACACTATATAATAAATAAGTAAATGTGAAAAAAGTATAATCCACTTGATAGAGAAATGTGTATGGTATTCACTACACAATGACTTTGGCTTGGAAAATCGCGGTGCAATTTCCGCTGTATAAAGGCATGACATAAGAATTACTAAAAATGGTTGATGAGAGATAAAGGGGTGTATCATCATATTTACATGAAATTAATATTATTTTGGTAATATAGATACATGTACCAACATATGTAATGGAATTTATATTCTTAAAACAAAATAATTGCTTGAATGTAAATGAGGAGAGAGAAACCCCTTACGGAGTTTTTGGCATGGTAACAGGTGTACATGGGAGACATAATGAGTGATAAAGGGGTATATCATAATTAAAACATAATTAGGCAAGTATATAGGAGGTTCCAAATCATACCCCAACATTTTTAATTTAAAATACAAGAGTATATCAACATAAAGAATTTTGGAAAAAAATGAGAGAGGAAGAAATCCCTTTCATGGAAGTGTGATCCCACAGGCTTGGGAGGAGGTTAAAAGATGATAATTGAGAGATTTTTGCACCATGAGAGGATTTTAGAGAGAGGAGGGAAGGGTATGGTAGTGATCCAATGGTTTTTAGTGAAGATATGTGGGAACTGGATGGGTTTATATAGGAAAATAGAGAGAATTCTTTATTATTTTGGTTTTGGACACTACACAGTAAAATAATCAAAACCACAAACCAAAAAATTGTTTTTGACCACTGTTTTTTCCAAAGGGGAGTGTAAAAAATTATTTTATAAGGATAATGTCTTAACTTATTAAAATATTAGGCTTGATTATGTGTAGGTGAGTAACACTCTCAAGGAAATCATTCTAAAAAGTGAAATTGTTTTATATGTCTTGGAGGGTTTACTAAGGCACAATAAAATTAATCAAAGAAATATAAAATCACATTTTTTAAAGTTAAAAAATATATTGTCCTAAAATAACTTTTATATTATTTTATTATATCATTTTTGGGTCATTATGATGTTATAAAACACATTATATAATTAAACAATATTTAATTTTTACCCAAAAATTCCGTAGTCTCAGAAAATTATAAAAAATTCACTGTTGGATAATTTCGATGTCTTGATTAAAAAAATAATATTCATTTTATCTAAATAATTTTATAAATATGTGAATTTTTTTACTTTTAAAATAAAAACCAACATTTATAAAAAATTCATGGGTTTGGACAAAAAAAGATTTCAAACATTAATTAAAATAATAATTGTATTCATAAAAATTATACAATCATTTATATTTAATAAAATTAAATTTAGTATTAATATTTTATTAAAATATTATTTAATTAAAAAGTCCATAAATTTATCAAAATAGATTTCTTAATTGAATATTTACTAAAAAAATAATATTTGTGCTATAAAAACTATTTACAAAGTTACAATAATAAAATGAATGTATATTGCTTATTCTATACAAAAATAATGCATAAAATCACAGTTCTAGGGTTTTGTTACATAAATGCTTATAACACCCCCATAAGACCTAAGGGTAAGGTGTACAATTCTGACAGACTCTTGGGGAGGCTCAGATAACATCATTTGGGTGGTAATCTTTATTAACTTCTACTTCTCCTATAGGTGGTTCCATTCAAGCTTAATGTGCTGAAGCTTGGATTGGGATTGGTCAACAGAGAAGCCTAGTGACTCCACCTCCTTTCCAAGCTCCAACAGATGAGCTTCGTATAGATAAATTCTTCTAGATGAGGCCATCACTTCCTTTGTCTGAGTAAATTGTATTTTTAAAGATTTATATTTATACTAATCACGTGATCACTATTTAACAGATATATTAGCAATGATAACAATAATTAACGATATTTTGATATCCAAAAGCATAAAACCACGGAATTTAATATTCTATATAACCATTTTACATAATAATACATTTAATTATATCTAGAGAACTTTTCATTAATAAATGTTTGGATCATCATAATCTTCCCCCATTATGAAATTTCACCACCAAAATTTCCTTTTCCCACACTAAAATAGATATGGGTAACTCCACCTCATCACTTCCTCAGGTTCCCATGTTTCTTCTTTAAACATGTGTTTTCTGCACAACGATTTCATGAGGGGCATTGTCTTATATCGTAGAACTTTTTCTCTACGATCTAAGTTCTTCACTGTCTTCTCTTAATAGGAGAGGTTATTCTCCAATGGCACCACCTCTAGATTGAGTACATGCGATGGGTCAAGTTTGTACTTCCTCAGGATTGATACATGGAATACATCATGTATGTGAGATAGGTTTGGTGGGAGTGCTAGTCAATATTCCACTACCCCAATGCGATCAAGGTTCTCAAAAGGGCCGATGTACATTGTACTAAGCTTTAACTTCTTCCCAAATATCATAATTATATTCCACAGTGATATGCAGAGGAATACCATGTCTCCAACATCAAAATCTAGGTCTATTCGATGATTATCAGTATATATCTTTTGTCAACTCCGAGTAGCTTTAATGTGCTATAGGATGGTCCAAACCTTATCCACCATTTCTTCGACTATTTCCAGAAATAGGCGTTTTTGCTCCCCAAATTCATCCCAACAAGCCGGGGTTCCGCACCTCTTCCCATACAGGGCTTCATAAGGAGCCGTTTGGATGCTTTAGTGGAAACTGTTATAGTAAGAGAACTCACAAGAGGAATATTTTGATCAAATCCTCCTTTTAAGTCCATTAAGAATGATCTCAACATGCACTCAAGTGTTTGGATAGTCTGCTCATATTGGTCATCAATTTAAGGATGATATGTCATACTAAAGTTCAGATTAGTTTTCAGAGCATGTTAAAGACTCTTCCAGAAGTAAGAGGTGAATCATGGATCTCTATAGGATAAAATATATAGTGGTACCCCATACAACCTTACCACATCTCTGATATATATATGTGATTGTTGATCTAATGATAAATCTTCTTGAATTACAATGAATTGTACAATCTCTCTAAGATGATCCAAAACAACCCAGATATCATTTTTTCCTTTGGATGTCTTTGGATGTCCAGTGAAAAAGTCCATGGTGATGGTCTCTCATATATGCTGGTATTGGTAATGGTTTCATCCTCCACTTAGAATTCTGCCTCTCAGCCTTCACTTGCTGACATACCATGCACTTTGATGTATACTCAGGGATCTTCTTCTTTATGTTATCGCACCCATAAAGCTCTTGGATATCTTGATACATTTTTATATTTCTTAGGTTAATGGAGAAATTCTATCTATTTTAATCATCCAAAAATTATTTCTTTGACTTTGGATTTTATGAAACATAGAGTCTTGACCCAAATCTCACAATTCCTTTTTCATTAACATTGAACTCCGAGGATTTCCGTTTTTAATAGTTTTCACTTTCTTCTGAATTCCAACATCATCCTTTGGAAAATCCTTTAACCTTTTGAAAAGAGATAGTTGAGAAATAATTTATGAAAGGATTGATGATGTTCTATTTTTATGATTCCCATGTCCATATTCATCAAATTTAAAAATATTGGATCCTTTTCAATTCTAATCAATTATTGAATTTTTGGGTCCTTTCTAATTAGAGCATCGGCCACCTTGTTCTCTTTTCTGGGATGGTAATGGATTGAGGATTCATAGTCTTTGATCGTCTCTATCCATCTTCATTGGGTCATATTCAAATCTTTCTCTGTGAATATATACCTGAGGCTTTTGCAATACATGTATATTTCACACTTCTCCCCAAAGAGGTAATGTTTCCAAAATTTTAAAGCGAAGATTACTATATCCAACTCCAGATCATGTGTTGGATAGTTTTTCTCATGAACTTTCAATTTCCTTAAATCATAGGAAATTAATTTGTCATTTTTCATCAACACAGAGCCCATGCCCTTCTTTGAATCATCATAAAATACCAGAAAAAGTTTTCCACTTGTGGGTAGTGTGAGAACGAGTATAGTGATAACCCTACTTTTCAACTCATTGAAGTTCTCATCACATTCATCATTCCAAGAAAACTACACTACCTTCCAAGTTAGCTTGGTAAGAGGGTTGTACAATCGTGATAAATTTAACACAAATAGGCGATAATATACCGCTAACCCCAAGAAGTTATGGATATTAATTACTGATGTTGGCCTCGACCATCCCTCAATTGTATCTATCTTGGAGGGATCCACATATATCCCTTTTCTTGTGATTATATGACCCAAGAATAAGACCTCCTTCAACTAGAACTCATAGTTGTTGTACTTTTCATAGAGCTTCTCCTTTCACAAGGTCTCTAGTACAGTGCTTATATGCTCCTCATGATCCTCCTTGGTTTTAGAGTATATTAGAATATCATCAATAAAGACTACCAAAAATTTGACTATGTAATCTATAAAGACTCTATTAATAATGTCCATGAATATTTATAGAGCATTAGTGAGTCCGAAAAAAATTACTATTAATTCACAGTGTCTGTATCTTGTGCAAAAAATAGTCTTGGGGATATCCTCCTTATTAACCCTTACTTGATAATATCCTAACCATAGATCCATCATGGATAAGTATTGTTCTCCACATAGATGATTGAACTATTCATCAATTCATGGTAGAGGATACTTATTCTTTATCGTGATTTTGTTGAACTCACGATAATCTATGCAAAGGTGCATTGACCCATCCTTCTTCTTGATGAAGATGAATGGGGAACCCCATCGTGAAGAACTTGGGTGTATACTCCATTTATCCCATCAAAGAAGCGGTCATCCTTGCATTCGGGGGTAACGAAAAAGCCGGAGGCTTATTGTGCAAGTCTTGTGAAGTTTGTCTCATATGATCTAATGGATTGGTCATATTTTTTATTGAAATAAAGGAAGCCATTTTCCATATTATGTCAGAGGGTGTGAGGAAAATATTTATTGATTTTGTTATGTAATTACTTCCATTAAAAAACCTCAATCTCGTCCTCAAGATTCATATTTTTGATCAATGTCCAACATTGATCAAGTTCACCCTCCATACGATAAGCAGCCAGAAGAACCTTCTCTTGTTTAGAACATTGAAGGATGGATAAGATCTTTTCAATGGAGTTGATCCATTGTTTGGAAATTGGGGGATAGAATGATCTATTAAAAGTAGGAGTCCTTTTTCTGATGAAGCTCTTGATTGTTACTTGTTCTTTCTTGGGGGGAAGGGTTGAACATTCCTCTTTAACCACATTTATATTCAAAACTTGAGTTAACAGAGAGTGTATCATGACAAAATTCACAATTCCCACTCCCACCAGATTGGGAATCTCATTATAACAGTCATAACATTGATCTTCACATTAGTTGTTAGACAAAGTCCTCTTATTACTGTCCATTGGATGGAATAAAAGGAAAATTAGAGGTAACATAGAAAATAAAATATGATGACAAAAACAGATGAATTATAAATCACTTTTATTTCCTTAACTTATTAATTTATAGGCTTAAATCTATGTTATCCATGATCTAATTACCAACATATCTACTTAGGGGTATTTTTTTATTCCCTTAATAATGGTTCATAGTAAGAATATGAATTTACCAAAGCATATCCCTCAGGAGTATCACAACCAATAGTGCATCAAGGCCTATTTTTGTGAAATAGTTCTCGTTTGAGTCTATCTCAAAGTAATGTTTTTGTGTTTTACCCTAGATATATCTCTGCCAGAGCCACCTCTACCTACTAATATCCAGACATAGATTTTTTTTCTTGATACACCACTTACTCAATAATCACAAAATTTTAAGGATGTTTTTATTATACTTAGTCTTATCCCTAAGGATTTCAAAAGGGTTTTCTAATCCTAATCCCAAAAATAACTAAACCTATATTCTGATACCAACTATAACAACCCTTCTATTTATTTCACACATAAACATAATTTATTACATAAAATACTCACTTGATACAATATAGAATATCGAGATGTATAGTGTATTTTGTGCTTAAGAACATTACATAACAACTTAGAACATGAAATACACTTCTTTATTGAAAACTTCTTTTACAACACCACACAGATTCCTTCGTACTTAGAATTACATGGGATAACATGAGGAAATGCAAAAAAGGGTGATCTATAATGTAAATACCCAAGATCTATGTACATGAACATTACATTTATTTTGCAGAATACTTAATACATGACACAAACAGATTCCCAAGGACCATATTAGTTTAGTTTCTTTGGAAACACAAGACATAATCATCTAATCATGGTGAAAGATCTTCATCATATCCCATAAAGATCTTCCCTTTTTGTTTTACTACCTAAAACATTTATTTATATCTTGGGGAAAATAAAACATAAAAAGGGTGATCTCAAATTCTCAGTAAGGGTAAACATAGAGAACATTAAACAACCCATAAACATTTGAATGTAAAAACATGAACATAAGGTTTAAACATTAAAATATTGAATCATGAAATAAATCTTGGCAGTACGTAAGGCATAGATCAGAAATGAACATTAATCATGATAGAATAACATTTTCATAAAACATGTACTTTTGGAAAACTAATAAATATATAATATGATTTCCTTAGTATCCAAGGCATTGCTGCCTAGACCATCATAGTAGACATAGTCCATTACTGAACTGGGATTACTTTCCATTCCAGCCATGTATTACTGAACCATATTTACTTGCTATTCCAGTCCTGCATTACTGAACCATATTGACATGTTGTTCTAGTTATGTATATCTTATGAGATATCAATCATTACCCAATTAATTGGAGTGAGATATAGGTCCCACCAATCTCATAATGAAATAATTTTACATGTTCCACAAAACATAAATCATTCATCATATAATAACCCATGAAATAAAATGGGATTCTTAAACATCATTTCATTATAACATAATCCATATAAGACAAATTAAGATCATGAAAATAATTCCATCATAAAAAAATAAAATCAAAGTAATAATTGGGATAGAGACATACCCTATATAATCTTATATGGAAAATAATTTTGATAAAACACATGAACTTAATTCTTGAGGAAAATATCATTTCTTCTTCAATTTTTTTTTTATTTTTTTCAAAATTTCATGAAATTTTAAAAGGAAATAATTTAAATGAAAATAAACTTGAAATAATGTAAATTAATTTTCATAGAAATAATGGGTTATGGAAGTGTAAAAATCAGTTCATTCTGTATAAGTTATAAAAACATTCTTCTCATCAATTTGTGGTAAAAGACAAAAATTACATCGTATGGTAAACAAAATAATGGTTCCTTTCATACCATGTAGTAAAAGTAAAAAATGGGTACAAATGACTCCAAAATTACATAGATGAATAATAAAAATTTTATGAAAACCATTTTAGAAAAATGAACATGTATGATAAATATAACCCCATTAAATACAGATATATAAAGAATCTCAGATAAAAATTAGATTAAAAAACTATCCCTTACCTTAAGTATGTTTTCTTCCGTATTTGTCCGAAACTCTTCTTCCTTCCTTCCAAATTAAATTTTTATAAAAGAGGTTACTTTTATGGAAAGTGATAAAACCATATTACAAGACAACCACATGTTAAACCTCATAAGAGGTTACCAAACTGTTCCAAAAAAACTTTAAAAGTTTTGAATTAAGCACCCTATGTACGCTCCAAGATATTGAAGTTACCTTTGCATCGGGGTTGTCTTTGATGAGATCCTTGAAATCTTCAGCCATCTTATCCCAAGTCTGAATGTATTAATATAGGATTATTTTCTTCTTATTGATTCCACAAGCCAAGATCCGGTCTTTCCTGCTGATCCATCCCGCTTGCTCTTCATTAAGGTCAACTTGTAGGGATATACCGTACATTCTATCAGCTTCCTCCTTTGGAACGTTGACAGTAAAATGATTATCCTCTATCTCTTCCGTAGAATGTAGGAGAAGCTCCAGGTCCACCTCCTCTTTCCTTGTCTCCTCATGTACATCCTCTGATTCCCCTATGTCTCTTGACCGGTTATGATCCTCACGCTTGTCACATTTAGACTCCTCTACCTTGTCATGTAAGGATGTTGGTCAGGCTCCCTAAAGTGTATTCCCTTTCCAGCCGCTCGGGTAGTCATCAGTTTGGGTAGGTATGAGTAATATCTCCGGGTCATGGTCTTCCTTCCTGTATGAACCAAATAGTCCCCAACATCAATTATATTTATATTCCCTTTTGAAATCCTATCATTTGAGGTCCTCTAGAATTTATCCTCTTCTTCCTTCACTGGGGGAGACTGAGGGGTCTCATATGAGTATGCTTCATCAGCATTGGATGGACCCCTATCCTTGGCCTTCCTGTATTTTACCTTGATCCATTCCCCATTAGCCTTGACCCGATCTATACCATGAGTCAATTGCAAAAGAGAGATTTCTCCCCTCCTCAGAGAATCTGGACCAAGAATTCCTATACAATTCCCCTAGGGTCCTTTCTCTCACACTGGGAACGAGATGGAGTGGCCCCCTTTAGCTCCATCCACTTCTCGATTAAATCTAACGGAGGAGTATACAGTATCCACATATGTTTTCTTATTAACAATAACCATTTCCTCACCTTCGCTGACTATACCTGTGGAATCATCTCCTTGCCCACGCCTGAAAACCTGTTGAAGATGACCCAAACGACCACAACAACAACAGAAATCAGTCCAATAATCAAAACTAACCTTATGTTTAATCCAATACTCATTATCAATCTTAATCCACACAAAATCCACTAGTGGTTTGGAAACATCAACCTCCACACATATCCGTGGAGAAATTGGATGACAGAGGGATTGAGAGAAGTCATCAATACAAAGGAACCGACCAACCATATTACCAAGCATTGAAAGTATGGAGGGGTTTTAGAATAGAAGAGGAAGACTGGGGAAGATTACCCAAATTGAAGCCGTCGGAGGATCACGCATCAAATGAAAGTTGTAGGATCATCAGAAGAGGAAGAATTGAGCTTCATTGCAGGTGCATTTGTTGGCCGTCCAGGTGGAGATAAGGTCTTCTTTAGTCGCAAAGCGAATTAGGAGGTGCCAAGGGTCTAGAAGCCCAAAAATTGCATGGTGACTCAAACCCCACGACTCGGAGGTAAAGTGGTCGAAGGCATCAAAGGAAGGGAAATTCTGACCAAAGTGGGCCACCAGAGAGTTTTTATGGAGATCCACAGCATCCGACAACTCCTTACCTGTAACCAAGAGCTTCGGGAGTCCCTCAACCAACGAGGGGAATTTAGGGGTGAGATCGATTGCAGGGAACGAAGGGAGCTCCGCCGGATCTGTGAGAGGAGCAAACAAACCGGAGGAAAACGATCCCGAGCAACCCCTCCCCCTCTCGAGAGGGGGAGGGAAGGGGTCTGATGCCATGCTTAGGCCATGGAAACCCTAGAAGGCGGAGGAGTCTAATCCATTCTCAAACTCACTTCCGAAACTCTTGTATAGTGGGTTTAAACATATTATTAACTTGTAACAGAACTGAAATAATATTTTTGATATCATATATGATTAACTTATGACATTATATTACCCATTAATTTTTCAATTCCATGTTAAATCAATATTTTGGGTAATAATCGTTTTATTTATCGTACGTGTTTTGAATTGTTATTCTTGATATTATTACTTACAACATGATTTACTTACTTCTAAAATGTAAAACCTGATTTATATATTATATATATTTAGTATATATAAATAAATAAATGTATATATATAATATATATTTAAAATAAGTGGAATAAACCATTCATGGAGATGGTAGGCCGTACGTACGCATGATCGTTGTTTTCGTTTCCTTATTAAATTGAATGGATGTAATTAAATGAAACAAACACACACACACACACACACACAAATACAATAGTATTATTATGTCATATATTTCAGGATTATTTATTATATATACTTTATAATCATTCTTGAATGGGTAATGTGAAGAAGGAATCTCATTACGCCGTGGAGACGGTAAGCCGTACGTATGCCCGAGCGATGATATCGTTCCCATAATTATTGAATGGTATTGTAGTGGATGGTATATAATATATAAGAATTAATATAATGATATAATAATAAGATATAGTAATTATTTCTACCATTATACCCATCCACGTATGGTGGTGGTGAAAAACAGATTACACCACGACTTGGAGATGGTAAGCCATACGTACGTAGGCATGGTGATTTTATTTTTTCATAGGATACATAGAAGGTGAAATATGGTTGTTTAATACATATAATAACATATAAGTATATAAGTGATAATTATGTTACTACTTTACAATGAAACTAATAAAGAAGATGAAGCAGAAGAAGAAATAAATTTGAAAGAATCAGTAGAAGAGATTACCTACTCCTTGACGTGCATCCTTAAAATTTTCTCTTAGGGAACTAGAGTTGGTATTTTGAGAAGACCATAAATTATAGAATATAAATAGGGAAGTTTAGAAGAGTAATGTGTAGTTTTTGGTTGATCTTAGAGGATGAAACTGGAGTGAAGAGGAGAGGGAGGATGTGCCCATTTATAAGAGATGAGTGGGGCACTTTAGGAAATTCATAAAATATTAATTTATTATAAATTTGATTTCGATTTAAAATGTTCCAAAAAATATTTAATGAAAATATAAGATGAATTTTGTTCTAATAACCATCATTAAATAATTTGTGAAAAGTTTTGAATATTGTTTTATCCTTATCTTTTTGGTTGAACCCTTATTTTACCCTTTTTAATCTTACCGTGATGTCATGTTATTTACACATAATGGGTTAATGTAATTACCATATCATGTCAGATAACCCAAAAAAATTTATTTATGAAATATTAGGACTTATAATAATTTTGTTTTCTGAATATTAGTTTTTTTGGAATTTAATATCATTTAATAAATTATTTCATGATTTAAGTTATGAATTATGTCAATTTTGGACAGTATTCATACCCGACTTTTTTTAAAAAAATGATTAAAAACACGATTCCTTAACACCTAATGAATTAAATCAAATATAATATGTAAATATCATACAAAAAATTCACGGATGACCTAAAAAAACAAAATTACATTTATTTTAACATTTATAATATCTTTTATTTTAATCCTTTATTAATGAAGCAATCACTACATCATCACTGAATCATTATTAAACCAATTAATTTAATTTATAAAGCTTATTTATAAAATACCATGATGTTGGAAATATTTTTGGTTTTCTAATGACTATTTATAGACATAGATATAAGTTATATAACAATATATTAAAATCGATTTACAAAAATATATATGTTTAGGTTATAATTATCTTTACTTTAATTTAATTCTTATAAAATGTCATTTTCACATCCATGTGAATCCATGGGTTCCCCAAATTGACCCTTGGATGCTCATGGTCAGAAATATCTCATATATTAACATTAGAAATTTTTTTAGGGTAGTTTTAAATTATTATAATATTATTTTTTACCCATATTTACCAGATTTACCCTTAAACCATGGAAAATAAAATATTTACTGAAGTTATTATTTATAATGAACAAAACTAAAATGTACCTATTTATAAAATTTTAACCTATGGATTCAAAATTTGGAATCCATTTTTCCAAATTCAAAACAATGAAGCCGTAGTAATTAATTTATAATTAATTCCCATTGTCAAAACCAAAAAGCTGGGTTTTAAGAAGTAATAAATATCAAAAGATTGAGATGTGTTTATGTCCAAATTAAAAGTTAAATTACTTCAATGACCAAAATTGGCTTAAATTATAAAAATATTATCCATTTATTCATTATAACCAATTAAAAGTACAATCTAACTACATAAATAAATTAGATTAAAAAGTTGTTTTGAATTTAAGTAAAATATTTTTCACTATTAATAAAAATATGAATTTTAACAGAAAAATACCAAAATATCATCCAAAGTAATTTTTCATGTTCCTTTTCTAATTAATAAATTTATTTTATCAAATTTAACATATAAAAGTGACAAAAAATTGATTTAAAATGGGTGTGCCATCAAAAGTATGTAAAACAATATTTTTTGAAAAATACTTCCTTTATCCGAAAAAATGATTTTGTTCTCATATAATTTTCTATAAAATGTGTATTATTAATGATAATGTTATATAAAATTCAAAATTTGGTTAATACTATTCATTACATCTAGTTTATATTCCATTAAATAATAATATTTTAATAAGATTACACTATTTAGTAAAACTCTGTATTTCGTAGAACACAAACTATTGAGAAAGGTCGCTCTTGAATGTAACACAATCCAAGTCAGTGTTTCATGTATTAAAATACTCTTTTTGTGCTTCTTATAACATAATCCAAACATAGATTTTTTATACATCGAAAAAAATATTGAATCAATGTTGCGAGAAAAGTATTCTATCGAAAGAACTTAAAATTGTGTGTAACACATGCCATGAAAAGTGTTGTGTATAATGAAAGATAATAGGGTGTTGAATATAGAAGAAGCTAATATTGGTGTATCATACAAAACAAAACAAAAAATAAATTAAAAATAATCTATCTCATAAAATATCATGGTGTTACATTCTACCCCCCTTAAAATGAATTTCTCCCTTGAAATTCGTCAGGGTTTTAAATGGTTTTATACTTCAATATTTCTTTCATTGAAACCCACATCATAAAAAGGAATACAAAAAATTCATTTTAAAAAGGAAATATAGAAATATAACTGTTACCCGAATTAACTCAACACTGGGTTTCTATATAGGAGAACACACGTGGGAAGTGAAAACATGGATATGGAAGAGAAATCTAGCCATCAATTTTGATGGATAGTGATAGAGAATAAGGTTTGGAGAAAGATAACTACTATAAAGCCATAAATCTATGAAGATTTAAGGGACCAACTAATTCATTGGATAATAAGTTAGTAGGATAACATTTTTGGTTTCCAATATACTTTTTCTAACTTTGAAAAAATTTTTTGAATGAGAAGAAATAATTACTTGATTTCAGTACAATTAATCGTTCCCTGGAAAATTTATACTTAAACTTTTCTTATAGAAATGAAGTTGAATTTTTCATTCTTGAAGTGTTATCAAATCATCCTATATAATGATAGGTCATTACATCTGTCTCAACAAAAAGGTTAGAACATGTTATCAAATATGCATAAGTCCACCTATAGTTAGACAATACATTAATCTATCAAACTTAAACCATAATATAACTTATAATATCCATAAATGGATAACATTATAATCCTTCCAAAAATTTAAAATATAAATCTTTAGAAGGAGGTGAACTAAATTGAATTAACATTTTCCACCCATATCTCATTTGGAAGTTCTTGGTTGTCACATTACAAACATGTGAATACCTTAATCATGGATTATATTTAAACATGATAATAAAATGATTTTCCATACAACCTTAATAAAAACATTAATTTTATCAAAATTAACTCTTTCCACACACCAAAAATACCAAAAATCCAAACCAAAACATCACTTTGTCCCTATATCAGTCATTAGCTGATTAATATTATGAAACATCTCATTATCTCCTTGTCCCTTCATTATTTCATTTGATACCGAGTTAGTTAATTTTTTATGATTATAGATTATATGCATAATCTTTTCAATTTACATTATGTATTTTACAAGTTTAGAATTATGCAATGTAATTTATAAATAAACCTAGTGTATGCCATTATTTAGAAATGGTGCATAGTAGAAGGATTGAGAACTCCAACAATATGCATGATCCAAAGAGTAAGAAGGATAATATATTTCATGGTATTGAGAAAAAATTTATAAGGTAAATACTCTCCCATGTATTTTAATACATTGGTATGATTATTTTAATACATTGGCACGATTACAAGGAATCAAGTCCCGAAGGACTGATCATTTTTGTAGTCTTGGAGAATAGATTACATACATGATCATTACATTACACATTCAAACATAAAACAACATAAATAATCCATTGATAAAACCATTATTCCCCTATATTGACCCTGTATATCAAACATAATACATGTCTTGGAATCCTGGGAAAACAAATCATAAGAAAGGGGTGAGCTCAGATTCTCAGTAAGGGTAAATAATTTAGCAGAAGATAGAAAATTTCAAGGAAAGATGTGTAATAAAAACAACAACCTTTTAAACATAATCATAACATAATATGGAGAAAATAAATAAAACATTACCATATAAACATGAATATGGATATTATACTAGTCTAATAATCACATGTAATAATTAATTTCATAATGAGGGAATGCCTAACGCCAGACATCATTACAACATAGTCAAGGCCTCATGCCAAGACTAAAAATAATTTTTTATCAAGGAATTGTTCCAAGACAATAGTTTGTCTCATGAGACCTACCGATGCATTAAGGAGCTATAGTGGGCTCCACCCGTCACTTACTAAGTCCACTGCATTCCTCATATGAAAATGCTGAAACATAACATAAACATTCATATTAAAACTAGCATACAAAATGTAAATAATGCAGCCATAATCCATGAATGGTATAAAAATATCACATAAATAGTAAAACATATCATAAATCATTCAATATAATATGGAAGATTTTATTATAATAAATCAACCTCAATCAAGAATAATATCCAGTAAAGGATTTTGCTATAGTTGAAAATGATCAGTAAAACTCTTTGAGTGAAATAATCATTTTTCATGAAATCATTTAAAAGTCACACAATTTATAAAGAATTACATTTAAAATATATTTTTGATTCAATGTTCCCCATACAACTTTGAATCTTTTTAATGTAATTATCATTTTAAAACATTCATGTCCATATAAATAAATCATTAAAACCATTTTGAAAACATAGACATTAATGTGAATGATTTAGAAGAATAAATATTTAAAACATTTAAAATGATTTTTTAGTTAAAGATTTACATAAAAAGAATCGTTTTTAAAACTCTTTTATGAAACATGGACATGGATGATAAATATGTCCATGTAAAAACATACACATAAACAATATCGTATAATAATGAGATTGAGGAATTAACCCTTACCTTGCACTTTCATTTGGTCAAGGGTACGTTTAACCTCCTGTATAGTGACCATAGTATGTTATTAAATTATAACAGAACCATATTCATATTTATTATATCATACATGATTCATTTATGACTTTATAATACCCATTTAATAATTATTTCCATGTTAAATTATCATTTCGGGTAATAATGTATTTCTTTATCGTACATGTTTTAACCTGTTATTCTTGATCGTATGATTTAGATCATGATTTAAATAATTCCAGAATATAAAAAATTATTTATATGAAATATATATTTAGAATATAAATATGTAAAATAGACAGATATATGAAATGGAAAACACCATTTATGGAGACGGTAGGCCGTACGTATGCATAAATGATGTTGCAATTTTCATATCATATTGAATGGAAGTAAGTGAATAAGATATATGTAAGTATATATATATCTGGTAGAATTATTATGTCATACATTACATACTTATTATTAATATATATTTTTATAATCATCATTGAATGGTGAACCTGAAAATGAATCTCATTGTGTCATTGAGACGGTAAGCCGTATGTACACACGAGTGACGATATCATTTCCTTAATGATTAAACGACATGGAATTGGATGGTATATTAATTTTATAGAGAAATTTTCATTTAATTTTCATTATTTATATACATATTACTCATCATTATATCCATCCAAATAATATAGTGTTGAATAACAAATTACACCCTAACGTGGAGATGGTAAGCCGTACGTACGCACACATGGTGACATTATCATTCATAGGATGAATTTAATAATGATTATTTTTGTACCATATTTATAATAAAATCAAAGTATTTAGAAGGTACTGGAGTTATTATTTTGTTATGGAAATAACAAAGAATGAGAAAGTGGAAGATGAAAAGAACTTTGGAAGAGGTTATAAAATAATTACCTATTCTTTGGGTGTTTCCTTTTGATTTGAAAGAAAGGTCTCCATAGATTGGATTTATGCTCAAGGTAAGGCATCTAGGTTGAAGTGATGGATGTTGAGAGGTTATTTAGGTAGGGTTTGGACAAGCCAAATGGCTTTGGAGGTGTTATTTTGAGATAAGGTGAAGTACCATTTTATAAGAGATGTGAGGGTCACTTTAGGAAAAGTGTAAAATATTATTTTATTATAAAATAATTTTCGATTTCTAATGGATCCAAATTAATTTATTTAGAATATAAGGTGGGGATGGGTCAAAATAATCTCAACTAATAGGTTTTAGACAAGTTTAGGTCACCATATTAACACTATCTTTTAGATTTAACTCTTAGTTAAATAGTTTAACTTTTACCATGTCCTCTTGTATTATTATAATAGATGGTTAATAAACTTACTATAAAAATCAAAGGGAACCCACAGTTGTTCATTATTGATGTATCTAACCTTATCTAAGTCTTTTGTCCAAACATCCTATTTTTAGAAATATTATATCAATGAATTATATAGTATTTGTTTTAAAAACTCAATTATGTCAATTTTCTCACTATTTGGTATTTTGTTTTTGTTAAAGTCATAAAAACTTTATAACTTCAAAAAAACTTCATTTAATCAACCCTAACATGTCATATTAACCTATAAATTCTTGTATGGAATCAAAATACTCAATTTAAATTTATTTTTATATTTATAATATCAATTATTTTAGTCTTTCATTGATAATGTAATTACTACATCATCATAGTCTCATAAATAAATTGAATTATATAACCTTTAAAAATTATAAATAAAATACCATTATATAGGAAATATTTTTCTATTTCTAATGAATATTTATAGTTGTATTTATCTTTTGAATAACCCTATATTAATAATGGTTTAGTTATTAAACATTGAATTTAACACTTTTAACTCTTCTTTAAATAAAATAATAATAAATATCCTAATCTAATCTAAGTGGACCAATAGGATGATATTTCATTCCTAAGTATTATTTTAGTCTAAATACACTTATCCAATAGAATTAGAACAAGTGTTAGGGTAATTATAATATCATTTTGACCCTTTAATTACCATATTTACTTTTAACCGTTGTAAATAAAAGTCAAAAGTTACTATTCAACAAAAATTATTTTAATCTTATTAAACTAAATTTCACTTTATGATATCAACTATATCTCTCGGAGTTTTGAAATTCAATTCACAGAAGTGGTAAAATTAATTTTATGCAAATTTGCAAATGTGTCTAGAAGGTGGGTAAAAGACGTTAAAAAGTTCAATAAAATTTTATACATCTAATTTTATTATAAAATGAATCCAATTAATTAAATTGAGATTATATAGGTATTATATATCTATATTTACTTAATATAAATTTAAATAAAATAAATAATTATTTTAATAAATAGTCGGTTTTAAACAATAACATAGTGTTTTTTACTATTCATCAAAAAATGAATGATTTCAGAAAAATACTAAAAATATACCCTAAGATAAATTTGATATTATTAATTCAAAAATAAATTATATTTTATAAAATTCAAAAGATATAATTTTCATTAATTAATTTAATATTAATTTTCGTTGTCAGAACCCAAAAGTGGGTTTTTAAAAAGTAAAAACTATCAAAAGATTGACATGTGTTTATGTCAAATTTAAATGTAAAATTATTTATAATGACATAAATTGTATTAAATTATAAAAATTTAATCTAATTATACTTCCAAACCATTAAAATTCATAATTTAAGGCTATAAATTATTTTGATTAAAAATGTAGCTTTCAATTAAAATTTAGTATTTTTCATTATTCATCAAAATATGAAATTTATCAAAAAAGTACCAAAAATTTATACAATATAAATTTTTATGTCCCTATTAAAAATAATAATTTAATTACATTAAATTTAATATATAGAAGTGTCAAACATTGATTTTTAAAAGGGTTATCCATTAAAAGGCGATAAAATTACATTTTTTGAAAAATAATTATTTTATCTAAAAAAATGAAGTTGTTATTTTATTATATATAAGAAACACATAATATGGATTATAAAATTATATCAAGTATATAAAAATCAAAATTTAGTTAATAATATTCATAACCGCCTTTTGAACGACTAGTTTAGTAAGTCGTCGTGCGCTTGAACTCGGTGTTGCGTGTAACACAAGTTATTGAATTACTTTGAAGAGATAAAGTACTATGAAATCATGGGGTGTTACATTCTCCCCTACTTCAATAAATTTAATCCTATAAATTTGAAATCATTCTTCAAAAATAATAGGTTAAAAATAGGAAATTACCTTTGTGGAAAACCCACATCTGAAATTGGGTAATTTTTTTTGTCTTAATAAGAGGGAAAGGGAAATGAAAAAGTCCAGACAAAATTATGATCTCAATTAGAAGAAAAGTAGTGGAAATTATAGACACATAAATGGAGAAAAAACGTAAATATTTATAGGGAGTGATTGAGGTCATCAATCACAAACAAGTGTAAAATTGAGGGCCTCAAAGGCATCAATTTATAAAGATTTAAAATATCATCGGTTCAACAAAACATAAGGTATTTGGATAACACATTTTTGGTTTTAATATACCTTCCCTAAATTTTATGAATTAATTTATTCATAGAATAAGAGGAAAAAATATACTTCACAAGTAGAGTTTCATCCTTCAACTAATTCCTACCATAAACTCAACTTTCACTCCAAAAGATAATAGAGTTCAAAAATATTCTATTTATCCTAATCGTATAGGGTTAAAAACTAATGAATTTATAATTCAATTTTCATACTATTTAAAAAAACTATACTATACAAACCAGGACATCATGTAGGCGAGTGGTAGTTAATGCACCCTTATCACCCTTCGGTTGTAGGTTCAAGTCTCGCAGCCTTGCCGGATGCAACGGGTTGTCGCCCGACCTCTGAGTTGTCCCTTTTATAACAATCAAAAAATAATATTAAGAAATGATTTAACCTTAATAATAGTATCCAATGTCAAACTTGATCTATTATAACCTTTATTCTTATCCAAAATACTACTATCCAAAATCACAGTCCAAGATTTATAATGAAGGTAAACACAATGAAGATCCTTTTTTCCATGTAATAACATTTGAATACCTTCATCATGTAATATTTTAAAACACGGTAAGACCATGAATTTCCATAAACCCTTATTGATTACATTCAGGCACCCTTATTCCTTATAGAATGCTGGATATACTCCTTATATCTAAAAATGTTGTAAACCCCAACAATAATGGAATAAACAAACTATTAGTTAGTTTCAAAGTAGTCAAGAATATCGAATATAATTTAACAAAATCAATCATATCTTATGAGAACCATATTTACATTTATCTTTCTTTCAACCATGTATTTTCCAAAAAGTTTAACTTGCTATTGAGTCACTTTTATTAGAACCATATAATATCAAATCCTTAATGAAATAGTAATGCAGTACAATCCTTATTTATTTCCATAATTCATATAACCAGTACATCATTGATACAACAATCGAATGTAATAATTCTTCAATAAAAACATAAAAAGTCTAGTCATTCCTCTTCATATGTGGTAGTATAATAACTTGATTATTATCCAATAGCATCATTTGGGGAATACTCTGATGATTTGGACATTGATTCACGTAGTGTCCCAACTCCTTGCAGATAAAGCATTATACAATGGAAACCTTTTTATTACTTTTTCAATCACGTACTTTGGGTCCATTTTCTCCACACTTTTGACAAACTCACATTCCATTATATAATTTACCAAGGTGATTCCTTCCATAATTATCACATATTGGAAAATCCTTCTTTCCCCTCTTCCCTTTATCCATCTTTCTCTCTACCATCCGTTTCTTCTCTTTCTTCCCTTCAAAGCCATAAGACTCAAAGAATTATTTACTTATATTATTAACAGATGATATTATTTCTTCATATGATTAGAATACATGGGAGAGTATTTAACTTCTAAATGTCTAATTCATACCACGAAAGATATGATCATTCTTACTCTTTGGATCATGCGTATTGCTGGAGTTCTCATTCCTTCTACTGGGCACCATTTCTAAATAATGGCATACACTATGTTAGTTTATAAATCACAATGCATAATTCCAAACATGTAAAATACCTAACGTAAATTGAAAAGATTATGAATATAATATGTAATCATAAAAGATGATTTATTTACTCCTAAATCCTTCATAATGGATTGTAATGAAAACGCGAATTATTCTAAGCATATCCCCCGGGAGTGCCGTAACCAAGAGTGTATCAAGGCCCTTTATTGTATACCAGGATACCTCGGGTCAAGCAGGAAAATCCTTGTTGGGGTTTTCACTCCTAGGTACATATGTGCCAGAGTTGGATCTACCTGCTCGTATCCATACAGGGATGTATTGTTTGGAAAATACACAAAATCTCTACATTACTAAACTTCTAGGAAGTTCTTCTATAATAATCCTCAAAGTCTATCTTAGTGTAATGTTTTATAATCAGATTTTTTCTAAATCTAGTTACCAAGGTTTGTAATAATCTTCCTCTAATACAACTGTAATGCCCCGAACTCATAAGCCCAGAGCCAGTGCATTATTTTAATACATTGGCATGATTATAAGGAATCAATTCTCGAAGGAACGATCGGTTTAGTAGTCATGGAAACTAGATTACATACATGATCATTACATTAAACATTCAAACATAAAACACAACATAAATAATCCATTTATAACTCCATTATTCCCCTAGCTTAACCCTACATATCAAACATAATACCCTTCTTGGAATCGAGGGAAAACAAAACATAAGAAAGGGGTGAGCTCAGATTCTCAGTAAGGGTAAATAATTTAGAAGATGATATAAAACTATAAGGAAAGATGTTTAATAAAAACAACAATCTTTTAAACATAAAAATAGCATAATATGTAGAAAATAAATCAATCATTACCATATAAACATGCACATAGATATTCTACTAGTCGAATAATCACATGTAATAATTAATTTCATAATGAGGGAATGACTAACGCCGAACATCATTACCACATAGTCAAAGCCTCGTGCCAAGAGTGAAAATTAAATTTTTGTCAATACCTTGTACCAAGAAAATAGTTTGTCTCATGAGACGTACCGATGCATTGAGGAGCTATTGCGAGCTCCACCCGTCACTTACTAAGTCCACTCCATTCCTCATATGAAAATTTTGAAACATAACAAAAACATTCATATTAAAACTAGCATAAGAAATGTAAATACTTTAGCCATAAACCATGAATGGTATAAAAATATCACATCCATAGTAAAACATATCATAAATCATTAAATATAATATGGAAGATTTTTTTATAATAAATCAACCTCAATCAAGAATAATATCCAGTAAAGGATGTTGATATAGTTGAAATTTATCAATAAAACTCTTTGAGTGAAATACCAATTTTTCATGAAATCATTTAAAAGTCACACAATTTTATAGGAATAAATTTAAAAAATATTTTTTAATCAAAGTTTACCATAACAATTTTAAACTTTTTAACGTAATTAGAATTTTAAAACATTCATGTCTATACAAATAAATCCCTAAAACCATTTTGAAATCATGGACATTAATTTGAATGATTTAGAAGAATAAATATTTAAAACATTTAATATGATGTTTTAGTTAAAGAGTTACTTAAAAAAGATCAATTTTAAAACTGTTTTATGAAACATGGATATGGATAATAAATATGTTCAGGTAAAAACATACACATAAACAATATTGGATAATAATGATATTGATGAATTAACCATTACCTTGCACTTTCTTTTGTTAGATGGTACATTTAACCTTCTGTATAGTGACCATAGTGTGTTATTAAATTGTACCAGAACCATATTATTATTTATTATATCATAAATGATTCATTTATGACTTTATACTGCCCATTTAATAATTATTTCCATGTTTAATTAAAATTTCGAGTAATAATGGATTTTTTTATCGTACGTGTTTTAACTTGTTATTCTTGATCGTATGATTTAGATTATGATTTAAATAATTCCATAATATAAAACATGATTTATATATAATATATATTTAGAATATAAATATGTATAATTTATATATATATGAAATGGAAAACACCGTTTATGGAGATGGTAGGCTGTACGTACGCATAAACGCTGTTTCCGTTTTAATATCGTATTGAGCGAAAGTAAGTGAATAAGATATATGTAAGTATATACATATATATATATAAATAAATAAATATATATATATAGTAACATTATTATGTCATATATTACATACTTATTAATAATATATATTTTTTATAATCATCGTTGAATGGTGAACCTGGAAATGAATCTCATCACGTCATGGATATGGTAAGCCGTACGTACACACGAGTGACGATATAATTTCCATAATGATTAAAAGGCATGGAATTGAATGGTATATTTATTATACAGGGAAATTATCATGTTATTTTCATTATTTATATACATATTACTCATCACTATATCCATCCAAATTACATAGTGTTAAACAACAAATTACGCCACGACGTGGAGACGGTAAGCTATATGTACGCACACATGGTGACATTATCATTCATAGGATGGATAGAATAATTATTATTGTTGTAAAATATTTATAATAACATCACAGTATTTAGAATGTACTACATTTATTATTTTGGTATGGAAATAACAAAGAAATAGAAAGTGGGAGATGAAAAGAACCTTGAAAGAGGTGATAAAATAATTACCTCTTATTTGGGTGTTTCCTTTTGATTTAAACAAAAGGGCTCCTTAGGTTGGATTTATGCTCAAGGAAAGGCCTATAGGATAATGTTAAGGAAGTTTTTAGGTGATTTAGGTAGGGTTTAGCCTATCCAAATGGCTTTGGAGGTGTTATTTTGAGAGAATGGGAAGTACCCTTTTATAAGAGATGTGAGGGTCACTTTATGAAAAGTTTAAAATATTATTTTATTATAAAATAATTTTATGTTACTAATGGATCAAAATTTATTTATTTCAATGATAAGGTGGGTATGGGTCGAAATATTTTCAACCAATTTGTTTTAGACAAGTTTAATTCACCATATTAACCTTATCTTTTAGAGTTAACACTTAGTTAAATAGTTTAACTTTTACCATTTCCTCTTGTGTTATTATAATAGATGGTTAATAAACTTACTATAAAAATACAAGAGAAAATTAAGATGTTCATTATTGATATATATAACCTTATATAAGTCCTTAATCTAAATCTAAAATTATTAAAAACATTATATCAATTAATAATATAGTATTTTTTTAAAACCCATTTATGTCAATTTTGATACTATTTGGTATTTTGTTTTTGTTAGTCATAACGACCTTATCACTTAAAAAAAATATTTAATCCACCCTAAAATGTTATATTATTCTATAAATTCGTGAATGTAATTAAAATCCTCAATTAACATTTATTTTTATATTTATTATATCAATTACATTAATCTTTTATTGATAAAGTAGTTACTGCATCATCCTTATAACATCAGTAAATTGAATTATATAATCTAAAATAATTATAAATAAAATACCATTATGTTGGAAATATTTTTATATTTCTAATGAATATTTATAGTAGAATTTATATTATGAAAAACTCTATATTTAAAATTGTTTAGTTATTAAACTTTGAATTTAACACTTCTAACTCTTATTTAAATAAAATAATATTAAATGTAATAATCTAATAAATGTGAACCAAAAGGATCATATTTTATTCTTAAGGTTTATTTTGGTCTAAATAAACTTATAAAATAGAATTAAGACACGTGTTAGTGTAATTAAAATACCATATTGACCCTTTAATTACCCTATTTACTATTAACCGTGGTAAATAAAAGTCAAAAGTTATTATTCACCATTTTTTTTCATTTTATTAAACCAAATTTTATGTAGTTATTTCAACCGTGTCTCTAATATTTTTGAAATTAAATTCACAGAATAGGTAAAATTACATTTTATGCAAATTTTCAAATATGCAAAGAAGGTGGGTAAAAGACGTTAAAAAGTTCAATAAAATTTTATACATCTAATTTTATTATAAAATGTCTCCAATGAATTACATTAAACTTATATAGGTATTATATATCTATTTTGAATTAACATAAATCTAAATAAAAAAAATTATTTAAATAAAAAGTTGGTTTAACAACAACAAAGTGTTTTTCACTATTCATAAAAAATTGAATGTTTTTAGAAAAATACCAAAAAATTCACCCTAAGATAATTTTTATATTCCAAATTAAAAAAATAATTCTCTTTAATCAAATTCAAAACATATAATTTTCAGTAATTAATTTAAAATTAATTCTAGTTTTAAAAACCAAAAAGCAGGTTTTTAAAAAGTAAAATATATCAAAAGATTGACATGTGTTTATGTCAAATTTAAATGTGAAATTACATATAATGACCTAAATTGCATTAAATGATAAAAAATAATCTAATTATACTTCTAAACTATTCAAATGTATTATTTAACACTATAAATTATTTCTATTAAAAAAGTTGTTTTCAATTGAAATTTAGTTTTTTCACTATTCGGAAAAATTTTAAAGTTATCATAAAAGTCACAAAAATTTATCCAAACTAAATTTTTATGTCCCACTTCTAGAGAAGAATTTCATTTAATTAAATTTAATATATAAAATTGTCAAACATTGGTTTTAAAAATGGTTCTCCATTAAAAGGCGGTAAAATTTCATTTTTCAAAAAATAATTATTTTATCTAAAAAAATGAATTTGTTCTTATATTATGTCTAAAAACACATAATATGGATTCTAAAATTATATCGAGTATATAAAATTCCAAATTCAGTTAATACTATTCATAACCGCCTTTTGAACGGCTAGTTTAGTAAGTCGTGGTGCACTTAAACTCAGTATTGCGTGTAGCGCATGTTATTGAATTACGTTGAAGAGATAACAAACTATGAAATCTTGGGGTGTTACAATCTCCCCTCCTTCAATAAATTGTTTCCTCACAATTTGAAATTGTTCTTAAAAAATAAAAGGTTAAAAATAGAAAAATACCTTTAAGGAAAACCCATACCGGAAATTGGGTTAACAAAATTTACTCTTAATAAGAGGGAAAGGTGTATCAAAAAGTCACCACAAAATTATGATCCTTATTAGGAGAACATTGGTGAAAATTAGAGACACACAGGAAAAATGTAAATATTTATAGGGAGTGATTGATGTCATCAATAAGAAACAAGTGTAAAATTGAGGGCCTCAAAGCCATCAATCTATGATGATTTAAAATATCATTAGTTCAACAAAACATAAGGTATTAGGATAACACATTTTTGGTTTTAGTATCTCTTCCCTAAATTTTAAGAAATATTTTATTTATAGAGTAAGAGGAAAAAATATACTTGACATGTAGAGTTTCATCCTTCATCTAATTCCTACCACAATCTCAACTTTCACTCCAAAAGATAATAGAATTTAAAAATATTCTATTTATCCTAATTGTATAGGGTTTCCAAAATAATGAATTTATAATTAATTTGTTAGAATATTTAAAAAAAACTATATTATACAAACTGGGACATCATGTAGGCCAGTAGTAGGTGATGCAACCTTGTCGCCCTTCAGTTGCGGGTTCAAGTCTCGCGACCTTGCCCGACATGATGGGTTGTCACCCGACATCCAGGTTATCCTTTTTATGAAAATTAAAAAATAATCTTAAGAAATGATTTAACCTTAACAACAGTATCCAATTTCAAACATAATTCATTCTAACCTTTAAACTTATCCAAAATTCTTCTGCCCAAACTCACAGTCAAAAATTTATAATGAAGGTAACCATAATGAAGATCCTTTTTTACACACAATAACATGTGAATACCTTCATTATGTAATATTTTAAAATATGGTAACATCTTTAATTACTATAAAACCTTATTGATTACATTCACGCACCCTTGTTTCTTATAGAATACTTGATATACTCCTTATATCAAAAAATGTGGTAGAATCCAACAATAATGTAATAAATAAACAATTAATTAGATTCAAAGTAGTCAAGAATATCGAATATAATTTATCCAAATCAATCATTTCTTATCAGAACCATATTAAAGTTTATCTTTCCTTCAACCATTTATTTTCCAAAAAGTTTAACTTGCTATTGAGTCACTTTTCTTAGAACCATATAATATCAAATCCTCAATGAAATAGTTATGCAGTACAATCCTTATTTATTTCCATAATTCATATAACTAGTACATCATTGATACAATACTCAAATGAAATAATTCATTAATAACAACATAAGAACACTAGTCATTCCTTTTCATCTGTGGTCGTATCATAACTTGATTATTATCCAATAGCATCATTTGGGGCATACTCTAATGATTTGGATATTGATTCGAGTAGTTTCCAAACTTCATGCAGATGAAGCATTATACATTTGAAACCTTTTTCTTACCTTTTAAATCACGTACATGGTGTCCGTTTTCTCCACACTTATGAAAAACTACCATTCCCTTCAAGAATTTTCCAAGGTGATTCTTTGCATAGTTATCACATATGGGAAAATCTCTCTTTCCCCTCTTCCCTTTATACATCTTTCTCTCTACCATTCTTTTCTTCTTTTTCTTCTCTTTAAATCCATAGGACTCAGAGAATGATTTACTTATCTTGTTAACACATGATACTATTTCATCATATGATGAGAATACACGGGAGACTATTTTCCTTCCAAATGTTGGCTTAATTCCACGAAAGATATGATCATTCTTACTCATTGGATCATACGTATGGTTAGAGTTCTCATTACTTCTAATGGTAACCGTTTCTAAACAATGACATACACTAGGTTAGTTTATGAATCACAATCCAAAATTCCAAACTTGTAAAATATCAAACCTAAATTGAAAAGATTATGAATATAATATATAATCATAAAAAATGTTTTATTTGAGGAAGTATTTAATCCCAAATCCTTCATAATGGCTTGTAAAGAAAATGTGAACTATCGTAAGAATATCCCACAGGAGTGTCGTAAACAAGAGTGCAGCAATGCCCTTTATCATATACCAGGATACCCTAGGTCAAGCCCGAAACTCATTAACGGGGTTTTCACTCCTAGGTACATCTGTGCCAGAGCTGCCTCTACCATCTAATATCCAGATAGAGATGTATTGTTTGGAAAATACACAAAATCTTTATATTACCAAAATTATTGGAAGTTCTTCTATACTAATCCTCAAATTCTATCTTAGTGTAATGTTCTATAATCAGATTGTTTTTAAATCTAGTTTCTAAAGTTTTAAATAATCTTCCTTTGATACCAACCGTAATGCCCTGACCTCATAAGCCCAGAACTGGTACATTATTTTAATACATTGGCATGATTACAAGGATTCATGTCTCGAAGGACCGATCAATTTAGTAGTATTGGAAAATAGATTTCATACATGATCGTTACCTTACACAAATAAACATAAATCAAAACATAAATAATCTATTGAGATCTCAATTATTCCCCTAGAATAACCCTATATATCAAACATAATACACTTCTTGGAATCCTGGGAAAATAAAACATAAGAAAGGGGTGAGCTTAGATACCCAGTAAGGGGAAATAATTGAGTGGAAGCTATAAAATTCTAACGCAAGATGTGTAATAAAAACAACAACCATTTAAACATAAACATACCATAATATGGTGAAAAATAAATCAAACATTACCATATAAACATGCACATGGATATTCTAATAGTAGAATAATCACATGTAATAATTAATTTCATAACGAGGGAATGCCTAACACCGGATATAATTACCACATAATCAAGGTCTCCCACTAAGAATAAAAATAAAATTTTTGTCAAAGCCTTATTATAAGACACTAGATTGTCTCATGAGACATACCGATGCATCGGGGAGCTATAGTAGGCTCCTCCTGTTACTTACGAAGTCTACTGCATTCCTCATATGAAAATGTTGAAATATAACATAAACATTCATATTAAAACAAGTATACGAAATGTCAATACTTCAGCCATAAACCATGAATGGATTAAAAATATCACATCCACAGTAAAAAATATCATAAATCATTCAATACAATATGGAAGATTTTATTATAATAAATCAACCTCAATCAAGAATAATATCTAGTAAAAGATGTTGATATAGTTGAAAATGATCAGTAAAAATCATTGAGTGAAATACCCCTTTTTCATGAAATCATTTAAAATTCACACAATTTATAAAGGAATACATTTAAAGGATATTTTTGAATCAAAGTTTCCCATACCACTGTAAATCTTTTTAATGGAATTTACATTTTAAAGCATTCATGTCCATATAAATAAATCCTTAAAACCATTTTGAAAACATGAACATTAATGAGAATGATTTAGAAGAATAAATATTTAAAAAATTTAAAATGATGTTTTAGTTAAAGAGTACCTTAAAAAGAATCATTTTGAAAACTCTTTTATGAAACATGGACATGGATAATAAATATGTCCAAGTAAAAACATACACATAAACAATCTCGGATAATAATGCGATTAAGGAATTAACCCTTACCTTGCATTTTACTTTGACTGAGGGTACATTTAAACTCATGTATAGTGACCACAGTATGTTATTAAATTATACCAAAAACATATTCATATTTATTATATCATAAATTATTCATTTATTACATTATAATACCCATTTAATAATGATTTCCATGTTAAATTATCATTTTGTGTAATAATGACTTTCTTTATCGTACATGTTTTAACTAGTTATTCTTGATCGTATCATTTAGATCATGATTTAAATTATTTCAAAATATAAAACATGATTTATATATAATATATATTTAGAATATAAATATGTATAATATACAGATATATGAAATGGAAAACAACGTTTATGGAGACAATATGCCATACGTACGCATAAACGTTGTTTCCATTTTCATATCGTATTGACCGGAATTAAGTGAATAAGATATATGTAAGTACATACATACATACATAAATATATATCCAATAGAATTATTATGTAATATATTACATGCTTATTAATAATATATATATATATTTAATCATCGTTGAATAGTGAACTTAGAAATGAATCTAATCACATCATGGAGATGGTATGTCGTACGTACACACGAGTGACAATATCATTTCCTTAATGATTAAAAGGTTTGGAATTGGATGGTATATTAGTTTTATAAGGAAATTATAATGTTATTTTCATTATTTTTATACATATTACTCATCATTATATCCATACAAATAACATAGTGTTTAATAAAAAATTACACCACGACGTGGAGATGGTAAGCCATACGTAGGCACACATGGTAACATTATCATTAATAAGATGGATAGAATAATAAGTATGGTTGTAACATATTTATAATAACATCACAGAATTTATAAGGTACTATATTTATTATTTTGGTATGGAAATAACAAATAAAGATAAAGTGGAAGAAGAAAAGAACGATGAAAGTGGTGATAAAATAATTACCTCTTCTTTGGGTTTTTCATTTTGATTTGAACAAAAGGGATCCTTAGGTTGGATTTATGCTCAAGGGAAGGCCTTTAGGTTGAATTAAGGGAATTTGGGAGGATACTTGGGTAGGTTTTGGCTAAGCCAAATGGATTTGGAGTTTTTATTTTGAGAGAAGGGGAAGTACCCTTTTATAAGAGAGGTGAGGGTCACTTTAGGAAAAGTTTAAAATAATATTTTATTATAAAATAATTTTCGTTTTTTAATGGCTCCAAATTAATTTATTTAGAATATAAGGTGGTTATGGGTCTGAATAGTTTCAACCAATAGGTTTTAGATAAGTTTTGGTCACCATATTAACCCTATCTTTTAGATTAAACTCTTTGTTAAATAGTTTAACTTTTACCATGTCCTCTTGTATTATTATAATAGATGGTTAATAAACATACTATAAAAATCCATGAAAACCCCATGTGGTTAATTATTGATATATATATCTTTATATAAGTCCTTTTTCTGAACCTTATATTTTTAGACATATTATATCAATTAATAATATAGTATTTGTTTTAAAAACTCATTTATGTCAATTTTGACACTATTTGGTATTTTGATTTTTTAAAGTCATGAAAACTTTATCACTTCAAAAAAAATTATTTAGTCAACCCTAACATGTCATATTAACCTAGAAAATTATTGTATTTCATAAAAATCATCAATTTACATTTTTTTATATTTATAATATCAATTATTCTAATCATTCATTGATAAAGTAATTAATGAATTATCATTGTGTCATAAATAAATTTAATTATTTAATCTCTAAGAATTATATATAAAATAAAATTATGTAGGAAATGTTTTTATATTTCTAATGAATATTTATAGTCAAATTTATCTTATGTATAACCCTATATTAAAATGGTTTAGTTGTTAAACTTTGAATTTAACACTTTTAACTCTTCTTTAAATAAAATAATAATAAATGTCATAATCTAATATAAGTGAACCAAAAGGATCATATTTTATTAATAAGGTTGGTTTTGGTCAAAATAAACTTATCCAATAGAATTAGGACATGTGTTAGGGTAATTATAATATCATTTTGACCCTTTTGTTACCCTATTTACTTTTAACCGTGGAAAATAAGTCAAAAGTTACTATTCACCAACCATTATTTTCATATTCTTGAACCAAATTTTACTTACTGATGTCGACCATGTCTCTCAAATTTTTTAAATTCAATTCAAATAAGCAGTAAAATTACATTTTATGCAAATTTGCCAATGTTCCAAGAATGTTGGTAAAAGATGTTAAAAAGTTCAATAAAATTTTGTACATATAATTTTATTATAAAATGAATCCAATGAATTAAATTTAACATATATAGTTATTATATATCTATAATGACTAAAAATAAATTTAAATAAAATAAATAATTATTTAAATAAAAAGTGGATTTTAAACAATAACACACTATTTTGCACTATTCATCAAAAATTGAATGTTTTTAGAAAAATACCAAAAATTCACCATAACATAATTTTGATATTATAAATTAAAAAATGAATTCTATTTTACCAACTTCAAAACAAAGAAGTTGAATTAATTAATCTAAAATTAATTCCCATAGGCAAAACCAAAAAGGGGGTTTTCAAAAAGTAAAAAATATCAAACGATTGACTTGTGTTTATATCAAATTTTAATGTGAAATTACTTATAATGACCCAAATTGTATTAAATGATAAAATGATAAAGTAATTATACTTCCAAACCATTCAAATAAATAATTTAACACTATAAATTCTTTCAATTAAATATTTTGTTTTCAATTAATATTTAGTATTTTCACTATTCATCAAAATATGAATGTTATCAGAAAAGTAAATTTTTTTTTCCAAACAAAGTTTTTTTGTAAATATTCAAAAGAAGAATTTAATTTCATTAAATTGAATATATAAAAGTGTAAAACATTGGTTTTAAAAATGGTTCTCAATTAAAAGAAGGTAAATTGTCATTTTTCAAAAAATACTTCTTTTATCTGAAAAAATGATTTTGTTCTTGTATTATGTCTAAGAAACACATAATATGGAATCTAAAATTAAATAGAGTATATAAAATTCCAAATTCAGTTAATTCTATTCATAACCTCCTTTTTAAAGGCTAGTTTGGTAAGTCATGGTTCACTTGAACTCGGTGTTGCGTGTAGATCAAGTTATTAAATTACTTTAAAGAGATAAAGTACTATGAAATCTTGGGGTGTTACATTACACACAACACAAATACCAAAACATCAAACCAAAACATCACCTTTTCCTTATATTAGTTATTAGTTGATTAATACTATCAAACATCTCATTATCTCCTTGTCCCTTCATTATGTTCATATCATATGCTTTCCAAAAATATTTAAATCACTTTTTAGGGTTACGGGTACCATATACTTATGGGAAACCAAAATGGACTAATACATAGATATTATAATTTTCTATAATACAATAAAAGAGATTCAAAAACACTATATTAAAATTCCATTACCTAAACACTTAATCATCCCACCACTTCTTTGTCATAATCAATATCACCAATAGTGATCACATGTGATTTGCCTTTTTATTTGGCCTTAAGAGGTTGTTGACATAGATAATCATCCAAAAACATTTGATTTGGGAATTAGTTAGCATAATGCCTCATTTCCTTGCACTTGTAAATCTGATTTGTGGGAGGTTCAATCTTTGGAGCTTTATGTTTATCCCTATTACATCAGTAGTAAAATGCTCAATGGCCTTCTTTCCCAAACATAAAACATACATCAGTCCCCTTTAGACAATTTCCTCCATGTTTCCTTCCACACTTTGAGCATAAAGAAAATATAATATTATTTTCTCCATAATTTTTTTAGTTCCCTTTGAATTCCATCATTCTTTTCTTATCATAATCATGAGATAGATGAGAATCTACGATCACCCTTTTTGTAAGAAGAATATAGGGAAGGTACATATTTATAATTACATTCTTGAACTCATCTTAATATATGGAGTCAATTTTATCTTGTTGCCTCATATTCTTGATAAAGTCCCACAACATATTCGCTTTACCTTCCAAGAAATAAGTTCCCAACTTCACTTTTTCCAATTCTGAAACACGGAGAATGAAAAATATCTTTTCAACAGTCCAAATCCATTTCTCTACAACTAGTGGATCGATAATTCCACTAAAATTAGGTGGGTGTTTCCTTATGAAATATTCAAGAGAACATTGTTCCCACCTTTGGTCATTTGGAAGCCTAGCAGGATTTGTGGTCATAGAAACAAGATTCATTATTTGATCTCCCATACCATTTGGGTTTTTAGGAGGAAAATGTTTTCATTACCATGGAATCCAACATTAATGTGGTTCTTTTGAGTTTTATACATTGTCTAAAACCCATAAAGAATAGTGTGAGAGGCAAAAATATTACTAGGAAAACAACATAATAAAGGGGGAGTACTTTAAATCTCTAACAACTTAGGTTTAATACTTGGTTATTCCTTATCGTTACCATAATTCTGGGACTGTAACCTATAGTTAGACTTACCTTAAGAAAAATTTCTAGGCATAACTTAGAAATATCTCTAGGGATATCACTGAATTGTTCTCATACTAGTTTCCAAAGGTTGACTAAACCTTCTCTCTGATACCAACTGTGGAGACTCAGGCTTTACGTACATGGATATTACATTTATTTGGCCGATTACTTAATACATGACACAAATAGATTACCAAGGACCATTTTAGTTTAGTGTATTTGGACACTCAGAACATAATATTATAATCATGGTGAAATATCTTCAACATCTCCTAGAAATATCTTCCCTTTTTTCCAACCTAAAACCAGTCCCCATACCATGGGGAAAGGAAAACTTAATAATGGTGAGATCAAATGATCAGTAAGGGTAAAAATGGAGAATATAAAACAAACCATAAAAAATTGAACATAAAAACACGATCATAAAGTTTAAACATAAAAATCACGAGTCATGAAATAAATCTTGGCAGTACGTAAGGCATAGATAATAAAAGAACATTAATCATGATAAAATATTATTGGCATAAACGATGAACTTCTAGAAAACTAATAATCACATAATATGTTTTTCTTAGTAGCCAAGGCATTTCTTCCAATACCATCATAGTGGACATATTCCATTACTAAACTAGGTTTACTTTCCATTCCAGCCATCTATTACTAAACCAGATTTACTTGCTGTTCCAGCCCTACAATAGTGAACCAGATTTACTTTCCATTATAGTCATTTCTATCTCATGTGATATAAATCATTATGCAATTCACTAGAGAGAGATATAGTTCCCACCCATATCATAATTAAATCATTCTTACATGTTCCACAAAACATAAATCATTCATCATAGAATAACCCAGGAAATAAAATGGGATTCTTAAACATCATTTCATCATAACATAATCTATATAAGAAAAATGGAAAATATAAAAATAATTACATCATAAAAAAAATCAAATAAATTTAATAATAGGGATAGATACGTACTCTATGTCATATTATATGGAAAATAATTTTGATAAAACACATGAAATTAATTCAGAGGAAAATATCCTTTCTTCTTCAAAAACATTTTATTTTCTCAAAATGTCATGAAATTTTAATAGAAAAGAATTTAATTTAAAATAAACTTGAAATCTTGTAAATTAATCTTCATTGGAATAATGAGTTATGAAAGCGTAAAAATCCTTTCATTCTGTATAAGTTAAGAAAACATTCTCCTTGTACTTTTTTTCAGAAAAGTCAGAAATTACCTCGTATGGTAAACAAAAGAAAGATTCCTTCCATACCATGTAGTAAAAGTAAATAATGGGTAAAAATGATTCTAAACTTAAAAATATTTATTTTAACCATTTTATGAAAACCTTTTTTGAAAACATGAACATGGATGATAAATATACCCCCATTAAATACTTATGTATAAACAATCTCAGATAAAAATGAGATTGCAAAATTATCCCGTACCTTAAGTCCAATTTCTTATTTATGTGTCTGAAACTCCTATATAGTGGGTTTAAACTTATTATTAACTTTTAACAGAACCATAATAATATTTTTGATATCATATATGATTCACTTACGACTTTATATTACCCGTTCATTTGTCAATTCCATATTGGATCAATGTTTTGGGTAATAATCATTTTATTTATCTTACGTGTTTTGAATTGTTATTCTAGATGTTATTTATTACATAATGATTTAATTACTTCCAAAATTTAAAACATGATTTATATATTATATATATTCATTATATATATATATAATATAGATAGAATAAATGGAATACACCATTAATGGAGACAGTAGGACATACGTACGTATGAACGCTGTTTTCGTTTCCTTATTAAATTGAATGGATGTAAGTAAATGAAATATATATATACACACACAAATAAATACAACAGTATTATTATGTCATATATTTGATGATTATTTATTATATATACTTTATAGTCATTCTTTAATGGTTAAAGTGAAGAAAGAATCTCTTTGCGTCGTGGAGATGGTAAGCCATACGTACGCACGAGCAACGATATCATTCCCATAATTGTTGAATGGTATTGAAGTGGTTAGTGTATAATATCTAATAATTAGTATCATTTTATAATACACATATATAGGTATTATTTACACCATTGTTCCCATCTATGTAAGGTGGTGGTAAAAACTGATTACACCACGACGTGGAGTCGGTAAGCCGTACGTACGCACACGCGGTGATTTTATTTTTCATAGGGTAGAGAGAAGGTTAAGTAGGTTTGTTTAATATATATGATAAAATATCATTATATGGGTGATAATTATATCATTACTTTATAACGAAATAACTAAATAAGAAGAAGTGGAAGAAGAATTTTTTTGAAAGAATCGGTAAAAGAGATTAGCTCTTCCTCGACGTGCCACCTTTTACATTTACTCTTAGGGCACTAGAGTTGGTGTTTTGAGAATACCAGAACCTCTATAATGTAACTAGGGAAGTTTATAAGATAAATGGGCAAGGTTTGGACGAGCTTGAAGGCTCAAAATGGAGTGAAGAGGAGAGGGAGGATGTGCCCTTTTATAAGAGAGGAGAGGGGCACTTTAGGAAATTCTAAAAATGTTATTTAATTATAAATTAAATTTCAATTTAAAATAATTAAAAACTTATTAAATTAAAATATAAAAAGATTTTGGTTCAAATAACTATCATAAAATATTTTTTAGATAAGTTCTGAATATTTATTCATCCTTATCTTTTTGGTTTAACCCTTACATTACCCTTTTTAATCTTACCGTGATATCTTGTTATTTAGACATTTCAGGTTAATGTAATTACCATATTAGGTAAAATAACCCAAAAAATTATTTATGAAATATTTGGAATTATATTAACCATTTTGATGAATACATGTTTTTTAGGAATTTAATATCATTTAATAAACTGTTTTTTGTATTAAGCTATGAATTATGTCAATTTTAGACACTATTCATATGTGACATTTTTAAAAAAAAATCATAACAACCTTATTCCTTATTAACTAATGAATTTAATCAAATATAATATGTCAATATTATCTATAAAATTCTTTTATGTCATAAAAATAACAAAATTACATTTATTTTAACATTTATAATATCATTTATTTGAATCCTTTATAAATGAAGCAATCACTTCATCATAATTGTGTCATTATTAAATTTATTAATTTAAATTATAAAACTTATTAATAAAATACCATGATCTATGAACTAGTTTTATATTTATAATGAATATTTATAGATATAGAGATCAATTATATTACCCTATATTAAAATCAATTTAGTAAAAGATATAAGTTTAAGTTATAATTATCTTTACTTTAAATTAAGTCTTATAAAATGTCATTTTTACATCCAAGTGAAACCATGGTGTCCCAAACTCCACCCAAGGATTCCCATGGTCTGAAATATTTCATCCAATAAGATTATAAAATGTGTTAGGTTAGTTTAATATTTTTATAATATTAGTTTTACCCTTATTTACCAGATTTACCCTATAACCATGGTAAATAAAATATTTATTGAAGTTACTATTCATAATGTCCAAATATAAAAGATAACAATTTACACAATTTTAACCTTATGATTCCAAATATGGAATCCATTTGTCCAAATTCAATTAATAGAAGTTTTAGTAGTTAATTTAAAATTAATTCAGGTTGTCAAAACCAAAATGTAGGTTTTTAAAAAGTAATAACTATCAAAAGATTAATATGTGTTTATGTCCAATTTAAAAATAAAATTACTTAAAATGACCAAAATTGGATCAAATTATTAAAATATAACACAATTATAGTTTAAAACCAATTAAAATTAAAATCTAACTATAGAAATAAATTAGATTAAAAAGCAGTTTTGAATTAAAATACAATATTTTCACTATTCATAAAAATATGAATTTTATTAGAAAAATACCAAAATTTCATCCAAAGTAAATTTTAATGTTCCAATTGTAAATAAGAAATTTATTTTTTAAAATTTAACATATAAAAGTGACCACAACTTGATTTAAAATGGTTGCACCATCAAAAAGCAGTAAAACTGAATTTTTTGAAAAATACTTCTTTTATCTGAAAAAATGATTTTGTTCTCATATCGTTTTCTAGAAAATGTTTAATAAGAATGATATTGTTATATAAAATTAAAAATTTGGTTAATACTATTCATAATGGTTTGTTTATATCCCATTAAATACTAATATTTGAATAATATATCGTTGTTTAGTGAAACTCGGTATTGCGTACAACGCAAGATATCAAAGAAGGTCACTATTAAGAGTGATTCAATCCAAGTTAGTGTTGTGTGTAGTTAATTATTATTTTGGTGTTGTGTATAAAATAATCCAAACATAGTTATTTTATTCACAGAACAAAATCAAGACACAATGTTGTCTGAAATGAATTATATCAAAAGAACATGATATTGTGTGCAACACAAGCCAAGAATAGTGTTGCATATAATGCAAGCTAATAAATTATTTCATATAGCACAATATAATCTTGGTGTAACATACAACACAAGACATCAACGAAATTAAAAATAATATATCTCATAAAATCTTGGGGTGTTACATACAAATCCTAATAAAGGAGTAAACAAGGCATAACATGGAGAATAAAACAAATGTAAGCCAATAGGAATATAAATGGAGAATAAAAGAAACATGGACATAAAGTAATGATATATCTTGATTATCATAACATGGAAATGTGGAAACAACATTTAACATGATATTAGAATTATCCAAGGCTCAATGCACATGAAGCATAGGTAAACCCCCATTGCACTTGGCTTAGCATGAGTAAACCCTTATTTCACTTGATGTATCATGATACTAGTACTTACCCAATGCATTGGAGCACTATCATGGCACACCATTCTTAATCATTTCATTTCATGCATAAGTGTTCCACATGGATCATATAACATGGATTCATTAAACGTCGTCATTTATTCCTTGATAAAGGAATGTGGAATTCATAAATGAAACTATATAATAAATAATTAAAGGTGAATAAAGGTGGATACCCTTGATATATAAATGGGCATGGTATTCAATACACAATTACTTTCGCTTGGAAAATCGCAGGGCAATTTCGACAGCATAATGACATGACATAAGGATTTATAAAATTGGTTGATGTGTGAGAAAGGGGTGTCTCATCATATGTACATGAAATGGAATGTAAGAGGGTAATATAGATAATATACCAAAATATGTAATGAAATTATATTCAAAAAACAAAATAATTTCTTGAATGTAAACGAGGAGAGAGAAATCCCTTATGGAATTTCGACATGGTAACAGGTGTACATGGGAGGTGTTAATTAGAGATAAAGGGGTCTCCCATCATTAAAACATAAATAGGGAAGTATAGTGGAGGTTTTAAATCATACCACACCATTTTTAATTGAAAATAAAAGGGTATAACAACATACTAAAACTTGGACAAAAAATGAGAGAGGAAAAAATTCCTTACTTGGGAGTGTGATCCCAAAGTATTGACAAGGGATTGAGAGAGGATTATTGGGAGAATGGGGTGCCTTGGGAGGATTTTATAGAGATTAGGGAATGATAGGGACATGATCCAAGGATTTTGATTGATGATAAGTGGGATCTTGGGTGGGTTTATATAGGAAAAGATAGGGAATTTCTTTATTATTTAGTTTTTTGACACTATACATTAAACTAATCAATACCACAAACCAACCCATGGGGTTTCCATGTTTTTTCCAAAGGGGAGTGGAAAAAATTATTTTATAATGCCAATGGAATAACTCATTAAAATATTATTCTTACTTATGTGGAGGTGTGTCAGACTCTCAAGGAAATCATTTTAGAAAGTTAAAAAGTTTTATAAATCATGGAGGGCCTACTAAGGCACTATAAAATTAATAAAAAAATATAAAATCACATTTTTTAAAGGAAAATAGATATTATCCTAAAAAACCTTTTATAGAATTTTATTATATCACTATTGGGTCATTATGATGCCATAAAACACATTATATATCTAAACAACATTTAATTTTTACATAAAAATTTGACTATCTCATAAAGTTATGAAAAATTCACCATCGGATAATTTTGATGTCCTAATTCCAAAAAAAATATTCATTTCATCTAAATAGTTTTCTAAATATGTGAATTTCTTTACTTTTAAAATAAAAACTTACATTTATAAAAAATTCATGGGTTTTGAAAAAACAACTTTCAAACCTTAATAAAAATTAAAATTATATTCATAAAAATTATATGATCATTTATATTTATTAAAAATTAATTAAGTAATAATATTTTATTAAAATATTTTTTGATAAAAAAATCCATTAAATAATTAAAATATAGTTCTTAATTGAATATTAACTTAAAAATACTAATTGTTCTTTAAAAACTATTTACAATGTAACAATAATAAAATGATTGTATATTATTTATTATATACAAAAACAATTAACATAATCATAGTGCTAGGGTCTTGTTACATAACCCATTATAACACCTTCATAAGACCTAAGGGTATGGTCTGCGATGGTGATAGACTCTTGGGGAGGCTCAAATAACATCACTCGGGTGGTAATCTCTATTAACTTCCACATCTCCCATAGGTGGTTCCGTTCAGTCTTAATGTGTTGAAGGTCATCTTGGGCTTGGTTTAGAGCGAAACCTAGTGATGCCACCTCCTTTCCGAGCTCTGAAAAATGAGCTTCGTATAGAGAAATTCTACTAGATGAGGTTATTGCTTCCTTTGTCTGAGTAAATTGGATTTCATAAAGCCCTAGATTTATACTAATCATTTGATCATTGTTCAACAACTATATTAGAAATTGTAACAATTCTTAATGGTGTTTTGAAATCCAGAAACATAAAACCAAGGAAGTGAAAATTTTATATAACCATTTTACATAGTAAGAAATTTAATTTGATAAAGAGTAATTTTTATTAATAAATGTTTGGGCCATTACATACTTACACCTACTTCTTTATCATTTAAAAACATATATTAAATAGTGTAACTTCCCAAATAAAAAATGGCATTATGAAAATTATACCTTATTGAGAACCTAGGCTCTAATACAAATTTTTCATGTAATAATTTGGGACACCCATGAATTTGGAACCCGAGATAACCCACAATATAATTTAGGGGAGTTACTCATACCCATGGGATAATTAAAAGAACTAGGGAATCAGATATAGAACATGTGGTAATGATTTCACTAAAATAAACATAGATAAAATACAGCGGAATATTTAATGAAATTTTATGAAAACCACTCTATACATTAGAGGTTAATGCACCAAAAGAAAAATAATTTTTCAAAATAATAACAACCAAATTAAAATATAAAATAAATAAACATTCATACTAATGATAAAAATATTGATAAAACATAAACAGATACAAGAGTGACTATTTTGGTCGATACAATAATAATAAAAAAGAAATCTACTCAGATCAATCTTGGTGTGACTCTATAAGTCACCATTTAGACTCAAAATCCACATCACTCCAACTTGATCAGTGTAGTAACCAAACATATACTAGAAACTAAATTATATAGATAATCATGAGTATAAATCATAATATTTATACTAATAAAACCACACCCCATGTATTACTTTTAAACAAAAGTTTCATTTCTTAGTATTTTGAAAATATAGTTTATAAACATATATTTTGATAATTTATTTTTATGACCAATTACAATTCATTTCCATTAATCTTTTAAATAGTTTCATTTAAAACATATGGTTTAAAACAATCCCAAAATAAATTTCCATAAATATAACCATGTACATGAGTTAGTAAAAAGTGTTCGAAAAAACATTTCCAAACCTTTAACTATTATTTAAAAATAAAGTCATTATTTCATTATAATAATACAGTAACAAAATATTTGATAATATTAACAATAATAATAATGGAAAATGAGAAAAATAGCATAGTAAAAAATGTAAACAAAAATAAAAACAAATTATCATAAAAATAAAGTAGAAATATTCTAGAAAATAAAGTTAAGTACTCATGATCATAGGTGTACCTTGGTGATAAGGGTAAAGTCTATAAAATATTGAACATTATACATTATATCATCATGTTTGATTCAATCTAACCTACAAATCCATTTTAATTTATCTATGTTCCATGATCTAGGGGACAAAGTCAAAAGTAGGATAAATTACTAGCTAAGGGACATTATTTTAGAGATTGATTATATAGTAGTACAATATGTGGCCTTTGAAATTCCACTCTATATTCTTGGTTACTATGATGTATAAAATGGAAGTGAGACAATGGGTGATAAAAAATGAACCTATAAAAATATATATATTCCCAAATACATTAACAAGAATCATAAGAAGTATTCACCCCAAGAACCCCTTTAAGGAATAACCCCTCACTCACAAAATCATCAACATAATAAATGTGTCCTATACTAGGGACAATATCATCCATTTTAAAACAAATCATGATAGAGGCATATTCTAAGGGATTAATCATTAAGAAAACCCTCTTGAAAAGTACCAACTACGCCTCATAACTTCTCTTTTAATGTTCCAACTATGTCTTATAACTTTTTTAATTTTTTTTCTTAAGATCCATTTTTAAATAACAAAACACACCTTATAAGTCCATGAAAACATTTAATACAAACTTTAATGTCCAAAAAACAACTTATGATATCAAATCTCATTAAAAAAGTACATTTAGGATTTTCATCAAAAAACTTGTGTGCATAGTAAAAAAAATATTTCAAATAATAATTAAAAAGTTAAAAATATTTACATTCAATGGAAATAAAGAAAAATCATAGTTTTCTCATTAAAAAATTCATAACGAGATTTTATATTGTCGTCACACACCCACAACCAAAATTTATAAACACAATAAATTAATGGGTATAAATTTAAGGTCAATAAATGGGGAATGAAACCTCAACCCATTTGATTACAAAAGAAAAGTGCTTATCCAACCTCATAAGGAAAAAAGACCCTATAACAAACAATATAGTTCCAAAAAACCAGAAATATCCAATTAAAAATTTCTTGATCATAACCCCTTGGTCACCAAGATTCTATTTTTTATGATCATGGAATGGGATAAAAATAATAATATTAAGGTTCATTTTTGATTTTTCTGTGAATAATTAGGCTCTAACTCGAATAAAATAGTGAAATAACTAATGAGTATGAGAAAAGGGAAGGAGCACCAGCCCGAGGTCAGAGGAAACAAACATGGAAAGAATAAAATCATTATATTTTAATAAGGTAAATAATGTGAAAACAGTTTTAAAAAACTATCAATCATTGACCATGTCACAAATCTGCAAGATATGGTGTGGTATACCCATCTCAATGACCCTTGAAACATGGTCCATAGGTTTTAGCAATGTATCATATAGAAAAAAAGACTTAACCCTCCCCACCACCACCCCATTCTCAATGACTCCATAGCATAGCCCCTTCCCATATGGTGTAAGTATTGGTCCAAACCAAACCCCACAGTATAGGGTAGACTATGTGTCAGGGCCACCAAGGGTCTACGTAATGGTAAACCTTAGTTAGACCCTCACCCAACCCTTCATTCCACATAGACCTTAGATATAGAATGACCTAATAATGTTTATGTATAATACCCCTACAAAACTCTTCTCTAGGTGGAAAATACCTTGGTTATGGTATGTTCTACTATTTTGTAAGGCTTAAAACCCTACACATTCTTCATCCACACCTCATATACTATTTTATGGAATGGTATACCTCTATGAAATGGTTTCAAAACTGTATACCCTTATAAAACCCACTTATATATTGTATAGAATTTGGGTTGTGGTGTGTTCCTCCCTTACCAAGACCACCACAACAAAATATCCCATGTTCTATGACATGGACTTCTATAGAAAAAACTATTTCTGTTGTTCGTGTAAAATGTTTCAAAAATATTCAAAAAACATGAAACTATAATCCCAAAATAAATTATTTAAATAAGTAAAATAACACAAATATGTGAGTTTGAGATGTAACAGCAGTCTTAAAAATCCAAATAAGTCCAAAAAACATTTTCTAATTCTGAAATGAAAAAACTAAAATTTAGAGACTCATTTAGGTTACTTCTTGTCAGTTTTTTATTTATAATATATATCTATAAAATTTTCATCCTTTGACTAGATTTCCCTATTGAAACCCTAGATAGACACTCCCTAAAACTTAGGTACACCTTCCCTAATTCTAGAGGTTTTTGGATAGAAGAGAGGCCCTAAGGGAAGATAGTGGAGATATTATTCCCTCGAAAGATAAATAAACTATATAAAAATAATTGATATGTTAATAAATAAAAATAAATATCATTTAATAATAAGAAAAATCACAACAGAAAACATTCTCAAACAAAAGGTATAAATAAAATGCTATACTAGTCATAAAAGACATAACAAGATCACCTATTGGTGGATCACACACAATATGTCCAAAAACAAGTGAAATGAAACCCCCAACAAGTCATATAGGTTCCACATGGTCTTTCTCAAACCATTAAAATACAAGAAATGAATCCACTACACATCTAGGTACTAATATCTATATATTGAGCTCATTTCTTTTCCCATGCCATGAGACAAAATGTATATATTCTTCTTGAAGTTCTGTTATAGGTTTTGAGTATCAACTCAATTGAAAATTTCCAAATGTGTCCCAAGATAAAATAATTTAAAATAGATAAATCCCACCTAGGACAAATATGAAAATTAAGAAGACAACAAATGAAAAAAAATAAATCTTACCATATAAAAATTGGAGAGCCTAGGAACCTAAAATCCAAAAAACCCAATTCTATTACAGAAATCAGAGGGATGTGGGGTGGATACATCCAAGAAGTATCTTGGGGAGGTGGGGTGGCCACATCTGAGGTGGACAACATAAGGTCGTGTGGGTTGAGCGGAGGTGAGCTTGGTTAGAGGAGAAGGGTCGCGGTCATGGTGAGGTGTGGAGGGGGGGGGGGGGGACAGAGCCATTCTTGAATGGAAGTGGGGGGGCCACGTCGGAGGTCGGCTTGGTGCACTAGAGCTGGGACGATGGGGATGTGGGTTGGGTGTGCCGGAGCCGTGATGGTGGGGAGGATGGATGGGTGCGCTAGAGACACGATGGAGGGGAGGTGGGTTGGGTGCACTGGGATGGCTATACTAGAGTCATGATGGAGGGGAGGAGGAGTGGGAGGAGGGTATAGGGAACCAAGAAGGTGGGAGGGGTAAGAATCATGAGGGATGAAGGAATTTCATGGGGGGGGGGGAGTAAGCATGAGGGGAGGAGGGAAGGGATACAATTTTTCTTCTGCCTGTGGGTTTTATGATAGATATATCCACATATTTTATTAACTGTGGCTATAAATCTATGGATATAGAACTATTTTATAATAGTGATGAGGTTCTATCCCATGGTTCAAGTTAGAGTGAGTCTCTAAAATCCACTCCAAGAATGAATGGGTTTGGTAAGGGGATGAATGATCTATTCCCCTAATGGTTTCATTCCACTATAAAATGCATGGGTTAGGGAAGGGAATGAAGGAACTATTCCCCTAATGGTTTAATTCCACCTGGACCAAGGATTAGAGGTGAGTAACATGTGTTTATGTGATGTGTTCATACCTATTGAGATTGGGATTTTACTTTGTCCCTTATGCATAATGATTTATTTACTTAGACCCAAGTGTAGATGATGTATATGCCTATCCCATGGAAAAAAATGATGAAAATGGATTCATTCTTGAAGAACGTTTAAATGGTGAAAATGGTACCAATATATCTTTTACACCTTGTTTCACCCATGTACAACTGTAGAAGAGGTCCTGTGTGACCTGACTGTTAGTTTTCCAACGTAGAATAGTGGAAGAGGTCTTGTGACCTGGATAGTTTCATCTACTGTTGTTAACCTCGATCCAGGGTGTGGATTAAGGTTATATATATATATATATATATATATATATATATTTCTTGGTGTAAATTGATCACAAAGTGCTGTGGATTAGGTCTAGACTTGAGATCGAACCACTTATTTTATCTTTTCTGAATTTCAATTTAGTTTTTCTCTATTTTAAATCATATTTTAGAAAACTAAATTTTACTTTGATAGTTAGTCTTGGATAGTAGTTATAACTAATAATACTTTTTATAGTAATTTATAAAGTTGAATAATTATTTCATATTGTTATAACTGAGAATTAATCAGTCTTTTGAGATACTATTTGAGTAGTCAAACCATTGTAATTTTACTACCTTGGTTAACTAGCCTCTTTTGTTTTCAATTGAGGGGATCTATTAAATATATTTTTTAACAAATTTTTTTATAAGAACTCAATTCAACCCCCTCTTGAGTGTCCTACTTAGACTAATATTCTGTAAAAGAGTGAAATATACCACATGATTATCTAGATAGGGGTGCATGACCAAATTATAGGCCATACAACCTAGACAGTTCCACTGTCAAGGGCCTATGGTTTGCATTGGGATGAAATATCATTTCTAATAACCATGCAACAACCGTGAACGTCCTTTTTTTAACCCAATAACCACTATTTTTCTCAAAAACTTTTTAAAAATCCATGTAATAATGATAAGTCCTAAAATAATAGATAAATTACCTCAAAATAACACAAAAAATGTGACATGTCTGGGTTGTTATGGAATGAGATATAGTGTATGATACATAGGTTATAATGGCCTTCACATTTGTTGCATGGTTATGGATTGGATGGGATGTGTGTGCATTTGGTAAAGTTATTTTGATATGATGACATGCTTCTGATATGGTTTATTTGATAAGTAGGATGACTTATTAAGGGCATGGTATCAAAGAGGAATAATGTAACAACTAGGTTTTAATTATATTAAGCGTTTCTTTCTAGAGAAATAATAACACAATGCACATATCTTTATTTGAATATGTGATTAAAACCAAATTTCATTTTTTTTTCAAATTAAAATTTATAAAATTAATTTCATTTTTAAATTAATCTTGTCAAAATTATCATAGGGTGAATTTTTGATATTTTTAAGAAATATTTTATTTTTGGGTGAATATTGAAAAAAAAACAGATTTTATAAAAATTGTCACTTTTATGATGTTACAATGATATGAGAATAACATGAAAGTTTATGAAAAATAAATTTATAAAAAACATATATTAAATAATTAAAATAATTTATATAAAAAATATAATATTGAATTTAGAAATATATGGTTAACATTTTTGAAATATAAATAATGTTTTTTGTTTAAATAAGAACTTTTTAGTTATTTTATTTTAATCAAATATTTATAAAGAAAATTTAGGTTTTTATTTGGTTTGTAAAAAAATAAGTTTCCTTTAATTTAATATAATTTAATTAATCCCATTTTAATCAACATTATACTAGATTTTTTTTTTCTAAAATCATTTTTATGATGAAAACAAATATTTTTTCTAAAAATGGATTTCGTTGCATTTTGAAAACAAAAATAAAAATAAAATTCTTAAAGATACATAATTAGAATCATATAAAATGGATTCTATATTTGGGATCCAAAAAATTAATACTAGTTAATAAGTTAAACTTAATTTTTGGTCATAATGAATAGTAACCGTGGTAAATATTTATCACCTCGGTTATAGGTAATTTTTTTAAAAGGGTTAAAAATATAAGAATAAGGCATAAATATATCACAAAAAACATATTTAAAACCCATTGGATAGTTTTATTTCAACTTTAACCTTATCATAATCAAATATATGACAATTTAGAGTCACTTTCACTAGAGAATGACTTTATATTATTAAAATATTTTATATAATTCCATGTGTGTGTCTCCCTACACTTATAAAAGGGAACATATTCTCCTTCCATATACAAAAATACTAAGCACTATGGATCATAAAATACATACCCAAAAACATCCACATTTTCCTTACCTTCATTGATGATTTTTATTTTCTTAATACCATCCTAATATGGATTAATGTTTAAACCAAAGGAGGCCACTCAAGGAAGTGGAAATCATCTTTACCAACTATTTCAATTTTTTTATTCTTCAATATCCTAAATTTTTTTTATACCCATACAAAAATAATTAATATGGTATCATTAATATATTATAATTTTATTATGATTATTGGAAAACCATTTTCGACCTCTTTTCTATCCTATATAAAATAAAAACCTTGTGCATACGTAAGTATGACCAACCGTCTCTATATAGTGGTGTAATTCATTTTTTATCCCCATTTTATATAAATTCTTATAAATATGAATCTAATTAATATATATGATATTATTGAAATAATTACAATTCTTTAAATATAGTATATCATTTCACTTCTTCCCTACCGCCCATTAAAAACTAATAACATTGCACGTACAGAAATGTGGACTACCACCACCACAAAGAAATGCAATTCATTTTTCCTGTATTATTTTTATAGATGATTTTGAATATGTATATAATGAATATATCTGATATTTATATTATTATTAAATTTTTTTGGATGATATTAATAGTATAAATATTTAAGTATTGAAACTAATGAACCAAAACTGGCAAGAAAAATGAAACAGTTAACACTTAGAAATAATGGTTTGAATGAAGAATTATTAATAGATGGGTATTAAAATTTTAAAAATGGATAATATATGATATTATAAGAATTTATAATATTCTATTATATGTTTATAATATATTTTAATTTATTATACAAGCTGTCAAAATCACTTATAAAGAATCCATACTTTATGTAATGATTTATTTCATAATATCAATCTTATTCGAGATTGTTCATGTTTATGTTTCAATTAGAGTAATTATATGACATTTTTTTCATAAAAACAATTTATTTTATTATAATATAGTTATTTATTGTGTTTTGCAGTATTATTTTTATTTTAACATATTTTGGAACTAAAAAAGACCAAAATATTTTTTTAAGAAAAGCTGACTTTGTTTTTCTATTCGGTTGGGAATGTTTTTATTCCATGTACATATTTTATTTAAAATGTTTTCTAGATTTTTTTAATATTATGTAATATTTTTTCATATTCATTTTTACCCCTTTTTTTCTTTATATAATTTTTTTAAATGAATCTCTTTTTTTGTTTTCTGAATGAGGTGCTTTTTACTAAAGCTGTGGAAGAAATATTTGTTTTAACATATACCACCTGAATGAATTTTCATTCCCACCATTACTATTATTTGAATTGAAGACTAATTTATATGTTTCCATGGTTATTTTAAAATGATTTTTTTCCTAAAATTCTATAAATTCTTATATTTCTATATATGCAATTTTAAAAAGAAAAGGGTTGTTTTGTCAAGAAATATTCTTGTGTTATTCTAAAAGTACTTTCATCTAAGTAATAATTATTTGATGAATCTTTTAATTTAATGGGGATATAAATTAATGATTATATATTCCATATTGATTTGGATGTTTTATGAAAATGATGTTCTATTTATGAACTAGGTAAAATATTAACATTTTTCATTATAGTTTTTCCATACGAATGTTTATTTTGACTATGTATTGAATTGTTATTAATTTCCTTCATATGAAGAATACATTAGACTAAATATATAATGGTCATGGATTTTTATAGCCCCTAAATTCAATGTTAGGTATCATGAGACAAACTAATTTGGGTATTTTGTGTACACCTTAACTATTTATGTATGATTTCTTTGCACAAGGCCATAGCAGTAAGATTTTGAGGTCCAATATTAAGTATTCTATCATTAGGAAACTAGTTATTATTAACCATGTGATTATTTATATTTATATTTCATGCATATATTTAGTCTATTTTCATGATATTATTTATATTTCATATTTGATTATTATTAATCACTTCTATATTATTCATGCTTAATTTAACCCACAATAGCTTTTTTATACGCTTTCCATTATTGAGCATCTGAGCTTACCCTTCATTATGATTTCCTTTCCCCATGATACTAATAAGTTATCTATGAATGATTTCAAGGATTTAGTAGAGTAAATAATAAGTCCATAACTATATTTTTAATTTTTTTTTTCAGTTTTTAGATGTATTATAAAGATTATATATGTATCCTGTCTCCCAATAATACTACACTCTTTGATCCTTCGGGATGAAATTCATTATATATTTTTTATAATGTATTAAAATAAAAATTGATTCTCGGTTACTAGAGTCTAGGAATTATAGTTGGTATAAAATAAAGTTTATTAGGACCATTGGGAACTTATTTAGGAAAACATATATTAGAGAACATAAACCTGTGAAATAATATGAAGATAAGTATAAGTGTAGCATAATATTAATTTTTTTTGGTAAAATAGAGATTTTTGTGATTTTTCTAGAAAATATTTCCCTATATAGATACTAAAAAGTGGATGTGGCTATGGAATACATGAAACTAAGGGTAATAACTCTAAACTTGTTGGATTTTGTTTTAAATTTTTCATCACCATTACATGATAATTGGGCCTTAGACTACACACCTAGATAGAAACTCCTAGTGGATATGATTTGGTTGATTTACATGAAATTTAAACACCATTATGAAAAATTTGAAATTATTTTTATGATTTGAAGATATTAGAAAAGTTAATTATATTATAATTCAAAGATTATCTATGTTTAAATTTTTAGTTTTTGTTGACTATTAAATTAGATTTATAATTATATACTATTATTTAAAATTCATAATCTTATGATCTAATTCAGTACATTCCATTTTTTAGAAATGGTTCTTAGAAAAGGAATGAATACTTTATCAATGCATGTAATATATGAAGGGATTTCACTCCTGGGAAAGATGATAAATCTAGAGTTGGACCTGAAGCTAAACAAATTATAACTACACTGGCGAAGATGACTCAAGTTACAACTAATAACCTTTACCATATAGTGTAGAATACTTAAACCTATCATTATTCAATAATTTTAGACCACTTAATGATAAAAAACCTACATAATTAAATGTGAATACTAATCCATTAGTATCTGATAATTAAATAAAGTCTCTAGGGAATATATTTATCTGTTTGGTAAGTAGCAAAAGATATAAATTTATCATGGTGGTTTATTTTTTTAAGGGAGATTCTTATCAATAATGTTCATTGACCTAGAACACTAATGAGTTAGAGGAAATAAATATTATGGTGTGAAATTATTTCAAGGAGATATTCTTTTAAAAAATAAATTACTCATGAGTAATGAGGTGATATGGAGAGGAAATTCCTTAATCTAAGAAAAATAGAATGAAAGAATATTGATTAATATGAAACTGACTTTAAATGTTCGAAACTCCCACTGTTTATTATGCATTTAACCCATGGAGAAATATATATTACTTCATTGATGGGATAAATACTATCAATTTAATGGCACTATTATTTCACAAATTTTCTATATATGAGGATATGGTATCAAGTTTCATCAATATAGAAAAATAATTATACAATTATAACACCTTACAAGTAAAATAAGAAATTAGTGGGGGACTGAGCACTATAGAAAATGAAATATGGAAAATGGGAAGAATTGAAGTGTAAAATTATGAAATTATAATAATTTTGGAAGGAAGATTCATGGAACATACTAGTTGGAACTAGGTGTTTGAATTAATTATGAAGAGAAGGTCTATTAGGATTATGATGGTACATGAATGAAAGAAGATGCTAATGTTCAATTCCTTATACATAAGGAGATGAGGAGCCATGTGAATGAGTTCTATAGGAATCACAGGAATTTGTCTCAAAAATTATATGGTATCATGTCCAAGCTTATACAATCATTTCAACTAAGTTTGAAGTTCTTAAAGATGCAGTTGTAGGTATGTTGATCATAACATAAAATTTAAATATTTTTTTATTTGATTCTGGATCTTTTCACTCTTTTATAAATTCTATGTTTTCAATTAAATTAGATATTTCTATATCACCTTATGAATTGAATTTTCAATCATGACTCTTAGTGAATATATTACTTCAACAAAGGTATGTTTGTAAGTTCCCATTATTACACATGGACTTACCCTACATTAAAAAATTATTATTATACCAATGGTTTAATTTTATATAATCCTTTGTATATATTTTATTTCAAATAATAATGAAAATTATTATTGTCAAGGGAAGGGTATTGTAATTTGTGATGGAGATATGGAATCCATAGTCTTTAAAGGGGAGACTAAATCATCTAAATCATGTTTTAATCCACATCTAGTAGCCCTAATTAATTAAATTATTAGAGAATAAGAGTAGACATAACCTATGAATAGAAAAGGTTTCCTTATAATAGTGGATTTACCTACTGTATAGGAATATATTTATGTGTTTTAGAAGAACTACCTAGACACCCACATGAGAGTGAAGTTGTTTTTTTCCATTGATCTCATCCTTATTTTAAGAAAACTTTATCTAATGCTTCATACTGGATAGATATAGTGGAATTAGTGTAACTGAAGAAAAAACTATTGGAGTTTTGTGACAACAGATTTATATTTTCTAGTGTTTCACCGTGGAGATCCCCTATAATTTTTTTTAATAAGATAGATGGATATAAGAGATTATGCATATATTACAGGTAAGTCAATTCCATTACTATAAAGAAAAAGTATCCTCTTTCCTACCTTGATTACTTATTTGATCAACTTTAAGAAGATCAATATTATTCAAAGACTGATATTCATTTTGGGTATCATCAACTGTAAGTAAAGAAGGATGCTATTCCAAAGGTAACATTTCCTATGTGATATAAGAATTAAAAATTTATAGTAATGACCTTTGGATTGAGTAATTCACCCTTTGTCTTTGTGGATCCAATAAAAAATCATTAATGGATTATCTTGATAATTTATTTGTGTTATTTATTGATCATATCTTGATATACTCTAACATCTATGTTGATTATAGGATTCATTTGAGAATTATTCTTATGATCTTATTAAAAATAAGGTATAAGAAAAATTTAGAAAATTATTATTCTAGTTAAATCAGGTTTATTTTCTTTCCCATATTTTCTCTAAGGATGGAATATCAGTTCATTATTTAATGAAAAAATCCAGGATGGATTAGCTAATACCAAAAAATATAATTGATGTATGTAGTTTTCGTGGAATAGAAAGTTACTATCAATTATTTTTTCAAAATTTTGTTTAATTGTCTAACCTATTAACCATGTGGACACATGATGATGTTATGTTCAGATGGTCAAATGAATGTAAGGAATGTTTTGAATAATTAATGATTTGACTGGTTAATTCAAATATAATTAATTTACCATCAGTAAGGTATGTATTTTTGATATTTAATATTTCATCAAAGAAATAAATTAGATGTTTCTTTATATAGAATGATATATTTGTAACCTATGCATCAAGGTAATTAAGGATTCACTAAAATAATTATCCATCCTATGATCTAGAGATGGTAGTTGTAATATTTTCTCTGAAGATATAAAGAAATTATCTTTATGATGAAATATGTGAAATATATTTGGATCAAATATGTTTTAAACACATATTCTCATAGAAAGAGATCAACATGAGGTAATGGTGATGGTTATAACTACTCAAGGATTATGATTGATCAGTACACCACCACCTAGAGTAGGAAAATATGATGGGTAATGTGTTGAGTATGAAATATCATGGAGTTTTAAATAAAATGAGGATTGACAAAGATCCTATATTTAAGTATTTCATATAGTTGGATATGGTAATTTTTAAGGAAGGGGAAACATCACATATATTTTGAATTATTTTCAAACAATCCTAATTATAGAATAAAATGTTCTCATATTGACAACGAGAATATTGAAATAAAATTGTAACATCCCGGTTTCGGGTTCCACCCTAAGGTGCTCCATACCCAGTTGGTCACATGGCATCAAGCGCATTTACCCAAACGCCATAGGATTATGACTAGCAGCGAGGGCCTTGGGTGTGATAGTGGGGAAACTATTCCCTCATTGGAAGAGAATACACAGTGGAATAACAAATAATAAACAATAGCGGTAGAAGTAATACCATAAAAAAGCAAACAACAGAAGAAAAATAGAATAAACAACTACAACACATATATAAATAATGATGCATGTCACAATTATCTAGAAAAGTATCCAAACAATTAAAAATGCTGGAAATAAAATACTGATACCAAAGTATAAAAAAAAGTAAAATCCAATAGCATCACAAGCCTCAGCATGGTCCCATGCTCTCTAGCTCCAACAATAATCAAGTACTTTATGTAGAAGGGTGCTTGAACATATCTATACCTACAACCATTTAATCTATTTTGGTAAAAAAACATGACCCAAATAGGGTGTGTGGAGAATATTAGTAGGAAACCACCAAAATATTTGTGCCTAACTTTTAGTGAATGTATATAGTATCCAAATATTTATAAGTAATAAACTAGGAAGTACTCAAAAGTAAACAATCATATAATTTCCAATTATATTCATTTCTATTTATTAATTATTCAAAACATTAAATAATTAATCCTAGGATCTAGCTGAATCTTTGTATCCCTCTGAGTAATAGTGAGAAAAAATGTCTGAGAAGACTATCTAAACAACCAAGTGAAAATGAGTCCAAGCATGTGCTTTGGATTGGAATACATGTCACTGTAATTCAATCAATCATTCATAACAACCCTTTAAGAAAGCTCTCATGGTCTAACCCCTTTTGTTTAACATAACATTAAATAAATTACACATAACATCTAGGTAGTTCTCATGGTCTAACCACTTAGGTTTAACATAACATTAAATAAATTACACACGACCTCCAGTTATCTCTCACGGCCTAACCCCTTTGGTTTAACATTGAATTAAATAAATTACACAGAACCTATGGGTATCTCTCAAGTTCAATACCCCCTTGGGTCAACATAGTGTAAATAATCATAAATGACCTATGGGTAGCTCTCACGGTCAATACCACCTGGGTCAAAATATACACTAAGGCTCTCATGGTCTTGTGTAAATAAACATGGAAACCTCCATAGTTTTCCTTGTCTGAGGCTCTCACGGTCGAAGGAAGATCAGTGTGCATACAACACTCATTAAAGTCTCTACATGCAATTAAAACTATTATATGGATCGACATTAATCAAATCACAAAAACAAGAATCACATATAACCAATCAAATCCATCCTAAATAAATAAATAAATAGAAAACAAGGTATGAATCATAGTCATCCTAGGAAAAACAGCCAAAAAAGAGTCAAATATGGGAAAGAACCCATGGGTGTCCCAAAAAAAAGGGTATAAAATCTTATGAATAGGAAAAAACACTTAATCAAATAACCAAACCATAGCAGGTATTAAACAAGGCAAAAAATTGAAAACATGCAATACCCCAAACAAGGGTATTCATCACTTTAACCATATATAATCCAAAGACTATCAAAGACAGGAACAAACCTCCCACCACAATGAGGTATGGTGAAAACTTCTGAACGTAGACCCTTGAATTGGCCTACAACATCATAGATCTACAAAAAGTTCATAATTGATCAACCTTGGATAACTTATGAGAGAGGAGAAAGTAGGAAGAGAGGATCTAGGGAAAGAGAGAACTCACTGGTGGGAATTAAATGAACCCAGTGACCTCCCATCAGAGCTTGGGTGGAGGAACAAGAGGATCTTGAAGATTTTTGGCCATATGTTGCTCTACTAGATGAGACACGGGAAGAGGAACCCAAGTCTGAAGATAAGATGAAACCCTAGTACGATTAATAAAATAAAAGGAAAACTAAATGGTGTGTTCATTTAATATACATACTTTGTAGTAGCCTCAACCATCCCCCACTTTAGGTGATCTTCCAGGTCACCCACACAGCCATGTACTTGGTTATTACAAGGCCAATACACAGTTATGCATGGAAATCGAGCACACGACGTGTACTCCAAAGTACACAATGTGTACATATAAAAACCTCACTTCTCCCTTTTTCCTCAAAAAAAAAAAAGAAATAAAGATCCATACACAAAATAAGGAATCACGTTATTATGAACTCCCCCCGCTAAAGAAATTCATCCCTGAATTTCCATTATAAGGGTGGAAAAGAAGAAGCTTGAAACAAATCTGGCCATTGGGATCATGTGATGGCCTCCCACTCCCGATTATCATCCTGTACTCACCCATGCTTCCATAGAACCTGTACCAGAGGAACATACCGATAACTGAGAACCTTCATATTGCGATCCAAAATCCATATAGGTTGCTCCTAGAAGGGTATATCCAACTCTAACTCAACCTATTTGGGTAAAAATTTGATATAGGTCTGAAATGTGGCGTCACAGCTAAGAAAAATGAAAGGATTTGTTCATAGCTTGGTACCTATGAGGTAACTACAATCGATATGCAACTGTACTAAATCTCTATGAAACCAAAAACAGCCTGACGTATCTCAGTGAAAGCTTCCCCTGTCTCTTAATCCTCTTGTGTACCAACCTTAGTGTGACACGTAAGAAAACATGATCTCTTACCTCGAACTCCAGAGGGAATCTCCATCGATCAACATAAGATTTATTCTGAGAATGTGTAGTAAACATCCTCTTCCAAATCAATTCCACCTGCTCAATGGTCTCCTAGAAAAGACAGGGTCCCAACATAGTAGCCTCTACTGCCTCCAGCCAACATAGGGGTGATTGACATGACCTACTGTACAAAGCCTGATAAGGCACCATATAAATCGTCGCCTGAAAAATGTTATTGTAGGAAAACTCCACTAGGGGTATGTGTCACTCCCAAGAACCCCTGAAATCTAGGAAGCATGCTCGAAGCATGTCCTCAAAAACCTATATCATGTGCTTAGACTGAACATATGTCTGAGGATGGTAAGATGTACTCAGATGTACCTGTGTACCCAAAGTCCTATTTGGTCCCTGGAATACATGAGATATAAACTAGTCATCCCTATCTGAAATGATAGAGTGCATAACCACATGAAAACATACAATCTATTGGATGTACACCCTTCCAAGCTCATCAACACTGAAGGTTTTCTTAATCGATAATAAAAGTGAAACCTTTATGAGTCTTCTGAGATAAACTCACACGTTATCCTTACCATGATACCTCCAAAATTTTAAGAACTATACAAAGCACTCCCCTAAGAATTCCAATGATGATACCAGCGTGTTTTTCTTTAACTGAAAAAACCTGCACACAATTGAGGTCATAAAATCATACTCATAGAAAGGAAAGGTCAAACCCAAAATGACATAAGAAAAACTGGTAACATAATCTTTCCTCAAAAGACATTGTAGATTTTCATAGTACACCCACCTTTAACTGGTGGGGTGTTGAAACTAGCTCACTCGAACCATACTCATGGAATAAGAACGATAACGAGTCAAACTATCACCGAATGAATTATCTTAGAAACTCATGGATTAGAAGGAATGCATATTTCAAAAGAAAAAGAAAACCTTTTTCCAAGCCACCACATGCTCACAACGAACCCATTCACCGTAGCCTACATCTGTCCTTCAACGATGCTCCTATGCCACACCATCCCTTGATCATAAAAAGGGTTATGCCACAACATGAGTAAAACGTTATTCCAGATACAAATTAGTTGAATTATTACATCTTTAAACATTACATATGAGCCAAAATAAAAGTATGAGATAACCTCAGATCAATCAACCCAAATTCTAAGGATCTCACCAAAGTGGTTCATACTCCCTGTAAAAGAAAGAATTTGGTGTAAAGCCCAAAAGTCCACCTACAAAAATGGACTTAACCGAAAACTGTATATGCCTGGAGGTCACGTGAAGGAAGTGACATGCATCAAGAGTCTATCCAAGGTGTTCTTACAATGAAACTCAAGTGTCACACAAGATTAACCAATCCTCTACTGAAACCACGAACCCATCGCACAACACGAAAAGAGATCAAGAACTAGTCCAATGACTTCCAATTGTAGCATGATGTTTAACTGACACTTAGTTTACCCAAGATAACGTCAAGATAGGGGACATGGTCACCTTCTTAAGAAAGGTCAAAGTAAGAGGAATTCAAGGATTACAAAAAACAGATAGCTGAACCACTATTGGTTGACCTCCTGATGGAAACTCGGATTACTTGTTGATGCATCATGATTCAACTGATGAAAACAACATTGTGATGCCTAGAAAGCACCAAAATGAAAAAAGACTCAAAATCCTCAAAATAATTCATGTAAAAATCACCATTTCCAAACAGTTCTTTATTGTGATCCTATTACTTGGAAAAGACACATTTGAAATAGAACCAAAGTGACGCTCCCTTCTCAAGAGTGTCTTATACGCCGATAAGGACTTTCCACTCTCAAATGAGCCAGTTCAGAAGAAACTTAAATGCACATGTGTTGTTCCATGACCCAAGATCACCACATCACATCACTTGGCATGATGACGAAAGATAAAATGACCAGTGTATCGAAACACCTGTTACCCAGAAAGTCCTCCCAAGAAGTAGGATGGAAAAAGTCTCATAACGCATAGGTCATTCTATAATGTAGATAACCCAAGAACATACACTAAAGCTCAAAGTGCATTGATTTAACCAAACTCAGTGGCTCATTAAACATTTAACACTAGATGGGTATCACGTATGATGACATACACTACCCCAAGTTCACAAGATCAACAACACATTCTGGGGTACTATGTATAGGCTGTCCACCCTATGCATCCAAGTACCAGACGATTCACACAAGAACTGGCTCAAAAGCACATAATTTAAACAACCATTGACTTCGGTGACAATGTACCAAGTTGGCCATCACTAAAGAAAATGGAGGTTTACAAGACCAACTAATTGTCAACCATGCCCGAGGCATGTATAACCCGGAAAACCAAGAGATCCTTAATCTTGATCCCACATCAAAGTCAAGGCACAATGACCAACCCTCGAAACAAGGCTGTCATTTAAAACCAGAAGTCCTACAAGGGAAAAAGACACCTGGATCACAACAAATTTAAAATATCTTAGTGGAAAACAAGAAAACCAGCTCTAAGAGTGCTATCTACCACAGTCTAGCAACATACAAAGCATAAGTGCCAACTTCCACCCCTTGGTTACACAAAACAGATTCACTAGGCTCAAAATCCACTGGGAATCCACTTTAGCTCAACATATCAATGTAAAATAGGAAAGTGTCAACAAATTTGTTCTAAAACCTTTTACAACTCTAACATTCCATCACAAATGGCGAGTTATCAAGTAAGATTATTTTTAACAACCAAGGAAACCTACAAGGATCCTGTTAAACCAACCTAGGTCCTCAAAAATAGAATCCAATTGAAGTTGTTTAACAAATCAAGGCATGAACACATAATTAGTTCATTCTATTAAACCCCCCTTCCAATTCATGTAAGTAGAGTAATACCTCAAGGGATATTTGAATGGTAAAAAACAAGGGTATCCCATGAAAGGGATCCTGGAAATGATACACAGATGAGGGACCATACTAGGGACTCCGTAGAATCAACAGGTCTCATAAAATCATATCACAAAAGTCACATCTCACATGATAAACATATTGAAATGAAAAATGTCATGAGAGATATCTCACAGCTCATCCCAGGTCGAAGGTCTCAACTATGTTGGTCTGAACACCCAACCGATCATTTAAGAATTAGTGTCACTTCCAGGATACAACTACAAAAAAAACTAGAGAAAGAACCTATACATTTAGAAATGAAACCCAAAAAAATTATTAAGAGTTCTCATAATTCTCTATAGGTTCCACCATCGTGATCTACGTAGAAAACTAATCTAAAAGGATAGAACAAGAACAGACCCTCAAAGGGTACAAATGATAACTACACGTCGTATAGAACTCATACACAACGTGTACACTCACTCTCTTATATCATCGTATACCCCCACCTACCTAGGTGTGTAAACATCATAGGTACACGAAGTGCCATCCTGGAACCTGACGTGTACTCACATACTTACCCCTGGCCATGTCTGTATACACAACGAAAGTCACATGGGTTTTGTCTATGGAAAACTACATGGGGGTATACTTAATCTATATGAAATGTCCTTAACAAGACTCAACAACCTGGGGTTTCCCCCACATGGATAGAACCACATGGTTTCTCTCCTGGTTAACACTCACAGCGTGTTCATCCATGACATGACGTGTACTACTTAAATTCTAACCACCCCTGTTTTTAGACACACGGTTGACTCTAGACATCGTGTACAAGCTAGACACAACGTGTGCAACCTATGTTTCATCCACCCATGTCATTTTTCACACAACCAGATACATGTTTCTCTATACCCGACGTGTATAATCTAGCCATGACGTGTTCTACCAGAAGTTTCCCAACTCCATGTATCTGCTCACACAATCAGTCACACGATCAAGAATTACAAGGTGTGTACTCCCAGTGCACGGTGTGTACTTAATAAAAGGTGTTCCTTCTAGAACATAAGAACACATGGTGTGTTTTAATGACACCACATGCCATGTTGTCTGGGTTTCTAGACAGTGAGCCTCTAAAACATCTCTGGAACCCTTAAAAATTTAAAAACATTTGTCCAAGGGCATGAAAAATTCTGACCTGTGAGAGCCCATACTCCCACAAATCAAAGTTTGGCATCCTTTTTCATATCCAAGCTTAAAAAAATTCAATTAATGTTCAAACATGATCCACTAAATTTAGATCCAAAAGGGCCCATAACAAATCAAGGATCATAGTTTGGGATCCATCCAAATGAAACATTACATATTCCAATACCCTATCAAAATAAAAGGTATTATATCATAACATCTATCCCAATGACATCCCTCTCTAGAAAAACATCTATAAAAAAACATGCAATCAACAATGGACACTAAATGGCATGAAAAGAATGCATGACATGTGATCTCTATCAGTTCCTATATGATGCATGAGATGGCATACCCTCATCTCATTGGGTTATGATAGAAATAGAACCTCAATAATAGCAATGATAACAATATAAAGAAGGTTAATCACCCAACGGTGAAATCAAATCCACTATAATAATTAAAAAACTAGAAAAATATCAATATTTGAGGTAAATTGGATTTTCCCGGTACATGGGTTAGTAACTCCCGATAACAAATTATTACTAACAACATATTCCTTCTTATCCCTATCTATAAGCTCCAAATAGCAAGACATATCAGAAAATAACTCTCCTCTGATACCAATTTGTAATATCTCAGTTCTGGTTGCTTCCCAAAGGTTCCCCATACCCAGTTGGTCAAATGGCCTCAAGTGCATTTCCCCGAAAGACAGAGGTTTCCAACTAGAAACGAGGGCCTTTTATGTGATAGTAGGTAAACTATGCCCTCATTGGCAGAGTATACATAGTGGAATAACAAATAATAAACAATAGCAGAAGAAGTAATACCATACAACAAAGTAAAAAATGGAAGACTGATAGAATAAACAACTACAACACATATATAAACAAGGATTCAAGTCACAAGTATCTATTAAAGAATCCAAACAATTCACAATGCTATAAATACAAAACTAAAACCAATGCACAAAAAACAACAAACTCCAAAAGCATTTCAATCCTCGGCTTAGTCCCATGCTCTCTAGCTCCTACAACAATCAAGTACCTGATGTAGAAGGGAACTTTCCCTTATCAATACCTTCAACCATATAATCTTTTTGGGTTGAAAAACTTGACCCAAATAGGGTGTGAGATGAATCCCAGTAGGAGACCACTATAATATCTACTCTTAACTATTAGTGAATGTATATAGCTGGAAAATATGCAAAAAGAAGCAATAAACTAGGAAGTACTTGAAAGTAAACAATCATATAGTTTCCAATTACATTCATTTCCATATTTTAATTATTCAAAGCATTGAATAATGAACCCCGAGATCCAAACTAAACACTGTATCCTTCTAGGCAATAGTAAAAACATAAAACTCAGAAGACCATCTAAACAACCAAGTAAGACCGAGTCCAAGCTTGTCCTTTGGCCTGGCAGACTCATCACATTTATTCAATAAAAAATTCATAACAACCCTATGGTAATTCTCTCATAGTCTAAAGCCTTTGGTTTGAAATAATATTAAATAAATTACATAGAACCTCCAGGTAGCTCCACGGTCTAACCCCTTTTGTTTAACATAACATTAAATAAATTACACATGACCTCTGGGTATCTCTTAAAGTCTAACTCCTTTGGTTTAACATATCATTAAATAAATTACACAAAACCTCTAGGTAGATCTCATGGTCAATACCCCTTGGGATAACATAGTTGAAATAATCATAAATGGCCTTTGGGTTGCTCTCATGGTCAATAACCCCTGGGTAAAAATATACACCAAGGCTCTCATGGTCCTATGTAAATGAACTTGGGAACCCCCATATATTTCATAGTCCAAGGCTCTCACGGTCCAGGGAAGATCATCACACATACACATTAATTAAATGATCTACATACAATTCAATCTATAAGATGGTTTATCTTTAGTCAAAGAAAAAATCAAAAATCACATATATACAATCAACTCCATTATAAATAACTCAAATAAGGGAATACAAGGTATGCCTCATAGGCATCCTAGGCGAAAAGACCAAAAACAGTCAAAAAAGGGAAATCACCCATGGGTGTCCCTAAAACAAGGGTATACAATCTTATTAATAGGAAACAAACCTTAATCCAACAAAAAAACCATAGAAGGTATTAAACACGATCAAAATCCAAAACACGCAATACCCCTAACAGGGTATTCGACACTTTAAGCTTATATAATCCAAAGATGATCCAAGAAAGTCACAAACTATATACCTCGATGTGGTATGGTGAACACTTTTAAACCTCAACCCTTGAATCGTCTTAAAATGTTGAATATCTAAAAAATGGTCAAAATCATTCAACCTTGAATAACTTATGAGAGAGGAGAAATCAGGAAGAGAGGTTCTAGAAAAAGAGAGAACTCACCAGTTAGAATCCAATGCACCTGGCGGCGTCTCAATCGGAACTCGAGCTGAGGAACGAGAGGAGCTCAAAGATTTTTAGTCGCACTTCACTCTCCTAGATGAGAAACAGGATGAAGAAGAAGATTATGGATAACAGACATGACCCTAGTCTGATTAATCAAATAAAAATAATTGTACACCACGTTTTCATTTAATATACATGTCGTGTACTAGCCTCAACTAGCCCCTGATTTAGGTAGTCTTCTAAGAAACTAACATGGCCATGAAATAATCCGTTACATGGCTAGTATATGGTTTTGTGTGACAACCGGGTATAGGACGTGCACTCCAAAGCACACAAAAAGTACTTGAAAAAACCTCATTTCTTCCTTTTTAATCAAAAACAAGCCGAAATAAAGATCCATACCTGAAATGAAGATTTGGTTTCTTACAAAAATCAAATCCATGAATGATGGTAGGTTTTAAGACATTATCTATGAAAATGGTATTTTGAAATTTGAAAAGAGGATATGGGTTACATCTATGTATGAGCTTAAAATAGAATGATTAAATGATGCTTATAGCTCAATTTTCTCTATACACGATGGTAGTAAAAAATGTATATATATTTGAAGGAATATTTTTTGTGGGGTAATATGAAATGGGAAATTTTATATTATGTATCCATATTCTTGGTTGGGATATAAGTAAAGGCTCAGAGACAATATCCTAATGGATTCATGATTCCTCTACCTATTCTTGTGTGGAAATGGCATGATATCACTATAGAATCTATCACTAGATTTTCAAATACTCCTAGAAATAATGATTCTATATATGTTATTATTTATCTCCTTACCAATTGAACAAATTTATTTTCTATAAGGAATGATCTACCACTTGAGCACCTCACATGACTCTATATTAATGAAATCATGAGACTTCATGGTGCACTTCTTTTGACTGTATCTGATCATGATTTATACTTCATATAGAAATTTTGGAAGAGTATTTAGAAGGATCCTAACAATGAGATAAATTTGAGCATCTCCTATCATACTAAAACTAAGGGACAATATGAATGGAATATCCATACATTATAATATATTTTAATGTCATTCTTGATTGGCATTCAAGGTATGTGGGATCAATATTTACCTTGGTGAAATTTTCATATTATAATAGATTCTATTAAAGAATTCAAACAACACAATATGAAGAATTTTATGGAAAGAGGTGTCATAGCATCTCTTTTTAGGATGAAGTTGGTGAATGAAATTTCATAGGTTCAGATCCTATTAGAGACAATGGTAAATGTGAAGGCTATTCATAATCATATCAAGTAAGTGAAAATTAAGCAAATAATTAATATTGAAACCTGAAAGAAGGATTTAAAATTTTAAGGGGAGATCATGATTTTATGAAGGAATACTAATATAAAGGTGTTATAAAGTTCAGAAATAAAATGAAACTAAGTATTAGGTATATTCAACCGTTTGAAATTATATAAAGAATTAGAGTTGTGGCTTACTATTTGGAAATGCCACCTTGCCTCTCTAAAGTTCACGATGTGTTCCATATATCTTTATTAAGGAAATGTATTCTAGATCCAACACAAGTTCTCATCACTATGGAAATTTAAATATAATTATATTTATCTTACTATGAAGAGAATAATAATATTTTGGAAACTAGAGAATAATTGTTACAGAATCAGATGAATTGACTAGTAAATGTACATTGGAAAAATCATAAGATAGAAGAGAAAATCTAAAAAACTAAAGATGGTATGATGAATAAATACCGAAACATGTTAATGAGGTGAAATTATATAATTTTTTAGGATTATATATTAAATTGATGGTATAATTTAACACCTAAGATTCAATTATAATAAGCTTCTATTTCTAGAGAAACTATAACGCAATACACATAGATTTATTCAAACTGTCACTTTTATGAAATTTTAATGATATAAGTATGAATTTAAAGTTTATAAAACTTTTTTTATTTATAAAATATATATCAAATAATTAATATAATTAATATAAAAATATAATTTCTAACTTATACATATATTCTTAACATTTTTGGAATTTAAATAATGTTTTTGTATAAAAAATAGTTTTTAGTTATTTTATTTTTATCAAGTATTCAAAAGATATATTTCAGTTTTGGTTTAGTTTAGAAGAAAAATAAGTAACATTTAATTTAAAAAAATATTATAAATTTAATCAGAATCAATATTATACTTTATTTTTCTATAAAATCAATTTTATGCATAAAACAAACATTTTTTATAAAAACATTTTTCATTGCGTTTTATGAACTTATATTGAAAGTAATTTCATCCTACTAAAAGATTTTAATTATTTAAAATAGATTCCATATTTTTAATTATAATAATTAATATTTTTTAACAAGGTTAAATTAATTTTTGGTTAAATGAATAGTTACAATGGTTTGTATTTATCACCTCAGTGAAAGCTAAAATGGGTTAAATGATTAAAAACAAAGGGATAAGGCTTAAAGAATACAAAAAAACATTATTAAACATAATTGGATGGTTTTATTTAGAACTTAAACATATAATATTCAATTATATTATAATTTGGAGCTACATTCAAAAGAAAATTGGATGGTTTTATTTCTATAGTGATATCATTCAATTATATTATAATTTGGAGCTTAATTTTGAGCATGCTATATCAAAACATTACATCCCAAAAACATTTCTAGATTAATTAAATTAATTATTTATCCTTTATTTCTTCACCTAATACCATCATAATATGTCTTAAAGTTTAATCCGAAGAGGTCTCTCGATGAATAGGTAATCGTCTTTACCAACTCTTTCAATGATTCTTTATTTTTATACTTCCTATAAATATATTGTTCCCATAATAACATAATTACCACAATATAATTAATACAATTAGATATTATTATGATAATGTAAATATTTTCCAACTCTTTCTATCATATGTAAAATGAAAACATCTCTTGAGTGTATGTACGACCTACCATCTCTATGTTGTAGTGTAATTCATTTTTCATCATCAATTTACTTAGATGGATATGAACATGTAAATTATAAATAAATAAATTATTCATGAGATAATTACGATTATTTAAATATAATATATCATTTACCTTCTTACCCTTCCACAGTTAAAAATTTACAGCGTCTCCCATGAATATGTGTGGACTACCACCTCCACGAAGAGACGTGATTCATTTTTCACATCCTCCATTCATGGAAGATTATAAATATACATATAATTAATATATATGATATTTATACCATTATTAAAAATATTTATATTTTTAAACCATGAGAAATATTCAAGGAATGGAAATACTAAACCGAAATATACATGAAAAACTAAATAGTTAACACTCAGAAACGATGAATTTAATAAAGAATTATTAATAAAAGGACATTGAAATGTTATAAGTATATCAAATAAGGTATTGTAATTGTATATATGGTTCTTTTATAGATATTTAATAAATTTAAATTTATTATAATGGAGGTTAAAATCACTAACAATGCAATTCAGACATGGGGTATGTGTTTACATCAAAATATAATCCCTTTTTAGGGTTTTTATGTTTAATTTTACATTAAAGAAATTATATGATATTTTTATCTTAAAAGAAATATATTTTCTTATAGTATTGTTATTTCAAGGTATTTTTTAGAATTATTTCCATTTTTAAATTCTTTGAGACTAAAAAAATACGAAAACAATGTTTTTAAGAAAAACTAAATTTGATTTTATATAATGTCAAGAGTATTTTTCTTCAATGTACATATTTTATTTTAAATGTTTTACAGAATGTTTTTAGTTTTATATAATGTTTTTTAAAGAAATTTTTAGGCTTATTTTAATTTCTATAATAAATTTTTTAAATGGAATCTTCTTTTTATTTTTTAAATGAGGTACTTTTTACATAATGTGTGAATGATACTTTTGTTTTAACATATACTGTATGAATATATTTTATCTTAATCATAAATAATATATGCCTTGAAGCTTAGTTTAAATTTTTAAATTTTAATTCTCAAATAATTTTTATTTATTATTTGTTAAAAGTACTTTTAACTATATCAAAATTCTTTGATGAATATGATGATTTAATGGGAGATGTAATCTAATAAGACAATCCATCATTTTAAAATGGACATATTATGATCATGTTGTTGTATTTATTGAATGTGAAAAAAATACTAACATTTATCTTGCTAGTTTTTCATTATGAATTTTTGTGTTGATTATGTATTAAATTTTTACTAATTTATATTATATGATGAATGAAATGGAAATAGTATGTGATTGGCAGAAGCTGTTATAACCCCTTGATGCATAAGTAGGTATTATGAGACAAACTACTTTGGGTATTTTGTTTTTGTATTACTTTTTATATATTATTTGATTGAATAATGACTTAATGATAAGATTATGATGTCCAATATTATTAATTATATCATTATGAAACTTTATATCTTATTCATGTGTTTATTTATTTATATATATATCATGTATGGATTTAATCCCTTTTTTATGATATTAGTTATATGGAATATTTTATTATTGTTTATATTTACTATAATTTTCACGATTTATTTATCCTATGATATCTTTTATATTAAACCTTCCCTCACCAATCATCATAGATTATGATTTATTATGTTTCTCTTTCCCTATGATATTGATATGGGACCTATGAATGATTTGAAGGATTTACAAGAAGCAACAATAATGTTCTCACTTGATTTTTTATATTTTATTTATTATTTTTAGATGTAATGTGAGAATAATATATGTATCTAGTCTCACAAGACCACTAATATATTAAATTATTTAGTATTATATCCCTTGTATTTTGTGTCAATATTATAAAATAAACTCTATCTCCAATTTACTGGAGTCAGGGTGGTACACAATAAATTTTGGGGTAAGGGTGAATATTTTAGTGGGAAAGGGGATGTGGGGTGAATTATATATATATAAGCTTTAAATATTATGTTACATAGTTCTGGGAATTATTTGGTGAGCAAGCCTTGGTGAGGTTGGGATATAGTTCAATTGATTTAGGTATTGTATTGATTTCATATGTTTTCTCAATGAGATTTAATAATTTTATTTAATATTTACACAAGATGTTTTGGAGAGGATCCTATTGATTATAATTGTATGATGATCCCTATATAGATAATTTTTTAGGTCTATAGAAGATATTCGATGATTGATCTGGGTGTTATTATGTTATAGTGGTTTTTCAGGAGATTCTAGAGTTCATGGTCATTACCTAGGCATTGTTCATGGTATTTTCTTTTTTTTCCCGATAGTATGAAATATCATGTTTTGGGATATATATTTATCCATTATATGTTTTTAATATTGGATTTTTAATATTTATAATGATATATTGGGGTTAGTCCATACCATCTTATGAATTTTTATTCATTCACTACTAGGCACCAACCTATGTCCTATTGGAGGTATGATTTAAGGGTCACTCCAATCTTCAATTCCAACCAAATATTGGCACCTATGGAAGTAGGTTCATGAAACTATGTGGATATAATAATGGGTTATTATCTAATTATGATTATATAGTCTTCGAGTGCATGTGTTGTATGATAGGATATAATGAGTAGGTTTGGGAATTTGTTATTTTAGTGATGGATTGATATTTATTAGGTATGCATAATACATTATTTGGAATTAGGACACTATTACTTCGAGATTTGTATAAAATAAAAAATTAATAGGAAAAAATGTGGGATGCCTTGGTATAATGATACTCAAATCACGTTTATTCATTATGGTATCATGGATATGTCCAGAAGGCATAATTGATTAGATACATAGCCTAGTTGAATTTGGATGTGAGTTTACTTTATATAATGAAAGGTGAACCTAGTTTTTTTGTATAGGGTTAGGGGGAATGGGTATATGTGGTTAATGTGTGCTCATGAAAATGGTTTTGGAAACGATGATATGACCGGAGTGTTTTGGAAAAGAAATCACCATGTGCTTTGAGTTTCTTTTAAGAGATGTATGGTTTGTTTAATAAGAACATATTACTTCAATGGATGGGATTTAAATCATAAAAGAATGAGTATGGATACATGATCTGGTAATACCAAAGTGTATTCTCACTTCTAGTTTGGAAGCGACTAATATAGATAGACGATAAGGAAAAATGTGTGGGTTCTTTATAAATTTAGTCTAAAAATGGGAAAAAGGAGTATGAGATATTTCATAGATCCTATGTGATATATTAATAAATTTAATTGGAACATGTGTCTTGGTTTCTTGTGATGACTATTTTATATATGGGTTAATTGAAAATGGGTTGTGAGTTGGGTATTTCAAAAACTACCATGCTTTCAGGAGAACCCAAGTGAAGTAGTGATGTTGGAATAGTGGGGACTGCCCTTTAGTTCCCAACTTCTTAGAGATAATTCAAAGAACTCTAGTGAATTTTGGTGAGAAGTCTATTAGGGTGTGATCAATAATGGAATATATATTATTTATATTTTATTATGGGTGGAGGACTAGTTATTCTAATGAGGCACTGGGGAGCATGGAAACTTAGAGCATGTGGCTGTTAGTGGAGGCTTGTTCTCTACATACCAAGAGGTAATATGATCATGATTTGTATAAAATAATGTTAAGGTGGTGATGATTCTATGTTGATTTATTTCTTTGTAATAAGTATAAAGTATGTATTATATTAGGGATCACATCATTGACTATTTAAGAAATAACCATCATCTTTTTAGAAATTTGGCAGAAAATTTGGGTAACATTTCTGAACATGGTAGTGGTTGATTATTCTTATTATCTCTTCGGTGTAAGAAACCTAGTCATGTATAATAATTATATTTGATAGTTTAATTAATACACGATTCAATAATATAGTATTTTTGATTTACCTAGATGATGACATGAATACTCCTTTGGTGGGGAGCATCTTATCAATCATTTGATGTATTATCCTCAAGTTGGAAGTGTTTTGATATATAGAAAGATCAGTAGTTTGATGATTGGGATATCACATAGAGTCTTGGGATATATCCAGAATAGATTATATATGGATTTTTTCCAAACAAAAAATTTTGGTTTTATTTGAGGTTTTTGAGTAATTTCATAATGTCAGTAACTGACCTGGTGTAGAATTCAATGATAAGACATATAGAGGGACTAAAATAGAGACCATATAGGTACTCATGGTTAGGTTATGTTGATGGAATTTCTTTATTAAACATTTGATTTAAATAATAAACTAATAATTGAGGTATAACTTAGGTTTTTTAGTTTTCTTAGATTCATGATATCTCTTAGGGTTTAGATGTTATGGCCGAGTTGAGGCGATGGAATGTTGGAATGAGAGGCTAGGTGTTCTCTGGGAAATTTGGGTCATGGAGGGATGAATGGTATCACCTCATGTGTAATTAGATGAGGTGGTGTGGATGTTGAATTGAGTATGTCATTTGGTATATGGATATTTTTTATTGGGGATCATGGCCAGTGTTTTCAAAAATAACACATTTATATAGGATGAATGCATGTGTAGTTAAACTTCATTGAATTCATTTCATAATTGGGAAAGAGTTGTGTAATTGGATCCCAATGGATGAATCGAGAATCAAAAATATATTTTTCAATTATTCTCAAGTTTTAGAAGAAATATGATAGGGATTTTTTAATGTCCCAGGTTATTATGTGTGTGTTAATTTATAGAAAATTCAAATTTTTAGTATATGTGGATGATATCATTGCAACATGATATGTTGCGGTGTGGCATAGAGGCTATGTAATATTAAATTCTAGAATTAGGGGAGACATCACATAAAAACATGAGGGTTTAATCATGAAGAAAATAGTTACATTAAAATGGGTGGAAAAAATTATTATATATTTATCTAGAATGGAGAATTGTGCCTTGAAGCATATGTTCATTCCACAGCATTGGTTGCATAATGTTTCGTATTGACATGAGAAAGGGAATTGTGGTCTGAAACATATGATCATTTCAAAACATACCAATATATAGTTTTTTAGTAATTTGATTAATTTTCTTTAAATTTAAAAACTTATGAATATATAATCCCCCTTATTCTCTTCAAGTCAGTCACAAGATTGAGGAATCCTCCATTTACCCCTATCTCCTTCTCTCCTTATATAAAGGTAGTTTTTGTGGAATTATTCAAGAATATTTGAGGTTGTCTTATCTCCAATATTCCATAATATATTACATTCCCCTTATTTTCTAATTTCTAAGGGATAAAGTTAGGGATTTAGTCCCAATTCCATATGTTCTAGGTGGAATTGGGTTAATAAAATGGATATCATTCATGATAAGGTAATAGGAGGCATGAGAGGCGAAAATGTATATAGTTTCACATCATTTTGTTATAGGTAACCCATTGTTTTGTGTTTTTTATGTATCTTTTATTAACTTGGAAGGAATTAGTGATTAATTTAATGATGGAGTTTGGGTACTTATAGGTTTTGATGCATGTTGGGAGTGACACACAAACCCATAAATGAGGTTCTAGCAATGGGAGGATCCCCACTGATATTCTCTACATTTATACCTAAAATAATTAGTTATGAATTAATTGAGTTAATTAATTTTAATTTTTTATATTTAATTAATGTGAGTCATCTATGAAAATAAGTGATTTGAAGTAATGGACGAGGCTTGGTGAGCTTAGATAGAGGAGTGTAACTCTATTAAATTGGAAAGTGATCCCTATGATACTTAACCATATGTTGTGTATGTTCTATTGTTCATGATATCATGTTGGTGCATAAATATTCTTATTTTTCATATCAAATAGTTATATTAGTTTCCAGATAGGTTCTACGTGATTGAAAGGATCTTATGTAAGAGAGTTACGAGGGGTTCCAAGCTGAGTTTGATCAAACTCAATGTTTACAGTGTGATGGGGTGGGGATATTTGCCTTAATTGGTTAGGCCAAAATTTAGTTTCCTAAGATTTTTATTTGGGTATGTGGAAATGGGGTTGGGTTATGGTATTATATCATAACCTCATTCAATATAGAATTTCTTGAGGCTTGGATATGGTTAGCATGAGTTGAATTATGATGGTTTCTCCATGAGGGATACATTAGAAGTTAAATGTCACGTGAAAATTGGTTGACCAAGGGTAATAGTGTATAATTTCATGTGAGAAATGTTTTTGACCATTGTAATTTTTATATTTGTGTGGGAATCTAGAAAGTGAACTCTTTATGTCCTCTAGGACTAGAATTAATAAGGGTGATGGGCTATGAAATCATGAATTGGGCGATGGATATGATGTTGTATTATAATCATAGAACGAGTTAGGTATAAGAATCCAAGTGATTGTCTTTCCATGAGCTAAATGGGTCATCAATCAGTTAGATTTATCATTCTATGTGTGATGGTCCTTCCATGGTGATGTTATCCAAGGAGTCTAGATAATGATGATATATGACATGAGTAATAAGGTCATGTCATTGATAACAACCTTTGTGGTTATGGGTTAGGTTATAATGGGTTAGGGATTCGAGATATTAACAGATAGCTAAAGACTAGGATGTGTGTATCTTGATGCGTGTTTCTTATATGTTGACATTAATGTCATCTAGAATGCTTGTGGGGTGATTGATTTGAGGTAACAATGAACTATTCAATCAAAAAATATTATTCTCTTAGAATATAGTAAAGGGATAACCAAGGTGTTCCCAAAAATAAGGGAAGTTAACCCATGTCCTTCAAACTATTAATAACCAATTAATATTTAATTTTAAAAGAATAAAATAATTTAAGGGGAAAATATAATAGTGCATGCGTGGAGGAAAATCAAGAAGGAGAAAAGTAGATGAAATCAAGCATGGACAGACCTCAGATAATTTTGCCATACACCCTATCGCTACCTCTCGAAAATAAATTCACTATGATGATTAATCTCAACAAGTAACTCAAAACCTCATATTGTTCAGTCTCTCTTTTTCATTTTTTATTATATAGTGTAAGTAATTATCAATGCGACATAGATTTAAGCCACCCAAAGTGAATATGTCTCCTCAATCAATCCTTGATCAATCCTCACTCCCCTCAACCATATAATAAATTAAATAAGGCTGAGGTATAATTATATTCAAACCAAATAAATAGAAGAGACTTATAATAAATGAAAAATAATAGCGATGATCATCTACCTCTCAAGAACACACATCATATCTCATGAAAATTAATAATGGAATAATGAAAAATATAATTTCAATGAAATTAAATATAAGAGTAAGAGGAATTTCTCCTCAACCAATCCATAGTGTCCTAAAGTGTTGTTGATGGAGAAAAAAATAAACAGTAAAATAATTATATTAAAATTCATATCAAATCTGAAGAAGGCTAAAGACCAAGTTCATAATCATTTTCTAATATGGATGGGGAAAATTATGTATAATAATTGAATAACCTTCCTTTTCCTCCATCAATTATAGTGTTGTGTTCCCCCACAATCCCTTATTCTGATTGTATCCACATGTCGAACCTAAAGGTCCATATTACTTCAGTTGGGTTTATTTTGAATATACCTTTTGTTCATAATTATTCCCATGATCTTCAACTTCATATTACATTGGATGGGTGATAAGTCATGTAGTGGAGGGGGAAATTAATGCTTTTTTCAAACAATAGGAATGGTTTTGTTTTGTAGTCCCACCCTATTTGTTTTTGGAATCTATGATTTACTCTCCCATGAAGGTACCCATATGTAGTAGCATATAAATGGGTAGAAATTTATGTATCATTATTTCCCTCTTTTTATGACCCTTACACATCATGTTTCCATTGCATAAGAGTAACCCAACTAACACTTATGAATCATCTCTAGCCATAATGATGAACTTTACTTAGCTGGATTTTGGACCATTACAAAGAGATCTATCTATGGGGATACCTTTATATAGAATTTATGTGACTTCTATACAACATACCCAACTATGGTGTTACCTTTACAGTATATATTTTACCTTTAATAAACCTATATTAGTTTCCCTTATATAGAATATACTTCTTACTTAAGGGTAACTCAAACACATGAAAAATAAACATTCCAATCTATGACCATAAAAATTTTAAACCTGAATAATAATAAAATAAATTAAAATCATGATTTAGGATATTTTTTCATTAATCTCATTATTCAAACAATAAAAGAAAAACATATAAATTTTAGCAATTATATAATTTTATTTATAATAATAAGCTACTTAAAAGAAATGAAAAAATCTGGCTTCATCACTCCCCCACACTTTAACAACAAATTTTCCTCATGTTTACACTGGTCTCACTTCATTCTAACTTAAGGAATTAGTTCAAAAAATTGTAAATAAATATAAATTAATTGAATTAGAATCCAAAAAAGTATCACCTTTATTTAACCCTCTATCATAGGAACATTACACCTCTACTTTAATCCCAATTTTTTAGTACATCTTATATCAAATTAATATATATTATTAATCCATTAATTATCCATCATTAGAATTACGCAATTATATCCATCCAATTTTTTGAATAGATCTTAATGAATTTTTCTCAACCTTTATTTTTGAAATGAACCTATTGGATGAGTGTAGCTAAACCCAGATATAAACCATCATAAGATAGAAGGTATCTCACACGAATAATTATAATAGTTAGAGGAAAACAATTCTTGGGAATCCAAATATCAGGAATCTATAGATATTATTTGATGGTATACTGATGGAAATTTTTTATTTATTTACTTAGGAATAATTTTATATTAGTTCCCATATACATGTTTTACTCTAGTTCAGATGAGCTATCCAAATGTCATATATGTAGGCTCTCTAAGGTGATCTTTTTCACAATGGTACTGTTACTAAGGATCAAGTTCAAAAATCTAATTTCCACATGTCAAAAATTTAATTCCATAATGTTATCATAAATTAAAAATTTATTCTTTATTCAAAAATTATAGTTTTTATGATTTTAGCAATACTAGTTTTTTTAGTGAGGTGAGTAAAAAATTTATTCCGATTTTTTTCTTCTCATTTTATTTTACCAAATAAAAACACATCAAAGAATTGGAAAACAGAAAACTATATATTTAAACTACATTGATACATACATTTACCCCATTATTATCTTAGAAACCACTCTCTATGACTAAAAAAAATTAAAATTTCAATGAAAATCAGATTAAAAATCAGTAGTTTCACAAAAAATGAAAATATAAGAAACAATATGATTTATTTAAAAAAGAATTTTATTTACTCTCCCAAATGGGTTTCAATGATATTCATAAAAATTGAATATCTTGGAAATATATAAATAAAAACATAAAAAACATAATAAGTTTATTAAAAACTGATGAAAATAAAAATTGAAAAGGGAAAGTGTCTTAGTATATCCCTCTCAATAAGGGTTGTATTTTTACTGTCCATCGACTGAAAAACTTCCATGTATACCCAGTATAAAGTGGGTGTAGTTAGTCTAATTAAAACCTATACACCCTCTTCCTTCCATAGTTTCTCAAATTCACTTCTATATGGAGGCCCCTATTTTTATAGTTTTTTATATCCATCCCCTTATCTTGATGGGAAAATTGAAAATTAGGCTTGGAAGGATTACATATGGGGCCTCCTATACCTATTATTTCCCACCATCAATATGATATTCTTGGTAATCTTGGTGGGGGAGGACTTAATAGCATAGATCTATTGGTGTTTCCCATTTAGCCACAAAAAAATTAGTGGATCCTCTTTCTAGTTTCAAGATCACCACATCTCCTTCTTCCCAAACATCTACTTTATAATCATCTCTTGAGGCATACTCCTAGAAATATTATGTGTAAGATTTCTAAAAATTATCAAAATATATTTAATTATTCTCACATTAAATTTGTTTACACACTTGTAAAACCAAAAGAGTTTGTGAAATCTACTCATAAGAATGAATTTTCATCTGATTTAACTTAAACTATTTTATCATCATTATAGTTTTACTTTATTCCATATAAAAATTCTATTCCTATAAGAATCTATGGTTTTTATTCTTTTCCCTTTTTAATAATCTCTTTATCTTCTTCAAGGTAAATCATAAATAGTTATATTTTTTAAAATTTTAAAAAAGTGACATAAGGATTTAAAATAGATTCCGTGAAATGAAAATATCTAAAGGATTTATTAACACACTTATATAAGCTATTTTGAAATAGTTTTTTCTTAAGAAAAACAATTTAAATATCATTTAAAATTATTGGGGGATGGGATTCCTCATGTTTTTCCTAAAAAGATCCCATCATTATGTCCTCATCATCATACTATATAGGAAATAATCTTAGTTTAATCTTATATCACTATATAAGCATGGTTATATTTCATAGCAGCATGAATAAAATTTGAATAAAATGAATTCAGTTTGAGATTATCTCCCTATTTATTTTATTCATCTAGTTTAATATCCGAGTGTAATGTCTCTAAGAGTTGCATAATATGGATATGGTTATAATGGTATCTTCTATCTTCTCTTCAAATTAGATCCCATCCATTCCATATTTTTATTTATTATATAGGTCTTGTATCCTTCCTTTTGATTTTGGATTTTTTAAAACAAGGGAGATCAATTGAAAATTATGTTTAATAAAATTAAAGAAGAAAATTTAAAAGTAAATGAACCCCCCAATATGATATTTGTTTTTCATTCCCCTTCAAAATTAAAGTCCATTGGGAAAATATATCCCAAAGTAAGAAATGGTTTGTTTTCCTCTTTAGTTTCTTCTTCCACCTTTATAGTTTGAATAATCAACCAATTTACTGTACATTCATCTTATTCTACAACTACATGTTCCTATATTGAAATTTGAATGTGACTTTATTAAGTAGATTATTTAGTTGATTCATGATGATCAATTCCTCATCATTTTCTTCTTATACCCATAGACAAAATTATTGGTCAATAGAATTATCAAATAATTCTTTGACTAGGGATTTAATCTAATTGTCCTCTTTTAGCTAGGTATCAGTAGAATAATAATTTATGAAATAAATTGATTACAATTTTTTCTCAACCCAAAAATTAAAAATTAGATAGAAAAATTAAAATGAATGAAAAAATTGAGAAGAAATTTATAGAATGTGAAAAACAAAAATGAGGTGATAATTCTCCCTAGAAACCATGATGAGTAATGTAAGTATTTTAGAACCCTTACAATCAATAAAAATTTATAGTTCTTCTAGAATGATTATTATGGATAACCAAGAACATCCCAAGAGTATGGGAGACCTCACCCATGATATTAAAACCAATATTAAACTATTACAATCTACTTTTGAAAGAATAATAGATGGAAGGCGGAAAAAGGTGAAACATTGCATGCATGGAGGAATATCGAGAGGGAGAAAAGTAGTTTAAAACAAGAATTGGTGACCTTGGATAATTATCTCATCCAATATATCACTCCCACTCATACAGTGTAAGAAATGATCACTTCATCACTTATTTCACCTACCCACTTTGACCAGGGACCCTTAATAACTTTTTGATACATCCTCACTCCACTATACCACATGTTAAACTAAAGAAGATCTTGGTGGGATATTTTAAAACTAAAAAGGATAAGTGACTAATAAGAAATGAAAACCTATAGTGATGATCGTCTAATGTTCAAGTGTAAACCTCAAATCTCTAAAAAATTAACATAAGAGGAATAGAAAATACGAATTCATTGAAATTAAATAGTGGGGTTGGGGGAATTTCTCCTCTTCTAGGGTATTATGACCTGTAGTTCCATCACTGGAGAAAAATATATTTAGTAAAATATTAAATTACTTTCTAATATAATAAAGGATAAAGTATATATTTTGAAAACATTTTAAATTGGGAGGGGGGAATTATTTATAAGAATCAAAGATCCATCTTTATACTCCATTAATTTCAATTTCATGAGCCCCCATGATCCATTCTTTAAATTATATCTACATGTATATGTCGAGGATCTAGACTATTTTTTGTTATGTTTATCATAAATCCTCCCTTCTATCATCATTATTCCATTTATATTGAACTTTATCTTTGGCTAGATAGGTAACATGTGGGGCATTGTAGGAGCACTTCCTGATTTGGTTAAACTAGTTAAATGAATCTGATTGGATGCCATTCCTATTTATTTTGAGATTATTTTATTTTATATTCCATGTAGGTACCCTTATGTAGAAGCATATCCCTGATATGAACTTCATATAGTCTTCCTTCATTAATGTGATGAACCTTACATAGTTTATATCCATTTCACAAGGTGAATTCAACTAACCCGGATGCATCAAATTCGAACACAAGTATGACCCTTCCACAATGGGTTGTGTGAACATTACATAAGAATTTGGGATGTGCTGTACCTTTACACAAAATTTGTGAGGCCATTTTAATTCATAAAAAACAATGTATTACCTTTATATTTCAACTTTATATACCTTTATTAATCCTACACTGATTAACCTTATGATAAATATTATCCTCACATAAATATTACTCAAACACATCAAAAAAAAAAATTAAATTTACGTTCATTAACACATAAAACTGTAATAAAAAAATCAATTAAATTCACGAGTTAGGTCATTTTCACGTTACGATTATTATTCAAAAAACAAAACAAAATCATATTAATGTTAATTATTATTGAATATAATTTATATTATTTATATTAAAAATATATTAAAAATAAATGGAATGTGTGGTTTCATCAGTGATTCTATCTTTGTTGGTGGTTCAAATAATAAATAATTAAAAGGTAAAATTTGGAGTTCCTTGATACAATGTCATGATGCATCTAATTTGGAATATATCTTTAAAAATCATGGTCTAACCATCTAAGGGACTAGAATTCCACTTGGAAGACAACATTAGTGTCTATGGTCAATCTATTCAAGATCCTAGGGTAACATCTAGTTGACGTCTTTAGTTAGGATGGTTAAATCAGATAAGATCTTCGGATACCATCTTAGAGGAATATTTAGTGCCTTGATCAAACTGATCGAAATCCCAAGATGCTGTCTGGCAGTCCTATTTTTCGCTTGTGGTAGGATTGGACTAGAGCCTAAGATTATATCTGGTAGACATCTTTAGTTCCAATGGACAATGTAGCTCAAAGCTGGGGACCGAATCTAGAAAACATATTTATTTCTTATGGATAGTCTATCCATGTAATGAACTTAAAAATCAAAAATAAATTACCATTTTTAAATGATTATATTCCTTACTAAGTAGTGATGTTATTGAAAACAATGCACTACTTTGGTTATTTTGGATTGTTATAAGTTATATCCTATCTTATTTAGAACACCATTAAGAATAATAACTATTAATAATATTTCCATTGTATAATGGATGTTATGATGAGTATATACTAGTATATTTGATAAATCTAATTGACATTGATAAAAGAAGTGATGGACTCAACTTATAGGATCATACCTCATGAAGCGCATTTAACAGAGATTCTGAGGGAGATGGAATCACTGAGATATTCTCTTGAGAAATCACAATACAAGATTCAACAACTAATGAACGAGTTCAACCATTTATGCTAGAATTTAAATCTTATTAAGGTCACGTTCCAAACCATGTTAAATGAAGAACTCTAAGAAAGTGTCACAATTGCACACATTACCCTTAGGGCATACATTAGTGTAATAAGGGTTTATGTATCTAGACCTAAACAATTTGAATTTCTATATTTTTATTTTTAATAAAATAAAAAATATTTCTTTATTATTAAGTTATAAATAATTAAATAATTAGTTTTATTAAAATTATATTTTTATATGATGAAACTAAAATTATATTTTTGGGAAATATATAGTTTTAATAAATTTACCCATTTTGATGAATTACATATTTTTTGAAATAAATATTATTTCAGTAAAAATATTATTGTTAAATAATATTTATTTTAATATAAAATAAAATATAGTTTAATGAATTAAAATATAAAATTTTAACGGTAAGAAAGCTGTTATCGTCTAAAAATCCATTTTATTTCAATAAATAGGGAATTTGATTTAAATTTTTAAATTCTAATATTTATTTAATTATCTTGATAATATAAATATTTTCATTAAAACCACAATTTTAGAATTATCCAATGGTTAATTTTTCATAATTTTCCATTACATTTGAATTATAGGGTAAGAATTTAATTGGATATAAATATAGACTACATATAATGATATAATAAATATTTAATGAATATTCCCAAACCTATATCATATTTTATGGTTTTAAAATCAATTCTTTAAGAACATTACTCCCCACCACACCATAAATGGTATAATTTTAATGATTTTAGTTATTATCCATATAAAATATTGAAATACACTTATCATTTATATAAATAATGGGTAAAAACCATAAAAATATTTGTGGTTTGGGTTATTTTATCACATAGTGTCCAAAATATAAGTTTAGTAATAAATAAAACATCAACCTATATTTTTCTATAAAACCCCAGATAGTCTACCATTAATATTAGCTAAAAAACCTTGAATCATGAAATTAATCTTCCTTTACCACATTAAATCCCTCATGAAGTGTTTCTAAGATCCTATGAAGCTTCTACTAAGGATTTAGAATCACTCTTTCAAGGAAAGGGATCCTCTCTTATACCTTTTTTAATTTGAGTACTCTCTCAGTACTAAGACTTTTGATTTCAAATTATTCATTTTATAATATATTTTTAGACATTAGTTTTAATTTCCTTATGGTTCCCATGTAATTAGAGAACACATTTTACTCTCATTAACTGATTATTTGAACCTTTATGTAAACCTGTTATGTACTTGAAAGCGTCTCATGATTCTCCATGCCAAACTTATGTATTGTGAATAAAAATATCCATTTCCACTCAAGGGTATTTAGTAATATGTAACTATTCGTTATTTATCGGGGACGTAAATTTATGTAACCCACACCCCTTAATCAACTGATTTAATTTTTTAAAATATGTTCTTATGTTGTATGCTCTATTTATTACACATATGCATGTATGTGACATGAATGTAACAAATGAGACCAAAAATATATATCTCTCAAATGATTTGGGAAGTGTTTTTAACTCAAGATATTCCATGTATGGTTCATGGGAGGTTATCGTAAGCACACTATAGTATTATTTCATGACATATAGAATTTACTTATGTTAATGATGTTATGTTTTTGGTTATTTCCACATTACCATGTTGCCCTGATCTTATCATCTTATATCATGATTTAAATATCTTGTTTTTGATTATAAACCCATTTTATCACCTTTATATGTATTTTTCATAACATATATTTCTTTTATTATGTTATAATTTGATTATTCCTTTATTGGGATTTATATCTCACCCCTTTCTTTTATACGTCCCCAGGTTATCCCATGCAGTTTTAAAAGATCAGTGGATATTAAGGGCATGTTATAGAGTTTTTAAATAATCTAGTTGTATCCTTGTTTTAAGTTATTATGTTATGTACCTAATTTACCCAATATACTAGGAACCTCAATCTTTTATGATTGTATTGTGTGTGTCCTTATGTAATAAATCAATAATTAAGGTGTATTAATGATATGGGTTGTAATAGATGGAATCAAAGGAAAGTATAGTGACCCAAGATTATCATACATAGATATTAAATCATTTTTATTGAATATTCATTACATTACAAAAACACATGGTTGTGGACCATAATAGTTTCGTTCCTTTTCAAAAATGGAAACTTAAACAATGGTCCATAGGTGAGCTACATCATCTCCCACTATGTTATTCACAATTAAAACCCTTCTTAAAAATATAATAAATAATGCAAATCTTCATAACATAGGGAAAAATAAACATAATAAAGGGTTATCTCATATTCTTAGTAAGTGTAAACATGGAGGATACATAATAATAACATGAATATGAGGTTATAAGAACAAGATTATAAAATTGAAAACCATACCTTGCAAATCAAGGATCATAATGTTGTGTCATGTAATAAACATTAGTAGTTCATAATACATGAATCACAAGGGAATCAATGAACATGATCCATGATAGCATAAAATAGCAATAAGACATGGAATTTTTGGCATACACATAATCATATAAAATCATTTTCATATTAGTCAAGGCTCACTTCTAAGATCATAATAGTTGAAAATGTCTTTTACCAAACCAAGTTTACTCCCCATTCTAACCATGTATTATTGAACAGGGTTCACTCCCCATTCTAGCCTAGAATTATTGAACTACGTTCACTCTCTATTTCAATCTAATATATCTCATTATATATAAATTTTACCCAACATATTATAGTGAAGTATACGTCCCACCCATCAAATAAAAAGAACAATATTTATGTATGCCACAAGATAAAAAAAACTAATCATATAATAACCCATGAAATGAAATGGGTATCATAAATATTTAAAATATCATAAATTTTGGAATATAGATAGGTTTCAAAATAATTACATTATATAATAAACTATGAAATGAAACCTGTTTAATAATAATTTCCTCACGCTGTAAACCATTGAAGAGAAATAAGTTTCATAAAAAACTTTTCATTATAAAGATAAACCATTAAGATAATTTATAAGAATTTTATCTGTAAATAATATCATTTATAAGTCATTTATAACATCAAAAAATGAACTCTTAGGTGGAAAATTATTTTGATAAATCATTTTAAACATTTCTTGAGGGAAATATCCTTTCCACTTTGAAAATAATTTTTAAATACATAAAAAATTATAATATTTTTTTAAAATAAATTTTAAAACATATAAATTAATATTAGAATAAATTATATTTCATGAGTTCATAAAATTACATTCATTCCATACTTGTTAAAATGAATATTCCTTTCACATATTTTGTAAAATCCAAACAAACATTGTTTGGAAAATGACATGAATATTTATTTCAATTTTGTTTTTAAAAATTAATCCTGATTAATAATTTCATTTAAAAATAATATGATATTAATAAAAAAATTGAAAATCTTTTTTGAAAATATGATTTTTGGAATAAAATATATTTTCAATCAGAGAGACAAATAACGTTAGATTTTATTAAAAAACATTCTTAATAATTTTATGTACCAAAGAGTGAGAAAATGGTAAAAATACATGAATATATCATGAATAATTGTAGGAGAATAAAATTTATGATAATTATTGAGATATTAACCATAATATTTTATCATCAAGAAATATAAACATAAGTAATCCCGATAAATGATGAGATTATAACATGAAATATTGACCCCTTTGGTAACATTGGTTCGTAATCCCCATGAAGGAATAACATGAAATGAAACATGTAATATTTTTAGAATGAATAAATCCATGATATTAAATGTAAAATGGATTGTATATACACCTCATGAAATAATATTGGTTTATAACTGAATGTTCATCTTAACAAAGGAAAATTGAGACCAAAACCCTTACCACTTTGGTAAAATTTTAATCATAAACCTCATGAAAGGAGGATATGAATATGGATATATAAATAAAAATAAATCTTAGAAAAATAATAATAAATTATATTAATTTTAATTATATACACCACATCGAAGAAAGAGGTGGGGAATATAGCACGTGTCTCACCAAAGTAAAAAGTGAGATGAAAATCCCTTACCTTATGTCTTGAATTCCATCATAATCATTAAATATTCAATTATAATAATTATATGTTTATTATAAATATATAATAGAACCATATTAATATATATAATACCATACATAATTTTATTATGGAATTTTATTACCCGTTTATTAATAATTCCATGTAAAAGTTACTTTTCGGGTAATAACCACTTTGTTTTTCATATATTTTTTGATATGTTATATTTTTGGTACTCTTACATTGATCATGATTTAATAATCCAAATAATGATAAAAATGGTATAAATATAATACATATTTAGTATATATTTATTTATAGAAATCCATAAAATTTAGTTATAGGAAATGAAATACACCATTCATGGGGACGATAGCCCTTACGTACGCATGAATGCTATTTACAATTTATTTTTGGATTTGTGGAAAGAAAATTAGATGATATATATTATATAATTATCTAATCATAGATATTTAATATATATATATATATAATGTTTTTATTAATCCCATCATAAATAAATTCTATGTAAATCTTGAACGAATCAAATTTCTTCGTGGGGTGGTAGTCTTTCGTACACACGAATGACACTATCATATTCCCACAACATGGAAAGAATAAAGTTATGTGTGATATAAAAATAAAAGAATAATAATAATCTCATAAATATCATATATATCATATAGAAATATTATATTCTTCATTATAATCATATTTTAGTTATGGTAATGGAAAAATGAATGACATCGGTTCACGAGGTGGTATTCCGTCGTATACATGATTAATGATTTCGAAACCCATTTGGTGGAAGTGGAGATGTTTATAGGTAATTAACTTAAAAAATATCCATATATTTTAAATTAATAGTTTATTATATAATAATGATATAAAAATAATTGATGTTGGTGGAGGAAGAAGTAAAACAAAGATTCTTATTGATGAACGCTACCTCTTCTTTGAGTATCCTCTTTCGGTTTTTAATGAAATACTTCATCGGATTGATTTATTCCAAAAATATGGTTTCAAGGTTGAAGTAATAGAATTTTTCAGGTTATTTGGGTAGGTATTTTGAAAACTAAATATGTGTGAAAGTGTGAAGAAGGGGGGATAGGGGGTGTCCTTTAATAGGTTAGGTGAGTGGAAAACTTGTTTATTTTTGAAAGAGCGAATTCCACCGATGTTTTTCATATGTCAAGAGGGTCAAAATTTGGAACATATCAAACATTAGATTTTAATGGTTTGAAATATCTCTTGAAAATATTTATTTTACAAGTGTATAGGTTATTTTTAACCTTATCATTTTAGTTTAACCCCAGGTAAACCCATTTTTACCTTAATCATGGTAATTAATTTTTACTGAATTCATTTTTAATTATTGTCCAGAATTATGTTTTAATTATTATAAATTATAAATTATTATTATTTCAAATATTGAATACATTTATCTAAATTCAATTCACATAATTTAAAAAAATTAATTTTATTTTAATCCATCGAACTTGATTAGAAAACCAGTTTTAAAGCAGAAATTATGAAATGTTAACAATGTTTTTATTTACAATTTTAATATTAAATTAATTAAAATGAAGTAAATTGGATTAATAAATGTATAATTGATCTAATTTAACTTTAATAAAAATTTAAAATATAATTTATCATTATAAATAAATTAATGGAAAATGAAATTTTCAATTACAATTTAGTATTTATTCACTATTCATCAAAATATGATTTTTTTTGAAAAATACACAAAATAACCCTAATTTAATTCCAACCTTCTGAATTAAAAAATTAATTATATTTTATAAAATTCACATTTTAAAAGTGTTATAAATTAATATTATTATTGTTCATAGAAAGATATAATTTTTTTTAGAAAATAGTATTTTTGAAATATATAATGACTTTACTGAAAGTTATGTATTTTATTATAAATATATTTTATTTATATAAAAACATCATAAATATTATTTAAATATTATTTATTACTATTTATATAACTATTATTAACTTCAAGGTTATAACGGTTGTCTTTAAATAACTAAAATAATAATATATCATGGTTTTGTTAAAACTTAATGTGCCATGTAACAAAAGCTAATCCACTGTTCATATATAACATTCCTAACTTGGATCTTCTTATAACTCAAGCCATAAATGATATTTAATTTGTTTGAAAAAAATATATTTATAAAAAAATGGGGTTTTATAAAATGTCTAGTTATTTTTAGAGATTATGATTAAAAAACCTAGTGAAATCATTAGGGATAATACTAAACAAAGGAAAACATCCCAATTTGTTTTTAAAATATAGAGTAATTGTTTCATAATAAAATGAATCCCTATAAAGATAACATAAGTATATTTGGATCAGAAATAGTTTTACCTATGGGTAATAGCCCCAAAAATGGCGTATTTTGATAGACTCAATCCTCATCTAGTGCATGATAAATTGACCTTGAAACACACCTATTTTGAATCTCCAAGGGGATATGGTTTAGTAAACTCAAAAAATCCTTATGAAAAATTAATAAGGTAACAAAAATTACAATAAAATTTATTTTAGGACATAGATCATGGATAACTTTTATTGAGTGCTAGAAATTCATATGTTGAGGAATATATCTCATTTACAAGTAATCGATTTTATATCATTGGTTTATCTTTGAGGAGTTTAGTAGTTTAAAAATTATTATCCCCTATTTTACCTTAGTTGTAGTCAATGGATGTAAATAAGAGAAACCAATTCAATAAAAAATATCATGGTCAATGTAATGGTTGTCCAAATGATATGAAAAACCTTATTGGAGAAGGAATTTGAAACTTCATGATGATAAATTCTCAATTAAAATGAGTTTTTAATAGAAAATTGAATCAAGGAGAAAAACCACACCCTCTTATAAAATATAATGTCAAAATTGAGTCCTTTTTTCCATAATTGACTCTAACATTTAGTGGATCTTCCAATCCCTTAATCATAGAAAAAATGGATCAAATAAACTAAAAAGATAATCTCCATCCTTCAAAGCCTAGAGAAAGATAAGGTCATGTTGGATACTTATCATATGGACAAAGAATCAAACCAATGATGGATATTGATAAAAAATATGAATTTCAAGGAAGAGATTGAATATATGGAGTGGAATGAATTCTGGAAAATGTTTTTCGATAAATATTTTTCTCAGACTCTCCAACATAAAATAGAGAAGGATTTACTTAGCCACAAGAAAAATGATAATGAATCCATTAACGTGTATGAGGAAAACTTTTAAAGAGTTTTATAATACTTTTCCTACTTTTACATCTACCCCAAAACTAAGGTTAACAACTTCTTTGGTGGGATAAAGAAGACTCCAAAAAAATCATTAGCAATTTGAGAATCTGATAGCTAGGATGAAATTTTATAATGTTCCTTCAATGTCGAAATTGAAGTAGGTGAATCTCAAGGGCCTCACAGATGTGTAGATAATAAGTAGAGAATGGATTATAATTCTATTGGTGTTATGAAGAAATATAATGGGGGAATGAAACTGTAATATCACACATGTAAAAAGTGTGGGGAAAACATCCTTGATGTTTTCAGAAGGGGTAAAAGAAATGATTTAGGTGTGGAAAGGAAGGGAACCTCGTTAGTGAATGATGATAGGAGAAACCCACTGATGTAATGGAAGAAATTAATGTTGTAGTAAATCCTTATACAATTCTAAAATGATTCAACTATAAGAATTAATTACATAATGTAAACCTTTTAACTAATCCAAGGGTAGTTAATGTTAAGAGACACCAAAAAGCTCCAAATCCTAGAGAGAAAGGGGGATATTATTCCATCACAAATATTGAGGTGGATCCTAACAATTAATTTGTGAAAGGTATGGTAGTTATTTATTCTGGGATAGAAAACATAGTACTTGATTATAGTTTTATTCATTCTTTCATGCCACACAAGTTTAGTAGATCTATTTAAACACCACCACTGAATGTGAATATCGAGTTATCGGTGAAGATAGAAAATGGGTCAATTATTACATCCCAAGAATATAACTTATTCCTTGTGAAAGTGTGCAGGTTGAATTTCACAAAAAAAAACTTATGATACTACCTTTAGTGTAATTTTATGCTATTATGGGAAAGGATTGACTTTATTTATATAGAGACAACATAAATATCTGAGAGAAGGATATCAACCTATGTATTGAAAATCACTCACTAATTATATATAAGTGAAAGGAGGATAATTAATATCCATTGATATAATCATATTAAGAAAGGATAATACTAAATTATGATAAATTTTATGTAGCTCAAATGATTGAGACTAAACAAAGGATCATCCTTGATGAAAATCCCACTGTAAGGGAATGAACTGACATGTTTCTTGAATAATTTCCTAGTTTTCCTCCTAGATGATAGGATGAATTATAAATTAAACTTATAGCTATAGTATTTCCAATATCCAAAAATCCATATAGAATAACTAATGTTGAACTTCAAGAGATCAATAATAAACTATTGTATAACCTGGATAAAGGGTTTATACTCCCAAGTGCTTCACTCTGGGGTGAACACATCCTTTTCATTAAGAAGAAGGTTAGGCCAATGTGCCTATGCATTGATTACTGTGAGATCAAAAAAATCAATTTAAATAAATAGTAATCTCTACCATGAATTTATGACATATTAAACCAGAAATGTGGATCCAATTTATTCTCCAAGGTATATCTTTGTTTGAGTTATTATCATGTAAAGGTAAATAAAGAGGACATCCACAAGATTGATTTTTTAATGTGGTATAATAACTATGAGTTCTTAGTGATTCCATTTGGACTCAATAATTCTCCAACTATCTTTATGGACTTGATGAATAGAGTCTATAGGGATTAAATCAAGAAATTGTAGTACTCTTTATAGATAATATTATTATATGCTCTAAAAGAAAAGAGAAACATGGGGAGTATTTTAATTCTATTATGAAAACCTTACAAAAAGAAAAGTTATTTATGAAGTATAGTAAATGTGAGTTTTGGATAGATAATATAACATTCTTGAGGAATTTTATCACTAGAAAATGGATATTTTTGGATCCTTAAAAAAGTAAGGAAATTATAGGATGACTCGGAACAATATCTGTGATTGAAATCCATAGTTTCCTTGGATTATATGGGTTTTATCCTTGTTTTTTTGAGAAAATTATCACAATTATCAGGCTCCCTAACCAAGATAAATGAAAAGGGAGTTATGTATATCTTGACTGATAAACATGATGATAGTTTTAAAGAGTTAAATAAGAGGATACTCACTGCACCTCTGCTGACATTATCCACCAGTGGATAAAGATTTGTGATCTAAATTGATGCATTTGTAAATGTATTGCATTGTGAACACATAAAAAAGGAAAAAGTGACAGCCCATGCCTCCCAAAAATTAAATATCCATGAGAAGGACTACCAAAATCATTATTTTTAATTAGATTCAGTGATCGTAATGTTGAATATTTTTTGAAAGTATCTCTATGGGGAGAAGTGTGATATATATATATAGAACATGAAATCGTCAATAATAGATTCACACAAAAGAATCTCAAAATGAACCAATGAAGGTGGTTATAACTGATCAAGGATTTTTATTTCTGAATATATTACTATCCTGAAAATCCAAACAACGTGTAAAATGATCTAAGTAGAAGGATCCTAGAAACCTATCCATAAAGAGGATTGTAAGGTATCCGATCTTTTGATAATTGCAGATAATGAGAATGGGAATAATAAAATTATCTTCATCCTACCTTACTAATATAAATTCTCAACCATCAATTTTTTAGAGGATAAAGGAGTACAACAATGATGATGAGGTTTTATTGGAAAAGGTAGTAAATAATCCTGAGTTTAACTTTTATAAAGATGGAGTTATAAGGTTTGGAACCCGGATATATGTCCCATAAAAACCAAAACTAAAGAGGGTACTTCTATATGTTGTGTATAGATCATCCTTCTCTATAAATGTATGAAGTACTAAAATGTATAGAGATCTGAAGAAAAAATTTGGGTGGGGTAATTTGAAGAGGTAGATTTCATAATTTATATCATGATGCTTAATATTACATCATTTTATGGATAAATGATATAAAACTATGAGTATGATGATACCATTTTTAATACCATTATTGAAGTGAGAAAAAATAAGTATAGATTTTTTCATAGATCTCTAAAGGAAATTTAATGGAAATAACACCATCTAGTTAGTAGTTTATCTCTTTAAAAAGTCAGCACATTTCATTACTATCAAGGAAGATTTAACTCTTGAAAAAAATAACATTGATATACATAATGTAAGTGGAAATATTTCATAGAGTTCCATACTCTATTATATTTGATCAATATATTAGGTTTAACTTGATGTTTTGGAGAATAATTTAGAAAGGGTTGGATATGGAGATGAGTTTAAGTGCTATTTACAACCCTCAAATTGACAGTTAGTCTCGGTGAACCATTCAAACTATATTGGATATGTTGAGATCATGTTAAATAGATTTTCAAGGATTTTGGGATCAACAATGTCCCCTACTGGTGTTCTCATATAAAAAAAGATTCATTATATTATTAAAGTGGAACCTTATTAGGCTATATATGATAAGCGATGTTAGACTACAACATGTTATGATGAAGTTGGAGATCAGATGCTAATGGGACTTGATCTTGTCTAGGATATGATAGAGAATGCTCAAACTATTCAATGTCATCTGAAATCCACCCTATGTTAAAAGAATACCAATGCATATAATCATGGACATGATCTAGAGTTTGAGGTGGGAGATAAATTGTTCATTCATATATCACAATGGAATAAAGTCATGGGATTTGGGAAGAAGGTAAAGCTTAGTCTAATATATATCTGCACCATTAAGATCCTTGGTCGAATTGAAAATGTAACCAATCTAATATCATTACCACCTAAACTCTCTTTAGTACATGATGTGTTTCATATATTCTTATTGAGGAAGTACATAATAGACCCCTCACATGTATTGAATCTAGAGGTGTTACCTTCAAATAATGATATTTTATATTGGGACTAGCTGGTGGATATATATGACTATAGGGAAATAGTGGTACAAATAATGATAAATCACATAGTCAAAGTGTTATGGAGAAACCAAAAGTTTAAGGAAGAAAATTTATAACCAAACAAGGTGATGATAAAAAATTACCCCCATGCATTTCAGTATATGAAATTAAATTTCTAGGGTAAAATTTATAAAGAGGTTAATAATTTAATTACCCAAAAAATTGTAAATGAAATTACCTTTTTTAAATGTTTAAAATTTTTATATAGTAATGGAGTTATAGAGAACACATGCACTAAATTAGTTATTCAAGACCATTATAAGTTATATCATGTCAGATTTAAAAGACCATTAAGCATCAAAACCATTGATAATATAGATATTGTATAGTGACCATTATCATTAGTATATATTAAGTGTTATGATAAATCCAATTGATACAGATGAAAGAAATAATTACCCCAAATAATAGGATCATACTATATGAATCCCATTTATCGATGCTTCTTAGGGATATGTAATCACTAGGATTTTCCCTTTCCCAATCCTAAAAACGATTCAATAACTAAATAATGAGAGAAACCATTAATGAGTGAATTTAAATATTATCAACATCACGACCCAAACCCTGTTTTCCTAAACACCCCAAGAAAGTTTCACCATTGCACACCCTACCGTTAGGGAATACACTGGTGTAATAAGTGGTTATGTTTCTTGATTTTAAGAGTACAATTTTTTAAAAATTTATTTTTTTAAAAAATAATGAATATATTAATCCTTTTTTATTATTAATTTATAAAATTTTAATTAATGAGTTTGATAAAAATTAGATTTTGATACACTACAATTAAAATTGTTCTTTTTTTAAAATTATCTAGTTTCAATGAAGACACCTTTTTTGTTGAATTCACAAATTTTTTAAATAGATTTTATTTTAATAAAATATTATTATTAAATAATATTTATTAAAATATTAGATATAATATAATTTCATAAAGTAAAATATAATTTTATATATGTTAGAAAACTGTTATAGTCATAAAAACCCATATTTTTCTACAAATGGGGATTTAGATATAATTGTGTAAATTTTTATTTTTTCAGATTCACCTAGATAAAATAGATATTATTTTTGAAACCATATTTTTTAAATTATCCAATGGTGAGTTTCTCATAATTTCCAGAGATAGTTGAATTTTTTGGTAAAAATAAAATAAAATATAAATATACATTATGTATTATCTTGTCATAAAAGTCCAAAAGTGATGAAATAAACACTATAAAGATTAAACCAGACAAAAATTATGTTGTTTACTTTAAAATAATGTGTTTTTATGTTATTTTATTAATTTTATAATCCTTAATGAATCACCCAAAACCGATATTTTATTTGCAGGGTTTAAAATTAACCCATTAAAAACACGACACACCTCCACATCACCAATGTTATTATTTTATTTATTTATGTAATTTTCCTTATAAAATACTAAAAAATAATCCTCCTTGGTAGAAACCATGGGGAAAAATCGTCATAAGTTATGTTTTTTTGATTATTTTATCACATAGAGTCAAAAAACTATGTTTAAAATTATTAAATAATTCCCATACCTTTTTCTCTAAAATACCACACAATTTCCCATTCCTATAACTGAAAACCCTTTAATCATGAATATAATCTACTATTACCTCTATAAATCTCTTATAATGTTTTCCAAGATCTTAAGAATCTCTTCCCAATCTTTTCGATGTGCCCTCTCAGGGTAAGGGATCACCTCCACTCTCCTTTTAATTTGAGAACTCTCTTTGTACTAAGCATTTTGATTTCCAATTTTTCATATTGTAATGTTTATTTACACATAACTAAAGAATAATTAGGATTCCCATTTAATTATATAATAAATTTCATTCTTGTTAACCCCTTCCATAAACCTTCATGTACACCCGTTATGATGCCAAAATTTCCCCCTGATTTTCCATTTCAAACCTTTATATTCTAAATACCTATATCAATTTTTGCTCAAGTATATTAAAATTTATGGAATTATAATTCATTAATTTGGGAAATACATGTATTTAACCAAAAATCCTCAATCATGTGATTAAAATTGATGAAATAATTTCTTATGTTGTATGATCTATATGGCATACTTATGCATGTACATGATATGAATGTGATGGGTGAGACTAGAATAATAATGACCTTTAATGCATTAGGTAATATTTTTATCTCATGATATTCCATTAATGGTACATAAGAGGTAATTATAAGCACAATATCATAGGATTTATTAGTGGTTAGCCTTTACTTATAATTGTGATTTCATGTTTTATATTGTTTCCACATTCCTTTGTTTCCTTAAAGTTATTATCTTATATCATGATTTGATGATCATGTTTATGATTCTAAACCCTTTTTTCCACCATGATATACCCCTTTCCTAAAATTTATTACATTCATCAATTTATCATTTGATTGTTTCCTTAATGGGATTTATATATAACCCCTATCTTAACTATGTCTCTAGGTTAACCTATGTAGTGTTAAAAGATCAATATATATTAAGGTCGTGTCGTGGAGTTTTTAAATAATGAAATTTTATTCTTGTTTCAATTTATTGTGTTATGTAACTAATTTTACATATATAGTATACTTATTGAACTTTTGGGATGGTATTTTGTTTTTACTCATGTAATAAATCATTAATTAAGGTGTATTGAAGATATGGTTTATTATAATCCATTATCCTGAGATTCTGTATGATAGATAAATTTATACCCCATGATCAGATAGATAATGATTTTGGAACACCATCTAGGATTCCTTAGAATCTATGGTTGATTTTGAAGTTATTATAGGATTCCATTTACATCCTTATATTTTCTATGATAGGATAGAAATGGTTCACTAGATGTGACCAACTTGGTAAGGTTAGGTGTCATGGTGGCCTGATTAGAACATGATGAACCAATATATATATATATATATATATATATATATATATTGGTATACAATGTGTGTTTTAGATTTAATTATTTTTCTCTTGAAAACACTAATGTATCCTGGAATATATCAGAGTCCCTATTTGTGTTTCCCTAATGATATGTATTTCTCATCAACCTACATGCGAACCCTAGTGGATGTGAAAATGTTATATCGGATACACGTATCTATGAAAATGTTGTATAGTGTATCATGTCAAAGTCATTCTAAAGGGTGAAGAGATAGGACCCAGGTGACACTCGAGGATTATGGTGAAGCCTATTGTGTATTTTTATTTATTTATTTTTATTATATGTGATCTCCTAGGTGTGTGATCTTGATGGGATGTATGATTTCACAAATTGAATATTCATTAATTATTTCTTGAGTTTTTGTAATTTATTTATGGTTTAGTTTTTGTTTGTAATTACATATGTGTATTTTGATTATCTTATATGGATGATTTTCTTGTCACTTATATATTATTGATGATCAAGATATTGAGTGTATACTCTCACTATAATTGTTCAGAATACCTATCTACTAGTCAATAACCTCTAACATATGGGGAGTCACACCTAGGGTCATATGGTGAACCCATATCAGTATTTTTTTGGGTGAGTTTAGGATAGTGTATTATAAAAACCCCCATGAAAGTAACAGATACCTGAGCATGTATATTCCATAACCTTCATGGATTCGATACCCACTCATGTATCTAGGGAATAATTCCTCTATTTTGGGTACACAATGCTTGGGTTTAGTATGAATTTTAATATTAAAACGGTCTGGCCTCCATAAGATTTATTGAGTGGGTAACCCCTACATGATAAGGCATGATTCCTCCATCCATAGTGTTGTTACCCCCTCGATTAATATACATTTACCTCGATGAGGTATGATATTTCTTTTGGGGTTATTTCCCCCTCAACCGGAATACCCCCATCGATGGGGTATGGCTCCCTCACTATGATTTTAGAGATATTATGTTGATGTTATGGTAATTGAGTATATTACAGATTTTTGGACATATGATTTATTGAAAATACATATTTCATTTGATATATACTCTTTACATATCAGAGTTGTAATGAATACTCTTTTTATATGTCTCTGGGTTCTTTATCCTCAAATAATATTGGGTGTTATCACTTATACTATTTCACCCTCATTCTTAGGGTTTTGAGTTGACTTGTTGTTTCAAAACTTCATTTTGATTTTGGGGTGTCTTGATGGGTATTTATATACACACCCCCATATGGGCCTTTTTTCCCATATTTGTTTAGTATGTGCATACATCACATAACATAGAGGTGACCTTGGTGTATGTAGATCTGTTATATTGGGAGATTAGTGGTTCTTTTAAATAACTATAATTGTTAGATTTCATTCCATGATACATTATAACTAAGTGGTATTTTACATTATCAAAAGTTTCTTTTATTTGATACCTTTATAATTACAGATTATTTTATTGTGAAGTTTATCTATGTGTTCTATCTCATATGGATTATGTCACTTAAATTAATCTTTAATTGATTTTATATTTTTCCAGTGGATTTTATTTTTATTATGTATTTTAGATGTATATATATTATATTTTTTCACTATGATAAGGCATACAATGTTTATGTTCTACCTTCGTGGGGATAATCACTATCCCTTTTACTATTATATATGGGATTGAGGTGGTACAATTAGACTAATTAATAGAACCAATGTGGTCCCAATATTCTAGGTCATGTTAGAGTAGTATCAGTGTGATCCTATCCATGGGGTTATGTTAAAAATTATGAGTCTTATGAGGTTTTGTTTGTAAAATTGAGGTAAACTATGTTAATATGTTATGAGTTCAATTATCAAAATAGGAAAACTAGTGTTGGTATTGGCACCTGACACATCCTATCACTTGAAATTTTATAATTTGTTATTCAAAATGAAACTCTAAGTCATATTCTATAGGTAAAAAACTAGATAATACATGCCTCATAAAATGGACAATAATGATTTTTCTTGTCCTCATGATGTCATCTCAACCAAATATTCTATAATAATTACGTGTTCATATTTTTAAGTATAGGATTCCACCCTAAATAAGGTAACTCAAATTTAATGGTAGGGTCATGATGATCCCTTCATAGTGCTATAACTTCCAATCACTGATCAATTGAGTGATGAGGAATAAATTTTCGATCAAAAAAGGTTTCTCCACCCGATGAGAATTGGGAATATCATCTATCCATTATGCAGAGATAGGACCCTATTCCGTTAGAGAATATGGAGTCATTAATGGGAGTTTATTAGCCAGACTCATGATGTGGATACCCCTTTGTGGTCAAATATTGAACACTTTTTTATAGAAGAGTATTATTTTGTGATTTTGAGGATTGTATTTTCTTAAGAAAATATAAATCTCTAATAGAGAAAAAAATAACTAAGTATGTGATGTGGTTCACATAAAACATGAGTTATTCCTTAGACGAGGTGCAAGATAAAATAAATTAATGTCAAAAAATCAAGTGGGGCCTCCTAAGAGGGATTTGATCTTAGGATATACCTTTATCAATCCTAACCTATATTAAAGTCTTAGATAAAATGATTTGGATTGAGATATTCCTGGTAGAGACATAGCTGGGTACTAGAGGAAGTATGACATTCCTTGGAGTGGAGTTGTCTATGGATGTTAACCAATGATAGTCATCGATATCCTATAATAAAATTTAGGCACATTCACGATCATGATATAGTGGATCAATGAAAGAGGGATCTCGAAGAGGGTCCAATAAATAGTGTGAATGAAATTTCTATACATTTATAAGTAGATGACACCAGACCTGGGAATGTAATCCTAGAATTTGCACTAAATCATCATGATTTAGTGGGTAAAACCATGCCATGTTTAGTTATGGAATCAACCATAGTGTAGTGTATGACATTATACCATGGTGTATTATACATGTACATACACATTATGGGATAACATGTGTGATTTATTCTAATTTTTCTCCACAAACTATTATAATTGGTTATTTTTCATGTGATGATGATTTTGGAGATTCTGAATGTTTGATATAATCATTTAAATAGTGAATGATCATAATATGTATGTAACTAAATATTTGAATGTTTCAAAATTTTTAGAGGATTTTTTTTTGAAACAATCAATAAATGTATGTCCCAAAATTTAGTTTTTAGGGGCCTATATAAATCATTTCTATCCACATATAGTGTATTGTGATAGTTAGAAATCTTCAAGGATGAAATTATCAAGCACTCATTTCCCTCGACCGTTTAATGAAAGGTTATTAAAATCCATGTATTTTAAAGAGATCCTTCCCAAGAAAAATAATCTTTTCATAATATGCAGACACCCTAGGATAGAGGATCCCATAGGTTTCTCCTTAATGAATAATACAAAATGATTATTTTAATCTCAAATTAGTTGGTGTGAGGGAGATAATTATTATTTGTTATATTATTCAATCCTAACATATAGATAGAGCCTGCTTGTTTTTGGGTTTTGTTGTTTTCTCTTATTTCATATAAGATGGAAATATTCCCTTTAGACCCCATTGGTAGTATCAAAACCAATTTATCAATGTTTGGTTTGTTTGTTAAATTAATAACAAAGAGTGAAAATATTATTTTCTAGGTTCTATGACATAGATGAATCCAAAATGGTCATTTATGGGGTTTAATAGAAAATTATATTGTACAATTGAAAATGGGTGCTTTTTTCTTATTTTTTACTTCACTAGGTAATAGTTGACACAAAATGTCTATTATAAGGAAGAGTAAAAAATTAAAATAAATAATTATGGTATAATGAAACTATGCCATAGTTAGTAGGAATTTTCACTATAATTATGGGAACCATGGTGATAGACCACCACATAGTAAATTTGTACTGTTTCTTTTGGGGCTTGTGAAGTATTAGTTGAAATTATTTGGTAACACGAAATGTTATGCTAAAATCTCATAGAAAAATAGCTAGCCCAAAATGGTTTTGGTGAAACACCTGGAAAGGGTTATTACATGGGGAGTCACTATGTCATGTCATTGAGAAAAATAGATTGGTTATTAGGAAAATATTACAATGGTATTACCTTGATAAATATTTTATCCATGAGGAAGAATATTACATGGTTCGATCCTTTTTGAGTAAAACTTTAATGACAATTTTATATTTGTTAAAATTCTAAAAAACAATCAGTAACATTGGTTCATTGGTGGCACACTGAATTTATGTGTGTATTTAAACCTAATAATTTTTGGGAATATATGATATTGTTTTATGGTTTATTTTCATGGTGAATAATTTATAACGCGTTTATAAATTTTAGATATGGTAAAATATAAATATTTTTATATTAATTTATGAATTATTCATAAGTGATAATATAAAATATTTATATTGACTGGAACTTATTTTGATATTATTTAAACTAATAAAAAATGTGTTTTGGATGTTGTGATTAATTATTTCAATAAAAACAAATTTGTGATATTTTAATTATTTAAAATGTTACCTAATATAAGAAATTATTATTTCACTATAAATGTTTTCATAAAAATATCTCAGAATTTGAATATGAATGAGTTCTTATTAATTCCTTGTAAATGATAATATGAAGAATTAATATGGGGTAAAAATGTATTTTTTTTATATTTATCTACGAAAACATTATGGAATTTATAAATTATTTATTAATTTATCATAAATTTTTATCTTATGTATAAATTTATGAATCATTCATTTATTTAATATTATTCCCTATAGTAACATCCCTGCTTGACCACTGGGTTAGAAAAAGTGTTATGTTACCTCATTCATGCCTCCCCATATGTAAGAGGTTGTTAAATAGTAGAGTGGGTCTAAGTCTATCATTGGGGTGACAATGTCCTATGAATAATGTTATAGGATCCTTAATAAAATAAATATAAATGTAGTGAACAACTTGAGTAAAAATGCTAAAATTAGTAAATGTCATACATATTATATACATAAAAGTGTTCCCAATGTGGAAATAATATCCAAAGTAAGAAATGTAGATAAAAAAATAAATGAAAACCTATGGTCCACTGTAATCAATCCTGGTCTATTTTTGGATCTATCCCACTCTCGTTAGTTTCCCACCATAGAGATATTTCCTCTAATTGGACCCCTCAACAAATCTATAAGTGTATCGAAATTTCTGAGTAGGTTGTGATTAAAAGACTCAGTAGGACACCCCAATGCATCCTCAACCTTATGTGATCAAGTATAACAAGTATACAAAATAATGATAATAAATGTGTAAATGATATAAACAAACAATCTAAATTTGAGCGGGAATACACTAGAGTATCTTCCACTATTCTTTGAACATACCAACTTCATATCGATGCTAGGAGATAACTGAATAAGTTGAATGTATCATAATCAACCCATATATGATGTGCTCATAATGTCGTGTGTACATAAAACCCGACATCCTCATCCTTGAGAATCGTGCAGGTGTGGTATGGTGATAAAACCTCTGAAAAAACTTTATGTTGACATCGACAACCATGAGGTAGGCTACAAAGAATCTGAAAAACTGGTGGAGTGCTATGCTAACAGTGAAAGCATCCCTCTTTTGGAGTAAATCCAACATGACACTTCTTATTGTGAAAATAAAAGGATTGTAGTGTAATAATAGTTCAGCGAATGTCTCCATAGTGTATGGTCATGGATTCATAGTATATGATGTCAGGACTGTAGTGAAGGGTGAGAGAGTTACTTTTTGTGTCACTTATGTTCCACTAGGACTCGTATTGTATGAAGAGAGGGAGGGAAGGTATTTACAGGGGATCATCTACGTCCCAAAATCATGTGAGGGTACCCAAAATTTATGCCTCATCAATATGAACTGATATCCTACATTCATGGTCTACAAAAATTCCTAAATCAATTAGTTGAATGAATTAAGTCATAAAGACCAATTCTCAACACACACCAAGCATTTGAAACCCATTCTGATAGGGCCAATACAACATGGTTTATTATGGTGTAATGGTATGGATTATGAAATAAATATATGTTCACACTACTTATGACTCAAGTCGGAGACTAATGGTTTAAAACCCACATGAATCTCCCTTATGACATAAATTATATAGTTCCCAAATGAAACAATGATTTTACTAGAGAATAATAAGTATGGATTTACAATTTTACCCCTACAAAGAATTGTAATCATCGAGAAGATTCTCTTGGTTTCCCACTTGAAACAATATGGAAACAAAGCCCAAAAAATATCTTCTTAGTCCCAATTCTCCTTATCGGTCAACCCATTCTTCCAATAAATCGAAAAAAGTGGTGCTTTCTTCCCTCAAAGGACTTTCTCTCTAGTCTATAATCTATACTAGATGCTCCACATAAGATGAATCTAGCTCTAATGAAAACTACTATAAATAAATAAAATGCACTGGGTCAGGTATTTACGGCCTAAGATATGACACATTGAATACATCATTCAAGTCTTGATAGTGAAATGGAAGGTCCAAATTATAAACCACAATCTCTATCCATATAGTGATCCCAAAGGGTCACAAAAAATTGTGGATCCATATTTCCCTAATTCGATGTCAATGCCCTAACTTAGGAGACACTATCAATAAAAATCAATCTCCCATAGTGAACTCCAAGGGTCTCTTACTGTAGTGATTGTAAGATCCATTTCTGCTTTGAGTGGTAATAAACTTAGTTTGAATTAGCTTCAATCTATTAGATTTCTCTTAATCCATGATGGGGCCAAAAAATACTACTTCAATTTTCTGATTCCAATATATTGGAGAATTAAATGACCAACTATAGTGATCCTTTTGTGGTAAAACCCCGCTACTCTAAGGGATCCATCTTCAAATCATCCTATGAGGTCATAAAGTTCAAAAACTCCTTCGATATCTGGTCCCCAAGATCCTACTTTGACTATGTATTATGGTTAAGATCATATGTAATAAAGATACCTTTACTTGGTTAATCCATCATCTCAAAGTTACATGATTTTAGATACTCAACCCAGAGTCTCTATCTAAAGTTCATGGGACTCGATGTGAATATATAATTAAGGCTCTTATGGTCCATGTAAACAATGAATCTCTCCTTAAAGATATAGTGTCTACAACAATTATGGTTTTGAAACATGGTTTCCAAGTCCAAGTTATGTGTAGGGTAGTTCCGATCATAGGGTCATGACTGTCAAGACCCATAGGCTACTACCTTCTCTCCCTACATTACTAATGCCCCAAGACCAATGCCTGCTGCATCATAGTACACTACATAACTAATTCTATGCACAGGGAGAGTTAGTACTAGATTTTCTGTTATCCTTCTCATTAGTTCTAGGAATTTTTATTCAAAATGGTATGGCCATTGGAACATTACTCATTTCTTCATCAACACTTTCATGGGTGCTATATCTAGGAGAAGTCCTGGATATAACATCGATAATATCTTGCTAAACACTGATATCTCATGATATAAAACATGTTTATGGGATGTTTCTAGGAAATTACTACCTAAAATTTCACATGGCCCATGAATATTCCTCTCCCATACGCCACATGTCCTAGGAAGTTAACCTCACGAACCCCGAAGTCACACTTTAACATCATAGTGAAAAGCATATGCGATTAAACCGCAATCAAGACTATCTCTTGGTATAGAGAATGATACTTTAGTTTTTTGTGAATATATTAGGATATCATCAATGAACACTATGATGAATGAGTCTATGTATGTGTGGATGAATTTGATTATGAGGTTCCTTAACACACCTAATACATTCATCATCCCAAATGACGTTACCATGTACTCATACAGACCATACCTACTCAAAAATACCATAATCATAATCTATTATACTCTAAATCATAAATAATGATATACCAATCAAATATATATCTCTTATAACCAATTTTATATGCATATAAAACAAAAAAGATCACCGATCATAGGAAAAGGATAACAATTCTTCACCATCACCTGATTTATTTTATGGTAATCAATTTTGGGATAAAGAATACCATCCACATTTTTGGAAAATAACATAGGTCACCCCATGGTGATGTACATGGACTGATAATGTCCTTCCACTCTAATTCATCCAATTATACCTTGATATCATTTAGATCATTTATTTCCATATGAAACAAGGGTATCAAAATGGGTTACACACCTAAAATTAGCTCAAACTCAATGTCCAAACCTCTATCTAGAGGAATTAATATGATTTTCCTTGAAATATGTCCTGATAGAGCTCTAAAACTAGATTAAAAGATGAGAGAGCTTTCACAGATCCTACTTATAGATTTGATCATTCCATTTATTCTATATCATCCCATGATGGATAATGTTTCATTTAACTCTGCTTGATCTTTATTCCCACACTCTATTCATTAGATACCTATCTCCCTTCAGTGAAGTGAATGATTTTTTTATGATAATATTATATGTGATCTCAAAAGATTGTCAACAAATCCATACATAGTATCACATCAATGGTCTCTATCTCTAAAATCATGAACTCCCATAGATGTCAATAATTAGAGACAATTAATGGAAAATTTGAGAATCGTTGAAGATGTTCCACTTGTGTTCCCAATGTTTTGTCAAGCGAAACTTGTTTGGAGGATAACATGAATAGTAAGTTAATTATAACAACTACTTGTGCATATATAAAGGAATGAGAATCACCAATATTGACAAAAGAGTAAAAATATTTTATGTGATCAAGATCTCATCTCAAAAAATATGTGGCCCCTCTCCCACATTTTCTAAAGTCCAATATAAAGTGTATACACAATATATCTTTGATTTATTACTCTACCCTGAGGGGAATGGCTAGTATATAATCACTACTGAGAACCTTGAACAGACCTCCGGTTCCTTGATCATAGCTATCTCCACCTTCTAGGGAAAATTTGGGTGCAGACAATACTAGATGTTTCATATATTGTCACACTACTAACACTACCTTTAGGGTTCTCACCATACCATGATGTAGTGTCTTAACATACCATAATTGAAACACTATGGGTCTATTATTAATGAAACTAAAGATAAAAAATTGTATTTTATATGAATTCCACTGGTCTGCTATATGTCCCCAGCCTTCCTCTTACTTCTATAAAATGCGTTAATCAATGTAGCAGTAGGGGGTTCACCCGTCTAAGTAGTGAAGGGTAGAAAAATACCAGCTATTTGTACATCCTCAAAAACCCCATTAATGGTTAATGGCTTCACCATAAACTCAGGGTATAAATATGGATCAAACCCATGGAATTTCTTTCTATGGTTGGGTTAAATTTTGATTTCAATGTTCATGGCCTTCTGAGCCTCATTATCGGCTATAAGCGATGTGAAATTGATGAATTCAGTAAAATGTGTGGAGTATGCTGATACAGTCATGGGTCCCAAGTATATCTCTATTAATTATCATTCTTGGTCAGTCTTCAGAATTTTAGGGATGAAATATCAAAAAAACAAATTCCTTGAATCCCCCCATGAGAGTTCCTCTTGTCGATCGTCCTAAACAATTACTCTTCACCAGCACTTAGCATGTCTATGTAGCATGAATGATTCCAACTTCAACTTTTTATCAAATGATGTCTCGATAAGGTCAAATATTATCTTTATGGTGTATATCATATCATCAACAACATATTGTTCAACCATAACCTGATAGGCTAGAGGATTTTGGAACTAGAAATCCTTAGCTTATTACACCAAGGATTTTAGTGGAGGTTGGTAAGGAAGCAGTTCATGCATCCCTAGGGAAGGTGTGGGAATGGGATATAGAGTATCCTTATCAACTGATGGTCCCACAAATAGTTTTTGAGGTGACATATTATGGGATAGAAAGAATATTAGGCACATAAATAGACTCTAATAACTCTATGAGATAATATAATGTTTTCCCTAGGTTTCTACCCATAACCCAATGTATACCCCTATTAGCACTAACCCCGGACTAAATCTCTACACGTTATTGAATGTATTCATATATACTTTAACATAAAAAAATATCAATTTAACTAATCAATTCCAAATAATATATATCATAATAACACGGTGACACAAATATATCACAAACATTGAAACAATCTCAAACAAATAATCTGGACAAGATATTTAATTAAAGAACTCATACGAAGTACACCAATAAGTACATATATGGAAGGTGGACCAAAATTCTTAATAGTGATGCATGAACATGTGAAAAATACAATAAATCATATATCTATATCATTTACATTACCAAAGATGAATTTAATTGATGGTAATAACAAAACAAAAATTCCTTGTTTTTATGGTAACTCAGAGGTACACTATACATTGCTGGAAAGGAACTTACATAGTTCCCATGACCAAATCCCAACTACCCTAACTCTTATCTATTATATCACTAAATAAAGGAAATTAAAAAAACTGGTTAATAAAATTCTAATGCTCTGATACCACTTCGTAACATCCTGTCTTAACCACAAGGTCCTACCCAAGGTTTACATAACATAATGCATGCCTCCTCATATGTAAGAGGCTTCTGACTAAGAAAAAGGGTCTAGTATTGACAATGGGGAGAATAGTACTTCTATACCATGTCATTGGATCAATAATAACACAATAATAAATATAGTGAAAAACCAAAATAAACATAAAAAAATACAAGGAATACATGTCATAAACATGAAAGGAAACACAATGTGAAATTCCTATCTAGAGTAATAAAAGAATATAAATAAATAAATGTAAAACTATTGTACAATATAATCCATTCCTATCCATTTTGGGTCCATCCTCCTCAACTACGTTGTCCACCACAGGCCCCCTATCCTTCACCAGACCACTCATCAAATATACGAGAGTAACGAAATTCCTGAGTAGGGTGTGAGTATGTGTCTCAATAGGGAACCACCAATGCATACTCAACATGATATGATCAATTATAACAAGTTCAAGCCAAATACATGAAAAACTCATAAATTAAATAAATATATAATCCAAAACAATTAGTAATGTGATAGACAAGATGGAACATACCTTTGTTCGTACCTGCTTTAGCTCCATGCCAGGAGATAGTGGAAAAAGTTGAAAGTAACCAAACCATCCCCTATACAAAATCCTCACGATGTCACGTGTACATGAATACCAGGATCATCTATCAATAAGGAAGGAAATGTCATACGCCATCCACTAAATTGACAATGTTAAGTAATCCAACAATCAGGTATCCTCATAGTGAGTGGCACTTAGAAAATCAAGGCTACATTGAGTGAATGCACAACACAAAAACATGGTTACATTATTCCTCCACCCTATGATCAAGTCTATTGTAATGATAAGAACAACTTATCACAATCCCCCCCCCCCAAAAAAATATATGTTATGATGGACTACCTATCTCACGTTACAGTCATAATCACAAAGGTATGGTAAAATATGCACTGGGTGAGCACAAATATAGGCATTGCATGTCATCATTAGTATATAACATAACACATATAACATAATTTGATCCCAATTAAGCATAGAAATAAACTACACTAATGTAACTCATGGAAATAATATATCATAGTAAATAAAAAAATTTACACACCCACAAGATCATTCAATCACAATCATGGATGTTTTCATAATGAAAACACATAATAATCATCATAGAAAACTTGATCCCAAGAAGGTACAGAACTTCCTACCTCATGTTTATCAATGTCAAAATCAAGGTTTGTTGGAGGTCTCATCACTATACTATTCCCACACACAACTGAGAAATTATTTTATAATAATGAATCCTAAAACTACTTCCAAATATTAATATCAAACTTTATATACTAATGTGAGGATAATCAAGAACAATGAAAATCCAAAATACCTGAGTTCAATTGCAATGAATTTGAAAAATTTGAGGAGTGCTTGGGATATAGTTTAAATTACTATCTTGAGGTGTAAGACCTATATTTCATTGTTAAAATCATAAAAAAGGCTTGTGGAATAATAATGGTTTAGGGAATACCTCCATAGTTTAGGGTTACGAAATCACAATTCAGAAGGTTGGTACTGCTTCTTAGGGTGAGAGAGGTCTTTTTTTGGAACTTCTGGGTTACTAGGACACATTATAGTTGAAAAGAGGGAGGATTGGTATATATAGGGAATTTTCTGAGGCTCAGTTCAAAGTGTGGGTACCCCTCATTTATGAATCATCAAAAAAAACTAGTCTCCCTCCTTCACAATCAATGGAACTTCCCAAATCAGTGCATTGAACACATTTAATTCTAAAGAAAAACACTTAAAACACACCAGCTTTCTAAAACCAAAGTCGATAGAGCCACAATAGTATGGTTTATTATAGACTAATTTAATGGGTAATGAAATAAATCCATGGTAACACTTATTATGATATAAATGGGGGAATTAGGACGTAAAACCCGAATTAATCACCATTAAGATATAAAATATACAGTTCCCAAAAGAAACAGGTCTTTTTTAGAGAGTTAATCTTTGGGAATTTCACCAAATATTATCATGAATGTAAACTTTATGTTAAGAATTTTTGTATTCTTTAGATTAAAAGGGTTTAATCTGTTTCTATAAATTATTATAGATTCATTTAAGTAGTTACATGTATGATATGGTAATTTATTTAGTTTTATTTTACATTGATTTTGATTTATATTAGTTTATGAGATTAGATTAAGAATGTAAATATATTTAGAACATATTAGGTGTAAAAATTATGATGGAACTAAGGTTTAAATTTAGTAAAGTACCATGGGTAGAGGGACTTTAGATCAAACTACTTACTGTACTAGAGGCTCATTCCTTATCTAGAAAAGTATGGGTAATCTAGCATTGATTCCATGGTTACAATTTTGGCGATTGTTGTTTTCCTATGATTTTAAGCATTCAAATGAAAAAGGTTTCATGTACCTTACACACAGGATTCATTTGAACATGTGTAACTATAATTTTATTTTAATTTATGTTTGTAACAAAATATATGAGTTATGTAAATATTTACATATCCATATGATATATACATATTGATTTGGTAAAAGGAATATCGATTTTAAAAAATAATCATTAGAAGACCTAATAAATGTAAAGGTAATAACATGAGATAATATTGTGAGATTAAATCTTCTATTAAATTACAAAATAAAAAACTATTCATGACCTTGATCATTTAACCAAGTGGGTCATGCCAATGTTGGGTGACCATGTATATCTTTTTCAAGAAAATCAACCAATGAGTGTCTATAATAAGATATGGTTCACATTATTTACATTTGTTTCACATTATAAATATCCATGAATACCTAATAGGATTTAGATACAAGGGAAATAATGAAAGGTGAATCCATATGATAGACTAAGATAAAGAGATAGCTGCTCATCTATCCAAGATTCATATATGATATTCTACCAAAATAAATTAGTAATTGGAGAAAAAATAAAGTGACCTAAATCATAGTGAAACATAGATCATTACCTAATAATGAATTTTATGGAGTCTTAAATGGGTTCATTATTTTATTAGGATAAAATTATTAAAAATCCTTAGTAAATGAATTCAAAACATGATAACTTCTGATAAAATATCTTATTATAGATATAATGGAATAATTTGTTAGATGTAGAGTAAATTAATATAGACCATATTATAGGATTAAAATTATATAATAATCAATGAAAAGAATATGATTCTTATTATGTGAAATTATATATTTATATAATTAAAGGAATATGATGTTGATATCTTATTATATAATTCTACTTATGATATGCGATATCTTGTGCTTCGACACTACCACATCTTCCTAATTATTTTCTATCATTTATATATCAATGATTTGATTCATTTATGACATGTAAAATTTGTTATGATTATTGAAACATTCAATGATCATAACAACCCAATGAGTAGAAATTTTTGGTAATATAGTTCTGCCACCAAATGTTGGTGGCTGATTCTCAACTTCCCTCATTAAATGGAGGGAGTATATATAAAGTATTAGATCCACCTATCATGAGTGGGTGGTGATTCTATAAAGTAAATAAAAATTACACTTCCACTACATTCACGATTTTTCTTTGAATAGAGGCTCTTAGAACACATTTGGATCTTGAGGGTTCATTATATAGATTTTTTGGATTCTAGTGGCAGTGTACTACCTGTAGAGGAAATAAAATGAATGTGGTTTCTAAGTGATCTCCTTGAAACATAGTGAATCAGGTTGAATTAAAATGAATTTCTAGTGTACCTATTTATTTTTATGTTATACATTTATATATTTATTTGATAATGATTGATTCGACTATTTATTGGGTTTATTTTTATTTTATGAGTGTAAGATATTCCTAAAAAACCCATCCATGTTATTTAAGATACATTTATAATTGAATAAACATGTTTCTATGCTGGTTTTATGAAGAACATGAATATCATACTATGATTAATATGGTATCCAAAGGTACTATATGAGATGGATAAATTTATTTAGTTAGATCATTCTATCATTTTTTATGATATAGGATATCATAACACATGATGCTATGTTTTTTTAACATTAGGTTATGATGGGATGAATCATATCATATTATTCAACAAATATCATGGTTTTACACAATGTACGCAGATTATATAAGAGTTACTAAAAAATATGATTGATATTGTTGATCCCTCTGGAATATTTTTGAATTCTTCCTATGATTGCTATTTTAATAATCACAAATCATCAATTACTTAATCCGGTTAGATTTCTCATAATCACAATCTCTTAATGAATCTGTGTATATTGGTTGGATCATGTTTTTATCTCTTTGTTATTGATTTACAAGTATTCTGGAAGTCCTCTATAACAAAGGACAACGGTCGCACCGATCCATATCAAAGGACAATGGTCACACCGATCCATATCAAAGGACAATGGTCGCACCGATCCATATCAAAGGAAAGATGTCTCACCGATGCTGATTGAATGAGTCACCGAAGATGTCTCACCGATGCTGATCGAATGAGTCACCGAAGATGTCTCATCGATGCTGATCGAATGAGTCACCGAAGATGTCTCATCGATGCTGATCGAATGAGTCACTGAATATGTCTCACCGATGCTGATCGAATGAGTCACCGAAGATGTCTCACCGATGCTGATCGAATGAGTCACCGAAGATGTCTCGCCGATGCTGATGACCCACCGATCACTTGACACACTGATAGTCATAAACAGCTGTTTGAATTTCTTTATCTTTATTTAATCTAACTAATGGTCATATTAGGAATATTTTAAATGCTCTGTCATTTATTTAATGTGTGTTGTTGGATGTCAGGGAACCGTACCTCGTACCTGCAAAAAGAAATAATTTCTTTTTCCGGAGCACGTGCTTTATATAGAGGAAGGATGTGCTACTGCATAGGAAAAAAAAGAGAAGAAATACAAGAAGAAGTGAGACATACCAAAATAAATAGATAGACCACAAGGTGTGCTAGAAAAAGAACAACCGGGTGTGAATGCAAAGAGACGACTGAACTTACATGAGGAACTCTTTCATCAGTGAAAACCAGTGAAGAGTTGAGAACAAGATCATAAAACAAGAACTTCATCGACTACTTCTTCTCTATCTCTGAACCTGGAAGTCAAGGAAACAGACGATACTCTGTTTTCCAAACAGAAACCAGAAGAGGACTCAGAGTGAATTCTGATCAATAAAAGGAGTCCAGAACTGCACGACAAATCACTAGAGCCATTTCTAAACTCTAACTATTTTCTCTGTGATTTAGCCTTTTTACATATTGAGCAGTGTGTGTTAGTTTTACACACACACTATCTCATGTACTCTAACTGGAGGATTTGTAAATCCTCACTCAATACTCTTACATCTTTTATTTCCCACTGGGATAGTGGTAGAGGTCATGTGACCTGGACAGCTGGTTTCTGTTGTGTTTGTTACCACGAATAACTGTGGTAGAGGTCTTGGACCTGGACAGCTGGTTGCTGCTGTTATCCCCAATCCAGGGTGTGGATCATCTTTTTATAAAAGCTTTTGAGAGGACTAAGTCTCGGCTTGAGACTGAACCTCTTGGTTATATCTGCTGTGTTATATCTTTCAAAGATATTCTTTTATTCCGCTGCTAATCTCTTTAAAACCAAAACTGTTTTAAAGTCACTTTGATAATTAAATTCGCAAGTGTTTATATCAGTTGTAAATCAGTAAGTTGGTTTCAAAAGTTAATCAACCTTTTTGTTTTGATTAACTAGGAAATAATCAATCCCTCGAGAACCCAACCGAACCCTTACTTTGATATAAATTCACTACAGTTTAATTCATCATTTTATTCGGGGGTTTTAAGACAAAGTTTTTAAAACAGAAATTTTAATTGGAACTCAATTCACCGCCCTCTTGAGTATCCACTCCGACCAAAAATTGGTACTAGAGGTTCATTTTAAATATATTCTAATGTAATCTGTTTTTCAACTGTGATTTTAGTTGTACCTTAAAGTTCTTAAAATTTCTGTTATTTATAAATTTTTATCTCTTTAAAATATTTGCCTTAAGTAAGCTATCATGGATAATCGAGTTGAAGGTGTTGCTACCAATAGACCACCATTTTTCAATGGCACTAACTATGCTCAGTGGAAAATCAAGATAAAAATTAATTTAGAGAGCATGGGTTTTGATATTTGGACTACTACTGAATCTGAATACAAAATACCAACTACTGTACAAACTACTTGGAATGAAGCTACTAAGACAGCCTACAATAATAATTGTAAAGCTATGAATGCTCTGTACTATGCTTTAGGAGATGAATAATTTAATAGAATATCTTCCAGTAAAACTGCTTATGAAATTTGGGATACCTTAGTTATTTCTCATGAAGGAACAACTAATGTTAAGGAGATGTGGTTGAATACCTATACTATTAAGTATGATAATTTTAAGATGATGCCTGATGAACCCATTTCTGATATGTATCTCAGGTTCAATGAAATTTTCAACACAATAAAATCTCTGGGAAAGGATATTCCATCAAAGGACCAGATCATGAGAATTTTGAGATGTCTACCTGAAAGATGGAGAGGATCCTCTGTCTCCATTAGAGAATCATGTGACATTGGAGAACTGCCAGTCAAAGAACTAATTGGCAAACTGATGATGTATGAAGAGGAACTCAAAGTGAACAAAGAAGAAGATGATGAACCTAGAAGGAAGTCTGTTGCCTTCAAAACTACAACCTCAAAAAATAAGGAAAAGGAAAAGCTTCAAGCTATCAATGAAAGTTCAAGCTGTGAAGACAGTGAGAGTGACTCTGACAGTGATGCTGAGATGGCTCACATTGCTATAAGGTTTAAGAAATTTTATAGGAATAAGTTGTTTTTTAGAAAATCAAACTACAAAGGTAAGTATGACAACAAGGGACATTGGAAAAAGGATTAGAAGAAATCTGAAAAATCAGATGAAGTTGTCTGTTATGAGTGCAAAAGGAAGGGACATATAAAAGCAAACTGTACAAAGCTGAAATACAAGAAGAAGTATGAATACAAGGATAACAAGTATAAGAAATCCATGAAGGCTACTTGGAGTGCTTCTGAGGACAGTTCTAGTGAATCTAAAGTTTCTGAAACTGAACACAGAAACAAGGCAAACATGTGTTTTATGAAAAATGCTTCTGAGGTAACTTCAGAAACTCCTTCTTCTAATTCATATTATTCTGGAGATGATTCTGAATGTGATAACATGTCTAAATCTGAACTTTTTGAATATTGTGATATGTTAGAAGAAACCTGTAATGAGCTGAGAGACAAATACAAAGGTTTAAAGAAACAGTATGCTTTAACTGTTAAACATAAATCTGATCTTGATATTGAAATGGAAAAGAATGATCAGTTGCTTAAAGAGAACACTGTACTAAAATTATCCAATGAGCAACTCAAGAAAGACTTAGAGAAATTTAAAAATGGTAAAGATACTCTTACTCAGATGCTAGGTAAGAAAATAGCACCCAGATACACAATTGGTATAGGATACCAACCTGGACAAAGGAAGATTATCAAAACTAGATTCATTCCGAAATCTGGATAGAATGTAGCTAGCTCTAAAACTTTATATGCTTCAATGAGTTATATTCATAGTTATGGATCTAATAAGGTTTATCTTTCAAAATCTGTTATTTCTAGAAATTTTATGAGACCCATTAGAAAAATATGGGTACCTAAGTGTTATTTGCTAACCTGTCTTGACCCAAGAAAATCTGGGTACCAAAATCATTTCCTGTTTAAATCTGTTTTGTAGGAAACCTGCTTAAAGAGATCCTGTAAAAAGAACTGGTACTTGGACAGTGGATGTTCAAGACATATGTCAGGATACTTCTCATGCTTTAAAAGCTTAGTCAGAGTTGACGGAGGTTTTTTCACCTTTGGTGATAATTCTAAAGGGAAAATCATCGGCTTAGGCCAGATTGGTAACACTGACTCAATACTAATTTCTAAAGTTTTATTTGTTGATGGAATTAAATACAATTTGGTAAGTATTTATCAGTTATGTGATGATGGTTTTTATGTTAAATTTGAAAATGATTCTTTCAATGTTTTTAACTCTACAAATGTTTTAGTGTTTTCTGCTTTAAGAAGTGAAAACATTTATGTTGTCGATTTAAATTCTTTAGCTGAGCAAAATATTACTTGTTTAAATGCTTTTCATAAAGAGTCTTGGCTTTGGAACAGAAGATTAGGACACTGCAATGTGCATTCACTTAGAAAGCTTGCTAGGAAGCACTTAGTTAGAGACCTACCCAAACTTGAATTTCCAGCAGACAAAGTTTGTAATCCCTGTCAAAAGGGAAAGAAATATAAAGTTTCTTTTAAATCAAAGAAAGAAGTGTCAACATCTTAACCTCTCGAGTTGGTTCACATGGATTTATTTGGACCTTCTAGAGTTTCTAGTTTACATGGGAAGCATTATGTCTATATTCTTGTAGATGACTTTTCTAGATATACTTGGGTATACTTTCTAGCTCACAAAAGTGAAGCCTGTTCTTACATTGTTAAATATTCCAAGTCTGTAGAGAACCTTAGTAGACTTAAGATTAAAACCCTGAGAAGTGATCATGGTCGTGAGTTTGAAAATCATGAGTTTTAATATTACTGCTCACACAGTGGCTATAGTCATAATTTCTATGCCCCTAGGACACCTCAACAGAATGGTGTAGTAGAAAGGAGGAATAGAACCCTGCATGAAATTGCTAGAACTATGCTTAATGAGTATGACATACCCATTTACTTTTGGTCTGAAGCTGTAAATACAACTTGTTATGTTATTAATAGAGTCTTGATCAGACCTGTTCTGAAGAGGACCCCTTATGAGTTATGGAACCATAGGAAACCTAAGGTTAACTACTTCAAAGTTTTTGGCTGCAAAGTCTTTATTCTTAACACTAAAGATAATCTTGATAAGTTTGCATCCAAGAGTGATGAAGGAATTTTTCTAGGATACTCAACTTCCAGTAAAGCCTATAGGGTTTTCAATAAGAGAACCAAATGTGTGGAAGAATCTGTTCACATCAAGTTTGATGAAACTGATCCACATGAACCTAATACCTCTCTTGAAAATATTGAATATTTTCTCTCTGGTTTGAACCTTAATGATAAGGACAGTGGAACTGTAGTTAAAACATCCAGTTATGGAAATTTTCTAGAACCTGCTTCGGTTGAACCTCAACCTGTAGATGAACCTGAAATATCTATCCCTACCTTTTCAAGACCAACTAGGATTCTAAAGAACCATTCTTTAGATGCTGTTGTAGGAAATCTAGATAGAGGAACACAGACTAGAGCTTCTCTAAGAAATCAGGTTGAACATCAAGATTTTCTTTCACAGTTAGAACCTAAAAATGTCAATGATGCTATCAATGATGAATTTTGGGTAATGGGTATGCAAAAAGAACTAAATCAATTTGAAAGAAACAAAGTCTGGAAATTAGTAGAAAGACCTAAGGACACTATCACCATAGGCACAAAATGGGTGTTTAGAAACAAAGTTGATGAATCTGGAAACATCATTAGAAACAAAGCTAGGCTAGTTGCACAAGGTTACAATCAAGAAGAAAGAATTGACTATGAGGAAACTTTTGCACCTATAGCTAGATTAGAGGCTATTAGGATCTTTCTTGCTTATGCATCTCATCTAAATTTTAAGTTATATCAAATGGATGTCAAAAGTGCTTTTCTAAATGGTTTTATTGTTGAAGATGTTTTTGTAGAACAACCACCTGGTTTCTCAAGTCCTCATTTTTAAAATCATGTTTTTAAACTTTCTAAAGCGTTATATGGTTTAAAACTAGCTCCAAGAGCTTGGTACGAAAGGCTTTAAAACTTTCTTATTTAAAAAGGATTTACAAAAGGAATAGCTGATCCCACTCTTTTTATAAAAAGGATTTCAAAAGACGTGTTAATATTATAAATCTATGTTGATGATATTATTTTTGGATCTTCTAAAAAATATTTATGTACTGAATTTTCACAGGTTATGCAAAATGAGTTTGAAATGAGCTTAATGGGAGAGCTTAAGTATTTTCTTGGTTTTCAAATTTTTCAAACCAAAGATGGAATTATTCTAAATCAAAGTAAATATACTGAGGATTTATTAAAACATTTTGGTTTGGATAGTATTAAGGAAAGTGATATACCTATGAGTACCACCTGTAAATTGGATATAGATGAAACCGGTAAACCAGTAGATCAAAGTAATTACAGAGGTATGATTGGGAGTTTACTTTATCTTACTACTAGTAGATCGGATATTATGTTTAGTGTGTGTATGTGTGCTAGATTTCAAGCTAATCCTAAAGAATCACACTTACTGGCTGTTAAAAGGATTTTTAAATATCTTATGTATACCGTGAATTTAAGTTTATTTTATCCAAAAGGATAATCATTTGACCTAACTAGTTATTCATATGCTGACTTTGATGGATGAAAGTTAGATAGGAAAAGCACATCTGGAACATGTCATTTACTTGGAAAATCGCTAGTATCATGGTGTAGTAAGAAACAGAACTCAGTTGCATTCTCTACTGCTGAAGCAGAAGACATCGCTGCTGGTAGTTGCAGTGCACAGATTCTGTGGATGAAACACACCTTATTAGACTATGGATTTGATTTTAAACATGTTTCAATTAACTGTGACAATACTAGTGCAATCAACATATCTAAGAACCCTGTGTCTCACTATAGAACTAAGCACATTGATATCATACATCACTTTCTAAGAGATCATTATCAAAAAGGTGATATTTATCTAGAATTTATTAGTTCTAAACATTAATTAGCTGATATTTTTACAAAGCCTTTATTCTCTGAAAGAATGAATTTTATTAAACAAGAATTGTGTATGATCGATCTGTGAAATCGATCTGTGAAACTGATCTGTGAAACTGATATGTGAAACTGATCTGTGAAACTGATCTGTGAAACTGATCGGTGAAACTGATCTGTGAAACGGATCTGTGAAACTGATCTGTGAAACTGATTTGTGAAACTGATCTGTGAAACTGATCTGTGAAACCGATCTCTGAAACGGATCTGTGAAACGGATCTGTGAAACCGATCTGTGAAACGGATATGTGAAACTGATCTGTGAAACTGATCTGTGAAACTGATCTGTGAAACCGATCTGTGAAACCGATCATTCTTTATATTACTTTTTATTTTGTGATTAATTAACTACTTTTATCTTTATTATGGGAACCCTAAATGATTAAATAAATGATACGCAACTATTCCTATTCCCCAAACCGTCGACCTTTCATTTCTTTCCCACCAAACCTTATTTTCTCTCTTCTCCTCCACTTCGAACCTTCGAACTCCTGCTTTCCCCAGAATCATCAAAATGGCTAAGCAAAAGAGACCGAGGAAAGGATCAGAAAGTCCTAAACCTTCAAAGCGTACTCGAGGGGAGTCGAGTAGTAGCACTCAAAGATCAGTAAATCCGAACCTGGAAACTCGGATTGTTGCTGTAGAAAAGGAAGTCAGCTCCGCCTGGCTTTTGACAAGTAAGTCGCTATTGTTACAAATTTTAGATTCGCAAGGATGTAAAGCCTGGTTCTCAGACTACACTCGTGTATACTACCCAAAACTAGTGCATGAGTTTTATATAAATCTTCAAGTTACTTTAGATGGTTTCGAGGCTGCCAGAATGTCTTCGGTAGTGAGAGGAAAGAAAATATTTTTTTGTCAAAACAATGGGCTGAATGTTTGAATGTACCCCATGAGGGTCGGTATGAGGATTATGCTGGAAAAATTCCTCCAACCACCGAGTATTTCTCTTATGAGTTAGCATTAGAGATTTTGACTAGAAACAGAGGGTCAAGGATAATCATAGCATCAAAGCTGGATGGTGAATGTAGACTTCTCTTTAAGTTTATTCAGTACAAAATTTTCTCTAGGAAAGAATATTTTGCTGCTGTAAGATACCAGGATATTTTTATGTTATTTTTACTAAATACCCATGAGAAGATCAATCTGTGTAGATATCTAATGGTGCACATAGCTGGAATGGTGAAACCTTCTAAGAAAGCCACTACTCTGTTCTATCCCAAAATGATCTCTGCTATGTTTAAAAGTCTGGAATGTGTTGATGAAGCTGATGAGATTGCTGAATCTGATAGTTCTTTTTTTATTACCAAATAAATTTGTAAATGGATGAAAATAAACTGGAACCAACGGAAAAAATGTTGGGTTGCTAATGAGGATAAGTTGTATGAATCCTACAATCCCACTGATCATGGAAAGAGGTCGAAGGGTTTAAGAGACCCTGGTTTGAAATCGAATGAGGAACCAATTTTTTATGATGACGAAGAAGAAGTAAATGTTGAAAGGAATAAAGACACTGAAGAGTATGATAAACAAGGGATGGAAGACACTGAAACAGAAGAAGGAAGTATGTCACCTCCTGATTATAGGAGTGATCCTGATACTGTGAGTCCTAAGAGATGAGTAGACTTTGGACCTGCCAGTCCAACTTTACCCTTACCTGAATCAGAACTAGTTCTTGGTGATGAAGAAGCTAGTGACACTAAAGTATCTGACAGTGATGTTTCTGTAAAGAATGGAAATGAGAATGGAGATGATGATGATGATGATAATGATGATGATGGTGATAACCGACCGGTGGATGGTCTTGCTGTACCTCTAACGGAAACACATCAAACTGTACCAGAAACAGATTCCAATGGAAAGAGAGAATCTCTTAAAAATAGTGGAAAAGCAAGTTATGATAAACCGAAATATACTCTGTGTGATGCTGTCTGGGATGATTACCCTGGTTTTTCTGTTTTGGGTTTAGAATATTCTAAGGAAGAAGAAGAAGAATCAGAATCTACTGTGGTTATTATGGAAAGCTAACCAGTTGGGGAAAGGTCTGCTCATGTTGTTGATGATGCTGGTGCTCATCTACCTAGTTCTACTGTCTCTCAGTCTGATTTTGACAAGTTAAAAAGGGAGTTGCTTACTGCTGTGAGAGGCACAGTCAGAGAAGAAATTTCAAAGGCTATTACACCAGACCTGGCCAATTCTGGTGAGTTTATTGGCAGACACATAGCCTCTCTAAATCAGATTCTAAAGGATCTCCAATCTGGGTTAGTTTCTTTATCCAACGATTTTAGATCCACCATCTCTGGTATGATGGAAGTGTTGCGAAATCTGATTGAACATCTTAAGAAGTCTGATCTGAGAAAGTTGAAGGCTGAGATAACTCAGATAGTTGCTCAAGCCAGTACAGCCAAAGTAACCAATATCACTACTCGTGAGCTAGAGGCTCTGAAGCAGTTTGTGCATGATGAATTGGCCACCATTAGGCAAGTTCTTGATTTGGACTCATTGAGGAAAATGAAGGAGCACAGTGATCACATTCATAAGATGGTAACAGTATATTCAGTAGATGCCAATAAAGGTCAGATAGAAATCATGGAAAAGGTTGATCACTACTTTTCAAAAATTTATACCAAGCATGAGATGACCGTGAATTTCAAAGTGCTAGCTGAAAATCCGAGACTACCTCCAGTCACTCAAGCTTTCAATACTCAAGTTCTACAGTTGCAAGATTTTACTCCAACCTTGGAACGGTTCATGGAAAATAAGGATGATTTTGAGAAGGCTATGCAGTATGGTGCAGAAGTTATTCAGAATTTCATAAATGATTTGAAGCCTTATCTGAATGCACAGGCCTCTGCCGTTGTGCTTCCTACTACTAACCCTCTCGGTGCCTCTGATGTTGCTCCAAATCAGATCTCTATTGCTCAAGCTCTCTCTCATCTTCGACCAGTTCCTCAGCAATCTTCTCAACTAGCTCCTACAGCTCCACAACAAATTCTGGTGGCACCCTCTCCTCCAACCTCCAGAGTCGTTTTACCACCGTTTCAAATTTTCCCAGTTCAACCTTCCTACAGGCCTTCCAACTTACCCACCATTGATCTGTCCGACAAGGGCAAAGCCCCTTTACACCCCCAGTAATAGTTGTGCATTGTTTTTGATAGGGTGAACCCTGTTGTGATTGTACTATGATGTCCTATGAACTTTATTCTCTTTTCTTTTTATTCTCACTGCTTACGTATTTTAATCTCTTCTTTATCTATTTTCCCTCCTTTTTAATTATCCCAAAGGGGGATAAATCTGTATATCTATGGCTCTATGTGAGATATGGGGGAGATGTATATATTTGTATGGAAATGCTTGCATAAGTATTTAACAGGCCTAATTTCAGGGGGAGATTTATATCTCATTAGGTTTTTATTCTTATTATGCCTTATTTTTGATGATATCTTATATTTATTAATGGCTAAGATTTGTGATTGGCTAAGAGTTGTGATTATCAAAAAGGGGGAGATTGTTGATCCCTCTAGAAGATTGTTGAATTCTTCCTATGATTGCTGTTTTAATAATCACAAATCATCAATTACTTAATCCGGTTGGATTTCTCATAATCACAATCTCTTAATGAATCTGTGTATATTGGTTGGATCATGTTTTTATCTCTTTGTTATTGATTTACAAGTATTCTGGAAGTCTTCTATATCAATGGACGACGGTCACACCGATCCACATCAAAGTACAACGGTCACACCGATCCATATCAAAGGACAACGGTCGCACCTATCCATATCAAAGGACAATGGTCGCACCGATCCATATCAAAGGAAAGATGTCTCACCGATGCTGATTGAATGAGTCACCGAAGATGTCTCACCGATACTGATCGAATGAGTCACCGAAGATGTCTCACTGATGCTGATCGAATGAGTCACCGAAGATGTCTCACCGATGCTGATCGAATGAGTCACCGAAGATGTCTCACCGATGCTGATCGAATGAGTCACCGAAGATGTCTCACCGATGCTGATTTAATGAGTCACCGAAGATGTCTCACTGATGCTGATCGAATGAGTCACTAAAGATGTCTCACCGATGCTGATGACCCACCGATCACTTGACACACTGATAGTCATAAACAGCTGTTTGAATTTCTTTATCTTTATTTAATCTAACCAACGGTCATATTAGGAATATTTTAAATTCTCTGTCATTTATTTAATGTGTGTTGTTGGATGTCAGGGAACCGTACCTCGTACCTGCAAAAAGAAATAATTTCTTTTGTCGGAGCACGTGCTTTATATAGAGGAAGGATGTGCTACTGCACAGGGAAAAAAAGAGAAGAAATACAAGAATAAGTGAGACATACAAAAATAAATAGACAGACCACAAGGTGTGCCGGAAAAAGAACAACTGGGTGTGAATGCAAAGAGACGACTGAACTTACATGAGGAACTCTTTCATCAGTGCAAACCAGTGAAAAGCTGAGAAAGAGATCATAAAACAAGAACTTCATCGACTACTTCTTCTCTATCTTTGAACCTGGAAGTCAAGGAAACAGACGATACTCTGTTTTCTAGACAGAAACCAGAAGAGGACTCAGAGTGAATTCTGATCAATCAAAGGAGTCCAGAACTGCACGACAAATCACTAGAGCCATTTCTAAACTCTAACTATTTGTTCTGTGATTTATCCTTTTTACATATTGAGCAGTGTGTGTTAGTTTTACACACACACTGTCTCCTGTACTCTAACTGGAGGATTTGTAAATCCTCACTCAATAGTCATACATCTTTTATTTCCCACTGGGATAGTGGTAGAGGTCGTGTGACCTGGACAGCTGGTTGCTGTTGTGTTTGTTCCCACGAATAACTGTGGTAGAGGTCTTGGAACTGGATAGCTGGTCGCTCCTGTTATCCCCGATCCAGGGTGTGGATCATCTTTTTATAAAAGATTTTGAGAGGACTAAGTCTCGGCTTGAGACTGAACCTCTTGGTTATATCTGCTGTGTTATATCTTTCAAATCTATTCTTTTATTCCACTGATAATCTCTTTAAAACCAAAATAGTTTTAAAGTCACTTTGATAATTAAATTCACAAGTGTTTATATCAGTTGTAAATCAGTAAGTTGGTTTCAAAAGTTAATCAACCTTTCTGTTTTGATTAACTGGGAAATAATCAATCCCTTGAGAACCCAACCAAACCATTACTTTGATATAAATTCACTACAGTTTAATTCAGAATTTTATTCGGGGGTTTTAAGACAATGTTTTTAAAACAGAAATTTTAATTGGAACTCAATTCACCCCCCTCTTGAGTATCCACTCCGACCAAAAATTGGTATCAGAGGTTCATTTTAAATATATTCTAAAGTACTCTGTTTTTCAACTGTGATTTTAGTTGTATCTTAAAGTTCTTAAAATTTCTGTTATTTCTAAATTTTTATCTCTTTAAAATGTTTTCCTTAAGTAAGCTATCATGGATAATCGAGTTGAAGGTGTTGCTACCAATAGACCACCATTTTTCAATGGCACTAACTATGCTCAGTGGAAAATCAAGATGAAAATTCATTTAGAGAGAATGGGTTTTGATATTTGGACTACTATAGAATCTAAATACAAAATACCAACTACTGTACGAACTACTTGGAATGAAGCTACTAAGACAGCCTACAATAATAATTGTAAATCTATGAATGCTCTGTACTGTTCTTTAGGAGATGAAAAATTTAATAGAATATCTGCCTGTAAAACTGCTTATGAAATTTGGGATACCTTAGCTATTTCTCATGAAGGAACAACTAATGTTAAGGAGATGCGGTTGAATACCTATACTATTAAGTATGATAATTTTAAGATGAAGCCCGATGAAACCATTTCTGATATGTATCTCAGGTTCAATGAAATTGACAACACAATGATTTCTTTGGGAAAGGATATTCCATCAAAGGAACAAATCATGAGAATTTTGAGATGTCTACCTGAAAGATGGAGAGGAACCTCTGTCTCCATTAGAGAATCGTGTGACATTGGAGAATTTCCAGTCAAAGTACTAATTGGAAAACTGATGATGTATGAAGAGGAACTCAAAGTGAACAAAGAAGAAGATGATGAACCTAGAAGGAAGTCGGTTGCCTCCAAAACTACAACCTCAAAAAATAAGGATAAGGAAAAGCTTCAAGCTATCAATGAAAGTTCAAGCTGTGAAGATAGTGAGAGTGACTCTGACAGTGATACTGAGATGGCTCACATTGCTAGAAGGTTTTAGAAATTTTATAGGAAGAAGAAGTTTTTCATAAAATCAAACTACAAAGGTAAGTATGACAACAAGGGACATTGGAAAAAGGATTGGAAGAAATCTGACAAATCAGATGAAGTTGTCTGTTATGAGTGCAAAAGGAAGGGACACATAAAAGCAGACTGTACAAAGCTGAAATACAAGAAGAAGTATGAATACAAGGATAAAAAGTATAAGAAAGCCATGAAGGCTACTTGGAGTGCTTCTGAGGAGAGTTCTAGTGAATCTGAAGTTTCTGAAACTGAACACAGAAACAAGGAAAACATGTGTTTTATGACAAACGCTTCTGAGGTAACTTCAGAAACTCCTGCTTCTAATTCATATTATTCTGGAGATGATTCTGAATGTGATAACATGTCTAAATATGAACTATTTGAATTTTGTGATATGTTAGAAGAAACCTGTAATGAGATGAGAGACAAATCCAATGGTTTAAAGAAACAGTATTCTTTAACTGTTAAACATAAATCTGATCTTGATATTGAAATGGAAAAGAATGCTCAGTTGCTTAAAGAGAACACTGAACTAAAATTATCCAATGAGCAACTCAAGAAAGACTTAGAGAAATTTACAAATGGTAAAGATACTCTTACTCAGATGCTAGGTAAGCAAATAACACCTAGATACACTACTGGTATAGGATACCAACCTAGACAAAGGAAGATTATCAAAACTAGATTCATTCCGAAATCTGGACAGAATGTAGCTAGCTCTGGAACTTGATATGCTTCAACGAGTTATATTCATAGTTATGGATCTAATAAGGTTTATCTTTTAAAATCTGTTGATTCTAGAAATTTTATGAGACCCATTAGACAAATATGGGTACCTAAAGTGTTATTGGCTAACCTGTATGGACCCAAGAAAATCTGGGTACCAAAATCATTTCCCGTTTAAATCTATTTTTTAGGAAACCTGCTTAAAGAGATCCTGTAAAAAGACCTGGTACTTGGACAGTGGATGTTCAAGACATATTTCAGGAGACTTCTCATGCTTTAAAAGCTTAGTCAGAGTTGACAGAGGTTTTGTCACCTTTGGTGATAATTCTAAAGGGAAAATCATAGGCTTAGGCCAGATTGGTAACACTGACTCAGTACTAATTTCTAAATTTTTATTTGTTGATGGAGTTAAATAAAATTTGTTAAGTATTTCTCTGTTATGTGATGAGGGTTTTTATGTTAAATCTGAAAATGATTCTTGCAATGTTTTTAACTCTAAAAATGTTTTAGTGTTTTCTGCTTTAAAAAGTGAAAACGTTTATGCTGTCGATTTAAATTATTTAGCTAAGCAAAATATTACTTGTTTAAATGATTTTCATAAATAGTCTTGGCTTTGGCACAGAAGATTAGGACACTACAATGTGCATTCACTTTGAAAGCTTTCTAGGAAGCACTTAGTTAGAGACCTACCCAAACTTGAATTTCCAGCAGACAAAGTTTGTAATCCCTGTCAAAAGGGAAAGCAACATAAAGTTTCTTTTAAATCAAAGAAATAAGTGTCAACTTCTCAACCTCTCGAGTTGGTTCACATGGATTTATTTGGACCTTCTAGAGTTTCTATTTTAAATGGGAAGCATTATGTCTATGTTCTTGTAGATGACTTTTCTAGATATACTTGGGTACACTTTCTAGCTCACAAAAGTGAAGCCTGTTCTTACTTTGTTAAATATTCCAAGTCTGTAGAGAACCTTAATGGACTTAAGATTAAAACCCTGAGAAGTGATCATGGTCGTGAGTTTGAAAATCATGATTTTGAATCTTACTTCTCACACAGTGGCTATAGTCATAATTTCTCTGCCCCTAGGACACCTCAACAGAATGGTGTAGTAGAAAGGAGGAATAGAACCCTGCAAGAAATTGCTAGAACTATACTTAATGATTTTGACCTACCCGTTTACTTTTGGGCTGAAGCTGTAAATACAACTTGTTATGTTATTAATAGAGTCTTGATCAGACCTGTTCTTAAGAGGACCCCTTATGAGTTATGGAACCATTGGAAACCTAAGGTTAACTACTTCAAATTTTTTGGCTGCAAAGTCTTTATTCTTAACACTAAAGACAATCTTGATAAGTTTGCATCCAAGAGTGATGAAGGAATTTTTCTAGGTTACTCAACCTCTAGTAAAGCCTATAGAGTTTCCAATAAGAGAACCAAATGTGTGGAAGAATATGTTCATATCATGTTTGATGAAACTGATCCACTTGAACCTAAGACCTCTCTTGAAAATCTTGAAGATATTCTCTCTGGTTTGACCCTTAATGATAAGGACAGTGGACCTGTAGTTAAAACATCCAATTCTGGAAATTTTCCAGACCCTGCTTCTGTTGAACCTCAACCTGTAGATGAACCTGAAATCTCTAGCCCTACCTTTTCAAGACCAACTAGGATTCTAAAGAACCATCCTTTAGATGATGTTGTAGGAAATCTAGATAGAGGAACACAGACTAGAGCTTCTCTAAGAAATCAGGTTGAACATCAAGCTTTTCTTTCACAGTTAGAACCTAAAAATGTCAATGATGCTGTCAATGATGAATTTTGGGTAATGTAAATGTAAGAATAACTAAATCAATTTGAAATAAACAAAGTCTGGAAATTAGTAGAAAGACCTAAGGACACTATCACCATAGGCACAAAATGGGTGTTTAGAAACAAAGTTGATGAATTTGGAAACATCATTAGAAACAAAGCTATGCTAGTTGCACATGGTTACAATCAAGAAGAAGGAATTGACTATGAGGAAACTTTTGCACTTGTAGCTAGATTAGAGGCTATTAAGATCTTACTTGCTTATGCATCTCATCTGAACTTCCAGTTATATCAAATGGATGTGAAAAGTGCTTTTCTAAATGGTTTTATTGTTGAAGATTTTTTTGTAGAACAACCACCTGGTTTTTCAAATCCTCATTTTCAAAATCATGTTTTTAATCGTTCTAAAGTTTTATATGGTTTAAAACAAGCTCCAAGAGCTTGGTACGAAAGACTTTCAAAATTTCTTATTTCAAAAGGATTTACAAAAGGAATAGCTGATCCCACTCTTTTTATAAAAAGGATTTCAAAAGATGTGTTAATAGTACAAATCTATGTTGATGATATTATTTTTGGATCTTCTAAAAAATATTTATGTACTGAATTTTCACAGGTTATGCAAAATGAGTTTGAAATGAGCTTAATGGGAGAGCTTAAGTATTTTCTTGGTTTTCAAAATTTTCAAACCAAAGATGGAATTATTCTAAATCAAAGTAAATATACTAAGGATTTATTAAAACGTTTTGGTTTGGATAGTATTAAGGAAAGTGATATACCTATGAGTACCACCTGTAAATTGGATATAGATGAAACTAGTAAACTAGTAGATCAAACTAATTACAGAGGTATGATTGGGAGTTTACTTTATCTTACTGCTAGTAGACCAGATAATATGTTTAGTGTGTGTATGTGTGCTAGATTTCAATCTAATCCTAAAGAATCACACTTACTGGCTTTTAAAAGGATTTTTAAATGTCTTAAGTATACCGTGAATTTAACTTTGTTTTATCCAAAAGGACAATCATTTGACCTAACTAGTTATTCAGATGCTGACTTTACTGGATGCAAGTTAGATAGGAAAACCACATCTGGAACATGTCATTTACTTGGAAAATTGCAAGTATCATGGTGTAGTAAGAAACATAACTCAGTTTCATTTTCTACTGTTGAAGTAGAATACATCGCTGCTGGTAGTTGTTGTGCACAGATTCTGTGGATGAAACACACCTTATTAGACTATGGATTTGATTTTAAACAAGTTTCAATTGACTGTGACAATACTAGTGCAATCAACATATCTAAGAACCCTGTGTCTCACTCTAGAACTAAGCACATTGATATCAGACATCACTTTCTAAGAGATCATTATCCAAAAGGTGATATTTCTCTAGAATTTATTAGTTCTGAACATTAATTAGCTGATATTTTTACAAAACCTTTATGCTCTGAAAGAATGAATTTTATTAAACAAGAATTGTGCATGATCGATCTGTGAAACTGATCTGTGAAACCGATCTGTGAAAATGATATGTGAAACTCATCTGTGAAACGGATCTGTGAAACTGATCTGTGAAACTGATCTGTGAAACTGATCTTTGAAACTGATCTGTGAAACTGATTTGTGAAACTGATCTGTGAAACTGATCTGTGAAACCGATCTGTGAAACTAACCTGTGAAACTGATCTGTGAAATTGATCTATGAAACCGATCTGTTAAACTGATCTGTGAAACGGATCTATGAAACTAATCTGTGAAACCGATCTGTGAAACCGATCTTTCTTTATATTACATTGTATTTTGTGATTAATTAACTACTTTTATCTTTATTATGGGAACCCTAAATGATGAAATAAATGATACACGACTATTCCTATTCCCCAAACCGTCTACCTTTCATTTCTTTCCCGCCAAACCTTATTTTCACTCTTCTCCTCCACTTCGATCCTTCGAACTCCTGCTTTCTGCAGAATCATCAAAATGGCTAAGCAGAAGAGACCAAGCAAAGGATCAGAAATTCATGAACCTTCAAAGCGTACTCAAGGCGAGTCGAGTAGTACCACTCAAAGATCAGTAAATCCAAACCTGGAAACTCGGATTTTTGCTATAGAAAAGGAAGTCAGCTCCGCCTGGCTTTTGAAAAGTAAGTCGCTATTGTTACAAGTTTTAGATTCGAAAGGATGGAAAGCCTGGTTCTCAGACAGCACTTGTGTATACTACCCAAAGCTAGTGCACGAGTTTTATATAAATCTGCAAGTTACTTTAGATGGTGTCGAGGCTGCCAGAATGTCTTCAGTAGTGAAATGAAAGAAAATATCTTTTTCGTCAAAACAATGGGCTGAATGTTTGAATGTACCCCACGAGGGTCGGTATGAGGATTATGCTAGAAACATTCTTCCAACCACCGAGTATTTCTCTTATGACTTAGCATTAGAGCTTTTGACTGGAAACAGAGAGTCAAGGAGAATCATAGCATCAGAGATGGACGGTGAATGTAGACTTCTCTTTAAGTTTATTCAGCACCAAATTTTCTCCAGGAAAGGAGATTTTGCTGTTGTAAGATACCAGGATGTTTTTATGTTATTTTTACTAAAGACCCATGAGAAGATCAATCTATGTAAGTATCTAATGGTGCATATAGCTGGAATGGTGAAACCTTCTAAGAAAGCCACTACTCTGTTCTATCCCAAAATGATCTCTGCTATGTTAAAAAGTCTGGAATGTGTTGATGAAGCTGATGAGATAGCAGAATCTTATAGTGCTTTTTGTATTACCAAAGAAATTTGTAAACGGATGAAAATAAACTGGAACCCATGGAAAAAATGCTGGGTTGCTGATGAGGACAAGTTGTATGAATCCTACAATCCCACTGATCATGGAAAGAGGTCGAAGGGTTTGAGAGACCCTGGTTTGAAATAAGATGAGGAACTAATTTATTCTGATGATGAAGAAGAAGTAAATGTTGAAAGGAATAAAGACATTGAAGAGTCTGGTAAACAAGGGATGGAAGACGCTGAAACAGAAGAAGGAAGTATGTCACCTCCTGATTATAAGAGTGATCCTGATACTGTGAGTCCTAAGAGAAGAATAGACTTTGGACCTGCCAGTCCACCTTTACCCTTACCTGAATCAGAACCAGTTCTTGGTGATGAAGAAGCTAGTGACATTGAAGTATCTGACAGTGAAGTTTCTGTGAAGAATGGGAATGAGAATGGAGATGATGATGATGATGATAATGATGATGATGGTGATAACCAACTGGTGGATGGTTTTGCTATACCTCCAACGGAAACACATCAAACTGTAACAGAAACAGATGCCAATGGAGAGAGAGAATCTCTTAAAAACAGTGGAAAAGCAAGTTATGATAAACCGAAATATACTCTGTGTGCTGCTGTTTGGGATAATTACCCTGGTTTTTCTATTTTGGGTTTAGAATATTCTGAGGAAGAAGAAAAATAATCAGAATCTACTGCGGTTATGATGGAAATCCAACTAGTTGGGGCAAGGTCTGCTCATGTTGTTGATGCTGCTGGTGCTCATCTACCTAGTTCTACTGTCTCTCAGTCTGATTTTGACAACTTAAAAAGGGAGTTGCTTACTGCTGTGAGAGACACAGTCAGAGAAGAAATTTCAAAGTCTATTACACCAGACCTGGCCAATACTGGTGAGTTTATTGGCAGACACATAGCCTCTCTAAATCAGATTCTAAAGGATCTCCAATCTGGGTTAGTTTCTTTATCCAACGATTTTAGATCCACCATCTCTGGTATGATGGGAGTGTTGCGAAATCTGATTGAACATATTAAGAAGTCTGATATGAGAAAGTTGAAGGCTGAGATAACTCAGATAGTTGCTCAAGCCAGTACAACCAATGTAACCAAGATCACTACTCGTGAGCTAGAGGCTCTGAAGCAGTTTGTGCATGATGAATTGGCCACTATTAGGCAAGTTCTTGATTTGGACTCATTGAGGAAAATGAAGGAGCACAGTGATCACATTCATAAGATGGTAACAATATATTCAGCAGATGCCACTAAAGCTCAGAGAGAAATCAAGGAAAATGTTGATCACTACTTTTCGAAAATCTATACCAAGCATGAGATGACTGTGAATTTCAAAGTTCTAGCTGAAAATCTGAGACTACCTCCAGTCACTCAAGCTTTCAAAACTCAAGTTTGACAGTTGCAAGATTTTACTCCAACCTTGGAACGGTTCAGGGAATATAAGGATGATTTTGAGAAGGCTATGCAGTATGGTGCAGAAGTTATTCTGAATTTGATAAACCTTTTGAAGCTTTATCTGAATGCACAGGCCACTGCCGTTGTGCTTCCTACTGCTGACCCTCTCGGTGCCTCTGATGTTGCTCCAAATCAGATCTCTGTTGCTCAAGCTCTCTCTCATCTTCGACCAGTTCCTCAGCAATCTTCTCAACCAGCTCCTACATCTCCAGAGAAAATTCCGGTGGCACCCTCTCCTCCAACCTCCAGAGTCGTTTTACCACCGTTTCAAATTCGCCCAGTTCAACCTTCCTCCAGGGCTTCCAACTTACCCACCATTGATCCGTCCGACAAGGGAAAAGCCCCTTTACACCCGCAGTAATAGTTGTGCGTTGTTGTTGATAGGGTGAACCCTGTTGTGATTGTACTATGATGTCCTATGAACATTATTCTCTTTTCTTTTTATTCTCACTGCTTCCGTCTTTTAATCTCGTCTTTATCTGTTTTCCCTCCTTTTTGATTATCCCAAAGGGGGAGAAATCTGTATATCTATGGCTCTATGTGAGATATGGGGGAGATGTATATCTTTGTATGGAAATGCTTGCATAACTATTTAACAGGCCTAATTTCAGGGGTATATTTATATCTCATTAGGTTTTTATTCTTATTATTCCTTATTTTTGATGATATCTTATATTTATTAAGGGCAAAGCTTTGTGATTGGCTAAGAGTTGTGATTATCAAAAAGGGGGAGATTGTTGAGCCCTCTAGAAGATTGTTGAATTCTTCCTATGATTTCTGTTTTAATAATCACAAATCATCAATTACTTAATCCGGTTGGATTTCTCATAATCACAATCTCTTAATGAATCTGTGTATATTGGTTGGATCATGTTTTTATCTCTTTGTTATTGATTTACAAGTATTCTGGAAGATATCAAAGGACAACAGTCGCCCCGATCCATATCAAAGGACAACAGTCACACCGATCATATCAAAGGACAACGGTCGAACCGATCCATATCATAGGACAACGGTCGCACCGATCCATATCAAAGGAAAGATGTCTCACCGATGCTGATTAAATGAGTCACCGAAGATGTCTCACCGATGCTGATCGAATGAGTCACCGAAGATGTCTCACCGATGCTGATCGAATGAGTCACCGAAGATGTCTCACCGATGCTGATCGAATGAGTCACCGAAGATGTCTCACCGATGCTGATCAAATGAGTCACCGAAGATGTCTCACCGATGCTGATTGAATGAGTCACTGAAGATGTCTCACCGATGCTGATGACCCACCGATCACTTGACACACTGATAGTCATAAACAACTGTTTGAATTTCTTTATCTTTATTTAATCTAACCAACGGCCATATTAGGAATATTTTAAATGCTCTGTCATTTATTTAATGTGTGTTGTTGGATGTCAGGGAACCGTACCTCATACCTGCAAAAAGAAATAATTTCTTTTGCCGGAGCACGTGCTTTATATAGAGGAAGGATGTGCTACTGCATAGGAAAAAAAAGAGAAGAAATAAAAGAAGAAGTGAGTCATACAAAAATAAATAGACAAACCACAAGGTGTGCTGGAAAAAGAACAACCGGGTGTGAATGCAAAGAGACGACTGAACTTACATGAGGAACTCTTTCATCAGTGAAAACCAGTGAAGAGCTGAGAACGAGATCATAAAACAAGAACTTAATCGACTACTTCTTCTCTATCTCTGAACTTGGAAGTCAAGGAAACAGAAGGTACTCTGTTTTCCAGACAGAAACCAGAAGAGGACTCAGAGTGAATTCTAATCAATCAAAGGAGTCCAGAACTGCACGACAAATCACTAGAGCCATTTCTAAACTCTAACTATTTGCTATGTGATTTATCCTTTTTACATATTGAGTAGTGTGTGTTAGTTTTACACACACACTGTCTCCTGTACTCTAACTGGAGGATTTGTAAATCCTCACTCAATACTCTTAAATCTTTTATTTCCCACTGGGATAGTGGTATAGGTCGTGTGACCTGGACAGCTGGTTGTTGTTGTGTTTGTTCCCACGAATAACTGTGGTAGAAGTCTTGGACCTGGACAACTAGTCGCTGCTGTTATCCCCGATCCAGGGTGTGGATCTTCTTTTTATAAATGCTTTTGAGAGGACTAAGTCTCGACTTGAGACTGAACCTCTTAGTTATATCTGCTGTGTTATATCTTTCAAAGCTATTCTTTTATTCTGCTGATAATCTCTTTAAAACCAAAACTATTTTAAAGTCACTTTGATAATTAAATTTGAAAGTGTTTATATCAGTTATAAATCAGTATGTTGGTTTCAAAAGTTAATCTACCTTTCTGTTTTGATTAACTGGGAAATAATCAATCCCTCGAGAACCCAACCGAACCCTTACTTCGATATAAATTCACTACAGTTTAATTCAGCATTTTATTCCGGGGTTTTAAGACAAAGTTTTTAAAACAGAAATTTTAATTGGAACTCAATTCACCCCCCTCTTGAGTATCCACTCCGACCAATAGTTATTTTTGTTTTTGAAAAATATAGAGTCAAATTTTAACAAAGATACATGTGATATCTTCGAATACGATCCAATTCACCACACTATGTGAAAGTTAATGTTGTAAAATACGATAAGACCTCAGTGATAGTTCCTATCAAATTCTATGGTTTAATCATATCTTATGATATATAATAATGTTATCTATCATAAAATTTTATAAGAAAATATATAAAAAGTTTAATATTTACTGTAAAAATGATTATAGTTTATATATTTTTTTATAAAATATAACAATTAAGAATTATAAATAAAATATTTTTATGCCTAAATAAGGTTGAAAAGTTTATATTGATATTTATGGAATGAAAAATAAATAGAATGTTTATTTATTTATTTATTCCCATTTAAATATTATTATAAATAAATTGATTATATTATAATAATATTATTAATTTTCTAATTTATATGATAAATTAATTCTTATGAATTTTCATACTATTCATATATATGGGATTAAACAATAAGATAATAGATATTTCATGTTATGTAATAGAAATGGATTGAATATGAATTTGATGTATATTAAAATGAACAGACTATGAAAACGTCTCAAATACTAAATGTGAGATTCCTTCGAGTGTAAGAACATGCAAAGATATTGATCATTTAAAAGGGTAGGTCAAGCTAAATTTGAGTTCCCATAATTTATCCTATGTAATACATGTAAGGAATGGGTGAAACTAAAAGATTAGTTGGCCATATTTAATTTTATTATTAGGTTTACACATAGTTGGGAAACCCTAATAGATTTAGGATACTTGGGGAATAATGTTAATTTTATCCATATGATGGATTTGGGAAAAATGATTTCCACTCCACTAAAAAAGAGTTATATTTTATATTATTGGAATTATGGAATATATTAATATATATGTAAAAAAGAAACACTAAAGAAAGAAAAAACATAGGGAAATATTGATCTTGGATTGATAAATCTAATGATATATGGGGTCATCAATTTAGTGGGATTATTTTAATTAAAACTACATAATGAAAATATATAAAAAAATTTACTTGCCCAACATGTTTTATTTATTATATATTATTGAATTCATCATGATTATAATTTTTAGATCTCTTGCATTTATGACCTATTTTATAATTATAGATTTGTATCTAAGGCTTATAAGTGCTCTCAAGAAGAATTATTCTGAGTATTTGGATGTTAGTGTTATAGAATTAAATATTTATAATTATAACTCATGTGTATAGGATGTAACAACCCAATATTTTTTTTCTTATTTTAATAATGTAACTCTTGATTGTCAACAAATTTCTATTATGTTTTACAATAGAAGAATGTGAAAATAATTTTATATTTCATAAAAACTTTACACATCATATGTGAATATGGGGTAATATAAATAAGAACAATAAAAGGATATAAATATTAATAAATATTAAACTCACTAAAATAAACCCCACAGGCTCGAATACACTTAAGAAAATTATTCCTTCCATAATGATTGTAAAAAGGAAAAGAAGAATTTTGAAATCAATATACATTATCAAAGGATGTGTAAGAAAATTGGTAAGTGATGTAGTGATTGATAAAGAGAGAATGATGGTGTATTTATACCAAAATATTACTAGTTAGTAGGAGAAATTTTGACCAATATAGTTTGTGGGGGATATGACCATTACTCAATAAGATAGTTGGTCATTATTATTATCTTTGGCATAATAAAGTGATTATTGGGATTATTTTATAATCATATTTTTTGGAAACTATAAAAATATTTAATTTACATTAAAAAAATTTTCAGGAGAAATTAAGAAGTTTTTTTAAAAAAATTATTTTCATGGAATTATCATATCAAATAATTTTATATAATAATACAAATCAATTAAGTCCTAAAAAATTTTTAGAATTACTAAAAAGTTTTCTATATCATAAAAACTGTTAATTTTTAATAAATACATATTTTTTAGAAAGTTAAAATTAGAATATTTAGAGAATTATTTTGATAAAATAAATTTAATTTTTTCATTCAGTACAACAAAATTATCTTAGGGTTGAATTTATGGAAATTTTCCAAAAAAAGTTGAGTTTTAGGTTACAAAGTGAAAATACCAATTTTAGGAAATACGAAAATTTTTATGATACAATTAGTACATAATAATGATTTAAAATTTATTAATCCTTATTCTCAATAAAAAATTATTTTATGGAAAACATAGTATATAATATGTTAAATTTATAAAAAAATTCCTATCATTTTGAAAGCTACCATTTAATCTTAGACAAAAAATTAATTTTAGGAGTTACACACATATCATATTAGATTTGATCATTTGAACATTAATAAATTTAATCAATTAAAATGGATAGAATATTTGGAATTATAGGGTTCAAAATTATGTAATAAGGCTAATTTAATATTTTGACACAAAAATGATTCTATGGTAAAAAAAATTTTACCGTAATTTATGTAAAATAATGTAGCAGGTCAAAGTTAAATGGTAAAAGAATAAAATAACTAAAAAATACAACATTAAATGTGAGTTTTATGTATTCTAAGACCATAAACATCTTTAGAGAATTAATTTTATACCAAAATCATTGGAATTAATTCCAACAAATAGCAGTTTGCCTTACATACAAAATAATAGTTATGTAATCAAATAAAACCACACCTCCTCAAATGTGAATACCCCAATTCCATCCCCAATATCCACTCCAAATACATTATTCATGATATTATTCCCATTGTACCACTTTAAATATCCTCCAACGTGTAACGACCTGGCCTAATTGACCACTAAATCAGTAGTCGTACTGGTTGCCACATAACCTCAAGTACACCTCCTTGTATGCTAGAGGCTACTATATAGTAATGAGGGACTAATAGTGGCATGGTGGAGAGACTATAACCTCAAGATCAGAGTTTCACATTGATATAATAATTATGAAATTGGTAGATAGTAGCTAAAGTAGTAAAAGTAATTGGAAAAGTAGTAAAAATATATAGAACGACTAACTAAAAGTGGTCAATGCCCAAATACAACAATTCATGTATGTCAGATGAAGCTATAAGTACAAGAAGTAGAAAAAAATAAAATGCAGTTAAAATAAAATAATAGAAAAAAAATCCCAAAGGCTATATCGATGAGAACCCCAAGTATTATCTCGGTCCTCTGATCTCGAATTCTACGTACAAGAATAATAGGACAAGAAAATAACCAAGGATCCTGATTCTATAGTGAAGTAGGTCTATTTGATTACCCTAGTGGAATGTTGGATTGAAAAGGGTGTGAGATATACTCATTATGACACCACCAACAATGTCTAAATCATAATTCGGTTCATACACATAAAATAAGTAGTGTTCCTTTATAACAAAGTAAAATATACATGCAATTAAACAAAATAAATATGTCAGGATCAGGTTAAATAAGGAAACTTTACTCGACCATTCTTTCTTTGGACTATGAAAAAAATGTATGAACTGAAGGAACTTTTACAAGTGAAGTAAGGTAAGGTGATAATGAAATCTGGTATCATAAAAGTAATATGAGATGGGATCCCAAGAATGTGATTTGGATTTTTTGGATGCATCCCATTGATACCAAATATAAATATATCCTAGACTTTACTATAGAAGTAACTATTGGTTTTAATTAAGAAGCATCCTAGGCCCATCGAAGGAATACCTTAACAAGGAAACCATGTATCTCACCAAGATAATGAAAATACTTACTGAAAACTAAGTCCATCCAATGTGATTCCTAAAAGGCCACAAAAGTATCACTCCTAGCCTAATGTGAGATAATGACCTCTGAGCCTGTACCTATCATCTCACATAGGGGACCAAGTCTTACTCATAGACTAGTATAACCATATCACTGATGAGCCCATAAAAGGTGTCCCCCTAGAGATCTGATATCGCTCATAATGAGGTAAGTCGAACACATGCTGACCCCTTCTTGGCATACCAGTATCACCCCCAACACATACACAATCCATCAATTAAACATACAACAAGAACAATGATCACATCCTTGTCATTCCTTTAAAGGAAGCTCATATATCTCTCATGGTTTTCAGATGTCTTTTAATTAGTTAAATTAACAATACAAGGGGGTATGCTGGTATGCATGACTAAGTATGAATCATTGAAAAATTAAAAATGAACACACCAATTTTCTATTTATTTAAAAGGAAAAGGGACCATGTACATAAGTAAGACACATCACATATAAAAGAAATTAAAAAATAAGGCCACCAAGTCAAATAAGACAAAGCATAAATATCTCTTTCCAATTTAAGACAACACACCTCATCAAGGGGTTTTATTAGAAAACATGACATTTTTTATAAAATAATACTTTTATATCACAAAAACATCAAAATCAAGAGTCATAACACATATATATAAGAATAATTTTGTCTTAGAAGACAACACACCTCAACAAAGGGGTTTTGTTAAGAAAATTTCATTGCTATCAAACAATTCACATCATTTGATAAAAATAATTTAATTTCATCACGAATCATAAGGGAAAAAATTAAATGGAAGTTTTAGGATTTCATAATTACAATTCAAATTATATATAAACAGAACACTAGATGGGGTGGAAAAAGTATAAGGAAAACATCAATTATAAGTGTTAGTTACATGGACCCACCCAAAAGGGGTTGTTTGGGTTGAGGTCATAACCTTCAATCATATTGGAAAAATTCTTAAACATGATTAGTTGAGTAACATGTGATATTCTTAATCTACTTTTATGGTTGAGATAAAAGATATTCATTCATACTGACTAGTCCTTTTCAAATAATCATGAATGTATGATAAGGTTTATACTAGATCTACATGTTCGATGTCTAGTGGTTTCTAATTGTTTTAGAAAAAGGAATTATATAAGTATACATATGATGTAAATGATACATATTATGGTGGAAGTTTATTTATACAGAGACAGGTGTTCTTGAAAATTATCATTCCATTGAACTTTATGACTTGAGTAGCACTAACACATTTTTAGAGGTTTTACTTTGCTTACATTTATTAATTATAGAATTTTTAATTATTTTCAATCATATAAAGGCCCATAGGATCTCATAATTAGGCCGTAGAATAAAGATTAATTTTTAAGGAAAGTGTTTTCTATAAAATAATGAGAGTTTTATAAATAATATCTAGATGACTTTGGATTGATTCACAAATATATTTGAAGTTTTTTCATAATGTAATTATGGATTTTTAGTACAAGTTGGATATTTTTGTATGTTCCCTAAAATAGGATGTATCATATTGTATGATTCACCAATATCAAAATCCATGATATGAATATGATTTTTAGCATATGAAATGATATGGTTATATAATTAAATGCATATGATCCCCATATCATATTGTATAATTCAACTTATGATATGAGATTTTGTGTGCATCACCACTGCCACATCTTCCAAATAGTTTTCCAATGGTTATGGATTGAATAGTTTATTTATTTATGTCATAAAAAACATGTAATGATCATTGAAATTTTCATTGATCATAAGAAACTAATGGGTATGTGATTTGGGTAATTTATGCTGGCTTCTAGACATTTGATACTGATTCTTGACTTCAATCATTAAACTAAGGGACTCTATATAAAGTATGGGATAGTAATTTTGGGTGTTGTGGTGAGTCTGCCCTGCCAATAAAAATATATCTTCCTCCATATCCTTTACATTTCTTGATGGAAAAGGTGTTATCACACATTTATATTTTTATATTTACTCACATAGAGTATTTGGATTCTGTTGGATGTTGTACTACCTAAGGTGGAAAGATATTGAGTGTTGTTACTCAATGATCACCCTTAAAAACAATCCAATATTATAGAGTAAATTGGACTTGTGATATCCCTATTTTTTATGTTTTTTATTTATATGTTGATTTAATAATGATAAATATGACTATTTATTTGATTTCATTCACTGTTATGAGAATATGATGTTTTTATAAAACCCATCATGATCATTATCATTGATCTTAACATTGAGATATATTTTAGGGGAAAAAAATTAGTGGAAATAATTTCTTAGAATAGAACCGAATCCTAAGAATAATATTTAATCAATAAGGATAGTTTTATAAATTAGAGTAAAAAACTTCTAAGGAAACATCATGCTAATGAAGCTAATCAAGAAATCAAAGATTCTTATAGTAAGAATAGTTAGGATTATCTTGAGGTATCTATATTGATACATGTGTCAATGGATCATAAGCTACAAAAGTTACATGAGAATATTAATTCCCTTGGAATGATAGAAAGACCAAAAATTAACTATCAAGAATAAGATATACAAGAGAGAATAGAATTTTCAAAATATCTCTTTTTATATAAGAAGGATATGAATACTTATTTCTCAAATCATATACTAAATATTTTTAGGTTTTTAAATAACATGAAGAGACCAGGGTCACATCTTAGGCCTGATGTTTCAATAGATTGTTTTGAAATAATTGCCAAAATGGTTTTTAAATTCATTTTAAATTATAAAATGAATGAATTTAATACAATTTCACTTTACCTCGTCAATATATCAAGGATTTATAAGAAATATATGGGAGGTTCAGGATCAAGTTCAATAACAATGGTACAAAAATAAAAGAGTAATAATTATAGCTATAAGTTATGTAAGAGATATCTGAGAGAGTCCACACAACCATCTAAACCAAATAAAGGAGATTATAATAAGGGGAAGTGTTTTTAATGTAGAAAAACTATACAGTAGAGGTGGAAATATGTATTATAACTAAGGGTATGAAATAGAATCTATTGAGAGTCCACTTCAGTAATTAATGTTATAAGAATAAATTATTTTATTTTGAGGGGTATACGGTACTAAATAAAAATTATACAAGTGTTGTAAATATGTATAAGAGTTCAAAAATGAACAAGTATTGATGGATAGAGAATAATGTATTCATTCTAATAGTGTATTGAGGGGTTTCTATGTTGATTGATTAGATTCAATGAACTAATAGAAATCTCAATTGGATAAAAATAATGAATATATGATTGTCATCTTATTACCCTATTATGTGAGTAGAGGTATTATTGTAAACAATGTTTGTTATCAATAAAAGTGTGATGAATGTGGCACACATGGTTTTATAAATCCAAGACCATAATATTCTTAAAAATATGTTAAGGTTAAATGTTTTAATTTTAGATATGAGTTTATCCATGATATTTTTAAAAATTTAAGTGAAGAAGTTCCCCCTACAATGCCCTATTTTAAAGAATAAAATATTATTTATAAAAAAATACTAAAAAATAGAAAACTGTATATGATAGTAATATAATAGTTTACTTGCTAAATATTTCCAGTAATAGGAAATTATTGTTAGTTTTTACCCAAAAGAATCTGTGTTTATTAATATGTGATAATCTAGAGATAATATAGTTTCAGGGAGGATATTAAGAGTATTCATTGGATTATAAAAGTTTAGTATTTTAAAAATAGAGCCTTAAACAAGAAAAATAAAAAATTGAATGTCACTTAATATCCTTAAAGAATTTATTATATATTAGTAATGATAAAGTAATGTAGAGAGTTAATTTTAGTTACCAAAATTAATATTAAAGAAATTTTTTATGGTAAGGTTCCAAGAATAATGATGATGATGAATTAAGAAAGATTTATAATTAGAAAATAGAATTCAGTAACATTATATCTTCAGATATTGGGAATTAAAGGTGTTTAAACACCTTGTTTAAATAGTTTGACATTAGAATTGGGATTCATAAGTCTCACTATTATTCAAACACATGTTCTTTATTGATGTTACGCATCAATGGAGTTTATTTGATGGTTTTATTAACATTTTATATAGATATGTGGAAAGAATTAAATTGGAATGCAATATGTTTAATGAAACCCTAATAGTGAAACGCAAATAATGAATCTTTGATTTCCAGTAATATATAATATGATTAGTAATGTTATTCAGTTTTTTGTTAGAATTCTTTAAATAGTTTAATAATATAAAATTAAGATCCCATATTTTTTAGTCACATCCATCTTGAGTTTTAGTTGAATATATTTTAGTTGGGTATTCATCTATTCATTAATTATTTGTGATCAAGTTTGTTTTGGGGAAGGATATATTTTTTCAGGGAAAATGACCTATTATTTTGGGATGTATGTTTTTTCTGAATTAATAGTGTCCAAGTAAAAAATGTTTCAAATGCCTATTGTAACACCCCGAGCTTCCATGATACGCTTCTCATTCAATAATGCAATATCTTGCATTATATACAACATCGAGTTCTAAAACACCGCGACTAATCAAAGTAGCCGTTATGAATAGTAATAACCACTTTTTAAAATTATAGAAATTTTATATTTCAAAATGGACTTCATTTTTGTATTCGTAATATCGAAATTATCCTAAGTTGAATTTTTTGTAACTTTCTGAGAACTTCTAATTTTTTATGAATAGTGAAAAATACTTAAAAACAACTTTTTTAATCAAAATAATTTATAGTGATAAATTATACTGTTTAGTGGTTTTAAAGTATAATTAGAATATATTTTTACCATTTTATCCAATGGTGGTCATTAGAATTAATTTAACATTGAAATTGGACATAAACAATTGCCAATCTTTTGATATAAATTGTTTCTTAAAAACACGCTATTTGTTGTAACAGCGGGAATTAATTATAAAATTAATTAATTCAACTTATATGTTTGGAATTTTGTAAAATAGAAAACATTTTTGAATTCGGAATATCAATTATAGCTTAGGGTGAAATTTTGGCCTTATTCTGAAAAACTTCAATTTTTGATGAATAGTGAAACCACTAAGTGGTTGTTAAAAACTGATTTTTCGTTAAAATGAAATATTACCACTTCTGTGATTTGATTTTCAAAAATCCAACATACATGGTTGTCATTAAGAAGTAAAATGTGGTTCAATGAGATTAAAATAATTTTTTTGGTGAATAGTAACTTTTAAGTTCTTAATCGCGATTAGAGGTAATTAGTGTAGTTTAAGGTAAAAATAATGTTTTAGTAATATGAGATGAGCTTGACACTTGTCCTACTCCTATTGGATGAGTCATGGCTGACCAAGACAAACCATGGGTCAACCTGGGGACCTCATGGAGCCACTTTGGTTGGAAAATGACATTAATATATATTTATTTAATGTTAAAATTAAATTGACACAAACATGAGTTGTTTTACTGAAACAGTTTTAAGTGGGGTTACACAAGTCCCAATTTTGATTATAAATATTCATTAGAAAGATAAAAAGATTTCCTACATCATAGTATTTTTTTTATAATTTTTAGACATTAAATAAATTAAATTATTTATGACATCATTATGATGCATCGATGACCTCATTATTTAACGATTTTAATAAAATGAAAAGATAATGTAAACTCCAAGGCATAAACTTGTCCAAAGTCTATTGGATGGGTAGATTTAGAACCCTTATCACCTTATCCACGAATTATATAAGTGTGGGACCTTTAGAATCCGAAAAGCATTGTGTAATAATGTAACATTTCAATCTTTCCAAAAGAGCCCCTCCTCTCCACTTATAAAAGGCACCCACATCTCCCACCTCATTTACACTTTCAAGCCATTTGGCTCGGCCAAACTCTGCCCAAATACTCTCCCAAATTCCCCCTCTTACTCCTAGAGGCATCACTTTGGGCAGAACTCTTCCCAAGGAAGCCTTTGGCTCAAATCAAAAAGAGTTACCCGATTTTGAGGTAATGTATTCTCTAATGTTGTTTTGTTTCATTTTTCTTCTCCAACCCCCTAAACTCTTTTTATTCATTTCTTTTAACACCAGTATCCTCAATATACTAGGATGTTGTTATAAGAAGTATTCGAGCTACACTTACACACACCTACATCTAATGGTTAAAGAACATACGGTTTCTGTGGATGGCGAATTTCTGCCTCACGAAACGATGATTGTTCAACACTCATATAACACCTTCAAAGGTGGCCATTAAGATGTCACTATTTTTATATATGATATATAATATGTTTATGTTTTACTTATGCTTCTGTATTTCTCATTTATGGCATACTTTATGATTTCCATTATGGGTAAACGCGATAATTTCATTTTAGGAAGTGCGGACTACCGCCCCCTCAAAGTGATTTGAATCGTTAATGCCATATGTGGGATGTATAAAGGATGGAGTAAATGGTATTATACACTATATTATACTGGAATTATATTATAAATTTACATCATTATGATTTCATTTCATTAAATACGAAATAGAAATGAAAGTAGCGTTCATGCGTACGTACGACTTACCGTCTCCATGAACGGTGCATTTCATTTCTTACCACTAAATGTTACGTGACATTATGAATTAATGTATATAATGTATATATATGATATATATGATATCTACATCATGAATATAATTCTGGGTATAATGGATATTTCACCACATGAACAACTTGTAATTATAAGAAGTTTATTTTTGACTCAAGTACCAAAGATCGACAAAACGACCGTTATTAACTTAAATAATTAAATAATGTTCATAACATGGTAATAAGTGATATAAATGGAATAATGAACATGAAAAAGGTTCTTAAGTAAATATAAATTAACTCTAGTTTATTATTCAGGAGGTTAAAGAACGGTCGAGTCAGGACAAGACGCAAGGTAAGGGAATTTCTTAACCCAACTTCCATTCTTTGGGTTAATCTCCTACTTTCAAATTATGTCATGATATTATTATGTCCTATATTTTATTTGTACATTATTTATGTGTACTTATAGTGAATACACATTATAGATGTACTTTATTTAAAAAAAATGATCTTTTTAAGGACATCGTCTCAATCCCCTTTCATTGAGGCATATTTGGTTTTATACACAACTTTCTTTTATACGGTGTATAAACCCCTTTGAATTTTACGTTTATTCAAAAGGAATATTTTTTATACGAAGCGTTTTACTAAACGAAAAAAGGGAATGTTTTTAATTCCGTACTTATGCGACGACAACGACTTCTCCGCCACCGTGACCATTATTTGAGATTCGGCTTTCTCTACAAGCCATCATTTTTTTAATGAAAAATAAATACAAAGTTTTAACTTTATTTTATTTTGGTATTGAAAATGGTTTTAAAAGCATTTTTATTATATCAATGTGTTGTATTTATATCTTGTGATTGAAATGTGGAAATGTTATGTTTCCTTTATGCATGTTTTATGTGATACGATTATGTTATGGTTTATGATATGTTTAAACCTATTCATATGAGGAATGAATTGGACTTAATAAATGACGGGTGGAGCCCGCTATAGCTCCTCGATGCATCGGCAGGTCTCATGAGACAAACTAGTGTCTTGGCACAAGGCCTTGACAAAATTTTATTTGTGGTCTTGGCAGGAGGCCTTGGATACGTGGTTATGATAGTCTGGCATTATGCATTCCATCATTATGAAAATGGTTATTGATGTTGCATGGGATTATTCGGTTAGTAGAATATCTATGTGAGTAAGTAAATGGCATTATCTCATTTTATTTTTGCCATATTATGCTAAAGTTCAAGTTTAATAAGGCTTTTGTTTTAGTTATACATTTCCTTAAATGTTAATGATTATTTATGAAAGCTTTCGCAATATTGTTATCCTTACTGAGCATCTGATCTCACCCCTTTCAATGTTTTAATATTTTCCAGGATGTGAGGAAGTATTTTATGAATGACCTGCAGGGATAGTACGAAGAGGATAGAAGTGTGGACTATGGATACTATGTTATTATAGTTTTTTACTTTGTGATGTAATGTAACATTTATGAATGTATCTAGTGTTTCCAAGGCTACTAAACTAATCGGTCTTTCGAGACTTGATCTTTTGTGATCATGCCAATGTTACGAAGTAATGCACCGACTCTGAGTAGCTAGGGTCGGGGCGTTACAGTTGGTATCAGAGGCAGTTTAGTACTATCCTTGGAAGCTAGATTTAGATAAACTCTGATTAGAGCACATAGCCCAAAGATAGACTTTGAGGATTAGTATAGAAGAACTTCCTAGAATTTTGGTATTATAGAGATGTTATGAGTTTTCCGAGCAATACATCCCTGTCTGGATATGAGCAGGTAGAGGAGGCTCTGGCACAGATGTACCTAGGGGTAAAACCCGAAAACACCGCTTTGAGCTAGACTCGAACGGGAACTGGTGCACGACAATGGGCCTTGCTGCACTCTTGGTTACGACACTCCCGGGGGATATGCTTAGGATAATTCTCATTTTCTTTACAAACCACTATGAAGGGTTATGATTATATACTTCCTCAAAGAAAACATTTTTATGATTATGGATTATATCCATAAATAGTTCAATTTATTATAAGTGTTTTCAAGTTTGTTATTATGTATTTCGATTCCTAAACTAACCTAGTTTATGGCATTGTATAGAAATGGCGCCCAGTAGAAGGAATGTGAACTCCATCAATACGTATGATCCAAAGAGTACGAAGGATCATATCTTTCATGGTATTAAGACAACATTTAGAAGGGAAATGTTCTCCCATGTGTTATCAACATATGATGAAATAGTATCATGTGTTAATAAGATAAGTAGAGAATTCTCTGAGTCTTATGGATTTGAAGGGATGAAAGAGAAGAAAAGGATGGAAGAGAGAATGATGGATAAAGGGACGAGGGAAAAGAAGAATTTTCCAATATGTGATAATTGTGGGAAGAATCACCCTGGTACAAGCCTAAAAGGAATGAGAGTTTGTTATAAATGTGGAGAAAAGGGTCACCAGGCTCGTGATTGCAAGGGAAAGAAAGAGGCTGCCAAATTTGAATTCTAGAATTGTAGGGAAATGGGGCATTATGCAAATGAATGTCCTAAGCGTCAAGGAAACTTACCTCAGAAAAGGCCAAGGGATCAAGGCCAATCTTATGCTGTGACTACTGTTGAAGCGGAATAATTAATGTATTGGTTCTTTTGGACTCAAGTATTATATTCTGGTTATAAGAATAATGTGATATATATAAAGATTGTACTGCAGTACTTTTTGATTAAGGTAATATGATTAAGGTAATCATATTTTTAGTATGTGACAATAAGAGAATCTTTTCTTTGTTTGGGGAATCTGATGTTACAATTGATTTTGGAATTTAGAGGCCTTTTAGAGAAAGTCTGGACAGAGGTATTTTGGATAACTATTAAGGTTGGAATGGGTTAAGTTGAACCATGGATAGTATTGTTTAAGGTTAAAACATTTCTGAAGATTATTTTTGGAATATTATAATACTATAGTTTTAGGAAAAGGAAAAACTACAGGGTGGGGCATAACCCGTCGCGTCGGACAAAGCTGTAAGAATCGAACCCACAACCACAGTACGACAAGACTTTATTACCTACCACTAGCCTACAGAAAGTCCCTGGTTATTACAAAATAGTTTTACTAATCTAAATGGTATGTGTTGATATTTGTAACCTTATACAATTAGGATAAATGGAATATTTTTGAGTTCTGTTACCAGTTGGAGTAAAAGTTGGGTTTGTGGTAAAAAAATTTATTAACTAATGAAAGTATACATAACAAGTATGTATATTCCCTTAAGTTCTTAGTAAATCTCCTAAATAAATTCCTCAACATTATAAAAGGTAACTTAAAACAAAAATGTTGTCGGTTAACTTTTCCAACTGGGGATTCAATGACCATTTAACCAATCACAAGTTTGTGATTTTCTTGTAGTTAAACTTTCTCCTAATCCTGTTTTCTATAACCCTCCATCAGACCTTGATGGTTTGTTTCTCCTCCATATCCATATTTTCATAGAATCCTAGAATGGGCTATATCGGGTGACCTTTGTACTTATCTTAATTTCTTTTAATGTTATATATTTATTAACCTTATTTCCGATGTGGGTTTTCCACAAAGGTATTTTCTCTTTTCAACCTTTTATTTTCAAAGAATTTTTTTTTTCAAATTGCGAGGACACAATTTATTGAAGTAGGGGAGAATGTAACACCCCGAGCTTCCACGATACGCTTCTCATTCAATAGTGCAATAGCTTGCATTGTACGCAAATTCGAGTTCTAAAACACCGCGACTAATCAAAGTAGCCGTTATGAATAGTAATAACCACTTTTTAAAATTATAGAAATTTTATATTTCAAAATGGACTTCATTTTTGTATTCGTAATATCTTAATTATCCTAAGTTTAATTTTTTGTAACTTTCTGAGAACTTCTAATTTTTTATGAATAGTGAAAAATACTTAAAAACAACTTTTTTAATCAAAATAATTTATAGTGATAAATTATACTGTTTAGTGGTTTTAAAGTATAATTAGAATATATTTTTACCATTTTATCCAATGGTGGTCATTAGAATTAATTTAACATTGAAATTGGACATAAACAATTGCCAATCTTTTGATATAAATTGTTTCTTAAAAACACGCTATTTGTTGTAACAGCGGGAATTAATTATAAAATTAATTAATGCAACTTATATGTTTGGAATTTTGTAAAATAGAAATCTTTTTTGAATTCGGAATATCAATTATAGCTTAGGGTGAAATTTTGGCCTTATTCTGAAAAACTTCAATTTTTGATGAATAGTGAAACCACTAAGTGGTTGTTAAAAACTGATTTTTCGTTAAAATGAAATATTACCACTTCTGTGATTTGATTTTCAAAAATCCGACATACATGGTTGTCATTAAGAAGTAAAATGTGGTTCAATGAGATTAAAATAATTTTTTTGGTGAATAGTAACTTTTAAGTTCTTAATCGCGATTAGAGGTAATTAGTGTAGTTTAAGGTAAAAATAATGTTTTAATAATATGATATGAGCTTGAAACTTGTCCTAATCCTATTGGATGAGTCCTGGCCGACCAAGACAACCCATGGGTCAACATGGGGACCCCATGGAGCCACTTTGGTTGGAAAATGACATTAATATATATTTATTTAATGTTAAAATTAAATTGACACAAACATGAGTTGTTTTACTAAAACAGTTTTTAAGTGGGGTTACACAAGTCCAAATTTTGATTATAAATATTCATTAGAAAGATAAAAAGATTTACTACATCATAGTATTTGTTTTATAATTTTTAGACATTAAATAAATTAAATTATTTATGACATCATTATGATGCAGTGATGACCTCATTATTTAACGATTTTAATAAAATGAAAAGATAATGTAAAATACAAGGCTTACACTTGTCCAAATACTATTGGATGGGTATATTTCGAACCCTTATCACCTTATCCACGAATTATATAAGTGTGGGACCTTCAGAATCCGAAAATCATTGTGTAATAATGTAACATTTCAATCTTTCCAAAAGAGCCCCTCCTCTCTACTTATAAAAGGCCCCCACCTCTCCCACCTCATTTACACTTTCAAGCCATTTGGCTCGGCCAAACTCTGCCCAAATACTCTCCCAAATTACCCCTATTACTCCTAGAGGAATCACTTTGGGCATAACTCTTCCCAAGGAAGCCTTTGGCTCAAATCAAAAAGAGTTACCCGATTTTGAGGTAATGTATTCTCTAATGTTGTTTTGTTTCATTTTTCTTCTCCAAACCCCTAAAATCTTTTTATTAATTTCTTTTAACACCAGTATCCTCAATATACTAGGATGTTGTTATAAGAAGTATTAGAGCTACACTTACACTCACCTACATCTAATGGTTAAAGAACATACGGTTTCTGTGGATGGCGAATTTCTGCCTCACGAAACGATGATTGTTCAACACTCATATAACACCTTCAAAGGTGGCCATTAAGATGTCACTATTTTTATATATGATATATAATATGTTTATGTTTTAATTATGCTTCTGTATTTCTCATTTATGGCATACTTTATGATTTCCATTATGGGTAAACGCGATAATTTCATTTTAGGAAGTGCGGACTACCGCCCCCTCAAAGTGATTTGAATCGTTAATGCCATATGTGGGATGTATAAAGGATGGAGTAAATGGTATTATACACTATATTATACTGGAATTATATTATAAATTTACATAATTATGATTTCATTCCATTAAATATGAAATAGAAATGAAAGTAGCGTTCATGCGTACGTACGGCTTACCGTCTCCATGAACGGTGCATTTAATTTCTTACCTCTAAATGTTACGTGACATTATGAATTAATGTATATAATGTATATATATGATATATATGATATCTACATCATGAATATAATTCTGGATATAATGGATATTTCACCACATGAACAACTTGTAATTATAAGAAGTTTATTTTTGACTCAAGTACCAAAGATCGACAAAACGACCGTTATTAACTTAAATAATTAAATAATGTTCATAACATGGTAATAAGTGATATAAATGGAATAATGAACATGAAAAAGGTTCTTAAGTAAATATAAATTAACTCTAGTTTATTATTCAGGAGGTTAAAGAACGGTCGAGTCAGGACAAGACGCAAGGTAAGGGAATTTCTTAACCCAACTTCCATTATTTGGGTTAATCTCCTACTTTCAAATTATGTCATGCTATTATTATGTCCTATATTGTATTTCTACATTATTTATGTGTAATTATAGTGAATACACATTATAGATGTACTTTATTTTAAAAAAATGATCTTTTTAAGGACTTCGTCTCAATCCCCTTTCATTGAGGCATATTTGGTTTTATACACAACTTTCTTTTATATGGTGTATAAACCCCTTTGACTTTTACGTTTATTCAAAAGGAATCTTTTTTATACGAAGCATTTTACTAAACGACAAAAGGGAATTTTTTTCATTCCGTACTTATGCGGCAACAACGACTTCTCCGCCACCGTGACCATTATTTGAGATTCGGCTTCCTCTACAAGCCATCATTTTTTTTAATGAAAAATAAATACAAAGTTTTAACTTTCTTTTATTTTGGTATTGAAAATGGTTTTGAAATCATTTTTATTATATCAATGTGTTGTATTTATATCTTGTGATTGAAATGTGGAAATGTTATGTTTCCTTTATGCATGTTTTATGTGATACGATTATGTTATGGTTTATGATATGTTTAAACCTATTCATATGAGGAATGCATTGGACTTAATAAGTGACGGGTGGAGCCCGCTATAGCTCCTCGATGCATCTGCAAGTCTCATGAGACAAACTAGTGTCTTGGCACGAGGCCTTGACAAAATTTTATTTGTGGTCTTGGCACGAGGCCTTGGATACGTGGTTATGATAGTCTGACATTATGCATTCCATCATTATGAAAATGGTTATTGATGTTGCATGGGATTATTAAGTTAGTAGAATATCCATGTGAGTAAGTAAATGGCATTATCTCATTTTATTTTTGCCATATTATGCTAAAGTTCAAGTTTAAAAAGGATTTTGTTTTAGTTATACATTTCCTTAAATGTTAATGATTATTTATGAAAGCTTCCGCAATATTGTTATCCTTACTAAGCATCTGAGCTCACCCCTTTCAATGTTTTAATATTTTCCAGGATGTGAGGAAGTATTTTATGAATGACCTGCAGGGATAGTCCGAAGAGGATAGAAGTGTGGACTATGGATACTATGTTATTATAGTTTTTCACTTTGTGATGTAATGTAACATTTATTAATGTATCTAGTGTTTCCAAGGCTACTAAACTAATCGGTATTTCTATACTTGATCTTTTGTGATCATGCCAATGTTACGAAGTAATGCACCAACTCTGAGTAGCTAGGGTCGGGGCGTTACACCTATGGGGTACTCTGAGTGTTTAGAAAGCTTCATATATGGTTTATGTTTATTCTACAGAATCATGGCTATGATATATTTTCTGGACACATTCATATCATGAAAAGGTTATAAGACCAGAAAATTTTTCCATCCAAATTTTATAAATGGGTTTATAGTGTGAAAAGTTTAAATTCCATGAAACTAGTTCACATTTTGAAATACTTGAACGAGGTTATTTTAAATTTTGGTGTTGTTATTTTCAGATTATCTTATAAATTAAGAAATTCACATAATGAAATGTGTTTATTTCATAGATATATTAGAATCATAGGTTTTAATTCATGCTATATGTATTAATTATTTTCAATTTTCCATGAAACATACTCTATTGAAACATATGGTGAATGCGTCCAATTTTGTGGTGATCACTTCCTTTCAAAATTCCTTGATCTAGCATTTGATCTCTAGGTAGTTCCTTCATTTTGGTTTTCCTCTTTCTTCTGCTATCCTTATTTAAAGTAGCGTGATCTCTTGACCATCATTTAATCAGGTTTTTATCTTGTCTCTTTTGCGATATTGGGTTTCTTTTTGATCTCTATCACCATATTTATTAGTTGGTCTTCCTTTGAGAGAGTTGGTTTGATAATGAAATAAATGTGTGTGGTCTAACAATTATCTATTGGGTAAGAATTAATTATATACTGTATATGAAATATGTGTGATCTTTCCTACACACCACATAGGAAACCTAATTATTTGGAAAATTCCTACTTAATTATAATTCTTTTTAGATCATCCATTTGATCTTATTGGGTCCAAAGGCATAGAGACAGAGATCTATGACCACATGATAGGTGTTCTAGCCATGGAACTAGTTTATACATTTTCAGATTGACATTAGATCCTTATGATGAATTGGAATGAAATTTACTGATTGTTGGCTTAGTATTATGAATTCGAATAACATGTAAATTTTGTGATTTTCCACCATGGATAAATTGGGTTAAATAATATTTTCATGAACTTAGGGTTAATTGTTAAATGAAATAAGTTATATATAAATATAAGGAAAATTTCATACCTAGAAATATAAGACATAACTATCTAGAAAAATGATAATTTTATGAATTGATCATTCTTACTTGTGGTGATACATCTTATATGATTTATTTTGGCCTTGTTAATTGTTTCCTTAGATTTTGAGCATATGTGAAAAATATGTGATTGATTCCTAAGGGTGTGATGATTTTTGGTATGTTGAGTTTTTGTGGATATGAATCATTTTTTATGTTAACGCTTGAGGTCTAGGTACATGAGTTCATACTACCCATTGGATAGGGTCACAGGTACTAGAATATTGAGGGTAGATTTTATGATTATGTTGGATGTATGAGGACTAGATTCATAGTTTTTGGATGATTGAGAGTGATATTTTTTATTGAATGTTGGAAGAGAAAATTTTGTTAATTTGATGATTTGTGCAACTCATCCTTGATTGGAGAATCTACCACTAATTGGTGATCCATAATAATACAAGAATATCCTTCCTTGAATAGAGATATATAGGAGGGTTCCAAATAAGGTTGAACTGGCCTTGAGTGTCTCCCTATAAATTGAGGGTAAAGAGGTGTATTTAATGTGCTATATTAATTGAATAAATTAATACCATGATTATCACTTTATTGTGTGCACTATATTTCTTATAATGGATTTGTTTAAACATTGTGATGTAAACCTACTGGGTTGTACTCATACCCTGGATTTTTCATCATTTTGTTATTAGAAATATTTCATGGATAAATGTTTTAATAAGAATAAGGGACTCTATTATTGATTTAATCTTTCTGGATGGATTGGATATTGGAGATAGGACAGACATGGTGTTTGGGAATATTGTATTTAGAGTCACTATTTTAGTATATTCTATCTTTTATCTATATTTCCTTCTTTATTTAATTTAGTTTTCTTAGCTTGAAATTACATTTTTAAATTATTATTTAGATTTATTTAGTGTTCCCTTCTCAAATTGGTTTCCTGTTTATATATTCACATTATTTATACTATTTATGATACTTTGATATTATTTCCTCTTTAATTTCAACTATTTACTAGAGTTCATAGTCTCACCTCTATATTCCTTAAACCCTCGATACAAGTAGAAAGCACCTAGAATATGGGGAGGCACTCCTTAAAAGAAATAACCAACCGTATTATCCATACAAAAGAATACTGGGTAGGGGATGTTACAATGTAGAATAAGAGGATAATGTTTCTTTTCTGTTACTTTACTATTTGGGAAAGGTAGATAGGTGACTAAGATGTGTTAATATATGGTAATTATCTTTTGAATGGGAGTGTATAACCCATGTAGAGGGGGAAATAAAAGTGCCTAGGGATGGGATTGTTGTTCAAGATGTTATCTTGTTACATTTTGAAATTATTTCAACTTGGGTGATTCCAATGTTGCTTCGTGTTATTGTTATTTATATTTCTACACATGGCCTGAAATGGTATGAGATGTGTATTCATGCATCATGATAGGAACATGCACTATTCATGTAGGGACATATTTATCACATGTGACATATTTAACCCATGCTAAAATTGTGAAATGAGAACCTTGGATATGCATGATAAATGAAATTAATGAAGAATTTATGTTATTCAAATTCACTTATTATGATAGTGTAGAGGAATATTTTGATAGTGGTTCAACATTTTTATCTGTTCATAAGGTTTATCTTTTGTGTACCCTGAGTTCTAAGGCGTGAATTGAATCTTTTTAGATAAAAATGTATCCCCTTCATATACTAATTGAGGGTTAGGAGAGTGGAAATTAGCATGCTCCTAACATAGTTAAACTAGTGGGTTCTATAGCTACTAAGGATCGGATGGATGCTCAACTTCATAATAACTTCTAAAGGGTCATGGAATCCGTGGAAAGGGATACTGTTCTCACTATACTTTAGATGTATTAGCTGAAAATGGAGTTACAGGTACCAAATCCTTCAACATTTATTGGGTATGAAGGCCCACAGGTAGATGAGTTATAGATTGGGTTAGTCCATACATTCCTCAAGAATATGTAGAAACCCATATATAGGATGGTGTTGTATTCTACATACATTATTCATGAAAAAATCAATAATTTTTGGGACATTCTGGAGCTATTCAGGTAGTAAGAGGTATTAGATTAGATGTAATTTGATGATAGGTTTCTGATCCACTTCAATCCTAAGAAGATGAGGTATGATAAGGATCATGGTAATCTGAACTAGGAGGGAATGTTAGTGATAGATTACATAAAATAATTTAACAACCTTTAGTGAAATATTCTATCCTTAGAAAATGATGAGATCTCTAGGGTGAGATGTTTGTAGGATGGGATTCAATATAAGATCCCGTAATAGGTTAATAAATTTCACTTGATTATCCTTGTAGACATGATGAATCCAAATTTTATCATCTAAGGGAATCTGAGAGAGTCCCTGAGTGGTGTCTAAACAGTTTTCCTATGGAAATCCATGAACTCTTCTTTTGGTATCAAGAAACATTGCTATAAAAGTTTATTCTAGGGAATAAGTTGGTGGGAGTGGACATCCACATAAGTTCCATAGTTTTTGTGTAGTGATATCAGTGTGGAAGGTTTCCCACAAGCACCTACAATGTTCTCACCCCGTAGTGGAGTTCCATTTCTACTGTAGGTTGGGCCATCACCAAATGTTTTGTAGTATATTTCTATAGTATAGTAGTAGTAGCCGATTAGGAAACAAACCTGATTCTAGTAGGGGATTTGATACTTCATACTGGAAGCTAAAGTTCCACTACATGTCAAGGCTGAGGTAGGTGACATGGTACTCCTGTGTAGGAACTGAAATACCATGTAGAGAGAATAACATAGGGGAGTTACATTGGACCACATAGAATAGGGGAAACTCACATGCATGCTATGCAGTCTACTTCAACAAGATTGGATATAGGAACTTATACCATTTGATGTATGATTCAAAAATCATAAAACTTGGATTTTTATTTGATATAGGAGAATCAAATTCATTTTTTATACACTTTTTTCAAATGGTTTGGGTTTGACTATGGAATGAATCGATGGTGTCATGACCATTGACACACTATTGGGAGTACTATTAGAGGGTTACTACTACAAATCGGGCATTGAACAACACTTGTAAAAAGGATTTATCAGCACAATAAAATAGCTGATAATGTAAGAAATGTTAAAGGGTTATCTTATCATATATCAAAAAAAGTGTTGATAAAGGTCCCCTTTAATAGTACTAAAAAGCACTCATAAAGGCCTCACTAATAAAGGGTATAATATTTTTCACACCCCGCCCCCTTTATCATCACTCTGCATCCCCCACCCCTTTATCAATGCTTCCCTCCCTTTATCAGTGCTTTAGATAATCCCAACCCCAGCATGTGCCCCTACCTCCAATGAGTTTCAAACCTCAGACCTCCAGCTTATACAGCAACACCTTTTCCACTCCCCTATACTATTTTTTATATTTTATTATATACCTTTATATTTATATATGTTTTATTATAGTTTTTCGTATATTCATATGTTTGTATATATATATATATATTATATTTACATATTTATATATATATATATATATATATATATTTAAAATTCATATTCACTATAATTACCCTTAAAACGCATAAAAATATTAAAAAAATAAAAAAACCCTAAATCCCATAAAAACCATGAAATTACCCAAAAATATGATCCAAGAGTTCATTATAGCTCAAAAACCAGTCAAATATAAGAACATTAAATGATCATTGATATGATATGTGGTATATGTTGAATGGACACCAGGATAAGATGTTATAACTGTTTCAATTTTAAAAAGTCAATGTAAGTGAAAAAAAAAATGTTTTGGAGGCCTTCTAGGCCTTTGAGGGTTGGAAAACTGGAAAAACTCATATACATGAACCCAAGACCCATTTTTCATAGATCTAATCACAGTATTTGATTGGATATATGTAGGACACAAATGGACACCCAGATCAAAAGTTATAACCACTTGAAGTTTGAGTTTTCCTTTCTGCTTTTTTGAACTGTAATGTATTTTATTCATTTTATTATCACATGAATAAAATTTCATTTTGTTTTTTTTTCATTTAAAAAGCATTGATATAACTAGATGTGGAGATTAAATAGATTTATAGATAAATATTTATAGTCATTTTAGTGTTTTATTATTTCTTAATGTTTTTATGGGTTTTAAGGGTTTCTAGAGTTATGGTCAATTTATTATGTTTTATTGTTTTTGTAGGGATTTTATAGAGTTATAATCCATTTTCACTAAATTTATTATATATTATATGTCCATTTTTATTTTTACTTATCTAATACATATTTAAAAAATATTTATTATATTTACATCAATATATAATTTTTAATGAAATAACTTTTTTTGACATATACCATATATCAGTGCCTTTTTTGAAGAAATAAAAAATACCCTTTTATAGGAACTTTATTAATAGTGCTGATAGGGGAGATTTATTTGTTCCTTTTGGAAAGCACTTACAAATGACCCCTTTAACCGCATTGAAAAAAATTGATGTTAAATACCCCCTTTAACAATGATTTTTATAGAGATGAGAAATGGGGTTTTTAAAAGTTCTTTTAGCCAGTTCTGTTAAAACCCTAACACCAGATAAACCCAATTTTGTAGTAGTGGGTGTCATGTAATTGAAGGAGTGTTATATTGAAATTGGTGGCTATAGTTTCCTTTGGGAACTTTTTTGTGCTTTAAATTATAGGATTTGATTTTATTCTTGGTATGGATTGGATAGTTCTATACTAGGATCATATCAACTGTTATAAAAGGAGAGTTACCTTTCTATCTCTAGATATGAGAATCTATACTCACCAGGGTGACTGGGATCTTTAGGCTGGTCATGTAGGACCAATTCTAAGAAGAATGGATTCTATCTCAACTTAGATAGATAGTCTTGTTCTGGATGACGGAGGAATGCAACATGATACTATTCCTCAAGTGTTGGACTATTTTCATGATGTATTTCCAGAAGAGTTACCAAGATTACTATATGAGTGGGATATTGAATTGATAATCCAATTGGTTCCAAGAACTGAGTCAGTTTCTATCCTATCTTATATGTTGGAATGAATATTTATTTGTGAGTTTAAATTTCATTTAGATGATATGGAATCTATGTGTTTCCTACATACTAATATATCTTAGTGGCGTTCTCACATTATTTTCACCAAGATAGATGATAGGACATTGCGATTATGTGTGGATTATCAGAGACTGAACTAGAAGAAATTCATTAACTGATATCACATTCCACATATCGATGACCTTTTTGATCAGCTGAGAGGTTTTGAGATCTTTTATAATATTTACTTGAGATTAGGATATCATTAGTTGATAGAAACAACATTATACATATCATAGACTAATTTTAGAAGTAGGTATGGCTTATATTTGTTCTTGGTGGCTTCTTATGGTCAGAAAAAAATGCACTGATGTTATTCATGGCCTTGATGAATAAATATTTCATCCTTTTTAGATTATTTTTTTAAAATATTAATTGATTATTTTTTTGTACTCATAGTCAAAAGATGGTTATGACCAATATCTTGAAATTTTTTTGAGTACATAGAGAGAGAATCAGCTTTATGCCAATCTATATAAATATAGTTTGTGGATTGATAGAGTGTAATTAGTATTCTATATTATCTCAGGGGATGGAGTGTCAATGAACCTAGTGAAGGCTGCATCCATGGTATCTTTGGAGTGGAATAAATATTTCTTTGATATTCAAATACTTTTGGGTTTTTAGAGAATTATAATAATTTAATCCAGGAATTCTCATATCTAGAGGCACCTTTGTTCTAGTAGACCAAAAAAGGGGTGAAGTTTGTTTGGTCATATTCCTATGGGAGAGTATTTTTGGAGCTAAAGAGACGGATAAACTTTATAATGATCCTAACCTTCCATGTTCCAGGTAGTAAATAAACCCCGTACTATGAAACATCTAGAGTTAGAGTTATAAGAGTTTCAATGTAAGAGGACCAAGTGGGTTTTTATTGATCCCGAAAATTGAGACTGCTAGATAAGAATTATCCTACTCATTATCTGGAGTTAATAGTAGTGGTACCCGCCATAATATTCTAGATACACTATCATTTGGGATAGAGGTTTGTGGTGTACATAGACCATAATAGCCCATGGAAAATATTTTCTCAGTGATACTTAAACCTTTGGAAAAGCATGTGATTTGAGCATATATTGTATTTAAAATTCAAGCTAGCTTATAAACCGGTCAAGGGAAACATCATTTTTAATTACATGAGCTAGAAGACACTAATTGGGGAATATAAGAATCTTGAAATGCATGGAAGATGATGGATGTATTTTATGACTTGTATCTAGATGTTAAGGAGTCCCAAGGATGAGTATCCCTAACTTTGATATCTTATATACCCAGGATTTTTGAATAGATTAGGATAAAGTATTTATCTGATCTAAAGGTCTTAGCTATAAGGGATGTTTTATATAGTGGGGATCCCCCACAATGATGGTCTCCTAACAGTGGATATTCTCTTATGCATATATGACTATGAGTTCCTATAGGCTTGTGTATTGAGCTGATGAGGGAGTTTCATGCTTCTTGATGGGAAGTACACCAAGAAATGAAAAATATGTGTCATGATATTCATATATAACACTGGTTTCCCGGAATGAAGAATGAGGTAGTGGGATTCATGGAGAGACGCTTCACCCGTCGGCAGGTGAATGATAAGCATTAGAGGCCTACTGGGCTATTCCACCCTCAACTAATTATTGAGTGGAAGTGGGAATTTGTCACTATTTATTTTATGACAGGATTACCTAGAACACCATACAAGAATAATATAGTATGGGTGATTGTGTATCGATTGATAGAGGTATCCCACTTTATTCCTATCAGAGATACATTCACCTTTAATGATTTGGGTAGTGTTTACATGCATGACATTATTCTAATAGACGATGTTCTGAGGAGAATTGTTTTTGATTGAGATCCTCACTTCATTTGTAAATTTATATAGTTTTTTAGAAGGGATTGGGATTATAGGCTCTTAAGAGTAAAACCCATCATCCACAAGATGGTGTTCAAATTGAATGGACTATTCAGATTTTAGAGGATATGTTGTAAGAATTATTTTTTGATTTTAGTGGTTTATGGTAGTAGAATTTAGCACTTGTGGAGTTTTCCTATAATAATAGATTTCTATCATCATTGAATTTTCCAAATTTTACGGATTTTTTTGAAAGGGTATTCCATCCATCTCTTAGTTAGTTATAGGTAAATGAGTTAATTTCTGATGGTTGTAGTCTCATGCATGAGACATCTATGTAGGTTTAGTTGACTAGGAGGTATTTGGTGACCATCAATAGTAGGAAGAAATTGTATGATGACTATAAGAGTCCATCTCTGGAGTTTGAGGCAGGTCATCATGTTTTTCTTCAGTTTTATCCTAGGTTGGGGATACTCCATATCAGTAAATAGGGGAATATGGAACCTAGGTTTTTTTGAGCTGTTTCAGATAGTGGGGAGGGTTGGTCTAGTGGAATACCTATTATCCATTCCAACATACTATAATAATAGTCACAATGTGTTTCATGTATTGTATCATTATAAATATAATCTATACCCTTATCATATGGTATAAATTTATGACTTCAATATTGTTGTAGATACAACATTTGTGGATAATTCAATATATATTTTGGATTGTGGTGAGAAATATCTCCATGGAAAGACTATACTTCCAGTATGAGTACAATGGAATCATGGGTGTGTTCAAGAGGATACATGGGATAGGGACCATGATATAAGATCAAAGTGGCCAAAATTGTTTTTTAGAGACCCCACAATAATTGTTTGACTAGCCCAAGGATAATATTTTATATGGATGGGAGGTTGTAAGATCCCAACTATTTTCAGGAATTTCCCTCTTGAGTTTCGGTTGAACCTATTTTATTCGGGTTTTCTTTTATTCTTTAAACCATGGTTATTATGGTTCTTTGGAGGATAGAGAGATTTTGTTAGAGAAAATGACCTACAATTCCAATATTTATTATTTTTTGAATTAATTTATTCTAGGAATAAATGTTTTAAATGACTATGAAGATTATCTTTGGGGTTGGAAAGCATCAGAGGTGGTTTGAGTTTTTTTCTTGCAAAATCTAGGAAATGATCTCTCTGTAGGACCCTTTCACATCATGAGTATGTTACACATTGGGAACATGCTTCTGAGAAGATGTTGTGAACTGGTTCATAGTGTGAAAAATTTACATTCCATGAATCTGGTTCATGTCTTGAAATAGTCGATCTATGTTATTTTAACCTGAGGAAACATGTATTTTGGAATATATTAAAAATTAAGAAATTCATGTTGTGAAGGGGGTTCACTTTCTAAATATCATGGGATTAGTGATTTTAACCCATGCTGTACATATGCATTATGTTCATTTCACCATGTATATTCCATTATTAAACCCTAGGGTGACTCCCAGTGAATTTGGGGTGATTACTTACTTTTTGGATGTCTCAATCTCACATTTTATCTTTTGTGAGTTCCTTTATTTTGGTTTTATACTTTCTTAAGTTATCCAATTTTATAGTGGTGTAATGTCTTAAACATCATTGAATTTGCTTTTTAACTTCTTTCTTGTGTGGTCTAGGTTTTCATTATGAGCTCATTCACATTCATTATTAATTGGTGTGACCTTGGGAGTGTTTTTTATCATGAATTATTTTCTTATATTTTGAGCTAATTTGGAATAGATGTGATTGATTCCTAAGGGTGGAATTCTTATTGGCAAGTTATTTTTTCTTAGATATAACTCAAGAGAATGATTTTTTACCATATGTGTGCTAGGTGCATTGGAACTGGAAGCTTGCGGGAGGAGTATGTGATTATAAGATATTTCCAAGGATCATATAAAAATTATTTAGAATCACAAGGGTGAGATTTTGGATAGAACTAAATTAGAATCCATTTTAATAATCTTGATGCTTTGAGTAATTCATCCTTAGTGGGAGAATTTTGCACTGACAGGTTGATCCATCCTAATATAGGTAGATCTTTCCTTGGAAAGAGATATCTGGATAGGCACTGAAGCACGTTGGACTAGCCTTGGGTGTCATCTTGAAACATGAGGTTTTATAGGTTTATTTAACATGCAATATAAATTGAAAAAATTAACACCATCATTTATTGCTTTATTTCATGCACCGTATTTCTTAAACTGGATTTGTTTATACATTGATGTTTCAAACTACTGAGTTGTACTCATAGACTAGATGAGAAACCATTTAGTAACCGAACAAATTTCATGGATGTAGATTTGGTCAAGGGTAATGGAGCATGTGGTCTATTTATGGTTTTCTGGATGGGTTAGAGCTTGGATATGAGGCCGTCATGGGTTTTGGAACTGGAGTAGTTGGAATTTTCATTTGAGTTTGTTATATCTTTTATCTGTATTTCATTCAACATTTCATTTAGTTTCATTAAGAATGAAACTATATTATTCTATTATTATTTGGATTTATTCAGTTGGTCCCTTCTTATATTAGTTTCTTATTTATTTATTCAAATTTATTCTTCTATTTCTATTACTCTTATATTATTTCCACGTTCATTGGAAATTTTTAGCAGAGGTTATAGTCACTCCATTAAATTCATTATTCCCATTCTACTAGTTATAATCCTATAGCATACGGTGAGTTTTGCCTATGGTCAACTAGATAATCAGCTCAACCACATGAGAGACCACTGAGTTGGGGATGCCACACAAAATATATTGAGATAAAAAATATGATCACAAAGAAAATCTACTTTATTCAAGACCATTGTATTGTTTGTATATATTGTGTGCATTGAAGTGATAATTGACCTCTCAATGAATGACATTTAGTTATACCAATCTAATTTTCATCATATATTATTATTGTCAATGATGAAATGCCATGGTTAATAGGAGTAGGATTTTGTATAGAGATATAAAATATGATCACAAGGAAAAAAATGAGTTTTTTTTTGTATTGGATGAATGCTTATGATGTTTTCTTCTTAATGAACCCATTTCAGTTATTTTGGTTTCACGTGACTCACTTTTACTCCAATGGTGGGCAGTGTCTGGTGGAGTTAACATCCAATTTTCTTAGTCATGAGGATGTGAGGTGAACTAACCTCGTAATGGGTCATGTTGTCTAGTCTAGGAATCTCTTATAGATTTAATACTTTTTTTTGTGAAATACATTCAAATGAAAATACTAGTTAGATATTTTGAAATTTACCATCTTACAACATGTATTTAGGAATACGTTGCACAAGGGAATTATACCAACGCTCATTTAATCCTAATAAATAATTAATCTATATTTTATATCCACAAATGATGTAAATTTGGAATTTATCACAATCCAGGGAGGCATTGTGACCAATTAAATGAGGTGGGAGGTGTTACGATGGTGGGATCAAGCCCATGAAAGGGGTTTCCTATATATCAGTTTTAAAGGGAATCAGAACCCATGTAGTTTGGAACTATTTAATGAGGGGACATCATAACATTTAATGATATGTGATAAGGACCAAAGTGGTTCCATATAAGGTCATGCATCCATGACCATAGGTGTTCCTTTTTAAGGCCATGTATCCTAGACTAGTTCTATATAGATTAATGTCTTGTATAGTGGACTACTCGGTGAAATGTACCCATCAATTATTATTATTTTTTCTTACAATTGAGTGTCCCTATTTTAGTTATTATAGTTGGTGATCTTGGTGAAGGTATTATTTATAAATCAAGTGGAGGATATCAACTCAAGGTATTTTTTGGAAATCAAGAGGAGGATCTGAACTATTGGAATTTAAGTAAACCAAGAGAATGGTATTGACTAAAGGAATCCATGGAAACATAATTTTTGAATCCAATATGAGAAACATAACTCAAGTTATTTTTGGAAACACATAGTAGGATCTCATATCAATAATAGTATTTTAGGAAATCAAGATAAGAATTGTGACTCTAGGAATTTGATTAAATGAAGAGAAAGATCATAACTCAAGGAATATGTGGAAACATACTTCAAGAAACCAAGATGAGTATCTAACAAAAGATATTCTAGGAAACCAAGATGAGGATATCAACTTTATATAAGTTTGGAATCCAAATAGAGGATCTTGAGTCAAGTAATTTTTGGAAATCAATAGGAGGATCTTGAATCCTTGTAATTTTGAAAATCAAGAGGTGTTTATTGACTCAAGGAATTTGTGGAGACCAAGAGGAGGATCTTAACTTGAGTAATTTTGGTAAACTAGGAGATGAATATTGATTCATGGTGTTGAAGAAAATGAAGAGGATGATATTGACATAGAGAATTTTGGGAAACCAATAAGAGGATCTTGACTTAAGGTGTTTATGTTGGGATTTCCCATGAGTTTCCAAAATGGGAAATCTTTCATGAAGTTGTTTCACAACACAAAAATCTTACAAGGATTTGGGATTTTAAAAGGGGTTAATATGTGTTATATTATTTTATAATTCAATGTCATATTTAGTTCATGTGAATCGATAGTTTTTATAAAACATGACTTGGATATCCATAAAAAGAATATTTTTGGAATATAGTTACCATAAGTCAAATATTATTTAAATATAGACCAATGAAATGGGGGTAAAATATACATTATGAAACAAAAATCTCATATAATATTTTGTTTTTGTGAATGAGTGAGATCCACTAGTGGGTATGTTATTCTAATGTTTTACACCATGTATGTTTTATGTGGTGGGAATAACATCATAAACCTATTACATGGGAGATACATAGACGTTTATAAAGAACATATTCTTAACAAAACATCATGTTTGTATAAAAATTAGATATGACCGTTATGTTTTTATATATAGGATTTAATCACTATTTGGACTTGTATTTCAAGTCTACGTTAGTGAATTCTTCTCCAAAAACCTTATTGAATAAGATTTTCTCACAATTTTTTTCCGAAGTAAAGCCTCTAAATAATCATATGTCTCCTCAAATGTGTATTGGGGGGGGGGATATTTAGAGGAAAATCCATATTACTTACTATTTTTGAAATATATGAAGCTACTACCATATACAAATTTATGTGACCAGATGATGTAGCAACCCAAACCCTACTACTCTGGAGTTGGTGACTGATACTATTCTATTGTCATAAGATATAAGGAATCACATCCCAAAGGACCAATTTGTTTAGTACTTTTAGTAAAGTAGATATGTAAATGATTATTACATAAAAATTGAATAAAAAAGTATAGCATTTTTTTTGAAAATTAAATTATTCCATCTAGTGAATCCTCACATATTAGTCATTGTAAATATCGTCGATTCCTTGGTAAAGGAACGAAATACGGGTGGGCCCAAATGATCAGTGTGGGTTAAATATAAAATATTAATTTTTTTTATCAATTATCATAATCAATATGGTAAGGTAAATTACTAAAAACAAATTCCATGTAATCAATAAACTAATAATGAAGTGCCTAAAAAAATATGGAAATTTAAATAACTAAAAACACATTCCATTTAAATAACTTTACTATCCGGATAAGATAAGTCAGAATTAATATATAAAGGTAGATAACTTAAAACACATTCCTTATAATCAATAAAAATATAATTAAATGTATCCATATATTTTTTCATTGAGAAAATATCATGGATAATAATAACTGAATCTGAATAAAGGAAATTCTTAATTATAGGAAGAATTGTTTCCTAGGAACAAGTAAAAATTACAACGATTCACTAAGGATAGAAAATTTATTTATCCCATGAGACTACCAATTCATCAAAGGGATTACTTTTAACAGTCCCTCACTCATGTGATACGAATACAAATCATTCCTCGTATATCAAATGATTGTTTTAATTCATAAATAATGTGGCGTATCAAATATCCATACTATGTAAGGATACATATTTATAAATATTTACCAATTTAATCAAATAAACATAAATTTAAACATTGTATATAAAAATGGTAAATGTTTTCAAAAATAATCATATCCATGACAAATGATATGGATATTTATGTTAAATTTAATGTTGACATGAAAGTGAATAACTCATAAGGAAGTTAATGACTATGAAAATGAATAAAGTAAGTGAATTTAAATTTCATCCTTGGTCAAAAAATCATAATCCATCTTGAGGAGTAATAATTATTGAATCAGTAAATCTTATACCCATTTGAGTAAGAATAAGGATTGTTTTTCTTGATGAAATGAACAATTATTTCAAAACATTCGTGTAGAAAAAATAATTTTCCTCTCACTTTTTAAAAAATAGAACATTTTGAAAATACATTTCTTGGCATATAATTTTTTTTTTGGAATTCCTAGAATATTAAGAATAAAATTTTATTTAAAAATTGTCTTATAAACCTAAAATAAAATCTTTAGGGAAATTACAATGAGTGATTCTATAGAAGGGAAAATGAACCCACCTTTTCCATCGTAAAAAGGTTAGAAAAGCGTGTTATTCAGAAATAAATAAGAGGATTCCTTTAAAAAAAATTGATAATAATTAAAAATGGGTAAAAATATATTTAATAAATTATTTTTAAAAGGATAATTTTTTGTATTTTTATGAAAACATGGTTATGGAAGAAAACATGTTTCTCACTGAAGAGAGAAATGAAGTCTTGTTTTCTCTATAACATTTTCTAAAACTTTTTAAGTACAATAGAGTAAAAAAATGGTACTATTAATTTAAAATAATCCTAAATAAATAGAGGAAAAATAAAATTAATGTGTTAATTTAATGATGTTCATATAGTTTCCTTTAAAGGAAATTCAAGAATAAACAATCATGATTAGAATAATATTGTGAAATAGACCATTAACATGATCATAACATTGAATTTAAAATTAATCAATGAATTTAATACTTTTAAAAACATTCTATCCTCATAAAAAAAGTTTAAATACAACAATTTATAATCAAAATTCATTATACAAATAATCATATAATATTTACGACAATGATGAAGTATTATAACCTAATGAAAAGGAATTGAGTTATGAAATTATTTACCACTTGGTAACTTTTAATTAAAATCACATTAGATGTATTAATTAAAATTGAGACTTAAATTTCCATGACTAAATATGTATTAATTATGTTACATCAAGGGGAAGTATATAAACCATATAAATGAAACTATGTGCATTACATTCAATATACCTCAATGAAATGAAATTTAGAGGAAATCCCTTACCTCATGCTATCCATTTTGTCATAATTTCTTTAACCTATTGTATAGTTTTTATAAACATGTTATTAGCTTATAAAATAACCATATTAATATTTATGATATCATATATGATTACTTTATAACATCTTATCACCTTTTTGTTAATAATCGTTCATTAGGTGTTAATTCCCTTGTTTTTTGAGTATGTTTTGACTTGTTATTTTCCTCTTTAATTAGATCATTATTTCATAATATCTTGAATTTAAACCATGAATTAAATATAATATAAATTCATTATATATTTATTTTAAGTATCATATAATATTTATTTATAGTAAATGGAATACACTGTTAATAGGGAAAATAGACCGTATATACACATGAAAAATATTTCAATTTTATTGTCATATTGAATGAAATGAAATAAAATAATATATATATATATATTATAATTAATATATATGTTTTATGTAATATATATCACATATTTTGTTGAACCTATCCCTAATAAATTCTTTGTAAAGCGTGAATGAATCACATTTCTTTAGGAGGTGGTAGTCTGTTGTACACATGGTCAACGATATCATATTCCCATGAAATGGAAAGAATGAAGTTATGTGTAATATAATAATTAAAGAAGAATAAAAACATCATAAAAATAATATATATCATACATAGACTATAATTCCATCATTATTACCTACCTTGAAAGGTGGTAATGTAAAAATGAATGACATTGGATCATGAGGCGGTAGTCTGTTGTATAAATGAACTGTAATTTTATAACCTATTTGATTGAAGTGTGAGATGTTTTAGGATATAACCAAAGCATATAAACTTATAATTATATTTAAGATACATATTTTCTTATATATTAATGGTATAATAATAAATTAAAGAGGTCGATAAGGAAATAAAATAAAAACACCTTTATAAGAACATTACCTCCTCTTCTGGTATCCCCCATAGGTTTTCACTAATTCAATATCAAGTTGGATTCATGAAAAATATAATTCCAATAGGATAAGTTTAGGGATGTTTGGGAGTTATTTTGGTAGTTATTTTCTGAAAAAATTTAGTTTTAATGTGTGAAGAGAAAAGGATAGGGGGTGTCCGTTTATAAGTGGGGTGAGTGGCACCCTTGTAATTTTTGAAAATAGAGATTTCCACCCCTATTTTTTCCCTATAATGTTGCTCCAATGAAGAAAAAATATCAATAATATAAATTTTAGGGTCTAAATAAGTCCATATATTTTTTTTTGGAAAATTTTATAGGTCATTTCCTGTTATGTTTAATGTTTAGTCCCTTGGTGAACATGTTTTTCTCTTAATTGTTGTGATTAATTTTAAATTCTTTCACTAATGATTTTAGTAAAAAATAATGTTCAAAATACTATAAATTATAAATTTTGATGACTCCAAATATGGAATAAAATTTCAAAATTCAAACCACATAATTAGAAAAATAATAATTTAAAGTAAATTACACAAACGGGATGAGAATGCAGGTCTTAAAAGTAAAATTTTTCAAAAGTATACTAAGTTTTCTTTTTTAAATTCAATATAAAAATGATTCAAATTACCTTATTTGATTTAATATATTCTAAATTGATATAATTTTACTTTTAAAACAATTTAAAATATAAACTATCATTATAAATAATTTAGTTGAAAAGTTAGTTTTTGATTAAAATTCAGTATTTTCACTATTTATCAAAAAATAAACATCTCATAAAGATATAAAAAAATCACCCTAAGATAATTTTTAGAATAATATTTTAAAAATAAATTCTATTTCCTAATATAAAATTTATAATACTACAAAAATTTAATTTTTAAATATGTTTTCCATTAAAATGATGCCAAACTGCCTTTAGAAAAATACAATTTTGGATACATTAAATTAGATTTGTTGTTATATTATGCATAAAAAATGTATTGGATGAATGTTAAAAATATTTATTGAATATATAATATATAAATTTCATTAATATTAATCATTAATAGTAATTAATTTACATTATGAGTATAAAACTCCTTTGGTGTATAATAATAGTTTTTTATAAAAACTATTACTTTATATTGAATTGGTTTTATATTCATTTGTAAATAATTAGTAACAAATTAATTTTAAAAAATATTTTCATAATATATTTCATCATATTTATAATTTCCAATTAAGTTTCTTGTAGATAAATATAATTTTAAATAATAATAGTAATTGTATTCAGTAAAACTCTGTCTTGCGTGTAACATAGGATATAGAATAAACTTGTGGTTTCATGTAATGCATGACAACTCATATTTTCATAAATTGAAAGATTTAAAGTATAATACATTTTTTAAAATTGTAAATATATCATAATGTCTCTGGATTTTACTTCCTCTTTATGTTTGGTTTTGTGTGTCTTACATGCTATTAAATATTATGTTTATATTTTAATATTACAGGGTGTTACATTCTCCCCATATTAAATAAATATCATCCTCATAATCTTTACCTAATATCGATAATCCAGGGTTTGATATTTTGAAATTAAATTGTTGTAAAATTCACATTGAAGTAGGGTGAATAAAATATCAACTTAATTATAGGGAATGGCTAGTACAAAGGTCATATGGAATAACATATAACTAGGTCTAAAAGTTGGAGAACATCGGTCGAAAGTGAAAATATGGACATCGTGGAAAAACATATATATTTCTAGAGAGTGATTGAGGTCATTGATCACAAGAAATTGAATGATTAATGGACTGTTTAAGGGATAAATATATTAATTCTAACAGGTGTTAAAAGGTCATTGATATCATCATAAATGATGGTAATATGATGACATTTTATTTCATGATTATTTTTCTAAATTTGAGGAATTATTTTATTTTAATATAATTTAAGGAAATATACTTACTTGATATGGTTCTATTTGAATGGAATAATTTTATCCTTTGGTTTTTCTTTGATCAATTTACAATTTTTGCCCTTAATCCAAGAAATGAATATCCAGAAATGATTTTTTTAACTCAAGATCTTAAATTCACTTTTAACAGACTATATGATCTATAAATGAGTGATAAGTAATTTCACATTTCTCTAATATTATCCAAAACTAATATGTTTAATAAATTAATATCTAAACCTAAAAATTAATACTATTGGTTCCTCATTAAAATTTATTAATCAAATATTCTAACTAAAAACAATGACATATTAACAAGGACATCACATAGGCTAGTGGTAGGTGTGAAACCCTTATCATCCTTCAACGATGGGTTAAATCTCCAACAATTTCATAGATGTGACCAGTTATTACCCTGAATCCCTATTGTCCATTCTATAAAATATATTAATATAATTAATATAAAGTTACCAAAAACATGATTAAAATTCTTGAAATAAAGTTAATCCTTAAATAACCATTTTACTATGGTTTTAAACAAAAATTATTCTTTTTAATAGAGTCTAATAATCTTATTTGAATAGTAGTATAATTTTAATAATGGTAAAATAAACCCTAAAGGATATGAATAGTTCTAAAATTATTTCTATAAAAATCAAATTTATTATTCCTAAAAGTAATTTTTATACTAAAAAATATTATTACCATAAAATTATCCCTAAATAACTTAAATCTTAGTAGATTCTCATTACATAAAACCTAAAAGATTTGGTTAAGTCATTAATTTTATTTTCAATATTAAAATCATTAATCCCCGATAGTATCCAAAACTCTTATGTTAATGAATACAAAATTTAATCTAAATTTAACTGAATCCTTAAATGTTTCATTATTATTTGAACCAAAATACTATTGGTAAACCACTTCAACAATTTATTTCTTGAATCACAATACATAAAAAATTCAACAATTTCATTTCAACATATTTTATTCCATTGTCTAGGGGTTACATTTAAATGAGGGAATTAACTTAGTTAATTCCCAAATTTCCCACATTTAAGACAAAAAACTATAAATGGACACTTAGGATGAAATATATTTACCTTAATAATATTGGTCATTTTTACTTAGAAATTATTCATTTTTTGAAAATATTTTTAACACATTAAGAAATTCTTGATTCCATTGAGACAGATTCCTAGGTTCCTCCTTCTACATTTATAACATGATGTAAATAAATCCTTCTTTTCATCATGGTCCCCACCACTCGAGCTCTTGGAATACTCTATCATTATATTATTTGGTAAATAAATAATATGGTTAAATTATTTGTTGTTAATCATGTTTAAAGAAAACTGACCAGGCATAAACATGATATCTTTAACTCCTATCATGATCCCATTTGGTTACTAATTGTCACAACCTTTTCCTTTATGATCAATGTTAACATGAATCCTTCAGGTTCCATATATTGATTAAACCCATAAAGTATTACATCACTAACAATTATCATTTTGGTATGACTATATAGTCATTTATAGTATTTCTAAATCATGGAACATTAGTTTCAATCTAATACACCTTAGTATTTACCTAAGTCATTAATTTTCATAATCTATTAAACTCTATCATAATGGTTTGTAAATAAAATGTAAATTATCTTAACCCTATCCTCCAATAGTGTCAAACTAGGAGACCAATAAGTCTCTTTGTCATGTACTTGGTTACACTCGAGTTAAGCCCAACATGCCCTTTTCAATGTTATTACCCCAATGCAAATTTCTGCCAAAATGATGTCCACATATTGTATCGACATAGGGATATATTTATAGTAGGACCCACAAAATCTATACCTTACCAAAACATTAAAATGTTCTTCTATACATATCCAAATATTGAATCATAGGGTAATGTTCCCTAATATATGCTTTTTTAAATATAGTTCCAATGGTTTCTACTAAACTTTCTCTGATACAAAATATAGAACCCCCAACCCCAATAGTATAGAGCCGGTGTCTATAACCATTACATTGGAATAAGATAAAAGGAATCACATACCCTATGACTATTCAGTTAAGTAACATTGATAAACTATATACAAACAAGAGTCATACATTACATTTTAATTCAAAAATTAAAACATATTTATTTTTAAAATAACTTTATTCTATCTAGTGAATCATGAAAAAATAGTCATATGGGACTTCATAGATTCATGATGAAAGTAAAATAAATAATGATGAGTGAAAATTATAATTAAGGGTTAAATAAAGTGTAATTAATAATGAATCAATGAGTAAAATAAACATGGGAAGGTAAACAAATAAACCCTCATGCCCTGTAATCAATAAACTGAAAATTAAGTGAATAAAAAATATTGAAATTTAAATAACTAAAAAAAATCCATTTAAATAATCTGATTATCATGATGAGATAAGGAAAAATCAATATGGCCTGGTAAATAACTAAAAACACATGACATTAGATCAATAAAATTAGTATTATATATATAAATAAATTTTTTTCATAGTGAAAAATGCATGAAAAATAATAACAGAATCTAAATGAAGGTGATGATTAATTATTGGATGACGTGATTCCCATGAATGTATAATATTTACAATGAAGACCTTTCACAAGATAGTTTAAAATGTACTAGGTGACAACCCATTATTGGTTGAAGGTGATGATTAATTATTGGATGACGTGATTCCCATGAATGTAGAATCTTTACAATGAAGACCTTTCACAATACAGTTTAAAATGTACTAGGTGACAACCCATTATGTGAGGTTAGAAAAGTATTTCAACCCATCAAGCTATTGATATAGCATGTGTCGTTCTATGAAATTTCCCACACCCCTGTAATACCAGTCCAAATCATTCCTTATATATATTTTAATCAATTTAGTTTATAAATAATTAACCTTATAAAATATTTGTATTGTGTAAAGATACAATTTTATAAATATTTAACCATTTAATCAAATAACTTATAATGTACATACTATATGTAAAATTGTGTATGATTTAGGCAATAATCATATCAATGATATAAGATATGGATATTTTGTGGAAATTTAATGTCCAATGGTCACATTAATGTGAATAACTCAAGGGGATGTAATTGACTATGAACAAGATTAAAGGAAGTGAATTCCAATACCATTCTCAGTGGAAACAATAATAATACATATATAGGAATAATAATGGTTATATAAATACAATGTATACCTATTGGAGTAATAATAAGGGTTATTTTCATTGTTTAATTTAAAATATTTTAAAAAATAAATTTGAAATCAAATATACTTTTCATTTGAAAATCACTTTGTAAAACGTAAAACACCTTAAAAATAATGTTCTTTGAAAAATACTTTATAAAAAATATAATATATAGAATATTAAGGAATAAATAATATAATAATATACTTATAATCTTTAAAATAAATATTCAATTAAATGACAATGGTTAATCCCACACATGTCATACAGGGTAAAAAGAACATTCCTTGTACATTATAAAAACATTAGAAAAGTGCCTTGTTCAGAAAGAGACTAGAAGGTTCATTATAAGAAATTTAGTAATGAGAAAAAATGGGTAATACTGTATTTAATAAATCATTTTTAAAAAGTTGAAACCATTTTTAAGACATTTTGAGAAAACATGGTTTTGGAAGAAAACAGGTTTCTAACCAAAGAGAGAAATGAAGTCGGGTTTTCTTAAAAACACTTTCTAAAAAATTTTATTAAAAAAAGTGGAAAATGGTACTATTAATTGAAAATAATCATGCATAACCATTTGAGAATAAATTTAAATAGTACATTAAATTATGGTCATATAATTTCCCTTAATGGAAATTCAAGAATAAACAATCTCGATTAGAATGATATTGTGAGATAAACCCTTAAAATTATCATAATGTTGAAGTCAGAATTAATCAATAAATTTATTTTTTGTATCAACTATAAATCCATATAAAAAAATTTTGAGATAAAAAAAATTAGTGACTAATTAATTATACACATAATCATATAATATTAATGGCAGTGAGAAAGTAATATAACATAATGAAAATGAATTCAGTTATGAAATTATTTACCACTTCATAAATTTTAATTAAAATATACTTATATGTAATAGTTAGAATTTAAACATAAAATATCATTTATAATGTATTATTTATGATATTACATGTCAAGGGGATATATATACACTATATAATAGTTACTAGTTCCATAACATTACAATATCTCTCAATGAAATGAAATTTAGATTAAATCCCTAACCTCACACTTTCCTTTGGACCATAATTGGTTTAACCTCAGTTACGGTGGTTTAAAACAAGTTATTAACATATAAAACATCCATATTGATATTTATTATAACATATATGATCCTTTTATAACATTTTATCACCATTTTTTAATATCCTTTCATTATTGTCATTGTTTCAGGAGTTACTTCCCCTGTTTTATGAGTATATTTTGACTAGTTATTTTTTTATTCCCCTTAATTTGATCATGGTTTAGTCATATATATAATTTAAAAAATTATTTAAATAATATATATATTCGTTATATATTTATTTAGATTATTTTATAATAATTAGTTATAGGAAATGAAATAGATCGTTCTTAGAGATGGTAAGTTGTACGTACGCATGAACGCCGTTTCCATTTTGTTATCATATTGAAAGAAAGAAAATTAACTACTATATATATATATTTGAACAAAATTATATTATTTTTATTTTATATATATCACATAATTTTATTAAAACCTTCCCTAATACATTCCATGAAAATCATGATTGAATCGAATTGGTTCGCGAGGCGGTAGTCCGTCGTACACATGAGCAATGTTGTCGTATTCTCACAAAATGGAAAGCATGAAGTTATGTGTATTATTATAAATAAATAAGACTAAAAACAGAATAAATATTACATATTTCATATATTAACTATAAATCCACAATTTTTCTCAACTTTGAACAATGGTAATGGAAAAAACTTATGAAATCCGTTCGTGATGCGGTAGTCCTCCGTACACATGAATAATGGTTCCATAACCCATGTGATGGTAGTGTGTATTGTTATAGGTTTTAAAAATAAAATAAAAAATACCAATATATTTAAGATATTTTTGTTATTATATAAGCATGGTATAATAATAATTTATGGAGATCTATAAGAAAATACAATAATTTTTTTTAAGAAGACTATTATCTCTTCATCGGGTATCCTTGTTAGTTTTTCTATAATGAGTTTCTAATTTGTCTTTATTCCAAATATGAAGCCTATAGTATGAGTTTATATAATTTTTAGTGTTAATTTTGAATTTATTTTATGATTTAAAGCGTTTTATGGTGGAATAGTGCAGGAGAGGGGGTTATATTTTATAAGTGGGTTGAGTGGCGCTCTTGAAATTTATGAAATGGGAGAATTACACCCACATTTTTTTCACGTAAAATGGATCCAATAATGAAAATATCTTGATAATTCAATTTATAAGGCAGATATATATCTAGACAATAGTTTTTGACACTTTTCTATGTTATTTTACCACATAAGTTAAAAGTTTAGTCCCTTAGTAAACTCGTTTTTCAATTAACAGTTGTAATTAAATTTAATTTTGTTTAGTAATAATTTTGGTAAAAATTTAAGTTTTCATTATTAGAAATTAGAAATTATTATGATTAAAAATATTCAGTTTATTTTTATAAATTAAAACCATATAAGTGGGAAAAATTAATTTAAAATTAATCCCACAGACGGGATGAGAAAGTGTGTTTCTATAGTGAAAATGTTCAAAAGTCTACTAAACTTTTCTTTCTAAATTTCATATGAAAATGATTAAAATGAACTAAATTTGAGCAATAAATTTATATTTTATCTAATTTTACATTTAAATGAATTTAAAATACAATTAAACATTATCAATTATTTAGATGAAAAATCAGTTTTCAAATAAAATTCATTATTTTTCACTATTCATCAAAAAATAAAACTTAACATAAAAATACCAAATATTAATCCTATGAAAATTTTGAAATTAATATTATAAAACTGAATTTTAATTTTTCAAATAAAATTTATATATTTTTCAATTTTTTTAAAACAAGTTCTCTATTAAAAAGAGACAAAACCGCCTTTATAATAATAAAACTTCTTATGCATAAAATTGGATTTATTGTTATATTATTTCAATATAATATATTGGATGAATATAAAATCATTTTATATATGATATATAATTTTTTAATATCATTCACTAATAGTAATTAATTTACTTTATTAGGATTAAACACCCTTGGCGCATAACAATAGTTTTTTATAAAAACATTTACTTTATATTAAATTGGTTTTTATATTAATTTATAATTAATTAGTAACCAATGAATTCAACCATATATTTTCATTATTTTTATAATATTATTTATAACTTCCAATTCAATGGATTTAAGATAATTATAATTTTATATAATAATATTAGTATTATTTGGTAAAACTTAGTCTTGCATATAATGAAATATATCAAAGAAACTAGTTGATGAGTGTAGCACATTCTAACTCAGTATTTCATGAAAATAAAGATATGTAACAAATTAATAGTATTTATAATTTTAAATATATTATAATGAATTGATATGTTATATTCTACTCGGCTCTTGGAGTTGTGTGTCACACACGTTATCGAATAAGATGCTGATATATTAAAATTTCATGGTGTTATAGTATATGGTCTCTACTATGGCCCTAAAAATGATGTAAAGATTTAATAAGAGTATATATATTGTATAAAATAATTTATTTTCAGTCTAAAATAATGCCAACACTATAAAGGTAACACATAACCGTATATAATCTCCATTTTCCTATAGAAAACAACTAATGGGCCACTTAATTACTTTTCAAATACATTGTAATCCCATATATGAACTGAAAATGATGACTTCGATGTAGCACCACAATAATTTACAATATATTTATTTTAGAATAAAATTAATTTCTCTGATATCTTGCGATGCACATAACACCGGGTATAGACAAAAAAAATACTCTATTAAAATATAATTTAAAAAAGCCCATTATAACCTAGACATTAAATGGGATAGCATGAATATGAATAAATAAATTATGAAAAAAAATATTTTTAAAACATAAATTTGTTTTCTATTTATTTTAAATATACATTTCAATCATTTTACAGAAAAACAAATGTTTTCTAAAAAACAATTTTTTAAAGAAATCGATTTCGTCGCTTCTTATGAACATCAGATAAAATTAGTTTTTGAAAATTTTATAAAATTTATTTGATAAAATTATTTTAAATTTAAAAATAATAATATCAAAATTTATTTTTGGTGTTTTTTTGGTATTTTTCGAAGAGGAATCATTTTTTAATAAATAGTGAAAAATATTGAATTTTAATTGAAAACTGCATTTCAGTTTAAATTATTTATAGAGTTAAAGTATATTTTAATATGTTTAAAGTAAAATTAGTTCAATTATATATATATTAATACAATAAAGGTAATTTGAATCATTTTAATATTGAATTTTCATTTTAAAACTTTTTAAACTCTTGAACATTTTCTCTTTGAAAACCCTTTTTCTCATGGCTTCTACATGATTAATTTTAAATTTAAACTTTCCATTTATGTAATTTGAATTTGGATAAATTGATTCCATATTTTTAATCATCATCATTTATATTACCTAATAAGGTCAACATAGAGTTTGACCATAATGAATAGTAAAAAGAGTAAAAATTGTTTATCACGATTAAGGTAAAAAAGGGTTACCAGGGGGGGTGATAAAAATATAAGGGTTTAAATGACTAAAAAACTTTTCTAAAACATATTTTCTAGAAATAGTTTTATATTATATTGTATTAGTCTCTAGAATACTCTATTTTTAGCACTTTTTCATGTAAAAAACACAAGTAAACTTTTTTCTTTCCAAACATTACAAGTGTGCCACTCACCACATTTTAAAAATTTCAACCACACATCCCCCTTATTGAAACCATAAAAACGTTTTTCTTCATAAAATACTTGTCCAAATCAATTCCAAAATTCAATAAACTCAACTAATAAGCCTTGGTTTGGTTAGAATTTTATTCTAGGAATTCTTTAGGTGTAATCTTAAATAGGTTGTCTGAGAAGAGATACAATTCCTAAATAACCATTTTTTTTTGTTTCATAACCTACCCTATTAAAATAATATTAATTTATTATTATAAAATAACCAATGTATATAACATATAAAAATATTTCATTTTTTATGGTCATTTCTTATATTAATTTCCTCCTCCCTTAAATGGGAAAAGATAATGTCGCACATGTGTACAATGGACTGCCACCTCACGAACTGAGGTGACACATTTTCCATCAACACCTATCTTGGTTGGGAATTATGGGGGTTATAATGTATATATATTATATTTATACATAATTATACCTTTTGATTCATTATACCATATATATACTTTTTTTTACCTTCCATTTTGTAGAGGATATGATAACATTACTCGTGTGTACAGTGGACTTGCAACTTGGGAAGTGATGCCATTAATATTTCAATAAAGCATTACATGGAAGGGGATAAAAATAGTTTTAATGAATATATGTGATATACAGTACATAATTATTACATTCATGACATATTTATCATTCTAAAAAGACAGTATATCATTTTCTTTTTTACCTTTTCACTCACTAAAAGATGATAACACCATCTATTTTTGTGTGGACTATCGCCATCACGAAGATACTTGACAATATTTACATAACCACACCACATGGATAATATATATTAGTATATTTAATGAAATAATATGGTATTTATTATATTTTTATCAATATAGAAAGATTAAATATTTACTACCCCATTTCCATAATGATCTTTGAAAAATGGAAATGTTAGTCATACGTATGTACGATGTACCATCACAATGATCATAGTGAACTTCATTACTATTTTTTTTCATTATTAGTATTAAAATTATAATTTATTCATAAATATGATAATTATTTCATGATTAGTATTCTAGATATGTTTAAATAATTACCTCTTAGACCAATAGTCATATTCCGAAGTCATTTTTCATACATGTGTCAAATATCATAAAAAACCCAAAATAAAAATAACTGATTAACTAATATTAAATATAATGTTAAAAAGTGAAATAAAAGGTATAATAATATTTGAAAAATGTTCTAAAGTGTAACTACCTGACCCGAACCACTTGGTCCGAGCTGGAGGCCACATGACCTCATGCGTGCCTCACTGTACGCAAGTGGTTTTCGACTACCAGTGAGGGTATTTATCAAACAGTGGGGAGAATATACCCTCTATATCATGTCATAGAGTAGGTTAATAGTGAAAATAATGGAAAAAATAATAAATTACTAGAGTTAAATAGAGAATCTCAAAAGTAACATACATATAAAAGTATCTCCCAAAGTGGTAAACCTATCTGGGGTTTAATTAACAAGTAAATACAAGACAAGTAAATAAATAAACATCTGTAGGGTAATCCGATATTTGTACGAGTCATCTTTAGCTCTATTCTCCATCACTCAACCGTCCACCATATGGCCTTTTACCTTAATCAGATATCTGGTCATGAATTCTACAAGAGCATTGAAATGCCCGAGCATGGAGTCAATATAGGACCGGGTAGGACACCACTGATGCATTATTACCATAAGTGAACAATATATATAAAAGTATATATCATGAGATAAGTGAATTATCCATAATCATCCCTGTACTGAGTCATCATGCACAAACCAAGATGTCACAATCCTAGGCCCCACCTACTTTGGCTCATTACTAGTAAGAATTTCAAGAATAGAACTACCTCCATCAAGGTCACATTTCCCACCCCATCCTTCCATTCATTATTACAGGAACACTGAAAATTAAATTGGGTCTATCTTTTTTCCACTTATACTTTTAATCACTAATGACCCAAGTCTATAGGACGCCATGACCAGTATCTTATTTCATACCACTACACTTTCCCCACTATAGGGGTAGCCACATCTAAATTTAGTAATTATAGGACTGCTTTAGGATGGGTAACCATCCACTACACCCTATAACATACACCCTCAAGGATCCACCAGTGTATCTCAGTATCTTCAAACTAGCCACAATGTTTTCCCCTATACATGGGTCTCCATTCCCACTTTGATGGATTTTAGGACTATGTTCGGTTGGTTAATCTCGGGCACACAACCTCAAGGCTCCACTTGAGTATCTCAGTACCTGCGAGCTAGTCACTATTATTTCCCCTATATAGGAGAATCCACACCCACCTTTAAGGATATTAGGACTACATCAGGTTGGGTAACCTCAAACACCCAACCTCAAGCCTCCACCTGAGTATCATGGTATCTAAAACACAATTTCTAAGGATATTCAACACACAAACAAAAAATTTCATATAATGGAATGATACGACACACCAAGATAAAATTTAGGATAATAACACATTAAAATGTATGCCCACAACTACTCACACTGTCACGACCCGACCCTACCGGTCCCAAGTCGCAACTACCTCAAGCCCACCTCCATAGGCTAGAGGCTGGCGACCAGCGTCGAAGGTGCAACAATCTCAGGGAGGCCTTCGCCTAAGTACCTATACTCACGCACACACAACCCACAAGACGCAGTAGTTCAGAGAAAAAAGGAAACCAAAAGATAGGTAGTTATACCCCAACCAAAGTCATGCATCAACAACTAAAAAGAGTAAGTAATGTGCTGGAAGTACTGACAAGTAAGCTGAAAAGTAAAAAGGGAAAACACACATCCAACCACAAAGATGCCACATCCCAGCAACAGGTGAACAAAAGAAGACAACTAGATAAAATCCCACCTGAATACTCTATCATGACGGGGGTACGCTGCTCCAACTGTTGTGACCTCTACGCTCCTCCGTAGTCACGATCGACCTGTCCGTCATCTGCAAGGGCGGACCAGGTGTGGGCAAAGCCCAAGCTGGGGTGAGTATAAAGATACTCAGTAGGATGCCCCGAAATCTCGATGAGCAACAAAGTAGGCACTAAAGAGGTGAGCAGTAGACTAACAATAATAGTAGAAAAGTTTAGTAAGGAGAGTGCAGCTCCACCCGACAGAAATAAGTAGGCACAGACCCTAGGGAGTGGGAACGAAAGTAGGGTCCAATTATATATATATATATATGTATATATATGCTCAACAAGAAACCCAAAATAGTGTGTAAGGGGATCTCCATCTCTAAGCTCAGACCATGATAAGTCGCTATCAGTTCCAAGTAAATCCATCCTCATAGCCCAGCATCTCATCTCGTCCCCCTAGGAGACCCAAGTTAGAGGGGCTCAATCACCGCAATTCAATACTATCCGTTTTGGGCAGCACTGACTCGCCCAAACGGTTTTTGGTATCATCTAAAGGATGTGTCTCATGGGAAAAGTACCCCTCTTACTTGTGGGTCCTTAGGTAATGTTAAAAATTGTCAGACCACTGATCTGATCAATTAGGGTCCTACTCCGGTAGTCATGGAGGAAAAAGTCACCAACTAGCCTCATGAGAAGGGCTGAGTCTGAAACGTCAGCGGGTGACCCACTACCCAACCCTACTGGAGGGTAAACCCTAGTACATCATCAGGAAACCCACTACCCAGCCCTACTAGAGGGTATACCTGGAATAAATCGATGGGTGACCCACTTCCCAGCCCTGTTGGAGGTTAAACCCGGAACACATCGACAAGAGACCCACAGCCCAGCCCTACTGGAGGGTAGACCTAGAACAAGACAACAGGTGACCCACTACCCAAGCCTGCTGGAGGGTAAACCCGAAACACACCGACAGGAGACCCACTGCCTAGCCCTACTAGATGGTAGACCTAATGTGTCGTCAGGTGACCCACAGCCCAGCCCTGCTGGAGGGTAGACCTTGAATCATCCTGATAGCTCCGCACTACTACTAAAATCACCAGTTGTCACTATCAATGCTACCGTGCGTTGGTTTAGAGTGCGTAAAAAGAATATATCCACCACACGTTAACATGATCTCAAAGGAGGCTCCACATGCCCAAACGGGTTGCAACATTGCAGTTATCGCGGAAAAACACGCGAGATAGACTACTTACTCACCCGAAACGGACAACCGGTGAATATGGTACTGTTAACCATAGCCGCCCCATGTGGGACCCACACCCGAGCCCTGATACTCGTCGGGAGAACTACTTCATCGTGGTGATATCAGCAAAACACACAGAAACAACAAATCATATGCCTGAATGGATGTCTTCTAAAAAACTCGCAAAAACGCTGCATGCATCTCAAAGATGGCTTGTAGGGCGCACATCTCAAATCCCACTCCAATTCCCAAAAACCATACTAGAAATCTCCTCCTCGATGCCAAGTTTCCATCGCCACTGACAGCGCACAAATAGGATATCTGACGTGTCTGTTCCAACCAAAACAAGAATCCTGGTGTAGCACTTAACGCGCGTGACGCGCCACTGAGCTCTCATCCCGAGAATTAAAAATCCCCGAAACCACCTCAAAACATACTCCTCGAGACAAGGATTACCCTGCCATATATGGCATGTAAAACAGACACCCATAGCGATAGTTACGGGTGTCCGAAGCCATAGGGGACAAGCCCCTTGGGTTGGACCGGCCCGGTCCGCCCGGTTTGGGTCGGCCCGCGCTGGCCGGCCCGGTTCGCAGCACCGGCCCGCGGTTCATCCGCGTGGGCCGGCGGTGGACTCGTGGTCCATGCCTCATCAGACCGGCCCTCGTGGCCGGTCTTTGGTATACGCAGAGACCCACTTTTAGCAGGTCTCAGTTCCCCACCGAGGGGTCGCGCTGCGACCCCGGTCTACCCGAACGACCCCCGCCGCCTGTTCGAAGCACCGCGCCGCCGCCTGAAAGCCGCGCCGCCGCCTGGAGATGGAGCCCTCCACCTGCGGGTCGTGCTACCATCTGGAGTCAGAGCCTGTCGCCTGGAGCCACCGTGACAGAGCTTTCCGCCGCCGCTGGAACCCACGCCGCACCGCCGCCCAAGGTAGCCCGACCACCCTGGTTCCACCGAAAAATGGGGTATTTGGCTGGAAAACGTCCCGGGGATACCTCGGGCACCCCGAGACTCTAAAATTTGTTCCGAAAGGATAGATGTAAAGATAAAATCGATCCCTATGAAACCAGGGGATTCTCTCGATGATCGGAAAAAAAATTCGACGCGACTAAACTAAATTGAAGAAGATTGCGAGAATGAAAAAGATAAAAACATGAGCCGTCCTCGAGGGGCATTGCCCAACGCTTCATGATTTGGATGTTGGAGCCACCGCACCTTGCCAGAGTGGCGTATGAGAGGTGGGATTCCTATTGAGAGCCCTTGCTCTAGGGAAGAACATCCAAGAAGGGGGTGAAGATGGTGGGTGGTGTGTTTAAATAAAAAAACACACTTAACCACCCGCTCGTCAGCCCGTACCCGAACTTTCTTCGGGGCCGGGATTAAGCCTCCCTTAGCGTAAACTCCATTCCCCGAGCGCAATGGCGTCCTCGAAATTTTAATCCGATCCTACGTTCAAAATTTATAAAATTCGACACCCGAGACCTCTAAATTATGAAAATTCCCCTGGGGGAATTTTTCACAGTTGGCCCTCGCCCGTGAAAATTATACCCTTCTTAGGGTAAACGACACGTTCTGGACTCAATTGTGCCCTCAGTTTTCCCTTCTGAGTTATCGTTAAAGATTTATTCTATTTATTTATCCCACCCAGTGTGAATGCACGTAAAAATTAATTTCGGCCACACTGGGGCTCGGAATCGCACGTCGTCAGAACGCCCTGCTCTGGAATAACATCAAGAGAAATTCAAAGTCTTACCGGCTCAAAACTGGGGTTCTTACATCATTCCATCCTTCTGGTTTTTAATCCCTAAAAAAAAAACTACAAAAACAGCTCGAGGTACTAAGCCCGCATGTGGCTCTCCCGCTCCCAGGTGCTCTGCTGTACCCTCCCATGCTGCCACAACAAATGAACTAGAGGAATGGACCATCCATGCAGAGTCTGCTCTTGCCGGTCCTCAATCGCCACCAGGTGCTTTGCAAAGGTTGCTCCATCCTCAATGTCTAGCTCTCCCCAGTCGATGACGTGCGTGGGGTCGTGCACTTATTTCCTCAGCTACAACACGTGGAAGACGTCATGCACTCTCTCCAGCTGCGGGGGTAGAGCGAGACGGTAGGCGACCTCACCAACCCGGTGCATGATCTCAAAGGGCCCAATGAACCTCAAGGACAACTTGCCTCCCTGGCCGAACCTCCGTGTTCCACGCCGTGGGTAGACTCTAAAAAAGGCCCAGTCTCCCTGCTAAAACTCCAAGAGCCTGTGAGGTCGGTCTGCATTGGACTTCTGTCTACTTTGAGCCGTCCTCATCCACTCATGAATGACCTGCACATTCTCCGATGTCACCTACACCAACTCTAGGCCCACAAGGGAGGTCTCCCAAACCTCCGTCCAGCGCAATGGTGACCTACAGGGTCACCCGTAGAGGGCCTCAAAAGGTTCCATGCCAATAGTAGAGTGGTAACTGTTGTTATATGAAAACTCTACCAAGGGTAGGTGATCCTCTCAGCTTTGGCCAAAGTCTAACATGCACGCCTTGAGCATATCCCCCAACACCTGGATAGTACGCTCGGTCTGCTCGTTATTATGGGGGTGAAAAGCTGTACTCATCCACAACTGAGTCCTGAATGCCTCCTGTAGGCCTCACCATAACCGTGATGTAAACCGTGCGTCATAGTTATAGATGATTTTCTAGGGTACTCCATGAAGACGGATGATCTCCCGAACATATAACTGTCCCAGAATCTCGACCGAGCTCTGCTCCCTGATAGCAAGGAAGTGCACCGACTTCGTGTGTCAGTCCACTGTCACCCAAATGGAGTCATGGCCCTTCACTGTGCGCGAAAGCCCTATGAAGAAATCCATAGATACGCCATCCCACTTTCACTCTGGGATATCAAGGGGCTGCAACAACCCTTCCGGAGCCTGGTGCTCTGACTTCACCTGCTGACATGTAAGACACCGAGAAATGAACTCGGATATGCTCTGATTCCTGCTAGACCACCAAAACTGCTGCCGAAGGTCTTTGTTCATCTTCCCCACAATGGGATGTATGGCCAAGGGAGAAGTGTGGAACTACCAAATCACATCTTCCCACATCTCCACTGGTACTACATCTCTCCCCTGAAACATGATCTCATAATTCCCTCCTTCAGAATACCCATCGGGTGCCTTGCCTGTGGATATCTGATCATGTAATACCTCTCTATCGACATCTCGTAGCTGCGACTCTCTCACATGCTCAAGAAGCGAAGGAGTCAACACCACTGACTGTAGAAAAGCTGTACCCTCCTTCTCCACCAAGGTCAGACGAAGGGAAGCCAACTGCTCTGAAGCTTCCTTCACTAGATGAGCCTGAGACTTTCTACTAAGGGAATCTTCTACTACATTACCCTTCCCTAGAGTGTAGACTATCTCGAAATCATAGTGATGTAGAAACTCCATCCAGTGCCTCTGCCCCAGGTTCAAATCCCCCTGAGTGAAGATATACTTGAGGCTCTGGTGATCTGAGTAGACCACAAAACGCTAACCCAAAAGGTAGTGTCTCCATAACCTCAAGGCGAAGACTACCGCTTCCAGCTTCAGATCGTGAGTCGCATAATTCCGCTCATGGGGCCTCAACTACCTCAACCCATATGCAATCACTACCCGCTGCTGCATTAGCACGCACCTAAGCCCATCTTTTGAAGAGTCACAATATATGACGAACTCAATACCCTCCTATGGCAGCCTCAACACTGGTGTACTAGTCAACCTCTACCTCAAGTCCTCGAAGGCCTTCTGGCACTGATCAGTCCAGGTAAATGGTCACCCCTTCAATGTTAATGCGGTCAAAGGGGCAGAAATCCTGAATAAGTCCTCCACAAACCTCCTGTAGTACCCTGCCAACCCAAGGAAACTCCGCACCTCAGATGCATTCATGGGTGGCTCCCAAGAAAGAAGTACTTCTATATTTGCAGGATCCACAACCAAACCATGTTCCGTAATGACATGCCCCAAAAAGTGAACCTCGTGAATCCAGAACTGGCACTTCGAGAGCTTCCCGTATGGCTGGTGCTCTTGAAGTAAGTCTAGGACCATCCTCAAATGATCTGTGTGCTCCTCCTCTGTTGTTGATTAAATGAGTATGTCGTCGATAAAGAAAAACAAAAACCGGTACAAGTACACCTGGAAAATCTGGTTCATCAAAGCCATGAAGACGACATGGGAATTGGTCACACCAAAGGGCATCACCAGAAACTCATAGTGTCCATATCGATAATGGAAGGCCAACTTCTGGATATAAATCTCACAAACCCAGAACTGGTGGTAGCCAGATCGAAGATCGATCTTCAAGAACCACTTCACACATCGCAAATGGTCAAAGAGGTCGTCGATCCTCGGTAAAGGGTACTTGTTCTTTATCGTGGCCTGATTCGGGCGACGATAATCCACAAAAATCCATAGACTCCAATTTGACTTTTTCACAAATAGAACTAGAGCTGCCTAGGGGGACACACTAGTCCTGATGAATTCCTTCTCACGAAGGACATCCAACTGAAGTCGTAGCTCTCGAAGCTCTATGGGTGCCACCCGATATGCTACACAAGATATCGTAGCAGTCCCCAGCTGCAAGTCAATGTAGAACTCAATCTCTCGCCTGAGAGGTAGTCCCAAAACATCCTCGGGAAAGACGTCCATGTAGTCCTAAACCATGGTAGGGATCTAGGCACCTGTAGCATCCGCTGCTCCGAGATCCATGCTCGCCAGCTGGTGCGTAAAAGGCTGGGGTCTCCTGCTCAGAGTACCCATCTGCTCTGCCAAGAGGTCTCATTCACCAAGGATGGAGAACATCGTCCCACAAAAAAACTCACCTCTGACTCGTCTGTGACCACATTCGATCTGAGCGTGAACCATAAAAAGTCAATCCATGCCACGGATGACGTCGTAAGGTTCCATCATGATGACGAGCAGGTCCCACGTGAAACTCCCTCCCCCGAACGACAGTTTTCAATGTCTACAGATAAAAGTCACCAATGAGGCACTTCCTGTAGGAACCTCAAGGCTAAGTGCAAGTTTCAGCACTTCTATTGCAAGCCCCAACTCCCATACCAACTGTAGTGATATAAAGGAATGGTGGGAGCCCGTGTCTACTAGTACCGAAGCAATTGTGGAGTAAAAACAAAGTGTACCTTGGACCATCTCGTGAGCTGGAGGATCTCAAACACCCATGTCCTGAAGCTGCCCGCGGCCCTTACCACCAGCTCCCTGAGCCTGGCATGGGCCACTCGGTGGTGGCGGTGGGGGGATCTTGAAACACCGTCCCCCCCACCTTGTCTTGCCGCTCTGCCTGCACCGCCTCCCTAAGGACCGCTAGGTCCTTGCCTAGGTAACCCCTAGTCACGGCGATGCCTCTGCCTCTGTGGTGCACCCTCTACCTTCCACGACTGATCTGTATGCCTGGTCGGGAAATCCCGTGATAGGTGACCCAGTCTGTCAAAAGCATAGCATCGGCTCTCTCCTGTCTGCCCCGACACCCTACGGTGCCACTGTGTTGTGTGAACCTGGCCCTGGGTCTGCTCACGGAAGGGCCTCCTCGGCTGAGGCCCAGCCCTCTGTCGTCTGCCTGCTGAAGTCTCTGCTCTAAAACGGACACTGCCAGGTCCTGGTATCTGGCGCCCCTAGGCCAGGAAGCTCTCGGTCAAAAGCACCCTCTCCAACACCCCGTAATAAGTGGGGATGCACAAGGGCACCACGTTAGCTCGGATCTCCCTGCGAAGACCCTGCTCGAACTTCCGCGCCCGAAAGTACCTGTTGCGGATAATTTTCTGCGAGTAGCGTGTAAGATCAGTGAACCGGGATGAGTACTAGGACACAGACATCCCTCCCTGCTTCAGCTCCATAAGCTCCTGGATCCGGACAGAGTGCAAACACGAGGGGGAGTACTCCTCCCAAAAAAGCTGCTGGGAGCCATCCCATGTGAGGGATGACTTGTCATTCATCTGCGTCACCAGATCCCACCATCGCCCGGATGTCCCAAGGAAAAGACTGGTGGCTAGGGCTACCGTCTGGTCTACTGGGGTATGTACTAGCCTGAAGAGTCATGCCACTGACTCAACCCAATCCTCCGCCACCTGGGGATCCGAGTCCCCACAGAACCTCAGTGGCCTATGATTCTGGAAGTCTCGAAGCACGCTCAGTCTACGTACAAACTCAGCCTGAGATGCCAGTACTAACTGCTGCTCCTCAGGTGCAGGGGCTACTATTGAAGCATTGGGAGGAAGGGGATCACGTGAGGGTCCCTGAACTGACACCTCCTCACGCGACAGATCATCATCACGAGATGGAGAGGGCAACCTGGCTGGCTACCATCGTGGGGGAATCCTGAAAATTATCAAGGGATACCACGATCAGATGAGCATATATATACATAACAGAAATAACAAAGGGGAGTTGACTCAAACAAACATGGTCAAAGACGCATTCCTACGGGATGCATGTTTCAAAATTCCCTGCAACAATTCCCAACATGCTAAGTCGACTAGCAGGTTATCAGGGTCCTGGTGAATGGATACGTCGGCCGCCCGTACTATTATTGGACTCCCTGTCCTGAGAGATGATCTCGAGACACGTCATCATCATTTCCCTAAAACCAAAACAATTCCTTTTTAGGGATTTCCGAAAAACACCCCAAGGAATGAACCACCTTTGATACCACTTTGTCGCGACCTGACCCTACCAGTCTCGAGCCGCAACTACCTCAAGCCCGACTCCATAGGCTAGAGGCTGGCGACCAGCGCCGAAGGCATAACAATCTTGGGGAGGCCTTCGCCTATGTACTTGTACTCACACCCACACAAACCACAAGACACAGTAGTGCAGAGTAAAAAGGAAACCAAAAGAAAGGCCGTTATACCCCAACCACAGTCATTCATTGACAACTAAAAAGAGTAAGTAAAGTGCTAGAAGTACTGACAAGTAAGATGAAATGTAAAAAGGGAAAACAGGCGCCCAGCCACAAAGATGCCACATCCCGGAAACAGGTGAACTAAAAAAGACAACTGGATAGACTCCCACCTGAATAATCTAGCACGACCGCGGTACGTTGCTCCAAATGTTGTGACCTCTACGCTCCTCCGTAGTCACGATCGACCTGTCCGTCATCTGCAAGGGTACACCAGGTGTGGGTAAAGCCCAAGCCGGGGTGATTATAAAGATACTCAGTAGGAATCCCCGAAAGATCAAGGGAGCAACAAAGTAGGCACTAAAGAGGTGATTATTAGACTAACAAGAATAGTAGAAAAGTTTAGTAAGGAGAGTGCATCTCCACCCGACAGAAATAAGTAGGCACAGTCCCCAGGGAGTGGTAACAAAAGTAGGGTCCAATTATATATATATATATATGTATATATTCTCAAAAAGAAACCCAAACGAGTGTGTAAGGGGATCTCCATCTTCAAGCTCAGCCCAGGATAAGTCGCCATCAGTTCCAAGTAAATCCATCCTCACAACCCAGCATCTCGTCTCGTCCCCCTAGGAGATCGAAGTCAGAGGGGATCAATCAACGCACTTCAATACTATCCGCTTTGGGCAACACTGTCTCGCCCACATGGTTTTAGGACGCGTCTTAAGGACGCGTCTCAGTGGGAAAAGTACCCCTCTTACTTGTGGGTCCTTAGGTAATGCTACAAACTGTCACACCACTGATCCATACAATCAGGCTCCCGATCTAGTAGTCACGGAGGAAAAAGTCACCGACTAGCCTCATGAGAAGGGCTGAGTCTGAAACATCAGCGGGTGACCCACTACCCAGCCCTAATGGAGGGTAGACCTGTAAAAATCGACGGGTGACCCACTGCCCAGCCCTGCTGGATGGTAAACCCGGAACACATTGACAGGCAACCCACTGCCCAGCCCTACTGGATGGTAGACCTGGAACAAGATGACGAGTGACCCACTGCCCAGCCCTGATAGAGGTTAAAACCAGAAAACGTCGACGTGCGACCCACTACCCAGCCCTGCTGGAGGGTAGACCAAAGGTGTTGTCGAGTGACCCACTGCCCAGCCATGCAGGAGGGTAGACCCGGAATCATCCTGATAGCTCCGCAGTGCTACTGACATCACCGGGTGTCCCTATCAACGCCATCATGCATTGGTTCCAAGTGCCTAAAAAGAAGATATCCACCCCATGTTAACATGATCTCAAAGGAGGCTTCACATGCCCAAACAGGTTGCACCGTTGCAGTTATCGCAGAAAAAACACGCGAGATAGACTACTTACTCACCCGAAACAGACAACCGGTGAATATAGTACTATTCAACATAGCCGGGCCGTGCAGGTCCCACACCCTAGCTCCGATACTCATTGGGAGAACCGTGCCATCATGATGCTATCGGAAAAACACACAGAAACAGCTACTCATACGCCCCGAACGGACGTCTGGTGAAAAAAGCACAAAAATGCTACACGCATCTCAAAGACAGCCTATGGGGCCCACGTCTCAACTCCCAATTCAATGCCTAAAACCATATTGGAAATATCTTCTTCGATACCAGGGTCGCATCACCGCTGACGGAGCTCAAATCGGACATCGGATGTGTTCGTGCCAACCCAAACAAGAATCTCAGTGTAGCACTTAACCCGTGTGACGCGCCACCAAGCTCTCGTCCCCGGAATTAAAAATCCCCGAAACCACCTCAAAACTTATTCCTTGAGACAAGGATTACCCTGCCGTAGATGGAATGTAAAACAGACACCCGTAGCGATAGTTACGGGTGTCCGAAGCCAAAGGGGACAAGCCCCTTGGGCCGGACCGGCCGGTCTGCCCGGTTTGGGCCGGCCCGCGCCGGACGGCCCGGTTCGCAGCACCGGCCCGCGGTACAGCCGTGCGGGCTGGCTGTGGACCTGCGGTCCACGCCTCAGCTGACCGGCCCTTCTGGCTGGTCTTAGGTCTACGTGGAGACCTACTTCCAGCGTGTCTCGGTTCCCCACCGAGGGGTCACGCCGCGACCCCAGTCTACCCGGACGACCACCGCTTCCCGTTCGAAGCACCACGCCGCCGCCTGCACGTCGTGCCGCCGCTTGGAGCCAGATCCGACCACCTACGAGCCGCGCTAATGCCTATAGCCAGAGCCCTCAGCCTGGAACCACCGTGTTGGAGCTCGCCGCCGCCGCTGGAACCCACACCGCACCGCTGCCCAAGGTCGTCGGACCACCCTGGTTCCACCGAAAAAGGGGTATTTGGCCGGAAAACTTCCCGGGGCCACCCCGGGCACCCCAGGACTCCAAAATTTGATCCGAAAGGATCGTTGTGAAGATAAAATTGAGACCTATGAAACTAGAGGATTCTCTCAGTGATCGGAAAACAATTCGATGCGACTAAACTAAATTGAAGATGATTGCAAGAATGAAAAAGATAAAAACCCGAGCCTACCTCGAGGGGCTTTGCCCGACGCTTCATGATTTGGATGCCAGAGACGCCACATCTTTCTGGAGTGGCAGAGGAGATGTTGGATTCCCGTTGAGAGCCTTTGTGCCATGGAAGAGCATCCAAGCAGGGGTTAAGAGGGTGGGTGGTGTGTTTAAATAGAAAAACACACTTAACCACCCGCTCGTCGGCCCGTACCCAAACTTTCATCGGTGCCGGGTTTAAGCCTCCCTTACGGTAAATGCCATGCCCTGAGGGAAATACCATCCTAGAAATTTTATTCAGAGCCTCTGTTCAAAAGTTATAATATTCAACGCCCGGGACCACTAAATTACGAAAATTCCCCTGGGGGCGTTTTTCACAGTTGGCCCACACCTGTGAAAATTATACCCCTCCTAGGGTAAACGGCATGTTCTGGACTCAACAGTTCCCTCGATTTTCCCGTCTGAGCTACCGTTCAGGTGTTATTCTATTTATTTATCCCGCCCAGTGTGAACGTACGCCAAAATTAATTCCGGCCACACTGGGGCTCAGAATTGCACGCCATCAGAACCCCCTGCTCTGGAATAACATCAAGAGAAATTCAAAGTCTTACAGGCTCAAAACCAGGGTTCTTACACAAACACAACCAAATGCATCATAAAATAATCATGGGTTATTCTATAATAACATCACATCATAATAACATCATAGATATAAAAGTACCCTAAAGGTAAGGAAACTCCTACCTCAAAAGTTATCAATATTTAAAGGTGAGGATAAACCAGTGAAGAACACCACTTCATGGCCTTATTAACAAAAATAGTGAATCATCGAAGCTCAAGATTCTACAAGGGTTCCTAGAACCAAAATTAGATATTTTATTTCAATAGAAATAAAAATTCTCCAGAAATTATACATTCTATCTCATGGATAACATCCAAATTATCATTTTATAATTATCTTCTGATAAATTCTCATAAATTATACCATTATAAATATATTTAAAAAATATCTATTAAAAAATAATTTTATAATTATATGTTAATAATTTTTCATAAATTAAGCTTTTATAATTATATTTTGATAACTTCTCTTAAATTAACCATTTATAATTGACTTTAGATAATTTCTCATAAATTATCTCTTTATAGATATATTTTGATAATATTTCCTAAATTATACTTTTACAATTTTATTTTGATAATTTCTCATAAATTATATTTTATAAACCTTTTTAAAATTTACAATAAATTAACATTTTATAAATTTATTTTGATAATTTCTAATAAATTATCCATTTATTAATCCATGAGATTATACTTTGATAATATTCATTCTATAAATCATCCTTCAATAATATAGCAATTATCATAGGAAAAAAATAGATATTTTTTCCATGTGAAATTTACATTATAATTATCCATTAATTAATTGAAAAATATTATATTCGATAAACTAATACAATTATTCTTTGATAATTTATTGTAATTTATTCTTGATAATTATTCATTATTATCCTTTAATAATTCCTTATAATTATCTTTTTCTAATTTCATTCCTTATAATTCATTATTTTATAATTTAATTTAATATTATAATTTAATAGTTTATTGTAATTATCATTGATAGTTCGATAAATTTATCATTTGATAACCATAATAATTATCCCTTGATAAATTGAAAAATATTATCCTTGATAATAATTTTTTAAAAGAATACCCTTTGATAAATTTTCATAAATTATCCATGTAAAAATATGAAATAATGGATTGAATATACCTCACTAACATCATAATCAATGATACGATTTAGGTTCTTCTCAACGATATGAATCCAATTGAACCAACAATGCATCAATCTGATCATTATCCAAGAATATATTGATATTTTAAGTAAAAAAAAAGAAAATTGGAGATAGGGATGAGAGTGATGTTTGATAGAGGGGGGACCTCCCTTATTATACATCTAATTGTTTTCCATTTTCATTAATTAATTTTATTCATTAATTCATTAAATAAAAATAATTTACTAAAAATTTTATAATAATAATAACAATAACAAAATTTAGTACTATTATTAAATATATGACTTTGGTTCCTCCATCAAGATTTTAAATAAAAACCTTAATTAAATATCGAGTAGTTAATAAATTTTTATTATCCTCAAAATTTAATTCATTCAGAAGAATTAATAATATCACAATTATTATCTAACACCCAAATAATTTACTAATGGAGAAAAATTTATAAAAAATTATACTAAAATAATATATTTAATTACACATGTATTTTTTTTATTTTATGGATTCGACACAATTAATAATAACAATATAATTATTATTACCCTTAAGTGTGCTCCAACTAAACATTAGACGCATACAACCTAATGATCCACCTATGAAAAAACCAATGTCTCGGATATAACAGTGGTCTCTAATTTATCATATGACACACAGTTTAAGAGATATTAATAAATAATTATTTAAAAAAGAATAAATAAACAACGCCATAGAAAAAATGTTTTATCGCCTGTGATGTTTCCAAAAACCCAACACACACAAATGTTATACTCCTCTGAGGGTAAACCCCACATCTCAGCCCTAACAGTTGTTTTAGATTTAATATATGACACACCATTTTGAAGATATTAAATTATTTTATAAAATAATATAATAAAAATATATTAAATAATTTATTCTCATGAGAAATCCATCCAAACATCCAAATCATACAAACGTTATAACCAGCATACGCTATACACCATGTATTAGAAAAAATGGTGGTATCATATTTCTCAAAAAATTAATTGTTTTAAATTTACTCAATAAATTTGAATAAATCACCCACATGTAATATAATATATATAATATTTTTATTTTTCTGGTGTTGATGGTTTACAGGACATAGAATATTGTGCTACTCATCTCCAGACTCCTAAAATGTTCGATATAAAATTCCTATATATTAACTAGGATTTTACTCGCACATAAAAACATAAAAACATTTATTAATTTCTTTTTATTGAAAAATTTTATTTTCCCATGAAAAAACTTATGAATTATCAAAAAAGGGTTTTTATTATATTTAATAAATTCATGAAAATACAATTCTATCCCTCTATAACATTCTCACACTAAAAAATTATCTCTAGAAATTTGTCTAAAACAACTTAGGCCACATAGCTAAAAAATTAGACATGTGTTCCCACATTTATCCTAGATCCATCCATATTACCAAAAAATCCAAACTAGTTGTACTATCATTCCTCACAAAACCTTTTAACTTTGATATATGATCTAACCCAAATTCTCCTTATAAAATTTATCTTTCTTATACTAAATATACTCAAAATAATAAATATTCATAAGGTCAGTATATACCTATGATGTTGTGACACATGTAACATGTCATATTGGCCTTGATAGTAAGAATGGATGTCTAGAAAATATGTTACTATTTGTATCTGATCGACGATAACATAGGTTCAAACTAAAAAAAAGTTCTAGCTTGTCCTACTTCTGTAGATGTCTCCACCCCAACTGAGGAACCACGAAAAATAAAACCTAATCACACTCATTGAACTCCAAGTTTCTTCTTATATGATTGGAATACGATATATGTATTATTTTAGTGGTGATAAATCTATGTACATTCATATGTAATCTCTTAGAGGACTTATAAACCAAACTGAGAGCAAAACTGCTACCTCACCAGCCTCATACCAACAAGTTGTGATCAACATGGTCTCTTGTAAAAAGCCTCGTAAGGTTTCATCTGAATTGATGTCTGATAACTATTAGTGAGAGTGAACTCATTCAAGGCTAGGTGATCAATAAATTATCTGTTGAAGTATAGCACACAAGCTTGAGGAATATTCTCCAATATGTGTATATTTTTCTAAAGTGTCCATCTGTTTGAGGATAGTAGGCCATGCTTAGTCAAAGCTGAATCCCAATTTATTTATTCAATCCCTTAAAAAATCATGATATAAATCATGCATCTTAAACCAATACATCTATGTAATTCTTTGGTCCCATTGAGTGAAGATATTGTGAATCCTCTTATGGTCCATATAAACGAAAAATATCTCTCATAGGAGACAGTGTCACCAACACATTAGATCATGGACTGCGGCTGAGAACTCTATGTCATATGTAAGGTAGTTCTACTCAGGGAATCATAGCTAACGAGACCCATAAGCTATTGCATACTCTTTTTTCATCAACATACCTCTCAATATCATGCTTGATGTCGTAAAATACACTGCATAACCATTCCAGAATATCATAGAGTTTCAGTACCAGAGCTTTTTTCAATATTCTCTTTAGATCAATGAAATACTCTTCAAATAGGTGTGGCCACTAGAATTTCAATCCCTTCTTTTTCATCACTATTAATGATGCTGATAATCCTAATAAGTCCTTGTTAAATTGTTGGTAATATCCTACTAAACCCAAAAGATCCTATTATCAAACACATTTTGGGGATGCTTCCAAGACATGACTACCTCAAACTTCTATGGGTTTACTGATTTACTGATCTCAGACATCACATGTCCTATGAACATGACCCCTTGAATCCCGAAGTCACACTTCGGTAGTTTGGGATAAATCCCAAGTGCTCGAAGCATACTTATAATTATCTAATAGTGCCTATCATGTTTCTCCAGTGTTGGAGAGTAGTTGCAGATTTCATATGATGAACACCATGATAAATGATTCTAGGCATGGATGTAATGTCTTGTTCATGATGACCATGAACATCATCATCATGTTCCTTAACACAAACAACATTACAATGTACTTATAAAATCCTTACCTTATCTAAAATTACGTCTTCATAATATCTTACTCTCTAAATCAAAACTGGTGATAGGCCAATAAAAGATCAATCTTGGTGAAATATTGGGCTCCCCACAGCTAATTTAAATGTTCATCGATCGAGAAAAATGGATATTGGTTCTTGACCTCACCTATTTCAGTTTTTGGTAATAAATCCGTAGTTGAAGGCTAGTTTATGCCTTCTTAAAAACAAAACACAAGTTAACCTTGTGGGGAAATACCTATATTTATGAATCACTTTCTCCCCAAGTAATCCAGAAGAACCTTGAGCTCTATAAGCTTAGTTGGCACTATAATATATGAGGTACTGAAGTGGATGCACACCCGAAAAAAATCTCTTTTTAACTTAACCCATAGATCATTTGGATTTTCTTCTAGGTCAAGGATATAAAAAAATTTAACCTATTGGTCAATATCCTAAGGGCCTCTACTTCCCTGAAATGATGAAGAATTATAGAGTAGAAGTAAGGAAATATTTTACCATAGTTCTGAACTACTTTTCCTAGGACATGCACTTAGCAAACATCTTCTGGTTGAATTGTCCCTATTACCTATACAACAGATAAGGTATAGGAGAAAGCTCTATTGTATTATATCATAAGTATAGTGGAAATAATGAGTCCAAATTCCTTACGGAAGAATTTTTTCATGCTTCCCAAGTAGTTCCATAAGACTACGACAAGGTCACATATTCTTTAACATGAAGGAACACACTTATGAAAAGAAACATATTCTTTAGGATAATCCCTAATCTGTCTATAAAATCACACAATGTTTATCTTAACCAGTATATGGGATCAATAAAGGTTTTCCTAGGAGAATAATCTTAAACCATGGTGTACCCTTCCTAACATTAACCCTTGTTTCCATCCCTGTATGTTAGTCACAATCATCATATATATACTGACACAAAAACATGCTCAGTTCAACTAATAAATTTTACTAAATATATATCAAACATTATGGAGTCACATATATATCACACAAGATAATACTATCCTAAATAGATAGAAAAAATCAAATAATTTGGTCAATTAAGTACTATGAAACACAAAAACTGGTATATATATGGAATTTGAACCTACTTTCCTAGTCATGATTCATGAAAACTCTAAAAATCGCATAAATCACCTATAAACATCATATGTATCACCGAAGGAGAGTTTAATCAATTGTAACTTCAAAACATAAATTTCCATTTATGGAAACTCTAAGGTCCACTACGTAGTGCTGGCCATCAAATAACATAGTTCCCCGACACAATTCCCAATTTCATATTTTCTGTATAACATGTCCAAACCCAAATAAAGTTAAGAACATGTTAGTTAGTATAAACCCTCTAATACCATTTTGTAATATCCCTAACTGAACCACCGGGTCTGAGACATATTCCACATGACCTCTTGTGTGCCTCATCCTATGCAAGGGGTTTCTGACTAGAAACGAGAGTCTAAATCGAACAGTGGGGAGAGTATACCCTCTGTATCATGTCATCAAGTAGGAAAATATTTAACAATAACCAAACAAGGAATTAATAATCAGATTAAAATTTAGACACTAAATAATGAGGTATATATAAAATTATCTCCCAAAGTGGTAATCTTGTCCAGAGTGTATGAAATGGGAAAATAAAATACAAGTAAATAAATAAACATCTATTCTGTAATCTGGTGTCTGTCCCAATCTGGTCCATCTCTATTCTCCACTGTTCAGTAGTCCACCATATGGCCTTTTCCCTTCATCAGATCCCTGGTCAAGAAACCTACAGGCGCACTGAAATTCCTAAGTAGTGTGTGAGTACAATACTTAGTAGGACACCATGAATTCATCCTTACCATAGGTTCACAATAAATATAATAGTGTATATCATGAAATAAGTAAATGCTTAGAAAACATACATGTGTCGAGTCCTCATGAACGGACCAAGCTGCAATGAACCACACCCCCACCTACTTCGGCTGATTGCTGTTAACAATGTCAGGAACACACATATGTCCATCGACGACACATAATTCACCCCATCCTTCTAGTGGTTGTTACAGGAACAATGCACATTCTATTGGGTCTATCTTTGATCAACTTATCCTTTTAATCACCCCACACCTATGTCCAAAGGAATCCATGAACAATATCTTCCAGTAAACCACTATGTTTTCCCCTCTATACGGGTATTCACATTCTCGTTTAAATTTTTTTGGACTATGTTAGGATGGGTGATAGGACACTAAACCACATAAATCCCACCCTAAAGAATCCACCAATGTATCTCAGTATTCGCTACCTATACACTCTAATTTCCCCTCTATAGGGGTATCCACACCCGAATTTAAGTATTCTAGGACTGTATCATGTTGGGTAACCTCGTACACTCATCCTCAAGGCTGCACTTAATTATCTTTGTACCTACCAGCTAGTCACTGTGCTTTCCTCTCTACAAGTTTATCCATATCCACCATTATGGATGTTAAGACTATGTTAGGTTGGGTAACCTCGTACGTCCAACCTAAAGGATCCACATGAGTTTATTAGTTCCTATATCACAACTCCACAAGCTATGAACCTCATAAAAAAACATGTCATATTAAGGAATGATAAGTCACCACAAGATCAGTTTCAGGATAATCCCACACAACCAAGTATGTCCACGACTACTCACACACCCACATGTGTTTCAAAACAAGCATAGGTTAGTCCAACATAACATCACATCATGATAATGTCATAGGAATACATGACCCATAATGGAAAGTAAACTCCCACCTAAATTTTTTTCACTTAATAAAGGTGAGGATAAACTAGCCAAGAACACCTCTTCATGGCCTTATTATAAAAAATGTTGAAATGTCAAAGTTTGAGGTTTGTCAAGGGATTCTATAATTAAAACTATATATTTTATTTCAAAATAAATAAAATATCACATATAATGAGACAATATTTTTTAGATAAATTCCAAATTATAATTTTAAAATTATCTTTTGATAACTTCTCATAAATTCAGTTTTTATAATTATATTTTGATATTTTCTCTTAACTTATCATTTTATAATTATATTTTATTAATTTCTCATAAATTATTCTTTCATAATTATATTTTGATAATTTCTCTAAAAATATCCTTTTATAATTATCATTTGATACTTTCTTAAAAATTATCACTTTATAATTTTATTTACATAATTTTTCTTAAATTATCTTTTTATAATTATCTCTTTATAATTTATGATAAATTGCCATTTTATAAATATTTCGAAATATTCTCATAAATTATCATTTTATAATTATATTTTGATAATTTGTATAGTATTATCCATTTCTAAATCCATGTGATTATCCTTTGATAATTTTTATGATATGAATTATCCTATGATAATCTAGCCATTATAATTTTGTAAAATTAATAATTTTTTCAAATGATAAGTAATTTATAAATATCCCTTAATAAATTAAATAATAATATATTTTATAAACTAATATAATTATTCATTGATAATTCATTTTAATTATCGATTAAAAATACTTCATTATTATCCATTAATAATTACTTGTAATAATCTTTTGATAATTATAATAATTCATCCTTTTGTATTTTAATTTAATATTATCACTTGATATTATGGTCTAATTATCAATTACAATTAAGTAAAATTATTAATCAATAATTATAATAAGTATGCTTTGATAACTTGGGTAATATTATCCGTGATTATAATTCTGTTTAAGAATATACTTTGTTAATTTATCTTAAATTAACCATTTAAAAATGAAATATATCATATTGAAAATACCTCACTAGCTTCAAAATCAAGGATCGTATTTAGTTTCTTCTTGTTAATACTAATCTCACGAAACTGGAGTTACTTTAATACAATCACTATCCAAGGAGATATAAATGGTTTATGTTTAGAATAAAAAAGGAAAAGAAAACGGGAGAGAGGGATGGGAGTGAGGCATGAGAGAGAGGGAGGAGGACCTCTTCTTTGTTGCGCCTAACTCATTTTCACTTCCCATTTTATTTCAATTTTCTTTTATTAATTTTATTCATCCATTTATTACTTTTAAAAAATTATTCCAAATTTTATAATAATAATAAAAAAACAATATGTGTTATTATTATTAAAAATCTAACTTTATTTCCACCATTAATATTTTACGTAAAATCCAAAATTAAATACCAAATAGTTAAGAAATTTAAATTAAGAACATAATTTCATTTATATGGGTTGATTAATAATATAACTATTATTATACAACCTCTCAATAATTTACTCATTGAGAAACGTTGTTCATAAATTAACCTAAAATAATATTATTTAATTACTCATGTATTTTTTTTTTCCATTTGGTTTCTTTAACATAATTAATAATAATAAAAAACTATTTTTACACTTAAGTGTTATCTTAACAAACATCACACACGTAAAAAAGTTATTCCCTTTCAATGGTAAACCCCACATCCTAGACCTAATGGTGGTATAGGGTTTCTCATATGATGCACCGTTTGAGAGATATTAATAATTTTTTAAAAATATGGTATAAATAAATTATTAAATGTAAATGGGTTTTATAGCATATGATTTTGTAAAACCCAAAACGAACCTAAAATTTATCCCCTTCTTAGGGTAAAGCAAACTGCCCATACCTAAAAACGGTCTTAAGTTTCTTATAATACACATAGTTTGTGAGATGTTAAATAATTTTAAAAATATTATAATAAAAAAATATTAAATAATTTATTCTCATGAGTTATCCATACAAACGTCCAATGATTACAAATATTATTTCCCATCTAGGGTGAAAACCACATACATGACCTAATGGTGGTCTCACATTTCTCATAAAATGTATAATTTTGGAGTTACTCAATTATTTTTAATGAATAACATGCATGTAATATAATATTTTTAATATTTTTATTTTGTATATGTTGAGGATTTCTGAGACTCAAAATATCAAACTACATTGGTTCTAACTCCAAAATTATTAAATAGAATATTCCAAGATGTTAACTAGTCCATTACCATTACATATAAACATTATAATATTTATTAACTGATTTTAATTTAAAAAAATACATTTTCTCATTAAAACACTTATAAATTATCATTAATTGGATTTTTATTATATTTTAAAAATTTGGGATATTATATTAATCATGTAAATAATTAAAATATTTTTATTATTCATGAAGATACAGTTTGTGTTGGATAAGTCAGATTCATGGTAAGGGACTTCATCCCAATTTCCCTTCATTGAGGCATATTTAAATGTTCTTCACCAAATTTATTTTATATGGTGTACATAAGGGCCCTTTTGTATATACCAAAATGGATTGAGATATCAGTTGGTGACCCAACCAATATCCCTCAAAAAAGTTGTTAATGAAAAGGGAATATTAGTGAATACATAAGGTGTAATGAACAGTCACCATCTAAAGATTGAAAGATAGTAAAAAGGTAAATTACATCATACACACCTTAGTGAATAGTCATGAATCCAAATTATTTGGTTCAAACCACTTTGAATTATATTTTTAATCAACCTACTAATATGAAAACCAAGATTAGGGCCGATGCATCCCACAAATCAGAACAACCAAAATGCATTAGTGTAAAGTCAATCCATGCTGTCTAAATAGAGGTTGATTGAGTCTCCACGAATCCTCTCACCATTCCCAGGTCAAGACCAGAATTCCATTGCATTAATATTTTTAAGAAAATAAGAAACTATTCAAATGTTCTCATCACAACATGGTCCAACATAAAAATGACTTTAAATCCTTCATAAATCATCTTTATCTTGTTTGAAGTGATAGCTCCTCCCCTCATACGAGTAAAAGGTTAATCTCAAGATACCTAGTTCATTGCATCATTTTCATGTTTGATATCCCAATATCCAAGTGATCTTGGAACATTCCCATTCCAACCATATAAAAAAATAACCATTTTTAAAAGCATCAAACAACCATCATAAAAAATGTTTGAAAGATTATCATAATAAATATTCTAAGGGATTCAACCACTAATTATTTTAGATCCTCTTTCCATAGCCCCATAAATCCACTAAATATCATATGGGTGGTTCAAAGATAAGTCCATACAACACCTATAACCTTAAAATAATTGATATAAAGTTAAGAAATATTCACTATAGAATCACAATATAGGAAGATAATCCCATAAAATATTGAATCCAAAAGTAATCTAAATGAATTCATTATAAATAGACAAAAATGGGTTGGAAACTAGGTCGTTCATTTACCCTATAAAATATCTAGTCTTCATCATATCAATCATAAATCTAGAAGCCTTTATAAACCAATTGGTTCCTTTAGTAAAAGAAACATGCATTTAACCCTCTCTTAAAAAGGTACTAGATGGAAATTCTAGACCATGCAGAGTAAATATATAGAATAACCATAAACAAAGAAGAAGAGGAAGAATACATGTCATCACACACTATTCCTTATGTTCAATAAGGCCATGAACATGAATTTGGTTATGTTCAACATATTCCAGCATCATATTCGTGGAAAATATTTCTCCACAACTTCATAAAAATCCACAATCACCATTTGTATAGGCACAAAGAGAAAAACTAGTTTTCCAAATTAGATGAGTTTTTATACAACATTTTTAAACGTTATTGTGAAATAACTTGAAGGAAGAATTATCATGATGCCTGTGATCATGATGTCCAATAATTAGAAACTTACTTAATTGAGAATATATTCGTTATTATTATTTACGATATTTTCAGTATGATATTATATCTAGAATCATTCCCATATCAGTTATTGATTATATGGTATGTGTTTTCATTTTTTTACCATAACATTTTGATTACTCCTTATCTAATATTGAGAGAAGATTTATTGATTAAACGGATTGTTATTAAGGTGTTTACCATTTCATACTGATACTTCTTTATTAATGCCAGATAAGTTTTATTATACATAAACCTTTATGAGAATTTGATCTCAACCTTATTTTGTTCCCTTTCCTCATGTAATGAAGACAAATCCTTTGAATGAGTTTCAAGGATGCAGGATATTTTCTGGTGTTCATTTTTATTTTGTATTGCCAATATAAAATGGGTAACTTATATATATCTAGTACTCTAAAACAACCAAACTAATCAGTACTTCGGGATTTCATTCATTGTATCTATTCCAATATAATAAAATAATCACCCAATTTGTGTTACTAGAGTTTGGGTCATTATAGTTGGTATTATAGGATGTTTATATAAAACCTTGTAAACTATATTAAAGGGAAAATAGATTAGGGAACATAATCCTATGATACAATTTGAGGATAAGTAAATAATAATATCCTAATGTTTAGGAAGGGGATATATTATGGGGTTATCTTAATAATACATCTATCTATGGACAGTATAAGTGGATGTGGATCTCATATTAAGGAACCCAACAGTAATAAATCTGAAGAGGTTTCATTGTGATCGACCTGATCATCACCTAGTGTATGAAAATTGTCCTTACTCTACCCAAAGTTTGAAACTCCTAGGGGATATGCTTCAGATAATTCAATTTTTTTAAAAACCATTATGAAGTTTTTAAAAGTAAATATGTCCATGAAGAAACCAAGTTTATAATTCCAAAACATGATTCTCCTATTTTGGATCACTTCATGCAATAGAAGCCCCAATAATTTTGTGGTAATACTAATCCAATAGCTATTGAAAAATGGATTATGTATCAGAAGAATTTATTTATGTCACTAGGATGCGGTGAAAACAAAATGGTTACCCATGAAATTTATTTTCAAAAAGGATATTCTACTCAATGGTGGGCATTGATCAATAATATTAAGGTTTAAAGGAGAATATAACTCATGGAATGAACAAATTTTAAGGATACCTTCTTTGAAAAATATTTCCCTTGTGCACAACAAATGAAATGAAGAGAATTATACTTATCTTAATGAAAAATGAAGAAGATTTATTGAATAGTATGAAGCTACCTATATAAGGTTCTCTATCTATACTAAAAATTACATATGCAACACAAAGTGAAAGATTGAACATTTCTTTGAAGGGATTAAGAAAAGTCTCCGAAGGGAATTGGTCTCTCAAAATTTTTCTTCATATGACTAAATAGTTTTATATTCCATAAAAATGTATATGTAATTCTATAGATACAACACATTCAAGGGAAATAAATAGAATAATAGGTCATCCAAATACCATGATAAAGGGAATGCATTAGAGGAGAATAAGAGAACACATCAATTTACACCTTGTGAAAACTATGTAATGAATCACATTGGGATATTCTTGAAGGATTTTGAGATGAAACAAATATATAGATAATGTTCACTAGGATAAATAATGTTAATATAAAAAATAAAACACTTCCTTTCAGTATTTCCACTATAGGGGGATGGGGAACTATAAAAATGAATTCCCCATGTGTCAAGGGAATCTATCATTGAAGAGTTGAAGGGGATAAGTCTAGGATTATATGATCACTATTATTGAGATAAAATAAACAATGATGTGGTGGCATGAACATTATTACAATATTCAAATTTAAATAATGATTTATTTGATTTATTATCCTCAAACTCTTTTATATATACCTAGTTTTCTACGAAAATTAGATATTTCAATTTTAATTTCAGAAGGGAGTTGTAAGTAAAAAGTATATGGGTATCACTACAATAAGGATGTGTCAGGTGGTCCCCATTTTATCCCATAAAATTTTCTTTATTTTCTAAAATTATTATCAAACCTATGGTTGACATTGGCATAATACATGGTATGGATAATCTTTCAAAATATGATGAAAAAAATTGTTGTAATAATAAGAAAATTACAATTTGTGAAATGGATGTATAATTCCTTATCTTTATAGAAGGGACATCGTCAATTGATTAATATCTATAACCACAGATAGTATCTATACTAAATGATATTCTTGGTATATAAGAGAATAAAATATAGGTACGTACAATGTAATCTTTAAATTGAGTATGTACCTATTATATGGGAATATATAAATGTATTTCCTGAGAAATTACCTGAATATCCTCTAGATATTGAAGTTGATTTTCTAATAAATTTATTCCCTATTGTAAGACCAATATCAAAGACTCCATATATAATGACCACTATAGAATTAGCATAGTTGAAGAAAAAATTAGTGGATTTGGGTGATAAGTGATTTACTCCCCCTAATGTTTTTTCTTGTGGAACCTAATTTTCTTCATTAAGAAGAAAAATGGATCCATGAGACAATGAATTAATTATAGGGAAATCAATGACATAACAATAATGAATACATATACTCTACCACACTTTGATGACTTATTCAATCAACTTCAAGTACCCCAATGTTTTTCAAATATTGACCATTGTTTTGGGAATCATCAATTGTGAGTAAAGAAGGAATATATTCAAAATATTGCATTCCAAAAAAGGTGTCAACATTAATAGTTTACTATAATTCCATTTTTATTGGCCAGTTGACCATATATTGTTACAGATCTAAAGAATAGAGTATTCAACAAATATCATGATGATTTTTTGTGGGATTCATTGATTATATAATGATTTATTCTAAAAGCTATGAGGATGATGGGAATCACATAAAAATCATTATCGATACTCTTTAAAGGATAGAGTTATATGGGAAATTTTATAACCATGATTTATAGCTTCAAGACGATTACTTTCTTGGACATATTTTCTCTAATTATGGTATCATAGTTGATCCAATAAAGAAAAAGTCAATCAGAGGATGGAAAACACCAATGAACCTCACTGAGGTAAGTATTTTCATTTGGAAGGTTACTGTTAGTGATTTGTGAAATTTTTTTTTATTGAGTAACCTATTAACCAATATTACATATAAAGGGGTATAGTTTGTTTAGAAAATGGAATGTGAATTGTTTTTGATGAACTAAAGAATAGATTAGTCAATTGATTGATTTTGACTCTACCATCAGGAAATGATTGTTTTTTTGGTATAAAATGATTCATCAATGATGGAATTGGTTGTTTCGAAGTGAAAAATTATAATGTTATAGAATACTATTCATAAAAATTTAAGTCTTGTGAATTGAACTATGCAATTCATGATCTTGAGTTGAAAGCTGTAATATTTACTTTGAATATATAAGACATTATATTTGTAGTGAAAAATGTGAGATATAAAAGAATCATAAAAAACTAAAATACATCTTATCAAATAAATCGATCAATATTAGAAAATTATGATAGGTTGATTTATTTATGTATTTTGAATTATCAATACACCACCATCTAGAGAAATAAAATAAGGTAGATGATTCATTAAGTAGAAAAGATCTTTGAATTATGACCCAAATGAGGATGGAGAGCAATTATATGTTCTTGGATATAGAAAATATAGATATGAGAATTATTAAGGAAGGGGATACATTACTCATTTTTCAAATGATTTAGAAACAATCTTCATTAGAAAAGATAAAAAAATTCTCAATATAATGGTGATAAAATTTAAAATAAAATTAATGTTGTCAATGATGACAATATAGATTAATTTTTTTGTGAATATGGATATCTAAAATTTGAAAATTGAAAATGTGTTCCATATTACCTAAGATTAAAAGATAATTTTGGTTCTATTCCCATTGTTCAAATTTTTCAATACATCGTGGTAGAACAATGATTTATATGGATTTTAAGGAATAATTTTGGTGAGATAATATGAGGTGGGAAATTTCTGATTATCTATCTAGATGTTTGGTTTTTCAACAAGTTAATGCTATATGGAAACATCCTATATGAGCCATGTAACCTCTTCCTTTTTCTGTATATAAATGGGAGGATATTTCTATGGATTTTTTCATCTTAATATAAAAGACTCCAAGAAATAATGATGCAATATAGGTTATCATTGATCACCTACAACAATATGCACATTTTCTAACTATATGAGAATATTTACCTATTCTCCATGTCACAAGGCTTTATATTAATAATTTTGTCATAATTAATAGTGAACCTATTTAATTTATGACTGGTCGTAATAATGGTTTTTTATAGAAACTATGGAAGTGTCTTCCGGAGCCTCTTGATACTGAGATTCATTTGAGCACTGCATACCATCCCCAAATTGATAGACATTTTTAACTAACTATTCAAATATTAAAATACATGTTGAGGTTATTATAACATGAATTTCAGGGTAAGTGATATCAATATTTAATTTTTTTATAGTTTTACTATAACAATTGTTTCCATTAAAGTATTAAAATAACATCATATGAATCAGTATATAGAAAAAGATGTTGTAAACTAACCTATTGGGATGAGGTTGGTAAAAGGAAACTTTTATGTACAAAACTTTTTGAAGATACAATATCAAAGGTAAAGGCTATCTAGGATCTCATTATTGTAGCTCAATGTAAGTAAAAGAGTTATACCTATTATCAGAGGAGTGATTTAGAATTCCATGTGGGAGATAATGTTTTTCTTGAATGTGTCTCAATTAAAGTGTATTATAAGGTTTTATAGGAAGGAGAAACTCTGACATAGGTACATTGAACCCTTTCCAATTATTGAAATAATTGGAGATGTTTCTTATCATTTAGAAATATCACCATATCTCTAAAAAGTACATGGTGTATTCTATATATAATTATTAAGGAAGTATATGCGAGACCCAACACATCACCTATGATGAAAATGAATCGAAACATTATCTATCATAATATGAATAACCCATCTAGATTCTTCACACTAGATAGCATGTATTGAGTAATTGGATGAACCGACTCCTAATGGTACATTGGAGAAGTCACAAAACAGCGAAAGTAGTGTGTGAGTGAGAGGATATGATAAAGAAGAAATAAAATCGACTATTTAAAAGGTAATATCAATGAAAATGAGAGGTTAAATTTTTTTTTGGGGGGAATAATGTAGCACCCCAATACATAATTTATTTATTTTATAAGAAAATTAATTTCTTTGATAGCTTGCAATGCATGTGACCCTGGGTTTAAACAAAACATGATACTCTATTGAAATACTATTTAAACATTGAAATTATAACCTAGATACTAAATTTTAGGTTATGAATTTGACTAAATAAATATTAAAAAATATATATTACATACTAAAACATGTGTTATCAATTTATTATAAATATAAATAGAAATAATTTGACATAAAAAAAAGTTCAAAAAAAATATTTTTTATAGAAAATAGCGTTTTCAATTATTACGAACTTAAGATAAAACAAATTTTTGAAACATTTATAGTAGATTATTTTATAAAATGAAATTAATTACTTAAATAATAATATTAATATTAACTTATGGTGATTTTCTTCAATATTTTCTGAAAAGTTTCATTTCTCGATGAATAGTGAAAATACTGAATTTAAATTGATACCCTCCATTAATTTCAAATTATTTATAAAGTTAAATTATATTATCAATTAGTTTTTATTTAAAATTAGTTCAATTATATAACTATTAATCTAACATAGGTAATTTAAATCATTTTCATTTTGAATTTTGAAATATAATCTTTGTAATCTTTTGAACTTTTTCTATTTCAAAACTCACTTTCTGACCACATCTGTGAGATTAATTTTAAATTATATTTTCCATTTGTTAGAATGGATTTGGAAAAATTTATTAATTATATATAATCATAATAATTTATATTTCCTAATAATTTAAGCTTAAATTTTTACAATAATTAATAGTAAAAATAATAAAAATTATTTACCCTGGTTAGGGTAAAAATAAGTTTACCTTGGGTAAAATAAAATTTTAAGGGTTAATATAACTTTAATTGTTTTCTAATAACTATTTTATAGAAATATATTGACATTATAATTTATTATTATCTATAATTTTACATTTTGGACACTTGTGTCATGTGAAAAATGTGGTTTCACCTTTTTGTTTCTTAAAATTACATGTGTTGTACTGACCTCATTTATAAAATTAAACCCAATATTATCTTTTATTTACATAGGAAAAACCTTTTGGTTCTTTCCAAGTCATGAAAAAATAACTTCCCAACTTCCATACCCTCATCCCATTAGACCCGGTTTGGAATTAAATGTATTCTAGTAATAATTTTGGTCTAATCTTAAAGAGGTTGTTTAAGAAGCGGTAGGATTCATACCTATGTGTTTTTGTTTTATTTCATCCCCAACTCAATAAAACATTATTCATACAAGAATACATATTAGAAAATTCATATCCCATATACTTATATTTTGTTATTTTATGTGAAAAACCTATGTCTATCTCCTCTTCCCTTAAATGGGAAACGATAACATCGCTCATATGTACAAAATACTACTGCCTTGTGAACCGATGCGACACGTTTCCCATCATCATATTTCATGGTCAGTTATGATGGTGTATATAAAGTATATATGTGATATTTATAACATAATTATACACATGGAGTCGTTATATCATATATAACCTTTTAATTTCCATTTAATAGGGGATAAGAAAACATTGCTCGTGTGTACGGAAGACTACGGTTCCTGAAGCGATGTGATTCGTCATTCACTAATGATTTACATTGAAGTTGATAAAGATAATTTTAATGGTTATATTTTATATAAGTGGAAAAATATGAAATTAGTGAAATATTTATTATTATGAAAATATAATTTTCTTATTTCATACTTTTTCACTCATTGAAAGACGAAAATGTTGTTCAGGTTCTGTGGACTACCACCTTCCTGAAGTGATTTATTATCTTTTCATCACCAAACCACATGAATGATATATATTAGTATATTTAAAAAAAAATATTGTATTTATAATATTATAATCATTATTCAATGATTAAATTTTACTTACCACTATTCCATAATGATCATTTGAAAATGGAAATGTTACTCATGAGTACATGTGGCATACCGTCTCCATGATCATAACATACTTCATTTATCAATAACTTATTCCATTATTGGTCTTAAAATTATAATTTATACATAAATTTAAGAATAATTTCACGATTAGTAATCCATTTATGTTTAAATAATTACCTCTTAGTCTAATAATTTCCTTCCGGAGTCATTTTTGACACATATGTCAATTATCATCAAAATAACTAACATAAACATAATTGATCAAGTAATTGTATATGACATGGTAATAAGTGAAATAAAAGTAATAATAAACATGAAAAAAGGTTCTTAATAATGTAAATAATTAACAATTGTTTATTAATCCGAAAGATAAAAAACATACATGACGAGTCTCACTCATGATAAGGGACTTCATCTCAATTTCCCTTCATTGAGGCATATTTTTATTTTATCCACATAATTTATTTTATATGGTTTAAACACATACCCTTTTTAATTTAATATAATTAATACATCATACTTCAAGGTATTTATTGTTTTAATTTTAATTTTTTCATCCAAGGTTATTTGACTTAAATATTACCAAGGTGAAAAAGCTATTGTACAATCTCACTTTCTTTTATGATCGTTAACTTTCTATTGAAACAATCACTTTATTTAGATCCATTTTTCATTAGAAATTACAGATCTATTATTTTCAAATATTATTTTATGATGGAAATTATTATTTCTTAAACTATATACTATTTTTATATAGGGTGTTTACTATAAAATTTATCTGTTTAATTAGGGAAATATTGACAAATCATTATCATTTACTCAATATGGATATTTTATGATAAGTAATACTGACTAATTAATGAAATATATTATTCGATGTATGATGAATTATTTGGACACAAATATAGTGGTGGTATCTAATTATAGATAACAACTCGATGCATCCATAGGTCTCACGTGACAAACTTGTTGGCCAAATCAGATGGGTTTTTACCCAATAGTTTTAAATAGTTTTCTAAAAGAACTTCACGGTAGAGTTATCATGATTTATAGGATCATAGAATCCAATAATTAAGTATTTAATTCATTTAGAATATAGTTTTTATTATTATCCATGTTTTTTTCTATAATATTATACTTTGATGCATTTCATTCTCAGTTATTGATTGAATGGAATGGGTTTTAAGTTATTAACCTTGACATATCGATTATGTATTATCTAATTATGGTAGAGAAATTATTGATTAAGTTGAATGTGTTTTTAGTTTTTTAGAATTCCATATTTATTATTTTTTATTTATTCATGATAGCTTCCACTGTTTTTAACCCTAACATAGAATTTGAGATCCTTTCTTTTTTTCCTTCCCCTAGGTTTTGAGGATGAATCCTTTGAATGAGTTTCATGGATGATGATAATTTTATTTTTTTTATTTTTTATTTTTTCTTACCTATGAAAAATGGGTATCATGTATGTATCTAGTTATCCAAAACTACTAAACTGATTGGTCCTTCATGATTTTACAGTTTATATCTATGCCAATGTAATAAAATAAGCACTGACTCAAGGTTATTAGAGTCAGGCTGTTATATTGGCCACATAAATGTAATGAAATTTTTTTAGTAACTCTATGTCAGGACTGTAAATGATGATATGACTTTATACAGGTTCATATTTCATAAATGATCTCCATGTATGGGCTACAAACAATAATCAAGTTACTTAATTATTTCATGATTACATAGGAAAAGTTTCATGCAACAAAAAAATTTATTCTATGTATAAATATTTAATATTTCCCATAATATCTATATGGTAGACAATATTCAACTATTATAGTAATAAGAAAAACTAATAATTTCCATTAGTTTTGATCAAGGTGTCCCGTTTTGGCTCAATGTTCTATCAAACTGAATATTGAGAAATTAAATACCCCATAAACTTGAGGTAGTACTCATATAAATTGATATATGAGGACAAAAAATTCCCATAATTTTCTAAAAAATGGGTTTTATAATTTTTAACACCTTTTCATCTACAATAGATGAAATTTTTTGCATACACCTAGTGGGAGGTTCTCACCCCCATCTCACTAGAATAGGAAATATTTTAACGTAATATCCATAACTCTATGAGTGGGTAATAAAAAAGAACATGAATATTTCTTTTGTGTCTTATCCAGGCATAAAGATACCTTTCTTCCATTACAAGACAAGTGTTATTTGAGTGAGGAGAACATCTTGGATTCCATGAAAAAGTTTATTGTACATAATATTAGATGCTAAAAATGGCCCACCAAGTTTAACACATTGATTTTCATACACAATGTCTTGGATATATAGTAGGGGAATGTTTTATAATTTAATCCATGCAAACTAGGTTATAAAGATACATATCATGATAAACTTCATAATTTTACACCTTTTGTACATAATTACTGAGGATTATCATATCAAGGGGTGATTGGGTGAGTTATTGACCAGTTACTGGTTAAGGCCGAACCAAAATGGGATTTATCCTGACATATGATGAGTATGATATCAACGAACTATATGAAGATATTGAAAATGAGTGTGTTGTTGTACCTAGATGAGCTATATGATACAATTATCTATTGGATGTAAGGGCATGTGATTTTCTCATCCATGGGGGTGAATTATATAAGATGTGTTCGATTGTATAATTTTTCTAAAATTATAGAATCAAAAACTTATAAGTAGCTATAAATGGTTTATATACTCCATGTAATCTATTTATGTGATTTCATTGATAAATGGATCATATGAAAATTAATACATGTATTTGATATATCTAGAGGAAATAAGTATGATGATGCATGTTATTGATAGATATTGTTGGTCAGAGTAGGACACTCAATATGGGGGGGGGGGGGGATGAATTGAGTTCTTATAAAAATTTCTTTGTAAAAACGATTTCTTATAAATCCATTAATTTCAATAAAAATTATAGCCAGTTAAGCTATGTATTAGATTTATAAATGTTATGTTTTTTTAAAATATTTCTCAAAGATTTTTTAGTTCTTAGGTAAAACAATATACATTATTATCATTAATTTTAAAATTAGTTTACTAAAAAAATTTCTAATGGTAACACGATCTATGATTAACTATCAAAGTGAAGTTAAGTTTTCTAAAATATTAATAATAACAGAGAAAACAAAACTTGAAATCACACATCAAATGTAAAAAAATGGATTAGTCTCAAGATGTGGCTTAATCATCTCCACATGGTGATCACCTAACAAAAAGCAGTTTATATAAAATAAACTCGATCCACACCCAAGATTGGGGTAACAATAGTATAAAAACTGTCCAGGTCACCATAACTCTTCCACAATTTTCAGGGGAATAAAAAAAATATATGTCATTTTGGGACCCCATAAACTGTTATCTATGGGAGTATAAAATGTAAAAGGATATATTGGTAAAGATATCTATTTATCTTTTAGTTTATAAGAGGAGTCCATGTGTGTTTATATATTAGATACACACACACTACTCAAAATATAAATAACTTACACAAACAATGAAAAATGATAATAAGAGTTTAGAATGATCTGTGTGATGTTCTATAAAGATACTAGACTCCTTTAGGAATGTATAAATGAAGTTGGAGTAAACTTCTAGTAACAGAAAATAAAATAGAGTGATTTTTGCTTCGGTGTTCAGTTCAAGTAGGGTAGAATATTTCTCGAAGTTTTCTTGTCTTCCAAGTCATTTCTACAGATATTTGGTGACCATTGGTTCTTTGTAGAGTCTTCATGTATATAAATAATTTATCTCTTGTATTTTTTCCTAAGGTTCATGATAATCTATGTGTGTTTCTTCTAGGTATCCTTGTTCTATCAATTTCCCATGTTGAGCGATGTATCCCTTTTATACAGGCAATCAACATGTCCTCTAGTACCTCATACCTCGTACTGGTATACGAAAATGTGTACAAAAGACATACATGGTCATTAACATAATGAGAAATACTAACAATAAAAAATATTACTATTATAATTAATTTCGAATTTAAGACAGATCATTAGTGACTTAGTCTATTAGCAGGTCAGACTATTTGCAACTCAGACTGTCGGTAGGTCAGGTGTCAGTAATTCAGGCATCGATAGGTCCGAATTTGGTATATCAGGTAGTGGTAGGTCAAGTTGTTGGTAATTTAGGTATTGGTATGTCATTTATCGGTAGTTCAGACGTCGGTATATCTAGTTGTCAGTAGGTCATGTGTTATTAGGTCAGGCATCGGTAGGTCAGGCGTCGGTAGGTTAGACATTTGTCGGTGACACAACTTATTAGTTGAATGAGTATCAATAGGTTACAGTATCAATGACTCATACTTAATAAAAAATTATTAACTTGTCATATGATGTAAAAAATAACACTATAGGTTAAGAATATAATTTACCATTATTAAACACCATATATCTTAATAAATCATATTCAGAATAATTAAGCATGATTTGTGATCATTAAAACTAGAGGAGGAAAACAATCTTCCCCTTTTTGATGATCAGAAATCATGACATTATATACAATAACAATTGAAGTGATGTGTGATGATCAGAGAAATTTTTTCCAAACATATTATATATATTATTGAGATGAAATATTTAGAGGAAACACAAGTAAAATTTACTTGTTAAATTTTTTTAATTATATGATCCCTTTTAATCTCAATCATAATATTAATATTTCCCTTAGAGATATTCCATATAGTTTGGTATCAGAGGTAACAAGGAATATTCCATTCACATTAGTTCACCCCCTTTTTGGATTATCAAAATGGAAATAATGGAGTAAAATAAACCACAAATAATGAATATACAATGAAGAAGATGAATCAATGAGAGTATATTCCCTGAGTCAAGCATTATGAGGGATTAAAAAATAGTACAAAAATATGTACATAAAGTCATGATAAAAAATGACCCAACTAATTATTCTTAGAATCATCTGCTTAAACTGTACTTTTATCATAGATAGTGGCACCAAGGATAGGAGTAGTAAGGATTGAAGTAGTAGTGGCGAAAGGGATATCACCAATAGTGAGTGAAGGCAATGGTACTCCTATAAAATTTTAAAAAGCTAAGCTCAAGATAGAGGAGAAATAAGGTCCTGCTTTCTAATGAATGAGTGGTATAATCTGACTTATATCCTTAGCATGGGTCATGTTTACATGTGAAAAAAGGGTAGAAAGAGACATTCTCAGATGAATGGGAGTAGAATTTGGAGAAAAAATAGCTATACTATGATGGTGTAGGTACAGATTGAGTATATTAATTAAATCCTTAATGAAATCAGGACCATGTTACGTATCTTTCTCAAAGTAATATTTGTATTTAATGAATTTATAAATAGTAGGAGTAAACCCTTTTAACTTCTGAACATGGTCTTTGGAATCCTTGGTCACTAGAGACAACCTCAATTTCTCTACTAAATACATGAAGTGGCTGGTCAGCTGATACTTCGAATAAACCCTCTTGAAATAGAAATCTACCATTTTATTAATTTCATCCAGTTAATTGGAAGTTGCAATAGTGAAAAAACCATCCACATAATTAATATGATCATATTTTTGCTTAATTTTAGAAAGACTCTCCTCGTCAGTTCCACCCGTCATGGTTTGTAGCTATTATGTAATAACTATTCTAACCATCTCAACATCTTGAGAGTGAGAAATAAAATCTGTAGAGCTAGTCTTGTAACATCCCAAGTAAGTAATGAATAATAGATATTTTTATCTATGTCTATTAATGATTAAGATAGTTTTATAGAGGCTTAAAATTAAAATAAATACAATCTTATGCATGGAATACACTAATATTCTTAAAAGATTGTTTTACTGCCTTTTGATGGCAAACCATTTTTGAATCTATATTTCAACAATTTTATAAACTATGTTTGTCAAAATAAACCTATTCTATATGATTGGGACATCAAAATTTACCTTGTGTGAATTTTTGGTATTTTTCTGACAATGTTCATTTTTTAATGAATAGTGAAAAAATACTGCATTTTACATCAAAATTGTTTTTTAATCTAATTTATTTATATGATTAGATTATGTTTTGAATTGGTTTTGAAGTGAAATTAGAATATATTTTTACCATTTTATCCAATGGTGGTCATTGGAATCATTTTCACTTTGAAATTAGACTTAAACTGGTGTCAATCTTTTGATACTTATTGTTTTGTAAAAATACGCTATTTGCTCTGGCAGCGGGAATTAATTATTAAATTAATTAATGTGACTTATATGTTTTGAATTTTGTAAAATAGACTTCATTTTTTAATTCGGAATATCAAATATAGCTTAGGGTGAATTTTTGGTAATTTTCCGAAAAACTTCAATTTTTGATGAATAGTGAAACCACTAAGTGGTAATCAAGCAAACTGATTTTTCAGTTAAATGAAAGTTTACCACTAATGTGTATTGAATTTTGAAAATCCGACATACATGGTTGTCATTAAGAAGTAAAATGTGGTTCAATGAGATTAAAATAATTTTTTGGTGAATAATAACTTATTAAGTTCTTATTCGCAATTAGTGGTAATTAGTGTAGTTTAAGGTATAAATAATGCTTTAATAATATGAAATGACCTAGACACATGTACCAACCTTATTGGTTGTGTCATGGAAGACCAAGAAAAGCCATGGGTCAACTTGGGGACCCCATGGAGACATTTTGGTTGGGAAATGACATAAATAACTTTTTATTTAATGTAAAAGTAAAAATGACACAAACATAATATGTTTCACAAAAACAATTTTTACATGGGGTTATACAGATCAGATATTTGATTATAAATATTCATTGGAAAGCTAAAAACATTTCCTACATCATAGTAGTTTTTTTATAATTTTTAGACATTAAATAAATTAAATTATTTATGACATAATAATGATGCACTGATGACATCATTATTTGACGATTTAAATAAAATGGAAAGACAATGTAAAATCTATGAACTACACATGGCCAAAACCAATTGGATGAGTGTAATTTTAACCCTTATAACCTTATCCACGAATTATATCAATTTGGGACCTTTTAAAACAGAAAAACATTTTCAAATAAAGTAATATTTCTTTACTTTCCAAAAGTGCCCCTCCTCTCCTCTTATAAAAGGCCCCCACCTCTACCTCATTTCACACACTCCTAAAGCCTTTGGCTCGGCCAACCCCTGCCCATTTACTCTCTCCACATCCCTCTCCTCATCCTAGAGGATTCCCTTTGGGCAGAAGCCTTTCAAAGGAAGCCTTTAGGCTCAAATCAAAAGGAGTTACACTTTTAAAGGTAATTCATTCTCTCATGTTCATTTGTTTTAGTTTGCTTCTCCAACCCCCTAAACTCTTTTTATTTACTTATTTCGTAACAACACCAGTATCTTCAATATACAAGGATGTTTTTATAATATTTATTTGAGCTACACTCTCACACAACTACATCAAATGGTTAAAGAACATACAGTTTCCGTGGATGGCGAAATTCTGCCTCCCGAAATGATGATTGTTCAAAATTCATTTAACACCTTCAAAGGTGTCCATTATGATGTAACTATTTTTATATATGATATATAATATGTTTATGTTTTCCTTAAGCTTCTGTTTTTTTAATTTTTGACATACCTTTATGGTTTCCATTATGGGTAAACACGATATCTTCATTTTAGGAAGTGCGGACTACCGCCCCCTCAAAGTGATTTGATTCGTTAAATACCATATGTGGGACATATAAAGGATGGAACTATGATATTATATATGATGTTATACTGGAATTATAATATACCTTTATATCATTATGATTCCATTATATAAAATACGAAATAGAAATGAAAGTAGCGTTCATGCGTACGTACGGCTTACCGTCTCCATGAACGGTGCATTTCATTTCTTACCTCTAAATGATTATGTAATATTATAAATGCATGTATGTACTGGATATATATGACATATATGATATCTATATCATGAATACCATTATGGATATAATGAACCTTTGACCACATTAACAACATGTAAGTGTAAGAAGTCTATTTTTGACTTAAGAACCAAATACCGACAAAATGAACATTATTAACTTAACTGATTACATGATGTTCATAACATGGTATAAAAGGAATAATGAACTTGAAAAAGGTTCATAAGCAAGTAGATATTAACTCAAGTTTATTATTCAGGATATTAAAGAACGTTCGGGTCAAGTCGGATACGAGGTATGGGACTTCGTCTCAATCTCCTTTCGTTGAGGCATATTTTATTTTATACACAACTTTCTTTTATACGGTGTATAAACCCCTTTGACTTTTACGTTTATTCAAAAGGAATCTTTTTTATATGAAGCATTTACTAAACGACAAAAGGGAATGTTTTTGTCGTACGTATGCGGTGACAACGACTTCTCCGCCGTCGTGACCGTTATTTGAGTTTCGGCTTCCTCTACAAGCCATACCTTCTTTTTAAAAGAAAAATAAATACCATGTTTTACTTTTCTTTTATTTTAGTATTTAAAATGGTTTTCATAATGTTTTTATATCAATGTGTTGTATTGATATCTCGTGATTGAAATGTGGAAATTTTATGTTTCCTTTATACATGTTTTATGTGATATGATTATGTTATGGTTCTTGGGCATTATTATGAAGACGGGTGGTTCCGTGATAATCTAAGGGCGGGTGATCCCGTTATAGCTCTCCAATGCATTGGGTAACGCGAAGGAGTGAAACGTTAAGGTTTCTCCGAAGAGATTTTAGGGAATATACTGTGGTGGGTATTCCAAATGTAACCAAGAGGGTTACTCCCTACGTAAGAATGTTATGAATTCCTCAAGTTACCTTTATGTCTTATGATTTCTATGATTTATTCATGATTTTATGAGGTATGTTAAAGTGCCTATGTTTTATGGGTAAAGTATGATTTCATTCTTATGTATTTATGAACTCATGTTTCCTTTCCATGTTTTTCTTATAACCCATACTGAGTTTTTATGCTCATCCCATGTTTTTGAAATGTTTTTCACAGGTCAAGGGAAAGGTACATGATAAGATGATAGAGTCAAGGATGTGTCAAGAAATAATCCATGTTTTATTTTAAATGTGTTTCCATTGATGGGAATGAAGAATACTATCTTTATGTAACCACTTTGTTTATATGTGGAATGTAATGCAAGTTTTATGATCTAATTCTCTAAAACTCTAAACCCGAAAAGATCCTCAATGTGTAATCTTGTAATAACTCAAGATTAAGTAAGGTTTAAGGCTGGGGCCTTATAGTTGGTATCAAAGGTCAGTTTAGATAACTTTAAGAGTTAGAATTCTATTAAATGATTATCCAAAAATATTTTTTTTCTTTTTCAAAATGATATAGCATTTAAAGATTACCATGTTGCTTCATCTAAGACATGTTTGTTCAGAATGGTTTTCCGCAGAGGAACAGGGAAGCAGTGCTAGGAAGGCATACAGAAGGAAATAACCTTCCGAATCAGCATCCAGAAATGGTCGGAATTGGAACTGAACAGTTTTTTGCAGTAATGGCGCAGTTGACTCAAGCGATAAATGGCGGTGGTATCCATGCACGAGATCAGCCAGAACAACCGCAGAGGAACATGTCAGTGGTGGAACATTTCATGAGGCAACATCCACCATCATTCAGAGGATCATCTGACCCTGTGCTAGCTGAAGGGTGGATTAAAGCACTGGAGATGATTTTTGATGTCATGGGGTGTTCAGAAAATCAAAAGGCCAGTCTTGCTATTTACCGTTTAGAGGGTGAAGCAGATCAGTGGTGGTCTATGGTTAAAAATATCAGGGATGCCGATGAGATTGATGCTCTTGACTGGGATGAATTCAAAGGTATGTTTCTTAAGAAGTATTTTCCTAAGGTTGTTCGACTTAGGATGGAAAATCAATTCTTGGAATTGAGGCAAGAGGAAGACTCAGTGGCTGCCTATGAAGAAAGGTTCACTCGATTGGCAAGGTATGCTCCAAATTTTATCCGGGACCTTGATAGTAAAATCAATCGTTTTTACTCAGGATTAAATCCAAAGTATCGAAGGGCATTAGCTTCTCGTGAGTTTAAAAGTTATGAAAAGCTTGTTCGATGTGCTGAGAAGGTGGAAATGGAGTTTGCCGATGAACAAGTTTTCTATAACAACCAGCAGAAGAAGAGACCGAGGTGGCAGGAGAAAGGTAAGAATTCTTCAAAAAAGTCTGATGGTAAGAGAACTAAGTTTCTAGTTTGTGATTAATGTGGAAAAAGGAATGCTGGGGAATGTCTTCTGAATTCTGGGAAGTGCTACTGATGTGGTAAGATGGGACATAAGGCTCGTGAATGCACTGAAAAGTATCAAGGTGAAGGTAAGAACAAATTTTATTTACAGTTAGTGAAATGTTATAAGTGCAATGAGATGGGTCACTATGCAAACGAGTGTCCGACAAGGAGCATGAGTGATGGGAAGCAGTTAGACTACAAGTAGAAATGGGTGGTGAAATCCTTTGCAACTACTTCAGCTGATGTCGGGCCATCAAATGAAGTTGTGTCAGGTACTTTGTTTGTTTTTTCAGATTATGCCAGTGTGTTGTTTGATTCGGGGTCTACACATTCTTTCATCTCTGAAACCTTTTCTAGTAAAATGGGAATACCATCTCAAGAAATGACTCCTGAACTTTTGGTAAAAACACTTGGGGGAAGTGTTGAGGCAAAAAGAATTTATAAGAATCTTCCTATCCTTATCTGTGGAAAGAACCTACTTGCAAACCTTATTTTTCTACCTCTAGTAGAGTTTGATGTTATCCTGGGTATGGATTGGCTCTCTATTTACCATGCTAAGATTGACTGTAGAGCTAAAGAAGTTTCTTTTCAGAAAGACTTTCAGTTTGTTTACAAGAATGAACCCTTACATTTGATAACATATCAAGAGGCCGAGAAACTTGTAAAAGATGGAAATGAATGTTACCATGAACACGTCGTTGAAAATAAAAAAACTGTTCAGATTAATGATGTGCCAGTGGTAAATGAGTATCCTGATGTTTTTCCTGATGAGTTTCCTGGAATAATACCAGATCGGGAAGTTGAGTTTACTGTTGACTTAGTTCCTGATGCTAAGCCAATTTCAAAACCACCTTATCGAATGGCACAAATTGAACTTTTAGAGTTGAAGGAGCAATTGCAAGATTTATTAGAGAAAGGTTTCATTAGACCTAGCACATCACCTTGGGGTGCTCCTGTTTTATTTGTTAAAAAGAAAGATGGTTGTATGAGACTTTGCATTGATTATAGAGCCTTGAATAATATCACTATTAAGAAAAAATATCCTTTGCCTCATATCGATGATTTGTTTGATCAGCTCCAGGGAGCTCAGTTTTTTTCAAAGATTGACTTGAGATCGGGGTACCATCAGCTGAAGGTAAAGGAGGCAGATATTCCGAAGACCGCGTTCCGTACGAGATATGGCCATTATGAATTTGTAGTAATGCCTTTTTGGCTAACCAATGCACCTGCTGTATTCATGGACTTAATGAATATAATTTTCCATGAGTTCTTGGATAAGTTTGTGGTGGTTTTCATTGATGATATTTTGGTGTTTTCTAAAAGTAAAGAGGAGCATGAAAAACATTTAAGGGTTATCTTGCAAACCTTAAAAGAAAAGAAACTGTATGGGAAATTCAGAAAGTGTGAGTTTTGGTTGCAACAAATTTCTTTCCTTGGTCACATTGTTTCTAAAGATGGAATAACTGTTGATCCTGCAAAAACAAAAGTTGTGGAAGAATGGCCAAGACCCACAAATGTAACCGAGATTCGTAGCTTCCTTGGTTTGGCGGGCTATTACCGAAGGTTTGTTAGAAATTTTTCACGGTTATCTAGTCCAATGACTAAGCTAACTCGGAAGGGTGTTAAGTTTATCAGGACAAAAGAATGTGATGATTGTTTTCAGGAATTGAAAAGAAGATTGGTGAATGCTCCAGTTTTGGCACTACCTTCCAGGAATGGTGACTTTGTTATATACAGTGATGCTTCATTGAAAGGACTTGGTTGCGTCCTAATGCAGAATGATCAGGTAATTGCTTATGCTTCACGACAGTTGAAAACTCATGAGGTAAATTACCCTACACATGATTTGGAATTAGCTGCTATTGTTTTTGCTTTAAAAATTTGGAGGCATCATTTGTATGGAGTAAAGTGTGAAATATATACCGATCACAAAAGTTTAAAGTATATATTCACTCAGAAAGAGTTAAACATGAGACAAAGGAGATGGCTGGAATTAATCAAGGATTATGATTGTACAATTCATTACCATCCGGGAAAAGCAAATAAAGTGGCTGATGCTTTGAGTCGAAAAAGTAATGCTTCATTGACAATGTTGCGTTTAGAACTCGATCCTTTGGTTAAGGATTTGATGAACTTTGGCATAGAAGTTGTTGGTGCAGGGAGTCCTTCTGTTTTGTTTCAGGTATCAGTGAGATCATCTCTATCAGATAGAATCAAGCAAGCACAGAAGCAAGATAGTGAGTTGCAGAAAAAGGTAGAGCTGGTTCAGAAAGGTAAGTTGCATGAATTCAACATTGATAATGATTGCGTTTTGAGATTTGGGAAGAGATTGTGTGTGCCTTGTGATTCACAGTTGAAGAGAGAGTTGTTATGTGAAGCTCATAGTTCTCTGTTTTCAGTTCATCCGGGCAGTACTAAGATGTATAGAGATCTGCGGGAGTATTACTGGTGGGATGGAATGAAAAGAGATATTGCTGATTTTACTGTGAAGTGTTTGACTTGTCAGCAGGTTAAAGCAGAGCGGCAGTTACCGAAAGGGATGCTTCAGCCTTTACCAGTGCCAGAGTGGAAATGGGAGAATATATCCATGGACTTTGTTGTTGGATTACCGAAGACATCTCGAGGTAATAATGCAATCTGGGTTATTGTTGATCGCTTGACCAAATCTTCTCATTTCCTTGCTATACGAGATACTTTCTCTCTTGATCAACTTTCCCGTTTGTATCTTAAAGAGATAGTCAGGTTACATTGAGTTCCTCTCTCCATTGTATCGGATCGTGATCCCAGGTTTACTTCTAACTTTTGGAAAGGCCTTCAGAAGTCGTTGGGTACTGAATTAAATTTTAGTACAGCTTTTCATCCTCAATCAGATGGGCAGTCAGAACGAACAATTCAGACATTGGAGGATATGCTATGAGCTTGTTCTATGGATTATCAGGGAAGTTGGGACCAACATCTTTCTTTGGTTGAGTTTTCATATAATAACAGTTTTCATTCCAGTATACAGATGGCACCATTTCAGGCATTATATGGGAAGCGGTGTCGAACTCCAGCTTTCTGGGATGAAGTGGGTGAAAGAAAGTTGATGGGACCAGAATTGGTAGAAGAGATGGCAGAAAAAGTTCAGCTGATTCAGAAACACCTGAGAACAGCTCAGAGCAGGCAGAAGAGTTATGCGGATAACCGGAGGAAGGATCTATCTTTCGAGGTAGGTGATCATGTTTTTCTCAAGGTTTCTCCTTGGAAAAGTGTGATGAGATTTGGTAAGAAAGGAAAGTTGAGTCCAAGGTTCATTGGACCATACGAAATTCTGGAGAGAGTTGGATCAGTTGCATACCGAGTGGCATTACCTCCGAGTTTATCTCAGGTACACAATGTTTTTCACATTTCGATGTTGAGAAAGTATATGCCAGATCCATCTCATGTTTTGAGTCCAGAGGTAGTTCAGCTGGAAGAGAACCTATCTTATGAGGAACAACCGGTCCAGATTCTTGACCACAGGGAGCAAGTGTTACGGAATAAGGTGATTAAGAAGGTAAAGGTTTTGTGGAAAAACCACATGATTGAAGAGGCAACATGGGAATCTGAAAATGCAATGAGGGATAAGTACCCCCATTTATTCGATAAGTAAATAAATTGCGGGGACGCAATTTTCTAAAGGGGGGAAGGATGTAACATCCCAAGTAAGTAATGAATAATAGATATTTTTATCTATGTCTATTAATGATTAAGATAGTGTTATAGAGGCTTAAAATGAAAATAAATACAATCTTATGCATGGAATACACTAATATTCTTAAAAGATTGTTTTACTGCCTTTTGATGGCAAACCATTTTTGAATCTATATTTCGACAATTTTATAAACTATGTTTGTCAAAATAAACCTATTCTATATGATTGGGACATCAAAATTTACCTTGTGTGAATTTTTGGTATTTTTCTGACAAAGTTCATTTTTAATGAATAGTGAAAAAATACTGCATTTTACATCAAAACTGTTTTTTAATATAATTTATTTATATGATTAGATTATGTTTTGAATTGGTTTTGAAGTGAAATTAGAATATATTTTTACCATTTTATCCAATGGTGGTCATTGGAATCATTTTCACTTTGAAATTAGACTTAAACTGGTGTCAATCTTTTGATACTTATTGTTTTGTAAAAATACGCTATTTGCTCTGGCAGCGGGAATTAATTATTAAATTAATTAATGTGACTTATATGTTTTGAATTTTGTAAAATAGACTTCATTTTTGAATACGGAATATCAAATATAGCTTAGGGTGAATTTTTGGTAATTTTCCGAAAAACTTCAATTTTTGATGAATAGTGAAACCACTAAGTGGTAATCAAGCAAACCGATTTTTCAGTTAAATGAAAGTTTACCACTAATGTGTATTGAATTTTGAAAATCCGACATACATGGTTGTCATTAAGAAGTAAAATGTGGTTCAATGAGATTAAAATAATTTTTTGGTGAATGGTAACTTATTAAGTTCTTAATCGCGATTAGTGGTAATTAGTGTAGTTTAAGGTATAAATAATGCTTTAATAATATGAAATGACCTAGAAACATGTCCCAACCTTATTGGTTGTGTCATGTCCGGCCAAGACAAGCCATGGGTCAACTTGGGGACCCCATGGAGACATTTTGGTTGGGAAATGTCATAAATAACTTTTTATTTAATGTAAAAGTAAAAATGACACAAACATAATATGTTTCACAAAAACAATTTTTACATGGGGTTATAAAGATCAGATATTTGATTATAAATATTCATTGGAAAGCTAAAAAGATTTCCTAAATCATAGTATTTTGTTTATAATTTTTAGACATTAAATAAATTAAATTATTTATGACATAATAATGATGCAGTGATGGCATCATTATTTGACGATTTAAATAAAATGGAAAGACAATGTAAAATCTATGAACTACACATGGCCAAAACTAATTGGATGAGTGGATTTCGAACCCTTATAACCTTATCCACGAATTATATCAATGTGGGACCTTTTAAAACCGAAAAACATTTTCAAATAAAGTAATATTTCTTTACTTTCCAAAAGTGCCCCTCCTCTCCTCTTATAAAAGGCCCCCACCTCTACCTCATTTCACACACTCCTCAAGCCTTTGGCTCGGCCAACCCCTGACCATTTACTCTCTCCACATCCCTATCCTCATCCTAGAGGATTCCCTTTGGGCATAATCCTTTCAAAGGAAGCCTTTAGGCTCAAATAAAAAGGAGTTACACTTTTAAAGGTAATTCATTCTCTAATGTTCATTTGTTTTATTTTGCTTCTCCAACCCCCTAAACTCTTTTTATTTACTTATTTTGTAAAAAAAACAGTATATTAAATATACAAGGATGTTGTTATAATATTTATTTGAGCTACACTCTCACACAACTATATCATATGGTTAAAGAACATACGGTTTCTGTGGATGGCGAAATTCTGCCTCCCGAAACGATGATTGTTCAACATTCATTTAACACCTTCAAAGGTGTCCATTATGATGTCACTATTTTTATATATGATATATAATATTTTTATGTTTTTCTTAAGCTTCTTTGTTTTTCATTTTTGACATACCTTTATGGTTTCCATTATGGGTAAACACGATATCTTCATTTTAGGAAGTGCGGACTACCGCCCCCTCAAAGTGATTTGATTCGTTAAATACCATATGTGGGACATATAAAGGATGGAACTATGATATTATATATGATGTTATACTGGAATTATAATATACCTTTATATCATTATGATTCCATTCTATAAAATACGAAATAGAAATGAAAGTAGCGTTCATGCGTACGTATGGCTTACCGTCTCCATGAACGGTGCATTTCATTTCTTACCTCTAAATGATTATATAATATTATAAATGCATGTATGTACTGGATATATATGACATATATGATATATACATCATGAATACCATTATGGATATAATGAACCTTTGACCAAATTAACAACATGTAAGTGTAAGAAGTCTATTTTTGACTTAAGAACCAAATACCGAAAAAATGAACATTATTAACTTAACTGATTACATGATGTTCATAACATGGTATAAAAGGAACAATGAACTTGAAAAAGGTTCATAAGCAAGTATATATTAACTCAAGTTTATTATTCAGGAGATTAAAGAACGGTCGGGTCAAGTCGGATACGAGGTATGGGACTTCGTCTCAATCTCCTTTCGTTGAGGCATATTTTATTTTATACACAACTTTCTTTTATACGGTTTATAAACCCCTTTGACTTTTACGTTTATTCAAAAGGAATCTTTTTTATACGAAGCATTTACTAAACGACAAAAGGGAATGTTTTTGTCGTACGTATGTGGCGACAACGACTTCTCCGCCGTCGTGATCGTTATTTGAGTTTCGGCTTCCTCTACAAGCCATACCTTCTTTTTAAAAGAAAAATAAATACCATGTTTTACTTTTCTTTTATTTTAGTATTGAAAATGGTTTTCATAATTTTTTTATATCAATGTGTTGTATTGATATCTCGTGATTGAAATATGGAAATTTTATGTTTCCTTTAAACATGTTTTATGTGATATGATTATGTTATGGTTCTTGGGCATTATTATGAATACGGGTGGTTCTGTGATAAACTAAGGGCGGGTGAGCCCGTTATAGCTCTCCAATGCATTGGGTAACACGAAGGAGTGAAACGTTAAGGTTTATCCGAAGAGATTTTAGGGAATATACTGTGATGGGTATTCCAAACGTAACCAAGAGGGTTACTCCCTACGTAAGAATGTTATGAATGCCTCAAGTTACCTTTATGTCTTATGATTTCTATGATTTATTCATCATTTTATGAGGTATGTTAAAGTGCCTATGTTTTATGGGTAAAGTATGATTTCATTCTTATGTATTTATGAACTCATGTTTCCTTTCCATGTTTTTTTTATAACCCATACTGAGTTATTATGCTCATCCCAAGTTTTTGAAATGTTTTTCACAGGTCAAGGGAAAGGTACATGATAAGATGATAGAGTCAAGGATGTTTCAAGAAATAATCCATGTTTTATTTTAAATGTGTTTCCATTGATGGGAATGAAGAATAATATCTTTATGTAACCACTTTGTTTATATGTGGAATGTAATGCAAGTTTTATGATCTAATTCTCTAAAACTCTAAACCCGAAAAGATCCTCAATGTGTAATCTTGTAATAACTCAAGATTAAGTAAGGTTTAAGGCTGGGGCCTTATAAGTCTCATTTTACACTATGACTCTGATGTATAGAATTTACTAGTTCACATAAAAAACATGAGTCTGAGCTAGAACAGAGGTAGGATCACTAGTTATTGTATTTTCACAATATATTTCCAAATTTCCAGATCAAGGGTTGGAGGAGGAGGTGAATCATCCTAACAATATTCAGAAGAGGTATCTCCAAAAACATTTAGTAATGGATTAAAAGAATACATATAATTAATTTTCAATTTGTTAATATAAGAAACCATTTCAATCAACTCATTTATAATCTTCAGATTATCTATGACAGCCACTTTAGAAAGAACTGTCAACCTTGGCTCAGCCTGAGATAAAAATCTCTTCGTAATCAACTCAACATCTCTTTAAATGAATCTAGAAACAATAATAGGTGGCTGTGATGGGGTTGATCGAACAATATCCAACAAATCATCTCTAAAAGTATTGAAATCTTCCATGGTTGCATACTAAATAGACTCAGAAACATCCAATGGAACAAGCATAGAAGAATCTATCATATCCTCTGGATCAAGATAGTCTAATCTAAGGGATAAATACCCTAGATATATTTCCAATACAGGTACCAAAATATCATCCATGGGGGAATGTACATCTTCCTTTTCTATTTTAACATGACTCTCCCCTTGGATGATTGCATCTTCCTCAAATACACTAATTACCTATTTAGAGTTATAAGGACATATATTATAGTATAACAATATTATTCATCATGAACAAGAATAGGCAGAGCCCATTCCTCAACAAGAACTAAATCAAGAATTTCAGAAAGAGAATGAGTATTATGATATTTCTCTTCTAGTATAACATGCTTAGAAGCCTCATGGGATTCCAAAAATTGTCCAATAAGAGAATCAGGAGATATATGTGGTGGGACAAATGGACTAGGTTTGACTAAAGAATTTCTAACAAGTTCTCCATCTACAACTTTATCATTATCTAAATGATCTTGTTCACTATCTAAACCCTCAGTCCCTTTATCTTTCCATTAACTATTATATTATTTTCCATCTTCCTTAGATTCCTCATAATCTTCTACAACTTATTCGATAGACTCTTCCTCACATATTCTTAATTATTCTTCTCCATATTATTCTTTACTATCTGATCTAATTTTATACTCAACATCCTCAGATTCTTCAGTCTATTCACTATCTTCTGTAGGTAAAAGTTTTCCTTTTGTAGGCAGAGGTTTAGGTGGAATGAAATATCCATAGGTCACCCTATGTGGGCTATTATAAATGTTAGGATCACTCTTTTCATCAATTGAAGATTTATCTCCTTGAATTTCCTTAGAAACCTTTTCATTATAATAGACCCCAACCTCACAAGGTCTAAGACCAGGGTCTGCCATATCCCTTGTCCTTAAAGGATGATCAAAAGGGTTAAAGTCTCCACATATATTACAACTATACTCAATCCACATTTTCTTCAATGGATTCAAATTCATACTCATCCTACTATAGATAACATTATTTAATCAGAAACTCTCACAAATTGAAATAGTTTCCTCACTTTTACTTATAAATCCTTTGTTTTTCAAAATGGAAGAGATAATATTTAGGTAAAATAGGGAGTTTGTCTTGCATGAAGTCTTGATCATCTCACTAATATGAAGCCTTATATACTTTCACAAATTTACCTTATTAAATATTTTTAATAGGTATAACAGATAAACATCCTGAAACTTAAAAACGAAAAATATCCTTTCTTGGGACACAACTAGTGTTGGATGAATTTAAACAACAACATGCTCTCACAATTTGGATCAGTTGATATTGGTATTATCTATTCTCCATTTCCTATTCACTCATCCAGATCAACCTCATAGCTAAATAAATCACTACTGGGAGGTAAAATCCTCTGAAGATCATCACATATACCTTTGTGAGGTACTTTTAAAAAATCTTCCTATTGTTTTGATGAAAACGATACTATTCTATCATCTAGTATCAACTTCATCCAGAACACAACAACCCCTTCAAAGAGATACTTAGAATACATGTAAAACTCATGGACCATCCTAAGATAATACGAACTCTCATTTTTGGTGAACAAATCCAACTACCGTTGTTCTTGCAACACCTTTTGCAAAAGAGACATGCTAGAAATCAAACTTTAAAAATGTACTTCTATTTATGGGGTTACAATATGATTCACAAGCATGGAATAAACTAGTGGAAGTTTAGTATTATACATAGATTCACTAGATTATCTTCTTGGATTATTGGATGGATGTGAGTCATCCTCAGATCCTTCAAGGAAGTGCATGACATGAGGCATTGGAGGTTCAAAGGTTTTAGTTAATGGGAGAAAGGTAGAAACTCAAGATAGAATGGTTTGAAGGAAGGAGTACAAGAGTAGGAGTATGGAGAGTGGGTAGAGACGTTAGACCAACCCTTAATTAAATCATTTTGGGATTGGAAATTGAAAAATACAAAATAGAGGTCAAAATAAAATATAATAATTAAAACCACATAAATTTACATTTACAGATAGAGAAATTATAATAATTAAATAAATATCGGTCGGTGAGACATATCAATGAGATCCATCATTGGTGATACATCATCGAGGATACATCATCAATAATACATCATCTGTGAGATATCATCAATGCGACATCATCGGTGATACATCACATATGAGACATTATCGATGAGAAGTCATCAGTGAGACATCGTCTGTGAGACATCATCAGTGAGATACTCAATAGTTAGTTCTCAAGGTTGACCCTTCCCAACTCATGTATGATGTAACTCATTCAATTAGAATTTAGTGGCTTAGTAAATATATCAACATTAGGATGTTCCGTACCATTGAATTGAAGAGTCATATAACCTTTTTGTTAATGATATCTCAAAAAATGATGTCTTACATAAATATGTTTTGTTCTAGAGTGAGAAACTACATTCTTGGAAATGTTAATAGCACTTTTATTGTCACAGTTTATAGGGACATGCCTAAAATAGTATCCATAATCCATTAATGTGTGTTTCATCCACAAAATATGAGCATTACAATTACAAAAAAACAATTTATTCTGCTTCATTAGTAGATAATGTAACATGAATTTTCTTTTTAATACAACATGATAATAGAAAATTGTCCAAAAAATGACATGTTCCATAGGTTATTTTTCTATATAACTTGAAACTACCAAAGTTACCATCAGAATAACTAACTAAATCAAAAGTTTTGCCTCTAGGATAGAACAATTCTATGTTGGTAGTATATTTGGGGTATTTTAAAATTCATTTAACATTAGTTAAATGATATTATTTAGTGTTTTCTTGAAAACAAGAACACATACACACACTAGACATAATATCATGTTTATTAGTAGCCAAGTAGAGTAGACTTAAAATCATACCTCTATAATTGGATTGATCAATAGATTTTATATTCTAATCAAGATTCAATTTAAAAGTGGTACTCCGAAGAGTATCACTACATTTAGTGTAATCCAAGTCAAAATGTTTCAAAATATATTTAGTATTCTCACTTTAATTTAAAATGATACCTTCTTTATTTTTAAAAATTTGATATCCATGACATAATTTATGTTCTCCTATTAATATCATTTGAAATTAATTTTGCATCATTTTTGAAAAGTCAACACATAAAGAATGTTCTAAAGATCCCAAGAAAATATCATCAATATGTATTTGAACAACAAAAAAATCATTGGATTTTTTTTATAAAAATAGAAGGATTAGATATGGATTTGGTAAAATATTAAAAAATAAGAAAAGTGCAGAGCCTATAACACCATGATCTTAGAGCCTATATTAGTTAATAAAAATAATTAGTTAATTTGAAAACATGATTTGGAAAATGAGGGTTTTTAATACTGTGGGGTCTTCTAAAAAAACTTCCTCAACTATATATCATTTTAGGAATTCACTCTTGACATCCATTTGATATAGTTTGAAATTGATATTTTCTACATAATATAGAAGAATTCTAAAGGCTTCATTTCTAGCATCCGTTGAAAAATATACTTTAGAGTCAATTCCTTCATCTCGACAATATTCTTGACTAACCATTCTAGCTTTATTTCATACTATAATTCAATATTCATCATCTTTATTTCTAAACACCCACTTAGTTCCTATAGTCATGGTGTATTTGGGTCAATCATCATGTTTCCAGACATTGTTTATTTCAAACTGATTCAACTCTTCTTGCATATCCATCATAAAAAATTTATCTTTGATAGAAACAATGATGTTCTTAGGTTCAATCTATGACAAGGAGGCTTGATGTTAAACCTATTTTCATTGATAAGATCTTGTTTTTATCACTTTTTCTATGTATACAACTAAAACATCTAATGGATGGTTTCAATGGTTCCAAGAGATCTACAAAAAGAAGGGAAATTTATTTTAGGTTCTTCTGTAGGTTCCAGATCACTATGATCAGAGTTTGGAGTTTTCTAGAACTAAATGATTTTGAAGCTTACTTAAAAGTTGGATTAGAAGGTTCATCCTTTATTTTCATATTGTACAGATCATCCTCAATATTTTATTGGGAGGTTTTAGGATCATGTGGATAAGTTTCAACAAATTTGATATGTATATATTCTTTAACACACTTGATTCTTTTAATAATGACCGTATATTATTTTCTAGAGGTTGAATAACCTAGCAAAATTTCATCATCACTTTTGGATTAAAATTTGTCAATATTATCTTTTGTATTAAGGATAAAGACTTTTCATCCAAAAAACTATAATGTAATCAACCTTAGGATTCCTATTTTTATATAGCTCATAGAGAGTTTTCTTAATAATAGTTTTATTTATAATCTTATTAATTATATAAAAGGGTTTATTTACAGCTTCTTCCCAAAAGTAAATAGGTATGTCATAATCATTGAGTATAGTTCAGGAAATATCTTATAAGTTTCTATTCCTTGTTTATATATCTCATTTCATCTGGGGTGCCCTGGGAGTAGATAAGTTATGACTATAACCATTTTGTGAGAAAAATGATTAAAAATTTTAATTCCCAAACTCACGACCGTGGTCACTTCTTATTGATTTAATTCTCAAACCACATAGGTTCTCTAACGTTATAGCATACTTTATGAAGTGGTAATGAGTTTCACTATTTTGGGATAAAAAATTTTCATATATATCTAGAAAAGTCATATACTATATTATTGGCATAATGATGCCTATTTAAACTAGAAACTGTAGAAGGATTAAACAAATCCATGTGAACCAAATCAAGTGGTTGAGAAGTTTAAACTTATTTTATTGGGTTGAAAGATTTTTTATGTTGTTTACATTTTTGACAAGGATTATAGTCTTTTTAATTTGGAAACTCAAGTTTTGTTTAATCCTTGAATAAAACTTTTCTAGTATGATTTTAATGGAGGGACTGTTAGAGTGACCTAGACTCAAATTCTAGGTTCAAAATTCTTTTTGAAAATTACTCAAGAAAGAAAAAATTTGGGAAACTATAGAATCTATATTTACTACATACCTATTGGCATTTATAAAAGTACTAAATACTAAATAATTTTTAGAATTAAAAAGATTACAAGAATCATTTTAAAATTCAACAAGAAATACATCATCACATAATTGTGAAATGCAAAGTCGATTATACATAAGACCATACAAAAAAGGACTTTTGAAATTAAAATTGAGTTAGTTTTAGAAAATTGGCCTAGGACAGTTACGTTTCCTTTTTCATTTTCACCAAAGGTGACATGCCCTGCATCATTCCTGATAAGGTTCTTGAAGATCAAGTAATCCCATATCATGTTTATTTAATATCCACTATCCAAGTACAATATTATTTTATGAGATCTCTTCAAGCAGGTTTCCAATAAACCAATTTAAACAAGAAAATATTTTAGCACCCATAGATCCTTGGGTCCAGTAATATTAGTGAGTAATGATTTGGGAACACACATTTTCTTCATGGGTATCCAACAAGAAAATTGTAGAGAATCAGAAAAATAAACTCTATTTAGTTCAGAAAAACATAGAGAAGTAAAATTATTTCTATTAATTAATCTTGTAGTAGATTTTTCAATTTGGGGGGCGAAACCAAATTTTCCAGATTTCGACATACAAATTGTTTTTAATGAAATTTATTTTTCTAGGTTCAAAACCAATACACGTAGTATATTTATGAGTAATATCTTTTCAAAGAATTTTAATTAAGGTATCTTTACCATATTTGAACATATTTCTTATCATTTATTAATTTCTCATTGGAAAATTTAATTTCATTGTTCTCGTGAAGCAGTTGAGCATTCTTTTCCATTTCAATAGTTTGTTCAAAATAAAAAAACAATAATATAATGTTGTTTCTTGAGAGATTTATTCTTATCCATAAACTCATATGATATGTCCTCAAGCATTTTAAAATATTAAAACATTTCATTATTTTTCATATTTTAATAATCAGATGCAACTTCATATATAGATTAATAAGAATTATATATAGTAGGTTCAAAAGTGAACTGGGATGTGGTTTTCATGAAACACATATCAGTTTTTCCAACCTTCTCATCATGTGAATATTTAGATTCATTGGAGTTGTACTCAGAATCAATCTAGGTGGCCTTTATTTCCTTTTTTTACTTTTATCATTGTCTTTCTTTTTTCCTTTTGAAAAATAATTTAGGACAATCTTCCATTATTTTTCCTCTTATTTTACACTCTAAGCAAAATATCTCTTTAGCATTTTCAGTTTTATTCCAATCCTTTTTCCAATTTCCCTTGTTGTCACATTTTCCATTGTAATTGGGATTTATAAAGAACTTCTTTCTTTTATATAATATCTTAAATATCCTAGACAACTGAGTCATCACCTCATCACATCAACTTAGTGAGTATTCATTACTAGAACTATCAATATGAACTAGTAATTTCTCTTTTTTTGAGAGGTAGTGGTTATGAAAGCCATGGAATTTCTTTTTGTATCATCTTCCTTCTCACTGTTAACCTTAGGTTGTTCTTAATACATCGTTACATTATCGATCTACTCCTTGACTATAAATTTACTAATATCATAGGATTCTCTTATTGAAATTATGGTTCCTCTCTATCTTTATTGTAGACATCTGAGTAGCTGCATGATTTTTTCTTTATCATCCACTCTCTTTCAAAGAGAGTTCATTGTATTAACTATCTCATTGAACCTAAGGTACCCATTAGAAATCGGTTCATTATTCTTCATTTTTAAATTATCATATTTAATAATATCTATATTAAGTATCATTTTCTTAAAATTAGTGGTTATTTCTTGTGAAACAGTAAATGTATCCCAAATTTCATATGTAGATTTTCAAGAAGCAATTCTATAAAATTGTCAATCACATAAAGCACAAAATATGGAATTCAAAGCATTACAATTATTATTGTATGCAGATTTTTAACTTCACTCCAAGTAGTTTTTGGAGTTCCTAGTATTTCATATTTTTCTTATATTATAGACCAAATATCAATACCCATACATTCTAAGTGAATTTTAATTTTTTACTTTCCACTAAGCATAATTAGTACCATTGAAATAGGGAGATCTATTGGTATTAGTACCATCCTTTCAATTTTCCATCTTAAAAAATAAAATAATATTTTAAGGAAATAAAAAAGTAGAACAAATTGAAATTTAGAGATATTTAATACCAAAAATAAAATAACGTTTAAAAAAATGTTTTTTGATAAAATATTTGAAACACCCTATGATACAAAAACATTGATGGAGTACGACACATGAGAGGGTGGGGGATGGGGGTTGAGTTTCTATAAACATTTCTGTTAAAAAATGATTATTTAAAAATCCTCCAATTTTAAAAAACGAATAAAATCTAGTAAACCAAAGTAGAAAATTTATAAATGATTTTTCTGTTCAAAAGATTTCATAAAGATTGATTAGTTTTCAGTTAAAAAAATTAACTTTATTAGCATAACTTTTGAAATCACTTTATGAAAACAAATTCTAATATGAACACAATCTAATATTAACAACAAAAGTGAAGTTAATTTTTCTGAAAGAGAAATAGAAACAGAGAAAAAAAACATGAAATCATATAGTAGAAGAAATCAAGAGGCTCATTCTCAAGCTAAGACCTAATCTTCTCCACATGGTGATCACCTTCCATGAAGTATTTTATATTAAACAGACATTATCCACACCCTAGATTGGGGTAAAAATAGTTTAAAAAATTTCCTAGTCACTAGGACGGTTCCACATTTTTTGTGGGAATATAAAGCAAACAGACAGGACATAGTGGGACCTCTTCCACTGTTATATGTGGGAGTATAGAATTTAAAAGGATAGATTGTGGAATATATTTATGTATCTTTAATTTTAGAATAGAATTTAGTGTGTTTATAAATTAGGCAAACACAAACTACTCTAAATGTAAATATTGTACACAAATAGAGAAAAATGATAAGAAGAGTTTAGAATGAACTTTTTGACATTCTATAAAACTTTTGGGATCATTTAGGTAGTTATAAATGAAGATGTAGTTATCTGTTAGAAATAGAAACTAAAATAGAGAGTCTTTTTTTCTTCTATATTTTGTTCTAGTAGGGCAGAATATTTCTCAAAGTGTTATACTCTTCCAAGTTTTTTCTGTAGATATTTGTGGAATTCTGGTTCATAGTAGTGTCTTCATGTAAGCACAGTAAGTACCTCTTATAGTTTTCTCTAAGTTGAGTGAAAAGGTATGTGTGTCTCTTCAAGGTAGCCTTGTTCACTCTATTTCTCTTCTAGATCGGGATATCCCTATTATAAAGACTAGAATCACGTTCTCTGGTACCACATACCTCTTATTGGTATATGAAAATGTCTATATAAGATAAAAAATGTCATTATCATAATGACCAGTACTAATTTTATTAAATATGACTATTAGAATTAATTTTTAATTTAATATAGAAAATTGATGACTCGGTTTGTCTATAGGTCAGAGTATTAGCATCTCAGACTTTTAGTAGGTCAAGAATTGGTAGGTCAGGTGTCAGTAGGTTATGCATTGGTAGATCATGCATTGGTAGGTCAGGTTGTTAGTAGGTCAAGCATTAATAGTCTTGGAATCAGTAGGTCAATCATTAGTAGATCAAGCTTTCGGTAGGTCAGATGTAACACCCCAAACTTCCACGGTACGTTTCCCTTCGAATAATCGATAGCGTGTGTTGTACGCAACCTCGAGTTCTAACACACACCACAACTAATTAAACTAGCCGTTGTGAATAGTAATACCTACTTTTTGAAATCATATATATTAAATATTTCAAAATGGACTTCATTTTTAGATTCGGAATATCAAAATTATCCTAGGGTGAAATTTTGGTACATTTCGGATAACTTTCATATTTTGATGAATAGTGAAAATTTCTAAATTTTAATTAAAAACAACTTTTTTAAACAAAATAATTAATAGTGATAAATTGTGATTTTGAGTGGTTTTAAAGTATATTTAGAATATATTTTTACCATTTAATATAATGTTGGTCATTGGACATAATTTTACAATTAAACCGAACATAAACAAGTGTCAATCTTTTGATAGTTATTACCTCTTAAAAACACGCTTTTTGTTTTGACAGCGGGAATTAATTTTAAATTAATTTCTGCCACTTCTGTGTTCTGAATTTAGGAAAATGGATTCCATATTTGGAATCAGGATGTCCAAATTATGTAAATAGGTAACTTTTATTTTTACACATTTTGAATAATTACTGCGGTAAATATTTTATTTACCATGGTTAAAGGGTAAATCCGGTAAATAAGGGTTAAAAAAATAATATTATAATAATACAAAGTTACCCTAAAACGTGTCCTAACATTATTGGTGGACACATACCCGACCATGAGCATCCTTGGGTCAATTTGGGGACCCCTTGGAGCCACTTGTATGTGGTAGGGACACATTATATTAATAAAGTTAAAATAAAAATAAAAATGGCATAAGCTTACATCTTTTAGAAGAACAATTTTTACATAGGGTTATACATGTTGGATTTTCGATTATAAATATTCATTAGAATGCTAAAACGATTTCCTACATGATGATATTTTATTTATAATTTTTAGACATCAAATAAGTTAAATTATTAATGACACAATAATGATGCAATGTTTACCTCATTAATAAATCATTGAAATAAATAATATTATAATGATTAAAATATTATCTAAAACCTGTCCAATTCTTATTGGTTGATGTTATTTAGAATATGAGTCATCTTATCTTCGACCTCAATGATTTTTGTACCATTATAAACCGAATATAATTATATTATAAAGTAATACTTTCACTCTTTCCTAAAGAGCCCCTCCTCTCCCTTATAAAAGGAGACCACTTCAACTCATTCCTCACACCTCTCAAGCCACTTGGCTCGTCCAAACTCTGCCCAAATAATCTCCCCACATCCCTCTCCTCCTCCTTGAAGCTTCCCCTTAGGCAGAAATCATTTCAAGAAGTCCTTTGGTTCCAACCAAAGCGAGTTACCTAAATTAAAGGTAACGATTTCTCTTAAATTATTTTCCTTTATTTTGCTTCTCCAACCCCCAAACTCTTTTTATTTCCTTTCTTTTGTAACAACACCAGTATCCTTAATATACTAGGATGTTGTTATAAGAAGTATTCAAACTACACATACACACAACTCCATCTAATGGATGATGAACATAATGTTTCTTTGGATGGAAAACTAACGCCTCACGAAACGATGATTGTTCAAATACATCTTACCACCTCTCATGGTGGCCATTATGATGGAACTGTAATTAAATATGATATTAATGATATATATTTTATATATAAGCTTCTGTAATTCCATACCATTATTCGTTTCATGTTGTATATACACACGATAATTTCATTTGAGGAAGTGCGGACTACCGCCCCCTTAAAATGATATGACTCGTTCATACCACACATGGAATGTATAAAGGATGGTGTTAATGAACTTAAGTAACATATATAAAATATTATATTATACTGGAATAGTAATATACCTATGTATCATTTGGATTCGATTCTTTTAAAATAAAAATTAAATGGAAGTAGCGTTCGTGCGTACGTACGGACTACCGTCTCCACGAACGCAATGAGATTCATTCTCCATCGTATCCATTCAAGTATAATTATCATTTAATGATTTAAAAATGATGTTTAAGGACTTGATATCATTATGGATATGAATAAGATACAACAAACATGACTTATGTAACAAAACATATAAAAGAAAATGAGTAAGTTAACACCCGAAACGGCGATAATACTAAGATATTATTATCAAATCAATATTAAAAGATCATATATGATATCATATTAATGTATATGATTCTTGAATAATTTAATAACAATTATTTCACCATTATACAGGAGGTTAACCTACCCCAACCAAGGAAAAGTACAAGTTAAAGGTTTATTTCACAATCTCTTCATTATCCGAGGTTGTTTATACGTAATAATCTACTGGGATATCTTTATCATCCACATCCATGTTTCTTAAAAATGTATTTCAAAACATTTTTACTATTTACAAGAATATGGGTTAAAGTCATTTATACCCTTGTTTGACTTTTTATAAGAGGTTTATAAAGGAATCTTTCCGTCATTTTCAAAACAAGGTCCTTTTTAACCTTTTCGACATAATTTTGGTAAGAATGTTTTTTTAACTTATACGGCGGGTGCGGTTATTTTACGCCGTTATAAAATCTTCAAAGCTTTCCTTACAAGCTTATAAGAATATTTTAAAAGAAAATGTTTTATTTTATATGGATCTTAAATGATTTCAAAATAAAAGGAGATATTTCTTTAAAAAGAATTTTGATTTCATCTATGTCAACATCCTTTGACGGATTTTAAGATTATTTGAAGTTGATTTATTATGATACAAAACTTATATATTGTATTGAATGTTTTGTGATATGTTTGACTATGGATGTGCTATTTTTATACCATTCATAGTTTATGGTGAAATTATTGACATTTTGTATGCTAGTTTTAATACGAATGTTTATGTTATGTTTAAACATTTTCATATGGGAATGCATTGGACTTAATAAGTGACGGGTGGAGCCCGCTATAGCGCCTCGATGCATCGGTAGGTCTCATGAGACAAACTAGTGTCTTGGCACAAGGCCTTGACAAAATCTTATTTTTAGTCTTGGCACGAGGCCTTGGCTATGTGGTTATGATAGTCTGGCATTATGCATTCCAACATTATGAAATTGGTTATTGATTTTTGCATGTGATTATTCGATTAGTAGAATATCCATGTGAATAAGTAAATGGAATTATTTCATTTTATTTATGCCATACCATGTTGAAAGTTCACATTTAAAAGGCTTTTGTTTTAGTTATACATTGCCTTAAATGTTTATTCTTATTTATGAAAGTTTCCGCTATATTGTTATCCTTACTGGGCATTTGAGCTCACCCCTTTTCTATGTTTTATTTTTCCCAGGAAGTGAAGATGTAAGTTATGAATGACCTGCAGGGATATTATGAGGGGATTATAGTGTGGACTGTGGAAACATTATGTTTTTGTAGTAGTTTTTCATCTTATGATGTAATGTAAAACTTATGAATATATCTAGTGTTTCCAAGGCTACTAAACCAATCGGTCTTTCGAGATTTGATCTTTCTTGTGATCATGCCAATGTTATGTAATAATGCACCAACTCTGGGTAGCTGGGGTCGGGGCATTACAGTTGTTATCAGAGGAAGTTTAGTACAAACCTTGGAAGCTAGATTTAGATAAACTCTGATTAGAGCACGTATACCTAAGATGAACTTTGAGGATTAGTATAGAAGAACTTCCTAGAATTTTGGTATTGTAGAGATTTTGTGAGTTTTCCGAGCAATACATCCCTGTCTGGATACGAGCAGGTAGAGGCGGCTCTGGCACAGATGTACCTAGGGGTAAAACCCGAAAACACCGCTTTGAGCTAGACTCGAACGGGAACTGGTGCACGACAACGGGTCTTGCTGCACTCTTGGTTACGACACTCCCGGGGGATATGCTTAGGATAACTCTCATTTTCTTTACAAATCATTATGAAGGGTTTATGAGTATATACTTCCTCAAAGAAAACATTTTTATGATTATGGATTATATCCATAAATAGTTCAATTTATGTTAAGTGTTTTATAAGTATGGGATTATGTATTTTGATTCATAAACTGATCCAGTTTATGCCATTGTTTAGAAATGGCGCCTAGTGGAAGAAATGGAAACCGTATCAATGCACGCACTCCATGTAGGGATTGCCCTCCTGCTCAAGATAATTATAGTTGGGCTGGTGATGCAACTGGTGCTGATCAGCTAATCACCATACTGGGAAAACTTACTCAGGTTATGAATAATAACCTTACCCATATGGAGCACCCTGATCCGCAGCGTGGAGGATCAATGTTAGATCGATTCATGAGATAGCAACCACCAACGTTCAATGGGAATAAAAATCCCTTAGTAGCTGAGCAATGGATATTTTCCCTAGAGAAAATATTTCAGGCTTTGGGGAGCAGTGAAAGGGAAAAAGTTATCATGGCAGTTTACCGCCTCACTGGAGATGCTGATCAATGGTGGTCATTGATTCAAAATACGAAGGAAGATGATGAAGTATCAAATATGGAATGGAGGGAGTTCAAAGATCTGTTTTTAGAAAAATACTTTCCTCGCGACCATCGAGCAGATATGGAAAGACAATTTCTGAGTCTGAGACAAAAGGAGGATGAGAATGTCACAAAGTATGAGGCTAACTTTACAAGGTTAGCGAGGTATGCTGGTGATTATATTCGCAACCCAAGAAGTAAGATTGATCGTTTCTTTGATGGGTTAAAACCATTTCTCCGTCGAGCATTAGTCTCACAATCCTTTTCATCGTACGAAGACATTGTCTCATGTGCTATCAAGACCGAAAAGGAATTCTCTAAGTCTTATGACTTTAAAGCAAAGCAAGAGAAGAAGAGACCTGCTGATCAATCTGGGAATGGAAATAAGGGGAAGAAGGGAAAGGTTGAATATCCATCTTGTGGTAAGTGCGGGAAGAAACACCCCGGTGCTTGCCTGAAGGGAATGGGAGTCTGTTACAAGTGTGGTGAAAAAGGCCACCAAGCTCATGACTGCAAGGGGAAGAAGGAAGCTACCAACGTTCAGTGCTAAAATTGCAGGGAGATGGGGCATTATTCAAATGCATGTCCTAAGCGTCAGGATAACTTACCTCAGAAAAGGCCAAGGGATCAAGGCCAGGCTTATGCTATCACTACTGCTGAGGTAGAAACTCCGAAAGATGTGGTGGCAGGTAATTTAATGGTTTCCTCAAGTTTAGGAAATGCATTATTTGATTCTGGATCATCGCATTGTTTCATATCTTCCCAGTTTGCTAAGAAAATTAGATATTTCCAATTTGATTTAATAAGGGAGATGTCAGTTAAAACTTCTAAGGGAAGTATCGTTGCAACAAAGTTTTGTGAATCAGTCCCCATTAGAGCACAAAAATTTTCTTTATCTGCTGATCTCATCGTCATACCTATGATTGAGTTTGATATAATCCTCGGTATGGACTGGCTTTCGGACTATGATGCGAAGATTTATTGTAAGAAGAAAGAGGTTACGATTCTTGATGATAATGATAAGGAACACCTTATTTTTAGAGCAGAATCGTCACCACCTAATTCTTATTTAGATCCACCCTCAATAGCTCAACTAAATTCAATTATTGGGGAGGAAGAGAATGAAATAACTGCGGGTGAGGAAAGTAATGTTCAAATAGAGGATGTACCTATTGTGAAAGAATTTGTAGATGTATTTCCAGAAGAATTACCTGGACATCCTCCAAAACGAGAAGTTGAGTTTTCCATTGATTTGATTCCTGGATCAAGGCCTATATCAAAGACCCCTTATAGAATGGCCACTGTAGAGTTAGTCAAACTAAAGAAACAACTAGAGGAATTGAGTAATAAGGGATTTATTCGCCCTAGTGTTTCTCCATGGGGAGCCCCTGTTCTTTTTGTTAAAAAGAAAGATGGATCTATGAGGTTATGTATCGACTACAGGGAGATCAATGTTATAACGATAAAGAACAAGTATACCCTACCTCGTATTGATGATTTATTTGACCAACTGCATGGAGCTCAATACTTTTCAAAGATTGACCTTCGATCTGGATACCATCAGTTGTGTGTGAAGAAGGAAGACATTCCGAAAACAGCATTTCGAACCAGGTACGGGCATTACGAGTTTACTGTAATGCCGTTTGGATTGACTAATTCACCCTCTGTATTCATGGATCTAATGAATAGAGTTTTCAAGGAGTATCTTGATGAATTTGTGGTGGTATTTATTGATGATATCTTGGTATACTCCAAAACCTACGAAGATCATGAAAATCACTTGCGCATTATCTTGAAGACTCTGAGGAGGCATGAATTATATGGGAAGTTTAGCAAGTGTGAATTCTGGCTTCAGGAGATTTCTTTTCTTGGCCATATTGTCTCTAAAGATGAAATCTCTGTTGATCCTTCTAAGACCAAGGCAATCCAAGAATGGCCAGCACCTACGAGTATAACTGAGGTACGTAGTTTTATTGTCTTGGCAGGTTATTATCGACGTTTCGTCCAGAATTTTGCCTGATTGGCTAACCCATTAACGAAGCTCACACGTAAAGGGGTTAAATTTGTTTGGACAAAAGAGTGTGAAGAATGTTTCGAAGAATTGAAGAAAAGATTAGTCAATGCTCCTATATTAACTCTACCATCGGGGAATGATGGGTTCATTATTTATAGTGATGCATCAAAGAAAGGACTTGGTTGTGTCCTTATGCAGAATGATAGAGTTATTGCCTATGCATCACGACAGTTGAAAATTCATGAACAAAACTATCCTACTCACGATCTTGAGTTAGCAGCTGTGATCTTTTCTTTGAAGATATGGAGGCACTACCTCTATGGTGAAAAATGTGAGATTTATACTGATCACAAGAGTTTGAAGTATATTTTCTCACAAAAAGAACTCAACATGAGGCAAAGGAGATGGCTTGAATTACTCAAGGATTATGATTGCACGATACACTACCACCCGGGGAAAGCAAACAAAGTAGCAGATGCTTTGAGCAGAAAAGACCATGGAGTTCTGAACATGATGAGAATTTAAAGGGATCCAATTTTCATGGATCTAGAGAAGATGGACATGGGAATAACCAGGGAAGGTGAAACATCAATGCTTTTTCAAATGGTTGCCAAACCATCTTTACTAGAAAGGATTAAGAGATCCCAGACCGATGATGAAGAATTTCAGAAGAAGATTAAAGCTTTGAATGATGGGAGATTGAGAGACTTTGTGTATGAAGATGGAATTTTGAAATTCGGGAAGAGACTTTGTGTTCCCAATATACCTGATCTAAAAAGGGAATTGCTGGATGACGCTCATAGTTCCAATTTCTCTATACACCCTGGGAGCACCAAAATGTATAGATATTTTAAGGAACATTTTTGGTGGGACAACATGAAGAGGGAGATTGCTGATTTTGTGTCAAGATGTATGGTTTGTCAACAAGTGAAAGCTGGAAGGCAACAACCTGGAGGAGTCATGCAACCTCTTCCCATACCGGAGTGGAAATGGGACAATATTACGATGGACTTTGTCATGGGGCTACCAAAGACTCCTAGAAGGAACGATGCAATATGGGTTATTGTTGATCGTCTTACCAAGTCAGCACATTTTCTTGCTATAAGAGAAGATCTACCCCTGGAACGTCTAGCAAGACTATACATTAATGAAGTTGTGAGACTTCATGGAATACCCCTATCGATTGTTTCTGATCGTGATCCCCGTTTTACTTCAAGATTCTGGAAAAGTCTTCAGAAATCCCTAGATACTGAACTTCATTTGAGCACTGCTTACCACCCTCAGACAGATGGACAATCAGAACGGACTATTCAAACCTTAGAAGACATGTTGAGATCTTGCTCACTTGACTTTCAGGGTATGTGGGATCAATATTTACCTCTGGTATAATTTTCCTATAACAATAGCTTCCATTCAAGTATTCAGATGGCACCATATGAAGCGTTATATGGAAAGAGATGTCGTACACCAACCTGTTGGGATGACGTTGGTGAAAGAAAACTTGTAGGCCCAGAACTGGTGGAGGAAACGGTGGAAAAGGTGAAGGTAATCCAAAATCACATCAAAGCAGCTCAAAGTAGGCAGAAGAGCTATGCCGATAATCGAAGGAAGGATTTGGAATTTCAAGTCGGTGATCATGTTTTCCTGAAGCTATCTCCGTGGAAGGGAGTCATACGTTTTGGTAAGAAAGGTAAATTGAGTCCCAGGTACATTGGACCTTTCGAAATTCTAGAACGAATTGGGGCTGAAGCTTACCGATTGGCAATGCCGCCAAGTCTCTCCAAAGTTCACGATGTGTTCCACGTATCTCTGTTGAGAAAATACATGCCTGACCCAACGCATGTACTCACCTATGAGGAATTAGAACTGGAACCCGATCTATCTTATTGCGAAGAGCCCGTCAGGATTCTTGATACAAGAGAACAAGTACTGAGAAACCGGACGACGCGTCTGGTAAAAGTTTTGTGGAGAAATCATAAGATGGAAGAGGCAACGTGGGAACCCGAGGAACTTATGATGAGGAACCACCCGAGTATTTTTATGCAGTAATACACTATAAATTGCGAGGACGCAATTATTTGAAGGAGGGGAGAATGTAACACCCCAAACTTCCACGGTACGTTTCCCTTTGAATAATCGATAGCGTGTGTTGTACGCAACCACGAGTTCTAACACACACCACAACTAATTAAACTAGCCGTTGTGAATAGTAATACCTACTTTTTGAAATCATATATATTCAATATTTCAAAATGGACTTCATTTTTAGATTCGGAATATCAAAATTAGCCTAGGGTGAAATTTTGGTACATTTCGGATAACTTTCATATTTTGATGAATAGTGAAAATTTCTAAATTTTAATTAAAAACAACTTTTTTAATCAAAATAATTAATAGTGATAAATTGTGATTTTGAGTGGTTTTAAAGTATATTTAGAATATATTTTTACCATTTAATATAATGTTGGTCATTGGACATAATTTTACAATTAAACCGAACATAAACAAGTGTCAATCTTTTGATAGTTATTACCTCTTAAAAACACGCTTTTTGTTTTGACAGCGGGAATTAATTTTAAATTAATTTCTGCCACTTCTGTGTTCTGAATTTAGGAAAATGGATTCCATATTTGGAATCAGGATGTCCAAATTATGTAAATAGGTAACTTTTATTTTTACACATTTTGAATAATTACTGCGGTAAATATTTTATTTACCATGGTTAAAGGGTAAATCCGGTAAATAAGGGTTAAAAAATAATATTATAATAATACAAAGTTGCCCTAAAACGTGTCCTAACCTTATTGGTGGACACATACCCGACCATGAGCATCCTTGGGTCAATTTGGGGACCCCTTGGAGCCACTTGTATGTGGTAGGGACACATTATATTAATAAAGTTAAAATAAAAATAAAAATGGCATAAGCTTACATCTTTTAGAAGAAAAATTTTTACATAGGGTTATACATGTTGGATTTTCGATTATAAATATTCATTAGAAAGCTAAAAAGATTTCCTACATTATTATATTTTATTTATAATTTTTAGACATCAAATAAGTTAAATTATTAATGACACAATAATGATGCAATGTTTACCTCATTAATAAATCATTGAAATAAATAATATTATAATGATTAAAATATTATCTAAAACCTGTCCAATTCTTATTGGTTGATGTTATTTAGAATATGAGTCATCTTATCTTCGACCTCAATGATTTTTGGGCCATTATAAACCGAATATAATTATATTATAAAGTAATACTTTCACTCTTTCCTAAAGAGCCCCTCCTCTCCCTTATAAAAGGAGACCACTTCTACTCATTCCTCACACCTCTCAAGCCACTTGGCTCATCCAAAATCTGACCAAATAATCTCCCCACATCCCTCTCCTCCTCCTTGAAGCTTACCCTTAGGCAGAAATCATTTCAAGAAGTCCTTTGGTTCCAACCAAAGTGAGTTACCTAAATTAAAGGTAACGATTTCTCTTAAATTATTTTCCTTTATTTTGCTTCTCCAACCCCCAAAATCTTTTTATTTCCTTTCTTTTGTAACAACACCAGTATCCTCAATATACTAGGATGTTGTTATAAGAAGGATTCAAACTACACATACACACAACTCCATCTAATGGATGATGAACATAATGTTTCTGTGGATGGAAAACTAACGCCTCACGAAACGATGATTGTTCAAATACATCTTACCACCTCTCATGGTGGCCATTATGATGGAACTATAATTAAATATGATATTAATGATATATATTTTATATATAAGCTTCTGTAATTCCATACCATTATTCGTTTCATGTTGTATATACACACGATAATTTCATTTGAGGAAGTGCGGACTACCGCCCCCTTAAAATGATATGACTCGTTCATACCACACATGGAACGTATAAAGGATGGTGTTAATGAACTTAAGTAACATATATAAAATATTATATTATACTGGAATAGTAATATACCTATGTATCATTTGGATTAGATTCTTTTAAAATAAAAATTAAATGGAAGTAGCGTTCGTGCGTACGTACGGACTACCGTCTCCACGAACGCAATGAGATTCATTCTCCATCGTATCCATTCAAGTATAATTATCATTTAATGATTTAAAAATGATGTTTAAGGACTTGATATCATTCTGGATATGAATAAGATACAACAAACATGACTTATGTAACAAAACATATAAAAGAAAATGAGTAAGTTAACACCCGAAACGGCGATAATACTAAGATATTATTATCAAATCAATATTAAAAGATCATATATGATATCATATTAATGTATATGATTCTTGTATAATTTAATAACAATTATTTCACCATTATACAGGAGGTTAACCTACCCCAACCAAGGAAAAGTACAAGGTAAGGGTTTATTTCACAATCTCTTCATTATCCGAGGTTGTTTATACGTAATAATCTACTGGGATATCTTTATCATCCACATCCATGTTTCTTAAAAATGTATTTCAAAACATTTTTACTATTTACAAGAATATGGGTTAAAGTCATTTATACCCTTGTTTGACTTTTTATAAGAGGTTTATAAAGGAATCTTTCCGTCGTTTTCAAAACAAGGTCCTTTTTAACCTTTTCGACAGAATTGAGGTAAGAATGTTTTTTTAACTTATACGGCGGGTGCGGTTATTTTACGCCGTTATAAAATCTTCAAAGCTTTCCTTACAAGCTTATAAGAATATTTTCAAAGAAAATGTTTTATTTTATATGGATCTTAAATGATTTCAAAATAAAAGGAGATATTTCTTTAAAAAGAATTTTGATTTCATCTATGTCAACATCCTTTGACGGATTTTAAGATTATTTGAAGTTGATTTATTATGATACAAAACTTATATATTGTATTGAATGTTTTGTGATATGTTTGACTATGGATGTGCTATTTTTATACCATTCATAGTTTATGGTGAAATTATTGACATTTCGTATGCTAGTTTTAATACGAATGTTTATGTTATGTTTAAACCTTTTCATATGGGAATGCATTGGACTTAATAAGTGACGGGTGGAGCCCGCTATAGCGCCTCGATGCATCGGTAGGTCTCATGAGACAAACTAGTGTCTTGGCACAAGGCCTTGACAAAATCTTATTTGTAGTCTTGGCACGAGGCCTTGGCTATGTGGTTATGATAGTCTGGCATTATGCATTCCAACATTATGAAAGTGGTTATTGATTTTTGCATGTGATTATTCGATTAGTAGAATATCCATGTGAATAAGTAAATGGCATTATTTCATTTTATTTATGCCATACCATGTTGAAAGTTCACATTTAAAAGGCTTTTGTTTTAGTTATACATTGCCTTAAATGTTTATTCTTATTTATGAAAGTTTCCGCTATATTGTTATCCTTACTGGGCATTTGAGCTCACCCCTTTTCTATGTTTTATTTTTCCCAGGAAGTGAAGATGTAAGTTATGAATGACCTGCAGGGATATTATGAGGGGATTATAGTGTGGACTGTGGAAACATTATGTTGTTGTAGTAGTTTTTCATCTTATGATGTAATGTAAAACTTATGAATATATCTAGTGTTTCCAAGGCTACTAAACCAATCGGTCTTTAGAGATTTGATCTTTCTTGTGATCATGCCAATGTTATGTAATAATGCACCGACTCTGGGTAGCTGGGGTCGGGGCGTTACATCAGACATATTTCGATGAATTAACTTATCAATAGGATGAGTATTGGTAGGACCCAGTATTAGTGACTCACACATAACCAAAATATATTAACTTGGCTTATGATGTAAACACTAAAAACAGAGGCTAAGATTATAATTGATCATGATTAAAAAAATGTAACTTAATAAAGCACAATCAGCATAGGTCAAAATGATTTGTGAACATTAAAACTAGAAGAGGCCGAAAAATATAGTACAAGACCTCTTTCTATCTTTAGTAGAATTTAAAACATTTCAAAATCTAGGATTTAAGAAATTGAATTTTTTTCAATGGTAAATAGGACTATGGCATCACACATAGTGGACTTGTGAATGGTGACCAAGTTAATGAAACTTTAAGAGTTACCCCAATTTTTTTCGAAGAATATTTCAAATATGTTTTTGATGAACTTTCAAAAGTTTTTACATATTATATTTCTTGTGGTGAAAATGAATGATAACATTCCAAAAAGAATTTTGAATGATATCCAAAAAATGTTTTTGATATTATTCCATAAATTTTTGTATATAATATAACCAAAGGTAAAAATAATTACGTATATGACGCTTTAGTAAAAGTCTGTGATAGATATAAAATGCACTAAGAAACCATGGTGTAGTTAGTAAAACGACATTAGGATTAGTTTTCACAATAACCATTGTAGAGAAAATTAAATCACACCATTTTTTATTATACGTGTCCATAAACTCTATGTAATAACATCTTAGAATCATTCCAATTCATATACAATAACTAATATATTCAATTTTTATCTTCTGATAATTATTTTAATGAGATTAAATGTTTTATTTTTTTACTTAAATGTTAAAAAAAATTACTATGGGGATTGAAAAAAATGATTCATGGAGTTTAAATGTCTAGAGGATTTTGTGAAAAACTCAATCAATGTTTGGAAAAATTGTAAATACAAGACCCTTGTATAATATAGTCAGTTGTTGCTTTATTACACTAGAATTAGATATAAGAAATCACATCCTAAATGATCAAATAATTTATTATCCTTGGGAAACCTGATACGTACATAAATCTTACATTACAATAAAATAAAATAAAAATATTATTATTTTTGATATTTATTTTATTATTTTTATAAAATACCCATATATCCATCATAATAATATTAATAGAATCATCGGGGAAGGAATCATAAGAAATGGATGGTCTTCGATCCTTTGTATGGGTATGTGTACAATAAAATATAGCACCAAGTAAATAAAACTTGAATAATATAGTTAAGATATAAAAAATATTAGATATTCCATATTAAAAATATATATATAATTGGGGACTAAATTAATGGCCAATATAATACCATAAATAAGCACATGAATAATAATAACTTGTTTCATAATCATTAAATTCATTATTAAAGACATCATAATCCTTCTATTTGGACCTCATGAAAAGACATTAGACAAAAATGGTTAAGGCCTCAACCAAATACCAAAACAACTTTGTCTCGTTAGACATACCAATGCATCGAGTGGATATAGTGGACCTTCACATCACATACTAATTCCTATGTATTCATCATATTAAATTGGTTAATATAAGTTCAACACAACATCAACATAAACATTAATATTGGGAAACTAGAAAAAATGTTAATACATCCACCTTTCAAACATATCATAAACCATACAGAGAAATAACAATAATGGTATCATTAAACCATATCCCCAATCATTTAAAATAATTTATTATTGTCCTTGGTGAATAGTAATACCAAAAAAAGATCATTAGAGACATAACTGTGGAAAATACACTTTTTCTTTTAAAATAAATTTTAAAAACTAGAAATTTCCAAAATATTAGGACACAAATTTTCTTTGAGAATAAACATGGAATATTGTAAATTAATATTCAAATCATTAATAATTCATGATGATATAAATTCTATTCATGTCTTGTACATTTAATGAATGATTTCTTTCACACTCCCAGGTAAAAGTAAAAAAGTACACTGTTGGGAATATGATAAGAAGGTTTCTCTTAAAACATTTTATAACAATTAAAACATGAGTAAATATTTATTATATAAATCATTTGATAATAGTAAAAACATTATTTAAAACATTAAAAGTAAAATATATACGTGGATGAAAAATTTTCTCAACCAAATTGAAAACAATGTTGGTTTTCCTTAAAAACAATCTTTTTGTCTATTGAGTATTTGAAATGGATAAAATGAAAGGAAAACATATATTTTTGAGAATTAACTAGTTTATAATAAATTTTATTGGGTTTAATATGGAAATATAAAAAAAATCTCAATGAATATACTTAAACACAAACAATCCCAAATAATGATGAGACTGTGAAATAAACCCTTACCACATTGGGGACACTTGAATCCCAACCACCAAAAAATAAATAACATCAAATGAATCATTAAATACCAGGAATAAAATTTAAAAAATGACAATTCATATTTATGGTTAGTAGATACATTTCATAATATTATATTGGATTATAACAGAACTTATTTCCCAAAAAAGACAAATTGAGATGAAAAACCCTTATAATGATCATAACATTGAAGTTATAATTATTCAATTAATTGATTTTTTTATCAAATTTAAATCCAAAAATAGTTAAAATGAAACATAAATCAAATAAAATCCATTTAAAAATAATCTTTAAATAATATAATAGATGAGGAACTGATAGAACCCAAGAAGGAAAACTGAGTTCTGAATCACTTACCACTTGGTAAAATTAAAGTCAAATATCATTCGATGAAATAATTTGAATTGAAAATTAAAATACCTTGAAGTATTAATTATTCATTATATTATATTTTAAAAGGTTATAATATACACCATGTAAAATAAATCAAATGAATCATATGAAAATAATCCTCAAAGAAAGGAAATTAAGATTAAACCCCTTATATGAGGTCCAAATTATTTCCAATGTGTTAAAACCACATGTATAATTAACATATATTTATTATATATATATTATAGAACCATAATATTATATATTATTATATATGTTATTTACTTATAATCCTTTTCACTAATTTATTAACAATTCTTTGTTAAATTTTTTTTCCGGGTAATAAGTTATTCGATTTTCATATATGTTTTGGTTCAGTAGTTTCAGTCATTATACTTTAATAAGGGTTCTATCAACCAAATAATTATTATCATTATATAAATATTAAATTTATTCATTATATATGTATTTATAGAAATCCATAATTTTTATAGATATAAAAATGAATTATATAAGTAATGTAGACGATATGACATATGTATGGCTGAACAATATTTCAATTTTATAAATATGTGTAATGAAATAAATTTAAAAAATAAACAAACTTTTAAAAATTATTATTTTATTTTATATATCATTTATATTCATAAAATATATCATTATAACCATTCATGTTAAAATAAAATGAAAACCGTATCACATCACTTCGTGGAGGAGGTAGTCCACACATACACATGAGCGTCGTTATCATTTTCCAATAGATCGGAAGGTAAGAAGGTAAGTGTGATATAATAATTATAAAAGTTTTAATATTTCATAAATAATATATATATATATATATATATATATATTAAATCCGTTATTATATCCATCCTTGAGAGGTGGTGATGGAAAATAAATTTCATTAGTTTGCAAGGCAGTAGTTCACCGTACACATGATCAACAGTTTCGTTTCTAATTTGATAGAAGTGGGGATGGATATAGGTAATTAATTAAAAAAAATACTTATATGTAATATATTTGTGTTTTTATTTTAAAAATATTTTATAATATTATAATGTGTCTATAGGTAGAAATAAAATTAAGAGACAAGATTACGAACTAGTTAACTTTTTTGGAGAACCTCCTCATCTTTATACCTAAATCCTTCCAGGTATTATTTTATGATAAAAATAGGGAATAAAGGTCATGGGGAGTGATATATGTAATTAATATTTTGAATTATTATTTTAAATTAAGAAATATTTAAGTGGGGAGGGAAAATTATAGAAGATGTTCTTTTATAAGTGGGGGAGAAGACCAACTTAGAAATTTACTCAGAGAATAAAAAATGATGAAGTCATTCTGAAGAAAAATGAATCAAAATTTACATATATTAGAATATGGTATACTATAAGTTATAAATATGGACTTAATTCTATATTTATACAATTTTAATTGGAATAAATACCCATACTGTTTGGTTTAACACATGGTAAACCCATTTTATCTTTAACAACAAAAAATATTTTTTACTATTTTTAATATTTAGTATGACCAAATATTGCGTTTAGATTATTAACTAATTATAATTATGATTATTAAAAATATAAAATCTATTTAACTATATTAAATTCACATAACTAGAATAATTTAATTTAAAATCAAATCCTCAAGCGCGCTGAAAAGCAGTTTTCCAAAGAAAACGTTCCCATAAATATAAATAGTTATTATATCACCATTCAACACAAAATTGCACAAAATAAACTAAATTGAATCATTAATAATATAATTGAACTAATTTTACTTTTAAAATAATTTTATATTAAATATAACTTTGTAAATTCTTCAAATAAAAGGGCAGTTTTTAATAAAAATAATTAATTTTCACTATTAATTGAAAAATTAATCATTTTAGAAAATTGTAAAATATTAACTCTAGGATATTTTTTTGATGATTATTTTAAAAATAATGTTTATTTTTTTCATATTAAATTTCTAAAATTTTTAAAAATTAATTTTAAAATAAGTGTACAAAATGTGATGCTACCACTTTTTTGGAAAAAATACAAATTTTAAGCAAAAAACTAGATTTATTCTTATTCGATACTCAAAACAAAATTAGATGAATGATACACTATTTAATTAAATATAAAATATAAATTTGATTAAAATAATTCAAAAATATTAATTAAATCTTTGTAAGATAATAACACAATGCGTGCATAAAAACATATCATTTTCTTTGAATTGATTATTATTATTATTATTATAATTTAAATTATTAACCAATAAGTTTATTGTAAACATGTGTAAACCATATAGTTTTCGTAATTTAGTTATTAAAATTAATACTAAATAATTTAATAGATTTTTCATAACAATATACTATATTATGATTCATTTAAACTTGATGTTGCGTGCATTAAAAGCAATCAAAGAGAATAAATTTAAAGAAATATATTGTAAAATATTGAGGTTCTACATTCTTCCAACCAAAAAAATTTCATCACTGAAGTCTCCATAATTCCACACCATGAAATAAATTTTGTTTCCCTTTATCATAATTTATTCAGGTTCCCATGTCTCCTACTATATAATATTATTCCTCTAAAGTACCTTTACTGAAGGAGTTATCCGATTCCTCAACAGTTGTTCTCTAGTGACTAGAATATGGATAGAATATTCACCATAAGATAAATAATATTGAAAATATATTTTTTATAGGTGAGTAAATGTGTTTTGACTCACATGTAATTCAATAACAAAGATACATAGAACACATCATGTACTTTAGAGATACGTGGTGAAATTTCCAAACTGTAAGCCAAAACTCCAATTCTATCCATGATTTTAAATGGGACAATGTACCTGGAGCTCAGTTTACCTTTCATACAGAACCTTATTACACCATTATATGGAGATAATCTCAATAAATCTAGATCTCCAAATTTAAATTCCAAATATTTCCTTCCATTATCAACAGAATATTTTTTTCATTCTTTGTGGTTTTTTAATATGAGTTTGAATAGTAATTACCATTGTCCTTGTCTCCTCCACAAGTTCTTAGACTAGAAGATTATTTTCAACATGTTGGATTATTCCATAACATTCAATATAATTCTTCCTATGGTAAAATTAGAATACTTTAATGAAATCTATTATTATAGGTGAACTCTAAGAAAGGTAATTATAGATCCTGTATACCTTGATAGTTAAGTGAGAATGACCACAAAATATCTTTTAATGTTTGAATATTCCTTTTAGATAGTCAATTACTTTGAGGGTGATAAGTGGTGTTCAAATGAATCTCAATATCATGATAAAAATTAATTGTATGATTATTTCCAGGGAGTATTACAACTTCATTAATATAGATTCTTATAAAGTGTTTAAGAGGTAAATATTCACTTATAGTGAGGAAATGTACAGATTTGTGGAGGTGAACAACAAAAAAACATATTTCAACATTATTTCTAAGAGTCTTTAGTAATATTGTGAAAATATACATAGTAATTTCATCCCATTTCAACATAGTAATGGGTATTGGTTTCATTATGTTTTCTCCCAACCTTTACTTATTGGAAAACAAAACATTTTAATATATAATTAACAATAACCAACTTCATAATATTCTACGAATTTTTTATGATTCAAATATATGTAGAAATTGTTTATTCTAGTGTATATATATAAATTTAAGATATTAGAATCATTAAATAATTCCATCTTCAGCTCATGTATATTTATAAAACATAGTATATTTCCAAATTTCAAAACAGAATATTCACAAATAATATCTACCAATTTTCCATCATTCATGAATTTGATTTTCTTCGGAAAATTTTTATCATTATTTTGAAAACGTTTTATAATTTCAAAGATTGATGGTTAGTGAATAATTTGAAAAAGGAGTGATGTATCCCCTTATTTAATTATTCCCACATAAATATTTACTAGATCCATGAATATATGAGCCTTCTCAATCCTCATTTTGGTTACAAATCCAAAATATTTCTTGCTCAATGCTTCCACGACCGTATTTTACATCCCTGGGAGGTTATGTATTTTGAAATAATAATACTATAGTATCTTGATCCAACACCTTTTCCTCATGTTTATATATTTATGTGTAAATTTTACTTCAGATTATTATGATCCATATGTATCTCACATATTATTCCATAGTGGCAATGAATCTATATCTTCAATAAAAATATTACAGCTTCCAACTCAAGATCATGGGTTAGATATTTTTTTCATCAATATTTATCATCCTTAATGAACATGTAATAAATTAATCATACTGTATAAGGACACAACAAATTCCCTCATTCTATTAATCATTATATATATCTAACCCACCATTTCTTTAAGATAGAGTTAAAATAAAATAATTTAACAATATCATAGTTAGTTCTCATAAAATTATTCACATGACTCTATCCATATGAAAATATCTTATTTTTGAGTTTCCTTATGTAACGGGTTCTCTTATTGGGATTTGTTTTGTACAAATCACTGAGAGTTACCTTCCAAACCAATAAAACTATGTAACACGGTTATTTTCATTGGTGTTGTATATTATTAGATTTTCATTGTATTCTTAGGATCAACTGAGATTTGATACATGAAGAAAATATGACCAAGAAAATAAACTTTCAAAATCTATAATTAACACTTGAAAAATTTCACATATATCTCTTTTCTTCTAAGATTCTAAAAAATAACCCAAAAGTGATTCTCATGGCCCACATAGATTTTATAATACACTGAGATATCATCAATAAATACGAGAAAATAATAATTAAGATACTATTGAAGGATTTGTTCATTGGATCCATAAAAATAGTGGGTGGATTCTTCAATCCATATGGAATTACTATAAAATCATAACGTCCATACCTTATTCAAAATGATGTTTTGGAATATCCTCCATCTTTACATAAAATTTATGATATCCAAAATGAAGGCCAATCTTTGAAAAATATCAACCTCTATGAATTTTATCAAATAATCCATCAATGTGATGTATATGATATTTTTTCTTTATCAAAATAGAATTGATTTACCTATAATCAATGCACAACCTCAAAAATAAATCTTGTTTTTGAAATAATATAATAGGGGATCCCCTAGGTGAAATACCGGGGAATATAAATCTACTATTACATAAATAATATAGTTTTCATTAAATTATATCAATTATATAGGGGTCCTTATATTGGTACTATTTGATATTTGTCTTGTATCAGGGATTAAATCAATGAAAAACTCGATTTAGGCTCCACTGGATGTCTTGGAAATATGTCATGAAACAAATCAATGTATTTATATATAATAGGTATATAATAAATTTTAATATTACCCTTTTCATCCATATATTTTATCAAATCTTATTCCCCAAGGATATCATTTAGAAGATCTACTATTGGTGAATCTAGAAATGACTCAGATTATGAAGTCTCATCTCTAATGACATGGAATTCCACATCTTCATCACAAATAATAATTTAATTTAATTTTCAATAAATTTTTTCATAATATTTAAAATCCAATCTATTCCCATGATTACATCAAAATCAACTATAGGTTTAAAAATAAGTTTAGAAAATAGGGAAGGTTCATGTTTCATATTGGGAATGGACTGACACATCCCTGTTGTTGTGAGACTTATACTATGAGTCTTGACTTATAATACATATTTCTCATGCTATGGAAAAATCAAATTTTCTTGGAAAAAATGAATTATATAAAAGATTTTGAATATCTTAAATCAAATAATTTTTTTTTAAAAATTTGAGGATATGAATAAAGTACCTACCACCACATATATAGGAGCATCATCCTCAACTGTTGTTCTTACATAAGCATGAAATTTCTCCTTTGCATGTTTTGGGAGAAAATACCTTGATATTTAAAAATTATCTTTTATACTACCCCATATCCTTATAATTTAAGCATTGAACACTAGAATCTTTTTTTCATTTTTGGAAATCATGATACTGGTGACCTTTTTCTCCACACATGAAAAAATCTCCCATTCTCTGCAATCATGATCCCCCATGTCTCTTTCCACATTAATTTGTAGTTGTAAAATAAAACCATTTCTTATAATAATTTTACATATGCCACTTTATAGAGTGATAATCCAATATATTATTATATATAGTTCCTTTTAAGTTATAAAATAAGGAAAGTGATTTCAATGTGTTGATAACACATGATACTTTGTCCACATATGATGATAAGTTTTTGGAAACTATTTCCATTCGATGGTTTGGATTTAGATCCTAAATGAAATTGTGAATATTAATATTTTTATTATATAAATTTTTTGAATCATTCCTTTCTGACCTTATAATGTTGTCTTTATATATATAAACATTTTTATCTTCCTTTTTATCTTAGACTCGGTAATTTTCTCTCCATATATTCTCATTGCTCACAAAGAAAATAGTTTTAGAAGAAGTTAATTTTAAATCATTCCATTCAATTATCACTATTTGTTCATCATCCTCAGTGTTTTGAATGAATGAACACCATTGATCCAAATATCAATGGAGAAGATAAAAAATAATTAAAATATTCTCCATTTCATTATTTCCCAATGGGAGAAATATATTCTATAAAGAATATATCCATTAATAAGATAAAATTGGATTTTAGGACCATTAAATTATGGGGTTTGCTGATGCATGAAGTACTCTAACATTATTACACCATGTTTTAGATCAGTACACTACTCCATACAGTGGTGGAAATTAGTTATAACCTGATTTAGCTACCCCAATATAGTTATTTGTTTTTCTGTCCACTTATAACTCTATCTCCAACTTCAACATCTTTCCTTAGAGGGAAATACTTAAATGTATTATGTGAATTGATATTTTTCCCATTAATTAAACTTGCATTCATTTCCAAAAAATAAAATACAATAGATTAGATCATAATATTATGAAACATAACATAAAATTCCAAAACTAGTGAAAAAATTAAGATAAATTGAAAAATTTATTCATACGTAATATCAAAATATCAAACATGGGTTTCTGTGAATGTTTTAAAATAATAAATATATTTTCCAATAATTCATTAGGATTTTTAAAACAATGTTAATTTACCCATGAATATCAATTTTTAATTTCAAACCAGGTGCATAGTGAGGGTACATGCACCATGCACTATAATTATGGCTGAGATATACTCAAACAAACTAATTTCCGAGTTATTACCCTTAGATTAATCTATGTAAAAACCACATCCTCTTTTATTATCCATACATGGATGTGTTTTTTAATAACTATCGTAACATCCCATGTAAATAAAGAATATGAAAATTTCATATTTGTTAATTTTTGTGAATGAAATATTAATTTTAATATAAAAGTGATGCTATGTCTGATAGCATACTCAACACGCAACAACAAGTTTCTTTGAAATCTTACATTGCACACAACATTGAGTTATACTGAAAAATAATATAATAATAATATTATTTTAAATGGTATTTAATGTCTAGAAATTTTATTTGTGGTAGTGAATATAAATAACTACAATATTATTACACATTTTTGGTAAATGTTTTTACTTTAATAAAATATGTTTTAGAGGCTTAAAATAGAATGAATCTAATTTTACGCTTGAAAAACTCTAATATTTTTAAAAATTGATTTTAATACCTTTTGATGGAGGAACCCTTTTTAAGTCTAGTTTTTGTCACCTTTATATGTTCCATTTGAGAAAATAAACTTCTTATTTATAATAAAGACATAAAAATTTACTTTGGAATTTTTTTTGTCATTTTTCTGATAAAGTTCATTTTTTTGAAAAATAGTAAAAAATACTGCATTTTAATTCAAAACTACCTTTTATTATAATTTATTATACTATCCTTTTTAATTGGTTAATAAGGTTAATTAGATTATATTTCTATAATTTAATCAAATGTTGGTAGTTAGAAGTAACTTCACATTGAAATTTGACTTAAACACCTGTGAATCTTTTGGTAGTTTTTACTTCTTAAAAAAATGTTTTTTGGTTTTGACAACGGGAATTAATTTTAAATTAATTTCTGAAAATTATGTTTTTTTAGTTTGGAAAAATTTATTACTTATTTGGAATCAGGTGGTACAAATTTTTTAAATAAGTAAATTTTATTTTTAGAAATTATGAATAGAAAATTCGGTAAATATTTTATTTACATGGTTAAAAGGTATATCTGGTAAATAAGGGTAAAAAAATAATATTATAATAAAACTAAATTACCCTAACTCATGTTATAACCATATTGGATGATACATTTCCGACCATGGGCATCATTTGGTCGATTTTGGGACCCCCTGGAGCCACTTGTAAGTGAAAATGACATTTCATAAAAATTAATTTAAAGTTAAGGAAAATGAAACATAAACATATATCCTTTAGTAATTTTTTTTATATATGGTTATTTGAGTGATATTTTCGAATATAAATATTAATTGGAAACATAAATTTTTTTTCTATATCATGGTATTCTATTTAAAAATTTTAGAGCTTAGATAAATAAAATTATTTATGGCACAATGGTGATGTAGTGATTACCTTATTAATGAAATATTTAAATCAATGAGATTATAAAAAATAAAATAAATTTATTTTGATACTTTTTATTCCATACAAAAATTTATGGATAATTATATCTTTTCATATTTTATTTAATGTATATTTTTTGAAATAATCAAGTTATATATTTTTTACAAGTCTTGATATGAATAGTTTATAAATTGACATAAATGTGTTTTTAAAATAAATATATTTTATTAAATGATAAAATAATCCAACAAAATAATATTAAAAAAAATGACATATTTTAAATTAAATATTTCATTATTGATCCATGTTTGAGTTGCTCGTCATTTTATAGTAAATATAATAACCATATAGTATGATTTTACAAGTGGACATGGTAAATGATAAATTATTTAACTAAAGGATAAATCTAAAAGATAAGATTAATTTTATACCCTAAGCATGTATAAAACCCATTGGATGGGTGGATTTAGAACAATACCCACCTTAAAGTAGAACTAAATGAGATGGGTACCTTTTTAAATCGAAATTTAAATTATAATAAAACAATACTTTCAATCCTTCCTAAAGTGCTCGTCCTCCCTCTAATAAAAGGACACCACCTCTGACCCATTACTCACACCTCTCAAGACAATTGAATCATACAAACTATGCTACAAGAAGTTCTAAACACCCCACTATTTCTTTTAAAATATTTCCCCTAGGAATAAGAAAATTCAATAAATCCTTTTGGCTCAAATCAAAGAGAGTTACACGTTTTAAGAGGTAGCATCTTCTCTAAAATTATTTTCCATTATTCTACTTCTTCACTCCCTATTCTATTCTTTTTCATTGATTAAAAAACAAAAAAAAAGTATCCTAAATATACTAGTATGTTGTTATGATAAGGATTCTAACTACACTGACACACAAATCCATCTGATTGATTTAGAACATACTGTTTCTGTAGACGATGAACTACTGCCTCACGAAATGATGATTGTTCGATTTTTCTGTCCCACCTATCATAGTGGCCATTATGATGGAATAGTATTTATATGTGATATATATTATATTTATATTTTCTATATTCTTAGGTATTTTTTATAGCATACCTTTATTTCTTCCATAATGGGTAAATACAATAATTTTCATTTGAAGAAGTGTGAACTTTCCCCCCCTCAAAGTGATATGAATTGTAAATTCCATACATGGAACTTATAAAGGATGATGTTAATGAAAAAATGTAACATATATAAAATATTATATTATACTATAATTATAATATAACTATGTATCATTTAGTTTTCATTCCTTTAAATATGAAAAAATGAAAGTTTCTTTCATTCGTACGTACGACTTACCGTCTACATGAACGATGCATTCCACTTCTTATATCCAATAGTAATGGACTATTATAAATACATATATAATTGAAATATATGATATTTAAATCATGAATAAAATTATAGAGATAATGGACATTTGACAACATGAACAATTTTTAATTATAACAAGTTCATTTTTTACTCAAGCACCAAATATCGGCAAAATGACTGATATTAAATTAAATAATTATGTAATGTTTATAACGTGGTAATAAGTGATATAAATAGAATACTAAAATTGAAAATGGTTTTAAAGAAAGTATAAATTAAATTATTTTTAATATTCTAGAATAAAAGGAACATACGTGACAAGTCAGACTCAAGATTAGGGAACTTCTTAGCCCAATTTCCATTATTTGGGTTGAACCTATAATTATTAATTATTTCATGCTATGATTATGTGATAAATTATTTTTGATATAATATATTTTATTTATACTTGATTTATTCATACTTATAGTTTATACACTTAATAGATTAAGATTATTTAAAAAATGATCTTTGTACGCGAACCTTTCACCTTCATCTTTTAGTCAAAAGTCTTCTTTAATGTTATGTATTTTAACTTCCAATATATTATGTTGGGATATGTTATTTTATATCCTTTTTTTATTCAATTTTATGAAAATGTGACGATAGAACCCCTTTCATATCATCATCTCATTTTATGAATTTTTATGTGACACCATTAGGCTGCCAAATTTTCATTAGGGAATTTCGAATCTCAATTTCAACTCATTAGGTTTTACGCATACTTCAATGATTATATTGTGCCTAGATTATGTGTAGAATAAAGAATTGTTTATTTATGTGGTCATTTACACTTCTGTTTGTGTGGATATATTTTTTATACACATAATCACCGCATTTATAATTTATTATGTCATTTATAAGAGCTTCGTAAGGGAAATCATAACTCAATCTTCATTCATTGAGTTAAATATATAGGTCATTGGTTTTGTTTTTATAAGGATTTGTGTGAATGAACTATAATTTTTTTACACTTAATATCCACTTATATTGGGTGTATTTATATCTATCACACATATTTATTTCATTGATTTATCCATAATCCAAATATAAGATCTCTGTAATGGACTTCATCTTAATTTACATTCCATTAAGACTTAATTGTTATTATGAACCAATTCACTTCTATATGGTGTATATAATTACTTACAACATATTATTTCATGAATCTCATTATTCTCATGATATTATATGTTTTTTAATGTTACTCTTACATTATTTTTATTTACGTATTTTTTCAAGTGGTAAGGGACTCTTTATCTAAAACATTTTTTTAAATTATTTAAAACTTTAATTTTATTAATATTTCCCATTAATTCCCATATTTTCAATATTTATTTAAGGATTTATTTATATTGAAATTAATGTTTTAAAATTTTAATTCCTTTAAAAGTTTCATAGTGGTACTGGACACTTTTATTGAAAAATATCTTTATTAAATGTTTAAAATGGTTTGATAAATGGATTGAATATGCCAATATCTTGAAATGATATCTTGTGATTGTAATGTGGAAATGTTATATTTAATTTATGATTTTTTATGATTATCATTTGGATCTTAGGAATTGTTTAAGTATACTTGTGGTTCAATGATAAACCTAGGGTGGGTGATCCTGAGATAGGTAACTAATGTATTGGGTAACGTGATAGAGGTATATGTTAATGTATCTTCTAAGAGATTTTAGTGAATATACTGTGATGGGTATTCAAAACGTTACTCCCTATGTAGAAGTTAAATATAAAATTTATGTATGATATGGATGCCACAAGTTTATTTTATGATTTTTGATTAATATGTGTTATTCATAAATCTTATTATTTGTTGATTTATGTTGAAGAACTTATGTTTTGTATGTATTTATGGACTAATGTTTTCTTTCTTTAATTAATAACCCTTACTGAGATTTTTATACTCACCCAAAGTTTTTGAAATTATTTTAACAGGGTATAAGTAAGGGTAAGATAGGGGAAGTATTCAGGATTTTTTATACCAAGAAAGGACCTCTTGTTTTATTTAAGGTGTTTTATTTTTTTGAAAAAATTTGGATTGAGAAGAAGTGTCTACTTTGTAATTTTCGATATGTAATGTAACTATTATATTCTAATTATCTAAAACTATAAACCTAAAAGGATCCTTAATGTTGAATTCTTGACTTAACTCATGATTAAGTAATGTTCAGGTTGGGGCCATATTGTTGGTATTGGAGGTCAGGTTAGATAACTTTAGAGGTTATGGTGTTATTTAATCATTAGTGACATAACTATAACATTTACAATATTAGAAAAAGTCATAGTTATTTTAGATAAATCAAATTAGTTTAAGATAACATGAATAAGTATATCTTAGTGTTTAGCCTCCTCATAAGATATTATATGATGATTTTACTGATATACTCCCACTAACCTTTTCGGTTTTAGTAAATGAAAGGATCTAGGTGGCACCGAAGTAACAATGGATGTGAGGAAAACTATAAAGGTTTTCTGAATAACCAATCGAATTAAATGGGAGCTGCATTGAGAAATCTTGTGGTTATTCTCAACCAATTATCTAGAGTCATTATTGAGCACATGAACCTAGGTGATTTTAATAAGTCATTCTATATGCGAGAAACAAATCCATATGATAGTTTAGGTAATGAGCATAAAGGTAAGTATATTAAAAACCTATGTGTCAAGGATGTAGAAAGAAACACCTAGAAAAATGTTTCAAAGGGATGAGAATATTTTTCAAATGTGGTAATAATGGTCATAAAGTAATAACCTTCCCGGGAAAAATCAACCATCCAGTTGACTCCAGGAAAGAGAAAGAAGTTCATTTTGAAGGATTGATTGAATGTCTTAAATGTGGTGTTAATGGTCATTATACAAATATATATCCTAAGAAGAGTGTTTGGGAATGGGATTAGCAGTATCGTACAAATATATGTTTACTAATACCTAATTCCATTCCAATTGAGGATGTGGAAACAAACAAAGACCAGTGAAATGTATTGATTATTTCATAACTGATGTTTTGAAATTATTTAAACTTAGGATATGATTCATGATTTTGTTTGAAGTAATGAAGTATTAAGTAATAATTTTGAAAATAATTTTTAATGTATCGTGAAGAACGTGAATGAGTTATAAATATTCATATAAAGGATTCAAGAGATATGGTATATTTTAGGATGATGAAATGCTTAAAACTATTAAGGCTCTTTTGATGATGGGATTACTTTGGAATACTTTTTCTAGTATGTGTAATCCTAAAGATTGATATGTGAAAATTTTATTCAAGAAAGAATTAACTTTTCTTGTGTGGAAATAATGTATAACATTAGGGTTTCATAAGATCTTTTTTAGGTCATAAATGGTTATTACATTTTGGGATGCAAACTGAAAGGTATTAGATAACCTTTGAGGATAAAATTGGTTACGATTATTTTTGAAGAAATTATCTTATTTTTTAAAATGTTATAAGAATTATATGGTTTTAGAAAAAGGAAAACCAGAAGGATGGGAGACAACCCGTCACATCCGAAAAGGCCATGGGAATCGAACTCACAACCAAAGTGTGATTGGGATTTACAGCCTACCATTAGCCTACATGATGCTGCTGGTTAATATGACTTATTATTTTTAGTTAAATAATTTTATTGATCAATAATTGGTTAATTTTAGATCTTATTTTTTATCAAATGAATATCCTTTTTATAAGAAAATGATTTGGTGATTAAGTGATAATGGTTATTTTAGAAGACGTTTTCTCTTTTTGGAACACTATATGCCAAATGAAAATAGAATGCTATGTGATTTCATTTGAGGAGTAATGGTAGAATTTTATTTTGTAAGAATATATGATTTTATTTTGGACATATAACAATTTAGGTTATTAATGGAAATGATTAAAATATATTGGAGAATATGTGATTAAGTTAATTACTTTTCTATATGAGAGTTCAAGAGTTGTCGATGTTAATTGGAGATAAGTGTTAAGATTTACTATATAAGTTTATGTGATTAAATACTTCAGAGTTTTGTGTTTCAATATTAGTTTGGATTAAGTTGATGAATTTTAAGGATATATGTTTATTGAATTCTATTTTTTGAAATTTGGGTATTTTTTGTTGAATTTTGGAGATTAAGAGTATTATTTCTTTTAATAAAGTATTATCCATTTTGGGGATTATATGATCTTGTACAAACCATTTTGGTTTTGGTTAATTTATAAAGATATGAGAAATATATAGTTCATCTTTTTTGATTATGTTATTCTCAAGATGTCAATTCTAGAACATCAGGTTTGAACAAGTCATATTAAGTACTCATTGTTTGGAGAAAAGATGAGTCTATGGTAGAAATTTATTAAGGAATGAAACTCTACTTGAAAAGTAAGTATACTTACTTATGTCCTTAGTCAATATCAAAAATAAATTCTCCAACTTTTTGAAAGGTAAAATAAAAAAAGTTATCTGTTTACTTTTCCAATAGGTTAACCAAATACCGTTTAACCAATCAAAAGTTTGTGTTTTTTTGGTGTTTAACATTTTCCTGATCATGTTTTCTATCACTCTCCATGATAACTTGACACTTAGTTTCTATTCTATTTCAATGTTTTCCTACATCTAACCCTAGTATGTTTTATCTTGTATAACCTTTATACTTTACCATATTTCTTTTAATGTGATATTTTTATTGAATCTTTTTCTGATTAGAAACTTTTAGTAATGTTTCTGAGCCCAAATTTAAAATTATGAGGACATAATTCCAAAAATAGGGGAAGGATGTAACATCCAGGTAAATAAAGAATATGAAAATTTCATATTTATAAATACTTGTGAATTAATAATAAATTTACTTTTAAAGTTATGATCTTTTAGATAGTGTACTCAACACGCATCAATGAGTTTCTTTGAAATATTGCATTGCACACAACTTTGAGAAATACCAAAAAATAATATAATAATACTTTTATTTTAAATTGTAGTTAAAGTCTTTCCATTGTATTTTCGGGATGAATAGATCTGACTACAATATTATTACAATTGTTTTTTTTAATTTTTTTTACTTTTATCAAATATGTTTTAGAGGCTTAAAATAAGAATGAATCCAATTTTAATCAAGAAAAACTCTAATATTTTTAGAAAGTCATTTTACCACCTTTTTAGGGAGAACAATTTTTAAATCTATTTTTATCACTTTTATATACTCCATTTGACAAGATATACATCTTATTTAGAAGCAGGACATAAAAATTTACTTTGGGAAAAACATTGGTATTTTTTTTGATAAAGATCATTTTTTGATGAATAATGAAAAATGATACATTTTAATTAAAAATTACCTTGAAATATAATTTATTATACAAAACTTTTAATTGGTTTTAAAGTTTAATTATATTAAATTTTTATCATTTACTTCAATTTTGGTCATTATAAGTAATTTCACTTTGAAATTGGACATAAACACATGTCAATCTTTTGGTAGTTTTTACTTCATAAAAACACCTTTTTTGGTTCTGACAACGGGAATTAATTTTAAATTAATTTTTGAAACTTATGTGTTTTGAATTTGGAAAAATGGTTTCAAAATTTCGATTAATTGTGTACAAATTTTGTAAATACGTGAATTTTATTTTTAGAAATTATGAATAGTAACTTCAAAAAATATTTTATTTACCATGGTTAAAGGGTAAATCTGATAAATGAGGGTAAAAAATAATATTATAATAATATTAAATTACCCTAAAACATGTACAAACCCTATTTTATGATACTTTTCTGAAAAGTGGAATCGTTGGGTCGATTTTGGGATCCCATTGAGCCACTTGTAAGTGAAAATGAAATTTTATAAAAATTAGTTTAAAGTTATGGAAAATGTAACATAAACATATATATTTTAGTAAAACAATTTTTATATGTGGTTATATGAGTGATATTTTTGAATATAAATATTAATTGGAAATATAAAAATATTTTCTATATCATGGTATTTTATTTAAAAATTCTAGACCTCAGATAAATAAAATTATTTATGGAACAATGGTGATGTAGTGTTTACCTTATTAATGAAATATTTAAATAAATGATATTATACATATTGAAATAAATTTATTTCGATACATTTTATTCCATCCATGTATTTTATGGATGATTATAACTTGTTACATTTTACTTTATGTTGGTTTTTATAAATAATAAAGTTTTTAATGTTTTTTGAAAAGTCATGATATGAATAGTTTATAAATTAACATAAAGAGTTTTTAAATAAATACTATTTTATTAAATGATAAAATAATCCTAAAAATATAATATTCGTCTAAATTACATATATGAAATTAAAAATTTCATTAATGATCCATTTTTGAGTATCTTTTCATTTTATAGTAAATATATTAATCATATAGTATAAATATACAAGAGGACATGGTAAACGTTAACTTATATAACTAAAGGATAAAGCTAAAAGATAAGGATAATTTTATACACTAAACTTGTCTAAAAAACATTTTTTGAGAGTTTTTATAACAATAATCACCTTAAATTTTAATTAAATGAGTTTTGGTCCTTTTTAAAAAGATATTCAGTTTAAAATAAAATAATACTTTTAATCTTTTCTAAAGTGACCTTCTTTTTCTTTTATAAAAGGCCACCACCTCTAACCCATTATTAAAACCACTGTAGACACATGTATCATCAAAAAAATAGTCCAAGAATTTCTAAACAAACCCCTATTCCTCTTATATTTTTCCCCTAGGAATAATGAAATTCAAGAAATCATCTTGGTTCAAATCAAAGAGAGTTACACGTTTTAAGTGGCAGTGTCTTCTCTAAAATTATTTTCTGTTATTCTACCTCTTCCCTACCTATACTATTATTTTTCTTTTATTACATAAGAAAAAAATTATACTAAATATACTAGTATGTTCTTATTAGAAGGATTATAACTAAACTTACACACACCTCCATCTGATTGATTTAGAACATACTGTTTCTGTGGACGACGAACCACTGCCTCACGAAACAGTGATTTTACTATTTTTCCGTACCACATCTCATGGTGGCTATTATTTTAGAACATAATTAATATATGATAAATATTATTTTTATATTTTATTTATTTTGCATTATTTTTCATTTATATCATACCTTTAGGGTTTCTATAATGGGTAAATACAATAATTTCATTTAAGGAAGTACGGACTACGTCCCCCTTAAAGTGATATGAATCGTTCATTCCATAAATGGAAAGTATAAAGGATGATGTTAATGAAATTAATTAATTCATATAAAATATTATATTATACTAGAATTATAATTTACCTATTTATCATTAAGTTTTCATTTCATTAAATATGAAAAAGAAATAAAAGTAGCGTTCATGCGTACGTACAACTTATCATCTCCATGAACGGTGATTTTAATATTTTATATTCAAATGTTATGGACTATTATAAATACATATATAATTGATATATATATATGTTATTTAAATCATGAATACAATTCTGGGGATACTGTACTTTTGACCACATGGACAATTTCTAATTATAACAAGTTCTTTTTTGACTCAAGTACCAAATATCGAAAAAATAACTTATATTAACTTAAATAATTATGTAATGTTTATAACATGGTAATAAGTGATATAAAATGAATAATATACTTTAAAAATGTTCGGAAGAAAGTATAAATTAACATAAGTTTATTATTTAGGAAGAATAAGGAATATACATGACAAGTCAAATTGAAGGTAAGAAAACTTCTTAACCCAATTTCCATTCATTGGGTTAAACTTCTACTTCTTGATTAGGTCATGATACGATTATGTGATAAAATATTTTGATATACTATCTTGTATTTATAATTTCCTTATGTGTAATTATATTGTATACACATAATCTATCTATTTTATTTAAAAAATGATCTCTGTAAGGAAACTTTTCACCTTCATCTTTTAGTCAATGAATTATTTAATGTTATGTATTTTAATTTCCATTATCTTATGTTGGGATATGTTATTTCATATCCTTATTTCTATAAATTTTAGTTCCATGTGATGAGAGACCCTTTTCTCTCTCATCAACTCATTTATGAATTTTTATGTTACACTGTTAGGCTAGAAAATTTTTGTAAGGAAATTTCTAATCTCAATTTATACTCATTGGGTTTTATGCATACTGCATTGATTATATTATGCCAATATTACATGTGGAATACATTTTTGTTTATTTATGTTTTAATTTCCACTTTTTTTATGTAGATATACTATTTCTAAACATAATCACCCCACTAATAAATTCTTATATCATTTATAAGAACTTAGTAAGAGAAATCGTAACTCAATCTCCATTCATTGAGATAACTATCCATGTCATTGGTTTTGTTTTTCTAAGGATATGTGTGAATGAACTTTTATTGTTTTACAATTAATATACACTTATATTGGGTGAATTTATATTTTTTTCACATATTTATGTCATTTATTTATCCATAATCCAAAAATATGATCTTTATAATGGATTTCGTCTCAGTTGACATTCCATTCAGACTTATTTGGTGTTATGAACCAATTCACTTTTATATGGTTTATATACTACCCTTTGAAATATTATGTCATGAATTTCATTATTATCATGAAATTATATGTTTTTTTTTAATTTTATTCTTTCATTATTTTTATTCAATTATTTTTTCTGGTTGTAAGAGACTCTTTAACTAAAACATTGTTTTAAATGTTTTAATGATTTAATTATCTTAATATTTTACATTATTGTCCATGTTTTCAAAATGGTTCTACAGATTTATTTATATGGATATTAATGTTTTATAATGTTAATTACTTTAACAGTTTCATAGTGGTATGAGACACTTTGAATAAAAAATCTCTTTATTAACTGTTTTTCATGGTTTCATAAATGGATTGGATATGAAAATATCTTGAAATGATATATTGTGATTACGATGTGGAAATGTTATCTTTTCTTTATGATGGTTTTATGATTATGTTATGGTTCTTGGTCACTATTTATGTATTTGGGTGGTTCTATGTTAAATGTAGGGCAGGTGAGCCAGGGATATCACTCCAATGCATTAGGTAACGCGATGGAGGTAAATGTTAATGTTTATTCTAAGAGATTTTAGGGAATATACTATGATGGGTATTCTAAACATAACTCCCTATGTAGCTGTGAAAGCTACAATCTATGTATGTTTGGATGCCACAATTTACTTATATTATTTGTGTTTACTATGAATTATTCTTAAATTTTATGATTTCTTGAGGCATGTTAAAGATATTATGTTTGGTATGTATTGATGGACTATTGTTTTATTTCTTTATTTTATAACCCATACTGATATTTTTATGCTCATACCTAGTTTTTGAATTTTATTTCATTGGGTATAAGGAAGGGTAAAAGAATGGAAGTATTCAAGAAGATTTATATCAAAAAAATAAATCTTGTTTTATTTAAGGATTTTTATTTTTGTGAAATAAATTGGATAGAGAAGAAGTGTCTAATTTCTAATTTTCGAGATATAATGTTACAGTTTTGAAGTAATTCTCAAAATCTCTTAACATGAAAAGATCCAAAATCTAGAATTCTTTACCTAACTGAAGATTAAGTAATTTTTAAGTCTGGGGCCTTATAAACACACAATCACCACATTACAAAAACATTATGATGTTATCCCAAACATAGATTTATTCTTTAGGTCAGTCATAGGATTATATTAACTAATCCATGTTTTCCAAATTATAGTTTCCATGGATTTTATTGAAAATTTTATGATACAAATTGTAATGACCCTGAACCTAGTAGCATAGAGTCATGGGTTACTCTATTACATTTTCACTAGATATAAGGAATAAAAATTCAAAGGACCTAATAGTTTATTAGTCTTAGATAACTAGATACATACTAGAATCTCACATTATAGTTGAAAACATAAAATTTAACTTAAAATATTCTTTTGAGAACACTGTTATATCATTTATAAAATACCTATATATCCTTCATGATACACTTCCTAGAATCCTGTGGAAAGGAATCCTAAGAAATGGGTGATCATATATTCTCAATTTTGGTATTCGTATAATATAACCTAGAACCATGTAAATAAAGAATGAATAATATGGACAAGATATAAAATAATAAAATATTCCATATAAATAAAAAAATAAAGGGGACTAAATCAATGGATAATAGAACACCATAAATAAAAACATGGATAATAATAACTAGTTTCCTAATTATTTAATAGATAATTCAATACATCCTAATCATAATGGAAAGGCCTCATGCCAAGTCATCGTACATAAATGGGTAAGGACTCATCAAAATACACAAATTATTTTGTATCAATAGACCTAAGAATGTATCATGAGTCTATATAAGACCGTATAAATCACTTAATAAGTCTAATTCATTCATTATGTGAAAGGGTGAATAATAATTCAATATACAATTAACAAAAACATTCCCGTTGGGAAACTAGTATATGAATATTAATACTTTCCATAATTAAACTTACATAAACCATCCAATGAATGAAATAATATGGTATAATTTACAAATATATCTAATATATTAATATAAAGTGGTTGTTTTCATTTATTCATATTAATAACATAAAATATCATTAATAACATTTTTGAGGAAAATATCATTTTCACTTGGAAAATCAATTTTAAAAACTAAAGTTTTTCAAAATATTAAGGACTTTTTTTGGTAGAAAATAAGCAGGAAATATTTGAAAACAATAAAAAAATTATTCATCAATCATAATGGTGGGAAATTATATCAATGTCTACCATGTTAAAATAAGTATTCTATTTAAATTTTTTGTAACAATTCAAAATTTACTTTGTTTGGAAAATGAAAAAGAATGTTAATTTTAAACCATTTTTTAAATCTAAAACTTGGGTGAAAATAAATTTTATATATAATTATGTAATATTAAAAATAAATTAAAACAATTTAAGGAAAATATGGGAGTGGAAGAAAAACATTCCAGACCAAATAGAAAAACCATGTAAGTTTTCCTTAAAAACATTATTCTGGTCTCATTAAATTTTTAAAAGAGGGAAACGAATAGAAAAATTGTAATTTTTAGAATTAAATAGTGGATAAGAAAATGGATTTTTTATAATATGGAAATATAATATAATTATCATAGTTGATATATAAACATAATTAATCTTTAATAATGATGAGAACGTAAAATAAGCACTTTCAACTTTGGTAACTTTTGAATCATAACCTTATAAAATAAATAAATTCAAATAAAACATTAAATACCATGAATATAAAGTGAATCATGATATATCATATCAACATAGATGTATATTCACCTCATAAAATAAGATATGTGTATAAAAAATATATATCCCAATGAAAATGATTTGAGGTAAAGAACCCTTACAATGATCATAATGTTGAAGTGAGAATCAGTCAATGAAGTGATTATATATAACAAATGTAAATATGTTTTTTGAAGTAAATGATAAATTAATATATTACATTTCACACATAATACTTACATAATAAAATCAATGAAGAAATGATATAACCCAATGAAAGAAAAATGAGTTATTAAACACTCATTCCATGTTAACTTTCATGTAAAATCCCATTGGATGAGATAATTTAAATTTAAAAATAAATTACCTTGAAATATTAATTATTATTGATATAAAATTTAATAAGGACAAAATATATAGAATGAAAAGTAAATTAGGTTCATAACATTAAAATATACCTCAATTAAAGGAAATTGAGACAAAATCCCTTATCTGAGTTCTGATTCCATTATACTTGTTTAAAGATCCTGTATAATAAATATAGATTCACTATGCATAAAATAACAAAAAATAATCATATATATCATACTATATATTATTTACCTATAATATTTTATTGCATATTTATTAACAATTATTTGTTAAATCACTATTCTGGGTAACAACTGCTTCATTTTTAATATATGTTTTCGTTCGATAGTTTCGTTCATTGTATTTTTGTCCTGGTTCCATAATAATTATTTTTAATAATGTTATAAAAATAATATATTTTCATTATATATTTATTTATAGTAATCTATAAAATTTAGGGATAGAAAAATTAATTACACTATTCATGGATATGGCAGGTCATACGTACGTAGAAACCCTGTATCCATTTTTTCGACAAATGGAAAGAAAAAAAAGTTAATAATAATTAAACATTAAAAAATATTTTTTATAAAAAATATATATAATATATTTATTAAATATATCCTTATTACCATCAATTTTAAAATTAAAGGAAAAACATATCACATCGCTTCATGGAGGTGGTAGTCCACAGGTACGCATGAGCGACGTTATCATTTCCAATAGATTTGAAGGTAAGAAGGTATATGTGATTTTTTAATTGTATATGTATAATTTTATCATGAATTTTATATATATATAGATATTAATTTCATAAATATATCCATCCTTGATAGGTGGTCATGAAATATGAATTACATCGGTTCATGAGGTGATAGTCCGCCGTACACACGATCAACATTTTCATTACCCATTTCATGAAAGATGGTTTGAATAATGATTATGAAATAAACACAATAACATCTGAGTAAATATAAAGTAATGTTGATATTATTTTATCAAAGTTTTAACAAATTTTAAAAGGTTGTATGAAGAAATAAAAAAAAAATTCATGGTTAAGAACTATACATCTTCTTCGAAGAATCCTTCATATAATGGTTTTATGATAAATCTAATGAATGTAGAAATTGAGGATGGATGTAATTAATGTATTTGGGCATTTCATGTTAGAAAACATAGCTCTATAAGTTTTTATAGGGGTGGAGAAGAAGTATTATTTTATAAGTGGGAGAGAGGGCCCACTTGGGAATTTCCTAAAAGAATACAAAATGATAAAGTCATTATAAAGGAAAATGACTCCAAATGGAAATATATTAGAAATTGGTGTATTATATGTCAAAAATATTTCTATAAAATAGGTTTTAGAAAAAATTAATTTGAAAAAATCCCCATATGTTTTGAATTAACCCTCAAAAACCCCATTTTAACCACAACTTTGGCAATTAATTATTATTATGTTTCCTATTATTTTTGACCAAAAATTAATTTGAAATTATTAAGTATTGTTATTTATATTTATTCAATATATGGAATACTATTTTCAAAATTAAATTCATATTAGTGGCATAATTTATTTTAAAATCAAACCTACAAGCTCAACGGAAAGCGGTTTTCCAAATAAAAAATTTCCTTAAGTATAAATGTTTTTATAAACAAATCAGAAAACAATTAAATCATATGACCTGAATTGGTTAATATATAATATAAAATAACTAATTTTACATTTATTACAATTTTAATAAAAAATTTAATGTGTTTATGTATTTAAACGAAAAGGTCACTTTCAATAAAAATTGGTATTTTTCAATATTCAACGAAAAATTAATCTTTTCTGAAAAATATAAATAATTAAATCTAATTTAATTTTAAAGTGTTTATTTAAAAAATTAATTTATATTTTTTGATACATTTTCTTAAACTAGTGATAAATTATATTTAAATGATCATGAAAAAGTAATGGTACCATTTTTTAGAAAAAATATTGTTTTTAAGAAAAAATATTGGATTTATTATTAAATAAAGATTAGAAAAATATTATATGAGTGATAAGTTTTGTTATTGAATATAATATTTAAATTTAATTAAAATAATTAAACAATGTCGATTAATTTAGTTTAATAAGATAAAAAATTTATTGCTGGCCTAAAACAATCTTTTACTCTAAAATGATGATGATAATTATTAGTTTTCAATTGTTGGCCAATGAATTTATTTATACATGTATAAATCATAAAATTTTCATAATTTTTTTATTGTTATTCTTACACACCAATTTAATGGCTTGGTTATAAAATTATACTATATTATGTTTTAGTAGGAATCAGGGATGCATGTATCATATTCTATCAAATTGATTATATTTAAATAAATCTATCATAAAATATCATGGTGTTACCAAAAATTTTAGTTATTGGGGGACTATATAAATTAATTTTATTATTAAATGGTATAGTGCGATGGTTATAACTCCTAAAGGGAATAATTATTAAGCACTCATTTCTCTCTTTCCTTTAACCAATGATACAAGTAAACCTTGAATTTGAGGGAGATATTTCCAAAGGACCGAGTGATTACAATAATTCATGGATATCATTAGAGGGATGAAAACATTAGTTTTTACTTATTGATAGAAATAAAACTCTTGTTTAAAGCTCAAATAAATTTTTATATGGTCCTATGTTCTTATTTTTATACTATTCATCAATAATTTATAGATAGTTCCTGGTTATTATTCAGTTTTGGTGATTTATGACATTTCATATATGATGAAAAACATCCCTAAAAACCATCATGTATGAATAAGAAATTTGGTAAAGGATATCAATTCAATACCATTGGTTGACCTCTGAATAAAATGAAACATCAAGATCAAGGGTATTCCCACAGTGAAAAAGGTGAACCTATAATAGTAGGATTTGATTGGGAAGCCAGTGGTCCGATAAGAGGAGATAGTGGTGGATGAGAGTTCAGTCAAATTCCACCACTACCATATCCTCTTGGTGGTTCACAGAAAACAAATGGTTCAAGTGGCCAAGTCCATTTATATATAATTTTGATGTAAGGATACAATCATGCAGTGAAACACATGGTGTTATGTACTTTATGTATCTATTATACTCTAATACCCATACTTATTGACACCAATATGCACCATTTTCTTCTTATGGATTCATTATTTTTATAGTTAGGGATACTATTTGACCCCCTAAATTGAAATCTTAGACCGAATACTTATACATGATAAAATCCCCCTCAGAACCAAATTTTCATTAGTAAAATCTTCCTTTAGATGGAGTGAGATTTTATTAGGATCAAATAATTAAAGATATGTGGCTTGAAGAGATAATATTTTGTAAAAATAGTTGTTTATATTCTATAATTGGGTTAATTTTATCATTGTATGGTGATATACCACTATATATATGGGATGAGGTTCACATTTACCGATGAGTGAGACATATAATAATGGATGGTAGGGATAATTCTCATGATGTTTTAGTTGATTATTCATCAGTACTAATTCTTATATTTGTGTGATATTGATGTTTTGGAAGATTATATTCCCATTGTTGTGAAAGACTACATGGATGCTTTTTTGGAAGACATATCCGGGTTTCTCCCTTATTAGGTGATAATTTGTTCACATGAAGTTTAATTTTGGGACCAAAACTATTTCTTTTGTAGAAATTTGTAGGGACACATGTAATATATGAGATTCAAATGTGGTGGGATGTGAATCTAGAAATAATTCATCTGATAGGGTGGCCTAGATGAATTCATCTAAATGTTATATCATTTGTATTGTTCCTGAAGAAACTGTGAAATCTCTCTAGTGGGTGGTAGATGGTTGATATTATTCTTTCATTTGATGTCGTACAGAAGTGATGGTTAGAACAACGTTGATAAAACTAATGGACAACTTTGATAAAAGTAATGTGAAAGTGTGATTTGTGGAGTTCACATGGAAAATAGGTTTTTTTATTTAGACTATAGAGGATTAGCAGTTAGTATTCTAAATGGAGGGATCTCCATGAATGTATAAGGTCGGTGCAATTATCCTAACCAAGTATAAATTTGTATAAATTCAATTGAAGGCCTCATGCATAGATATTGATGTGACTGATAATGATATTATAAATATCAAATAATTATAAAGTTCTCAACTCTATTATTAAGAGTAAAATTTTTATATTGAAATGTTAATGAGAATAAAAAACGTATTTCTCCCATAGATATATGAAGCATTATCTTAACCTCGTAAATCCAGGAGTCATTTAATATGATATTTTTAGCTTGAATGATTGTGAGTCATGGTTTTTATTCATTATGAGTGAGGATAAATTCCTATCAAGAGTAAGGTGTGAGTCTTCCTATCTTATGGGGGTAATTAGTTAAGGGAGTTTGTCCAAAATACCCAATGTTCCATATTGTGGTTCTATTTAGATTTATTTCATCCAGTGATCAGATTCTATTATGTTTGATGAAACCAAAAAGTTTTATAATTGATTATGGTTAGTTTGTCTCACTAGATGGACACTCAGTGATAGCTCCGATAATGCTCACATTTTCCTTGGTTCTATTTTAGTTTTAGTGGGATTTACTAGCATCTGAAGATATGATAATATAAAAATGAAATGTCCATACATAAAAGTGTGGAAGAATATATATTGAATTTTTTAGAATGTGGATGGAGGAATACATCATTTAGAAAGAACCAAAGGATCCATTGGCTAGAGTCAAACAAGTAAAAATGGAGAAAGTATAATGAGAACAATAATAAAGGAATGCGATCTGGTTGGTGAGGATTTCATCGACATGGGTCATGAACTTTAAAATCTTAGATATAAATTCCATAGTGAAGTTTATGAAAGCCCCATAATATATGTACACGAATCCAATGAATCTTAAACAAATTTTTCATGATTATTAGATTATTCAATATGAGGATATCAAATGGAATACCAATAATAGATCATGTGAACAACATCAAAATGATCCAAAAACTACTTGAATCTATCTAGATGAAGTTCGTGAATGATTTATGGGGACTTATACTATTGTTAAAACTTCCTAATTAGTTAGAAATAATGATAATATATGTGATAAAATATTATTAAAAAACTGAATTGGTGTTTGAATATGTCTAGAACCCGATTCTTAATAAAGAACTTAGATATATGGAGAATAAAAAACCATCTATAAGTGTTCTTCATGATTAATTATAAGGATGATATCTTAAATAGAGGAGAACTATGGAAACATTTAATGAAATTTCATGGTAGAAATGATGAGGAATTTATACTTGACCCATACCTATATGTTCATAATATGGGAAAAGAGTTCATATCTAGAACAAATGTATGAGTTTCAAGGATGATTATAGATGAGTTTCAACATCTAGAAGTTAAAATTTTATTAGAATATCTAAAATAGGAAGAAAATTATTAATAAATGTCAATATTTAAGTAGATTAAAGGTTGTTTGAATCCAGAGGATAATTCCACTTGATGACAAAGTAGAGATGTATAGAGAAATAAATTTCTAGAAAGTATTTCATGGTGAATATAGTGGATGATGAGGCTCTTGAAATAGTGGTAAAAGTAAATATAAATGTTCATATGAATAATATATGATTATTATGTATGAAAGAAGTTATATGTATTATGGGGCTATCAAATAATTTTCTTAACATATGGAAGCTTGATAAGGCATGCTAGGAGACTAGATTTGCGGATGTTGTTTGGAATGTGACTTGAGGATCCATGGTGGTTGTATAAGGAGGAATAAAATGAACCATATATAAGATAATATTACCCAATAGATCTATAATTTTTAGTGATTCATTTTCTTATAGCCAAAAGTTATGGAATTGCAGGATCAAAAATCTCAATGAGGAGAACAAGAAAGTTATAACTATAAAATGTATTTTGAAGGTAGACTCCACTAACATTAGATGTTGTGGGTGTTGTTTACTGAGGAAGTAAAAAAATTACCTTAAAATATAATAAACATAATCCTAGATATTAAATGGTATATCTAGTATAGATGGACATTTGGGGAGTTACCCCTATCAGATCTCCAAGTGGGCTACTTTTCTTGTTGACATTCATCGAAAATGCCACATGAAAAGTATGGATTTAATTCTTAAAAAAATTAAATTTTTTTGTAGAATTAAATCAATGTAAGGATATTTATGAATAGTATACTATTCATATGTTAAAATGAATAGTATTGAAGAATGGTGGGGAATAAAATAAACATAACATATAAAATGTCTCTTAGAATAAGGGGTTTTGGATGGAGAAAATTGTTCCTGGAAAACTCTAAAAGAATAGTGTATTGGAAAGAATGAATTAGAAATTAATTGAGATAGGGTGGAGTATAAGGGTTCACTGAGGAATGAATATGATAATTTAGTCAAAACTAGTGAATATAAAAATATAAAATTTTAACATTAGTTTTCCTTCAATATTAGGGTAATTTTTTTGAACAACTATGATCCATAAAACAACCATAAGTTATCTACCTGAAAGTTTATAGGAGTATCATCTAATTTCATATCTATGTAGTAGAAAAATATATTATTGATGTTATGTAACACCCTGATAGTTTTGCAAATATTTATCTTTAAATAATTTTATTTTTTCAATGGCTTGTATTACATGCAACACGAGTTTAATCAAACTGGGATACGCTAATAAAATATTATTATTTAATGTAATAGTTATAACCTAGAAATTAATTTGGAGGGTATAAATATTATTAAATAAATTATGAAATATATATAAATTTCCTACTCAATATAAATATATCAATATAGTTTTCAAAATAATCATTTGAAAAGTCATTTTATTCTTCAAAAAATACATTATCTCCAAAATTGTTTTTTATTGTGAATGAATATTTTCATTAATTTATGTATGTTTCAGAATAATTACTTGAAAATATTAATATAATTTATAAATTCATAATGTCAAAATTATCTTCAGATTATTTTTTTATACTTTTTTGAAAAGATTAATTTTTCCATGAATAGTGATGTTTTTAGTAAATTTTTAATTCTATTAATATAAAAATTATTTTTTTAATTTTATTTTGAATTAAATTTAAATTAACTAATATTTAGATATATAAATTTTAATTAATTACATTTTAACCACCCTTATAACTTCTTTTGTTATAAGTACTTTTTTTGGCTTGAAAACCAATTTTTAGAGAAAAATAATTTTCATTGGATTTTTTAGGATTAATTTTAAATTATATTCTTATAATTTTGTTATTTTAATCTTTAAAAATGGATTCCAAATTTGTTATCAATGTTTTTAAATTTTTTAAATAATTCCCTTTTATTTGTGGTCACTATGAATTTTAACAATTGAAATGTTATTATCACAGTAAGGGTAAATCAGATAATTTAGGATAAAAATAAAATGATAAGGATTATTAAATAACCAAAATACTTGAATAAATTTTATTTGATGAGTTAATTTAGTCCATAATAATACAATTTTTTGTTATATAACCTTCTGTGTCTATTTGTCTTAGATTTTCACATTTATAGTATTTTATTTCAAGAAAAGTTAAACATGTCAGAGTCTTGTTTTTAATAACTATAATATTTTTATATGGGGTAATCGAAAAGATATTTTCATCTATAAATATTTTTTTGAATAATAAATATTTATATTCATTATGTTAATTTATTTTTAATGTTTAAGAAATATATAATTACCTTAAATTCTAACACACCTTTGACACATTAATTAATTAATTATTGTCAAAATAAAATAAATAATATTAAAAATATTATAATTATTATAAATTGAGAAAATATATGTTATAAAATAATTTTTCTAATGAAGATGAGATTTTATCATAGTATTAACATATTTTTTTCAAATTTAAATTGTTTTGTTGATGTTATTAAAGTCAATGTAATGAATTGTGTCAATATTGAAAATAATGATATTTTATAAAAATAATATTTTATTATATTGTGTAAAAATAAAAAAATAAAAAATAAGGACAAATGAGAAAATATATGGTAAAAAAATTCATATGGAAATAATTTTTTGGAAATTTGTTTGCATTTGGTCTCAGATAGTCTTATTATAATTTAATCTTTTGAGAAATTCAAAAAGCTTCCTTCACCTCAATTATAAAAGGCCCTCTCCTCCCTCACTTATTTACACCACATTAAGCTTTATTGATTGAAAAAAACTATTATAATACTCCAATATAACTACTCAGTCATATTTTATAGGTTCTGTCCTTTGTGAAACAAAACCCTAGATCCCCTTAGAGGAGATCTGAAGGAGTCATTCAAAATATGGGGTAATCATCCTAACGGATCAATTTCTTTTTATAATCTTATTTAAATCCAAAAAATCTAGGATATTTTCAGAAAATAATAAATTATTTTTCTTGAATATTCTAAAATATTATTATTATTTTAAAATCACAATTATAAACCCTCTTTACCATCAAACAAGAAGTGGAAGTATCACTTGTGCGTGTGTACAGATTACTGTCTCCACATAGCGATACAATTGTTTTTCCATACACATATTTTATGTATGGTTTCTAGAATGGGTTCAAAGTTAATATATGATATTTATTATATATATTTTTTTTTTAAATTATGAAAATATATCATCTACATTATTACTTTCCAAACTGTAGGAAAACGATAACGTCCGTCATTTGTACGTTGGCCCTACCACCTCTATGAATTGATGTATTTTTTATTCATATTATAATTGAATGGTAAAGGGGATGGATATGATGAATATATATGATATAAATGATATAATTATTATTCTTAAGTGGTGAATTATTATTTACCTTTCATTCATTGTATACCTCAAAAAGTTAATACAGTACTAATTCGTACAAACATCCTACTATCTCCATGAACATTGTAATTCTTTTTTATGTCCTTAACTTTTTTTAATGATTATAAATACATATATAATGAATATATATGTTTCTATACTATTATTAAAATTCTATAAATTATATTATGACTATAAAATTATAAGTACCAATACTAGCGAACCAAAACTTTCTTGGAAAACATAGCAGTTATCACCCGAAATAGTGATTTTGATAAATAATTATTAATTAACAGGTGATAAGATCATGTAAATAAATAATATTTGTTATAATAGATATGAATATTTTATTAATACATGTAATATAAATAAATATTTTTTATATAAGAGTTTTGAACATGAATTTTTAAATATTAGACTTGGGGTAAGGGTTTATTTTACAATCTCATCACTATTTGAGATTGTTTATTTTGAAGTCCCAATTGGGTTATATTTGGATTCCATGTCCATATATTCTAATTTTTTTTCAAAAACGTTTTTAAAATTATCATAAATAATTTTTAACTCATTTTACCCATATTTGACATTTTACAATACGGTTTTAAAGGAAGCTTTTTGTCTTTTTCCAAATGAGGTACTTTGTAACATTTCTTAAAAAAATAGAGGGATTATTCTTTAACTTATATGACACAAGAAATTTTTTACACATTTAAATCACATTAATTATTGGAAGATTACTTTTCAGGTATATAATTTTATTTCTAAATAAAATGTATTAACTTATAACAGTGCATCTTAATAATAAAGAAATGATTTAAAAATGGAAAGGTTATTTCCATCAAAATGAATTCCAAGTTATATTTAAAAATTATTTTCCATATAAGATAAAATTGTTTATTATTAATTATTATGTAATGAGTATATGATACAAGGATAAAATACTTATTATTTCTCTAGATGGTTTATGTTTATAATGGCATGATGTTTATGAACCTCGTTTATTTTCCACGAGTTATGTTAAAATGAAATTTTTATGAAAACCATTAATTTCATGGATTATGATATGATGAATTATTTATAATATTGTAGAAAAAATTTATATTATTTTCAGTATGTGAAATGTGGTACCTATATCTCCCATCAATTCATTGGGTAAATATCGATATTTTATGAGATAAATAGGGCCAGAATGGGGAGTAAACCCAGTTTCATAATGGAATCTGTCCACTATGATAGTTATGAGAGTAAGCCTAGACTACAATTATGGTGTTTTTAAGTAAACTCATTCCACAATGATAACATTGGAAATGTTCCTTTACTACTAAAGAAATTATTTTCTATACCTATGATGATTCCACACACATTTATGGCATTAACATATGGTTTATGACTTAGTTGTGACTATTTTTATTTCTTATGATCCATTTATTTTGAAATTCTCGAGGCAAATGATATAACACATGTTTATAATCTTTTTTAGATTGGGTATGAGATTTTTAAGTGATGATCATGATATTATTACCTTACTATTATCTTATGTTTCATATAAATACCAATTGATATCTCCCATGATTTCCCTTAATGAGATTATGAGAAAACCCTTTCTTATGTTTCCATTCCCGAGGATATGATGAATTTTTTTATAGGGGTATGGGTATGAATAATACCATGAGTTAATATATTTATGGTATATGATGAATATATTTTTGAAAATAATAATATTGAGATATAATATCCACAGACACTAAATTTATACGATCCTCAAGTGTAATTTTTAAAAATGTATTTAATATTAATCTATTACGATGTTATATTTATATATGAAATGAATTGGTTGTTATTGTTGGTATTATATAAATGGTTAGTTATCCTTTTGAGATTAAGGTTAGAAAATGTTGGTGAAAACCCTGGTGATAAGTCTAACTTTAGGATTACATCCAAAAAAATTCTTGAGGAATAGATTATGTGATTTTTAAGGAAATTAAGACCCTTTAAAGATATTACAAGTGGATGTGGTTCTGGTATAGTTGTACCTAGGGGTAATAACCCTGAAAATTGTCCATTTATCTATAATGTATCATCACCTGGTACATGGAAATTGGCTTTTTTTCATAGATAGTTTCATAATTCCAGGAGATATTCTTTATATTAAACCATATTTTCATTAAGAACCATTACGAAGGATTTGAATTGGTTAAAATCATTGATGACTAAGGTTAAACCTAAGGTTTCATCGATTGAAAATATGGTGTCATGATTTAGGCATCCTATAAACTTTTATGTAGTCTACCACTATGAGGATGGTTTCTCACACTATGATTTTAAATTTTGATAATGGATGCAACCAATATGATTCATATTAATGGTAAATGTGACAAAAAATGTAATGATATTAATTTTGATTAATTAAATATAATGGGAAGTAGAAGTAGAAACCCTATTAATATTCCTAATCAGAAATATCATAATAAGATCAACTATATCAACATTCGTGAGTTTTATAACAAAACTAACAAGTGGGAAGGGGAGTTTAATGAAGACCATAGAATAACGAAAATTAATTTTTCATCATGTAAATAATGTGGGAGGAAGCATATAGGAGAGTGTTTCAAAGGACCATGAATATGTTTTAAGAGTGGAAAATAAGGTAATAGAGAAAGTAATTTCTATGGAATGTTATATGGTTTTGTTAACCCAATGGAAGGTAATAACAATTTAAATATGGTATCATCGATTATTGAATGTTTAAAATGTTGGAATTATTGGTATATAAAAATAAATGTTCTAGGGGTAAATCTCAAGAAAATTATTAGAAAGGTTTTACAAGTAATTGTTTTTATATTTATGTTGAATAGGATATAAATGACATATGAATGGAAATTAGTGTTAATGATTAAGATGGTGAAGCTTGGTTATTGAATTAAGAACGAATTGGAGTGGTTGAAATTCTTATAAATTGGGATTTGAGAATTATGTTATAAATGTATTTTATAAATAATATAATGGATTATAATAATCATAAAACATCTAGGGATTGTTCCTAATTTATTTTTCTTTAAGAAATTTATATTATTTGTTTAATGAAACCAAAAACCTATTAAAGTTATTTAGTTGAAGGATGATATTTTTGGAAAACTCATGATTCAGTTAATGATAACTCTCAATATGGTTCCAATGTGGATATAAGAATTTTTAGTTAGTATAAAGAGGCGATTGAATCTTATAAGATAGTATTTGTAACCCTGAAATTAGTTACCTATTTCATGAAAATGTAATTTAATTATTATTTGATAATGTTTATTGCATTTTTTATTTAAGGTATAAATTCAATAGTACGTGGTTTTATTTGAGGAAAAAAGAAAATATTAATTTTTGGAAGCATATACATTTTAATTAAGGTTTTAGAGAAATTTATGTTTTTACCTTGTCTCTAGAAAATATATGACCAAGGTGTTCACATAATTAGTATGTGGTATAAAGAGATACTTATTTGGATTAATGTTATATTTATTTTTGGAGTCATTGTAAATTTATTTCTAAATTTTTAGATCTTAAATTTGTTCATACATATTTTGGAGGAGTTTTATTATTAACTACTTATGGATTGAATTAATCTAAACCTTTTGAATTACTATTAATTTTTTAGAAATTAATGTATTTATCCATATTAGATAACATGGGATAACCATTTTTGTTATGGTTCATATCTAATTATAGGAGGAGTATTTTATTATACATTTCTGGTTTATGTGATCTATTAGAGGTTAAACTTAGTGCTTGAGTCATGGAATATTCCTTTTGAATATTCAATTTTTAGAGTAAAATATGAGATTGTCGTGGAAATTTATTAAATTTAAAAGTATATAGTTAAAGTAAGTATATATAGAAAAGGAATGGGTAGACTCTAGTAAAAGGATCTTAAGACAAAAATGTTGTTATATAATCTTCAATTTCGACGAATTGATAGAGTTTTCCACATTTGTGGTTTATAATGCATTGACTATTATCATTTTGAAGATCATTTACTTTGTTGTGATCGATGATAACTGGAAATAAATTATTTCCATTTAAATATCTTCACTTACCATTAATTTTCCTCTATTTGGAAACATGTATGTGTAATACCATATGACCTTCATACTCCACTTTCTCCCTTTCTAAGAGTAATTTTAAACCCTTTTTACGTTCTGAGATTCAATAAAGTAATTTTTAGTGGTCAAACCATTGATTACCTAGACCATGTTCAATTTTTGAGGACATAATTTATGAAATGGGGGAAAATTTAAGACTCTAATAGTTTAAAAAAATTACACTTTATGTAATTTTATTTCATCGATGGATTGAGTTATACACAAAACCAAGTTCAAACAAACCGCGATATACAATTAAAATATTTTGATTTAATGAGAATAATATAAATTATCCATTACATTGGAGGGTATGCACACTATCATATAATTTATTATAAATAAATATATAAAAATAAATTTCCTACTCAATAAAAATGTTTAGATAAATTTTTAATAAATAATCATTAGAAATGTCATTTTATTCTTCAAAAAATATGTTTTCTCCAAAAATAATTTTTCTTATTAGTGAATATTATAATTAATTTCTCAATGTTTTATATTTATTTTTGAAAAAATTAATTCCAGTTTTTTAATTCATCCTTTCAAAATTATATTAGGACTATTTTTTATAATTTAGGAAATGTGTATTTTTTTATTGAACAGTAGAAAATTCTGTTTTTTTTAAATAGTCATTTTATTTATATTAAAAAACACTTTATGATTTCAATTTTATCTCAATGTATGTTAATCAACATTCATTTTTATGTGATATAAATGGACCGAAGCCCTTATATTTTTATTCATTTTTGATAATATCTCATTTAATTGTTGAAGTGGAACCCTTATATGGCCTGTAGTCTTTGTGATATTACATGACCATAAGGTCTTAAAAGAAACAATCTAGATTATAACTATTTGTAACTGGTCTCCCATATTCTACATCATTATTTTATCTCTCCACATTCTCGTGGATGTTTGACTAGTCTTTACATGCATGTACAAGATTGTCCCGATGGTAATTCCCACACCCAATCATTCTTCAAAATTCATTAGCTCTGCTCTGGAAAATGCACATTTCTCTGAATCCTCATCTGGAACCTTCTCATTTTAGAGTCTACCATGTCCATTTAAGCACAATTTCCTTTTAGAGTATTCCTTGTCAATTTAATCATTGGGTCTAATTTTTTTAAATTGTCCCCTTTTATTTTTATCTCATTATGAACAACATCAATAAAAATTCTTCCCTGATATGGGTAAATCAGGTAATTTAGGTTAAAAATTAGATGATTAGAACATTTAAATTATCCCAAAACATGAATAAGTTTTTAGGAGTTAATTTTATCCTTTGTTATCCAATTTTCTATTATATTACCTTTTGTGACCATTTTTATGAGATTATGACCATTTTAATGTTTTATTGCTGGAAAAGTCAAACATGTCAAATTTTTTATCAATTATAATATTTTAATATTGGTTTATCTAGAAGATATGTTCAACTAAATATATTATTTTAAAATATAAAAATATTTAATTTCATTATGTTAATTTATTTATATATTTTAGAGAGTAAATAATTATCGTAAATTTTACACAATACATATATAATAATTATTCAATTAATGGGAAGATCAAATAAATGATATTTAAAATAATAAAATTATTATAATTTGATATAATTTACAAGATCCAAAAACATTCTTGGTGAAAATAAAAATTTAATGATTTTTTATTATTTTTAAAATTTAGATTTTTTTCTTCATGTTATTAAAGTCAATGTATTGAATTGTGTCAAAACTGATAGCAATGATATTTTATGAAAATAATATTTTTTAAAATTATTTCAAAATAATAAAAATATTTAATAAGGATTAAGTGGACAATATATGGTATAAAATTGTATCACCTAGAAATTTAATGTAATTTTAAGCTTTTGGATCTAGAATAGTCTTACTATTCTTTATTATTCTGAGAAATTCTAAAAGCACCGCTCACCTCAATTATAAAAAGACCCCTCATACCTCACTACATTACACCACGTTGAGACTTCTATCTCAACCATATTATAAAAAATTATTTCGTATACATACTTAGTAAATTTTATAGGTGGTGGTCTTTCCAAAAGACAAAACTTATAGCCCTATAGAGGAGCTCAAAAGGAGTCATTTCCAAGAAGAGGTAATGGATCTAACTGAACACTTCCTTTTTCAACTACAATTTGACTCTTAAAAATATAATATATTTATACTAAAATAAAAACATTAGTACAATGATTCTATTTAAATGCTATTATTATTATTGAAACACAATTATACACTATCTTTCTTACCATACAAGAAGTAAAAGTATCTCTCATGCATACATATGACTTACCCTATCCATATAGAGGTACAATTCATTTTCTATAATCATATTGTATGGATGGTTATTATGATGGGATTAAAGAGTATATATGACTTTTATGAAATAATTAATCTTCTATAATGAAAATATAATATCTACCTTCTTACATTCTAAATCGTTGGAAAACGATAATGTGGTATGTACATACGTGTGGACTACCACCTCTACAAACTGATGTGATTCATTTCTTTATATATTACTTGGATAGTAATTAGTATGAATATTATGAATATATATGATATATATTTAATATAATAATTATTATATAATGTTTAATTATTATTTACCTTTCTATTATTCTATCTTTTAAAGAGTGAATACATCGTTCATGCATATGTACGACCTACCATCTCTATAAAAAACATAATCCATTTTTTATATCTTCATTTTATGAATAATTATAAATAGGTGTAAAATGATTTTATATGATTTCAATACCATGACATAAATTTTTAAAATTATGGTATTGTGATCAATTTATAATAATCATGATTGTTTAACCAAAACATTATTGGAAAACGAAGTAGTTATCAACTAGAACAATGATTTTGATAAAATATTATTAATAAATTGGTGATAATATATTCTATAAAATAATAAATTTTATGATAGATATGAATATGGTTATGTAATAAATTTATGATAAATATATATTTATTATAAAATAGGTTAGAACATGAATGGGGAATTGTGAGAATTGAGTTAAGTGTTTATTTCACAGTCTCATTATTATTTAGGATTATTTATTTTTAATCTTAGATAAAGAATATTTCATTTACATGTTAATGTTTTCTATTTTTTTGATTTTTTTTACTATTCTACAAAAAATGATTAAATTGTGTTTTACATATGTTTTACAATTTACAAAATGGTTTTAAAGGAATCATTTTGTCATATTTTAAATAAGGTAATTTGTAAATAATTTGAAAAAAATATAGAAGGAATGTTTTTTAACTTATACGACATGAGAATAATTTCATTTCATCATGATAACTTAATTCATTGAATATTACATTATAGTATTACAATTTTTTTTAAATGAAAATGTTTTCTTTTATAAGTGTGAAACTTTTAAAAACCTAAATGATTTCCAAATGGGAAGGTTTTTTCCATCATGAATTATTCCAAGTGATATTTAAAGATAATTTTCCATCAAAGAGAACATTATTTGATGTTACAAATTCCTTAATGGGGATAGTATGCAATTATAATATCTTATTCAATCTATGGATTATTTATGTTAATGATGGAAATATGTTTATGAATACCATTTATTTTTTATGCGTTCTGTTATGATACAATGTTTATGAAACATATTTTTTATATGGGGTTTTATAAGATAAATTATATATCATATTGTAGAAAATAAATAAATATTATTTTTAGTATATAATGGGCGGGACCTATATCTCCCATGTCACATACATAGATTATTTTAAATTTATTTTTCTTTTAATTTCCATTAATGCTTTGTTTTGGGGGTTTTCCAAAGTTTTTATGGAGAATAGGTGAGTTTTCATGAATTGGGCCAAACCGTGAGCCCGATTCCAGATTTAAAAATAAATTTTGTTTCTTTTATAACTTATTCATTTTTAAATATTGTTCACTCATTCTAACTCCTAAATGTCCTCCCCTGATATATTAACACCACAATTAAAATTTGGAGCCTTTGGAAATCCATAACCAAGGTGTATATGGGTTTTATTTAAGGGATTGGGCCTGCCCGAAAGCCCAATTCCAGTTTTAAAAATAAATTTTGATTAATTAATAACTTATTCATTTTTAAGGATTTTTCGGTGATTCCAAGCCCCAAACACGCCCCTTGAACCCAGAAGCGCGTCCAATATCCTTCCACCCTCTTTTTATCTCATTTGAATCGCGATTGTGGTCGAAAATTCTGAAGAACCCAAATTTCGGGCAGATTTATAAAGGTAATTTGTTTCCTTCATAACTCCTTCGATTCTTACTCTTTTTCCCCCATTCAAATTCCTAAATGATCTACCTATTCTTGTTCCAACCTCCCTTTAAGGTTTGAGTGTTTTATAAATAAGATACTGGTATTTTGGGTGGCGATTTCTCCAAGATATTTTAAGTATGTTGTTCTCCTCCTTTCTTCTTTCAATTTGTTTAGGGTTACATCCAATTTACTTAGGGTTTATTACATTATCATTGAGGTTCCTTATGTACAGGAAGTAGGGTTTACAAATTAAGGTTTTATCTTGTGTTTTATTGTCTGAAATTCTGGTTTTAGGTCTGGTTTACCTTCCTTGAGGTGCGGCGGTGGTGCGTTTGAGTTTTCTCACAAAGGATTACAGGGTTTCCTTGGTTTTGGTAGGTGATTGCATTGTGTATGAAATCTATGTGAATTGGCTAATGTTTTTATGGTATTTTCATGCTTATTAAATTTTATTATTTCTGAAAAATATAGTTTTAGTGGTGTTTGTATTTAAAATGAATCCTAAAGGCCAATTTCATGTGAAATTGGGGGTTTTTCATAGAAATGTTTTATTAGTTTAATTGGGGCTACCCTAAAAGTAACTAGTTGATTTTATTGAACTATAATAGGGATACAAATACTGTTTTTAATGATTGTAACTTGTGTTTGTTACTGAAAAATCTGGTTTTAATGGTGTTTGCGAACCACATGAAATTCTAAGAGTTGTGTTGTGTAAAAAATGGAGACTTTGCAATGATGTCGTTTCTTGAACCATATGGGGTTGCCCTAAAAATGATTTTGTGTTTTAACTGAAATGTAGTAGGATTCCTTTTATGTTTTGGAATCTTAAATATGTTCACATAGTATGCAAGTGAGGTCTATAAGGAGTTTTGTGTCCGAAACACTACGAGATTTTGAGTAATTGTTTTATGAAAAATCTAAGTGTTTTGTTGCATGTTTTAAGTGGTATAAAATGTGATAGCTACTGTATTGGTTGTGTTTGACCAGTAATGGTGTTTTATATGAAAATTTATTTATGATGCATGCTGGAATTGATTGAGCACAAAAGGGGAAGCCCGGGTACCTAGGTGGGGCGGATTTGTACTAGTACGACTAGTGGATCGGATGGGTTTTGTCCCTGTTTCACTTAGCATTTGGATAACGACAACTCTAACTAAACTATGTGGATGATTATTGGGGACCACTAGGTTATGGGTATGTTCTCTACTAGTGGCTCGTGCACGAGAAAGGATTTTGCTATGGTTACTTTACACCGAGGTACGAGGTACATAGGGCCCAAGACAACCTAGTGCCTAGGGGTGTTCCCAATGTTGTTGCTCATTGGATTTGTAGTATCTACCCATGTCTTAGGGTGTGTTTGGAAGTAAATTAAATTATCTAACATTTATATTTTAATGTGTTAATATTCTGAAAATTTTGGATTGAAAACTATTTTCAATTAGAGGTTTCATTTCTTGAAATTTTAACACTACTTTTCCTTGCGTTTGAAAACTACTTGCTTTTTCACATTGTATTTCTTACTCTTTGGAATCATTGGGTGGTATCCTACTGGGCTTAGGCTCACACCCTACTTACACCCCTTGGGTGTAAGTAGACTTGGTTATGTTTGATTCAGGTAAAGGAAAGGCTAAGGGTGATGGCGGTTCATCGTGTTAGTTCCCATCCTTGGTGTAGAGTTGTGGAGATAGCTTGGGGGCGATGACCCCTAGTCGTGTGGAGTCCTTGGGGCTGTCTTGATGCTATAATTATTTTTATTTGGACCACTTGTATTATCTTTAAACCAATTTACTCAGTTATGGTTTTTACTTAACTCTTGTTTGGATCAAAAATTTCATATTTATATTATGGATTGTTTTTAATGTTTTATGCTTTCATACTCGGGTAAATCGTTCCCAAACCTAAATTAATGATACCCGGGCACTTGTGCCAGCCCGTGGGGATAGGGAACGCCCTTCGGGTCATGTCACAGGCTGGGTTTGGTGCCAGTTTTGGCGGTGACCAGATTCGGTTCGTGACAAAATGGTATCAAAGGAGGTTCTCTCCTTGGGTCATGTTATTTGGGGAAGAGTAAACATAGTTTGGAGCTAGGATTTTTTTTGGGGACTTGAAATTTCAGTCATGGGTAGTGTGCCTGGCCAGCACACCTCATGAAGGGATTCAAGTAACCGTGGGAAGTATGGATTTATCTATGTCTTTTGGTTTTATTGGTCTGATAATGATTAGGGGAAATGAAAAGAGAGTTGGGTTAATGGTCTCAGTAAGCTCACAGGGCCTGGCAAGCCATGTGGAGCTGGGGATATTCCCTAGAACACTCTCTATGACAGTGAAGTTATTGGAATATGGCCGCCAACCATATGTCCAATTTACCCACTGAAACTAGTTTCCTCTCGCATTGTCTTGTGTTCTTTAGTTTTGAAATCTTGGAACTTTGGTTTTAAACTGACTTGGTTTTAAGAAGTGTAAAGTTTTTGTGAAATGATTTTAAAATAAATATGGAATGTTTTGATTTATGAAATGGTGGAACTGAATTTTTAGAATTGTTTTGAAATGGAAAATAGTATTCTTACACCTCTTTTGAAAGCCGGAACCGTAATGAAGTTTGTTTTCAAAAGTGTTTTGGATTAAATTAAGTGTTCTAGAATTTTTGTGTGGGGGTTGAAGATGGATTTTGGGTTTGGTGACTACTGAATAGAAAAAAATAATGAGCTTTTAGAACCTTGTCTTGAAATGAGAAGTCTTGAGTTCTTAATTAAATGGAGATTTATGAAATGGTGTTTTTTATGAAATTAGAAGTGTTTTGAAATGGGTTGAAATCTTTTGAAATGATTGTGAAAGGAATGAATATGTGTTTTTATTGAATTATGGATTCTTATCTAAATGGTTGTGTCCTTATGAAATGTTTTGTAAGATGTGAATTGGGATTTTGATCTCATTGTTAGCAGTTTTGAGAAAAAGGTTGGGTTGGTTGACCATTTTGTTTTTGAAAAGTGGAAGGATTTTTTTTACCCTTTGGTATTTCCATGAGTGACCACATGCATGGGGTTATATGGGATGATGGATGGTTGATGGCATGACTGGATGAGTGCTGGGATGGATATGAGGAGGGTGCCCGGTGTGGCACAAAAACATGCATGTGTGAGGCCCATGGGCTACCATTGGTGGATACGCTTACTGCTAAACCGTTTGTTTTCAAAGAATTGGTTTTAAAGAAAAACATGATGTCTTGATGAATAGTTTGGTATGGTTTGTATTATGGGTTTTTGAAAATGTTGATGTTGTGGGATGTTTTGAGTTCAAGAACCCCTTCTATTTGAACTGTGTTTTGGGTTTGTGTTTGGTCGGTAAGCTGTGTTGCAGGGATGGTTACTGGTCTCTTTTGAATTTTTTTTTGGGATGCCTTTACAGTGGTTCCCTTCATGTGTTTGGATCTGGTTTGTGGCATGTTTTGACCAATGGACCAGCTTGGTTGGGTCCTTGGGTTCTCTCATTGGATAAGGTACGCCCCCATTAAGGGTTAATGCACAACTGAAGTGCAACCCGTTTTGTTTCGCCATTGGAAAGTCCTCCAGTTGATCAATATAAAGAATATTTTATCGAACTTTTTTTTATTGAGTCTACACCCATTCATTTCGCTGATTTTTGGATCCTCTTGTAGTGGGATAGTGCTTGTGGAAGGTTGAAAGAGACCTTAGTTTCTTAAGTTTCCCGATTCATCAAACGTGGGAGTGTTCTTTCGATGTTAGTACGGATGAGTGTCTTGATGGTGTCTAAGAGGGCCTCTGGGTTCTTTATAGTTTCTTTGAAGAAAAAGTTATTATTAAACCACCAATTTTGAGATTTCGGTCATGATAGGATATTGTGTCCACTTTTTGGACTTATCTGTTGTTTAGGGACTTTGAATATGGTCCCGTTCCATGTATTTTTTTCTATCAATCGCAAGGGTCATGTTCGGTGACACGTTGTGACGTTGTGTGCTCTTTTGACCATAAAGGTGAAGGTCACACAATCCTCTAAGGTTCTATGTTATGTTGGGATTGTGTCTCCCTTGGAAAAAACATCAAATCCTCTATCTTAGAGGAAGGTGTTTATACGTGTCTTTCCCTTCTGTTGCTTCTCACCCAAAGAAACAAGGCGCACCTTCCTTTTCGGGAGCCTGTCTGATTAGAACTCCACAGTTAAGCGTGCTTGGCCTGGAGTAGTGATCAGGATGGTGGACCTTCTGGGAAGTTTCTCAGGGTGTGTGTGAGTGAGGACAAAGCACACTAGAAAGGACAAGTGTTGGCCTGTGGGGACTGTCATTAGTCAGATGACCCGTTCAGGCATGTGGGTGGACCCTAGGGTGGGCACCATGTGTCTGTGGGGCAACCGAGGGTACCAAGTTGGCCAGGACCCGACGGCCATGTTAAGGTGGGGTGGTTGTGCTGTCACCGGGACCCGGTTGTCACATTTGGTATCAGAGCAGGAACCCAGCCTTAAGTGCGTGGTGCACTGCCTAGGTTGAGATGTAGGGCTCAGAACGAGGGTGTTGTGCTCTAAAGGGGGGATTATTGTAACATCCCCAAATGATAAAGGGTTAAATGACTAAATTATATAACTCATGTCAACAAGGTGCGATGTGTGTGCATCTTTTAATCCCTTGTTTCAATGAAATGTCTGGTTTTGGTAAAGTGGGTTATGGAGTGTGTTTTGTCTTGATAAACCCATCGGGGTATGAGGTGTAGTTGTTTGTGGCACCGAAAGAAGAAGTTCCACATAGGGGTTTCAACAGCCTAACTACGTGGCCGAAGATGCTTCAATATTTTGAGCTCCATCCATAGGTCCCGGAGAGAAGCTGGCGCGTAGTCAGGGGAAACACCAGTTTTGTTTAAACCCTTGTACACTTTCATATCCTCAGTGTGAAAGATAGAAAGTGTTTAAACCTATGGTTTCATCATATTCCTTCTGTTGTTCTCGTTCGGTGGAAATAGGTAGAGGGCCTTGTACCCATGTCATCACCTAATGTATTTCCCTCCCACGTTTGTTTCCATTGAGTCATTGGAGAATGGTTTGAAATTTGGCTAGAAAGTTTGAGCACAAATTTTGTGCACGATTAGTAGTGACAGTGTGCTAGGAATCCACGTGGAAAGAATGATCAGCATAGTCAGTGCACGGTTTCCCAAACCGTGCAGACTGACCCTGCACCCTTCCCAAATCTTAAAAAAAATGGGTCTTTCTATGTCGGCCCATGCTGGTCAGTTAAGATGGTTGTTTTTTTGGTGGGAAGACCCACTGTGCGTATCATGTATATTATTTTGTAAATTTCTAATTTATTTATACCCCTTGTACTAGGGAGTCTGTTTGGGCTTCCCCCTATTAGTGTCTTTATTCTGTCTCGAAAAAAAAAATTAAGTTGTCTCTTATGGTGGGGAGCCCATTTCTGTCTCTTCATACGAGTAACTCATATTTTTCCTTGGTTTTATATGGGAAGTAGGTATTATCATTTGGGGATATCTAACTGCCTACATATTACTTTGGTAAACATTGATATTGGATAGTAACCAATGGTTTAGTTATTGTAGGTCAAGTGTAACCTTGTTCGATGTTGTTTTTTATTTGGGTAAATTGATTGAGTATTGTTCTGATTGTGTTTGAGGAGTTTTCATTTGGGATAAAGCATGAATGTGCTTAATAATTTCAGAAATGTGGTGTATGTTTTGGCTGTGAGAGTATTCCTTCCTTCATTGATCACTAGAGGTGTTATGATCTTTGGGGGAGAAACCTGGCAAGAGAGTACCTCTTGGTTTCTCAGTTGAGTTTGGTTGTTGATTTGTGCTTACTATGACTTTCCGGGGTGGAAAGTTTTCATGGTGGGAGAATTGTCACATACATAGATTATTTTAAATTTATTTTTCTTTTAATTTCCATTAATGCTTTGTTTGGGGGGTTTTCCAAAGTTTTTATGGAGAATAGGTGAGTTTTCATGAATTGGGCCAAACCGTGAGCCCGATTCCAGATTTAAAAATAAATTTTGTTTCTTTTATAATATATTCATTTTTAAATATTTTTCACTCATTACAACTCCTAAATGTCCTCCCCTGATATAGTAACACCACAATTAAAATTTGGAGCCTTTGGAAATCCATAACCAAGGTGTATATGGGTTTTATTTAAGGGATTGGGCCTGCCTGAAAGCCCAATTCCAGTTTTAAAAATAAATTTTTATTAATTAATAACTTATTTATTTTTAAGGATTTTTCGGTGATTCCAAGCCCCAAACACGCCCCTTGAACCCAGAAGCGCGTCCAATATCCTTACACCCTCTTTTCATCTCATTTGCATCGCGATTGTGGTCGAAAATTCTGAAGAACCCAAATTTCGGGAAGATTTATAAAGGTAATTCGTTTCCTTCATAACTCCTTCGATTCTTACTCTTTTTCCCCCATTCAAATTCCTAAATGATCTACCTATTCTTGTTCGAACCTCCCTTTAAGGTTTGAGTATTTTATAAATCAGCTACTGGTATTTTGGGGGGCGATTTATCCAAGATATTTTAAGTATGTTGTTCTCCTCCTTTCTTCTTTCAATTTGTTTAGGGTTACATCCAATTTACTTAGGGTTTCTTCCATTATCATTGAGGTTCCTTATGTCCAGGAACTAGGGTTTAAAAATTAAGGTTTTATCTTGTGTTTTATGGTCTGAAATTCTGGTTTTATGTCTGGTTTACCTTCCTTGAGGTGCGGCGGTGGTGCGTTTGAGTTTTCGCACAAAGGATTACAGGGTTTCCTTGGTTTTGGTAGGTGATTCCGTTGTGTATGAAATCTATGTGAATTGGCTAATGTTTTTATGGTATTTTCATGCTTATTAAATTTTATTATTTCTGAAAAATATAGTTTTAGTGGTGTTTGTATTTAAAATGAATCCTAAAGGCCAATTTCATGTGAAATTGGGGGTTTTTCATAGAAATGTTTTATTAGTTTAATTGGGGCTACCCTAAAAGTAACTAGTTGATTTTATTGAACTATAATAGGGATAAAAATACTGTTTTTAATGATTGTACCTTGTGTTTGTTACTGAAAAATCTGGGTTTAATGGTGTTTGTGAACCACATGAAATTCTAAGAGTTGTGTTGTGTAAAAAATGGAGACTTTGCAATGATGTCATTTCTTGAACCATATGGGGTTGCCCTAAAAATGATTTTGTGTTTTCATTGAAATGTAGTAGGATTCCTTTTATGTTTTGGAAGCTTAAATATGTTCAAATAGTATGCAAGTGAGGTCTATAAGGAGTTTTGTGTCCGAAACACTACGAGATTTTGAGTAATTGTTTTATGAAAAATCTAAGTGTTTTGTTGCATGTTTTAAGTGGTATAAAATGTGATAGATACTGTATTGGTTGTGTTTGACCAGTAATGGTGTTTTATATGAAAATTTATTTATGATGCATGCTGGAATTGATTGAGCACAAAAGGGGAAGCCCAGGTACCTAGGTGGGGCGGATTTGTACTAGTACGACTAGTGGATCAGATGGGTTTTGTCCCTGTTTCACTTAGCATTTGGATAACGACAACTCTAACTAAACTATGTGGATGATTATTGGGGACCAATAGGTTATGGGTATGTTCTCTACTAGTGGATCGTTCATGAGAAAGGATTTTTCTATGGTTACTTTACACCGAGGTACGAGGTACATAGGGCCCAAGACAACCTAGTGCCTAGGGGTGTTCCCAATGTTGTTGCTCATTGGATTTGTAGTATCTACCCATGTCTTAGGGTGTGTTTGGAAGTAAATTAAATTATCTAACATTTATATTTTAATTTGTTAATATTATGAAAATTTTGGATTGAAAACTATTTTCAATTAGAGGTTTCATTTCTTGAAATTTTAACACTACTTTTCCTTGCGTTTGAAAACTACTTTCTTTTTCACATTATATTTCTTACTCTTTGGAATCATTGGGTGGTATCCTACTGGGCTTAGGCTCACACCCTACTTACACCCCTTGGGTGTAAGTAGACTTGGTTATGTTTGATTCAGGTAAAGGAAAGGCTAAGGGTGATGGCGGTTCATCGTGTTAGTTCCCATCCTTGGTGTAGAGTTGTGGAGATAGCTTGGGGGCGATGACCCCTAGTCGTGTGGAGTCCTTGGGGATGTCTTGATGCTATAATTATTTTTATTTGGACCACTTTTATTATCTTTAAACCAATGTACTCAGTTCTGGTTTTTACTTAACTCTTGTTTGGCTCAAAAATTTTAGATTTATATTATGGATTGTTTTTAATGTTTTATGCTTTCATACTCGGGTAAATCGTTCCCAAACCTAAATTAATGATACCCGGGCACTTGTGCCAGCCCGTGGGGATAGGGAACGCCCTTCGGGTCATGTCACAGGCTGGGTTTGGTGCCTGTTTTGGCGGTGACCAGATTCAGTTCGTGACATCCCACCAGTTCATTTTCTAATGATTTATATCTCAAGAGATAAATAGGACCAAAATGGGGAGTTATCCTAGTTGAGTAAGGGACTATATCCACTATAATAGACATGGGAGTGAACCGATACTACTATGATGGTCTGGGTAGTGAAACCATTCCACTATGATAGAATTTTAATAGATAATTTACTACTAAGGAAATGGTTTTCTATAATTATAATTATTCAATAAACTTATTATGAAAATAAATTATTGTTCACGATTACATTAGGATTATTTCTCATTCTCAAGATTCACATCTTTTGAAATGATAATGTTTTATGACATAAGTCATCTTTTTAGACATTTTTCATATTTTTATGAACATTATAAGAGTTTATCATGTTTTTATACCCTTTTTTTACTTTATGATTTTATATGATTATCAATTGATATCTTCAATGCTTACCCTTACTGAGAATCCGAGATTAACCATTCTTACGTTTCCTTTTCCATGATTTTAAAGAATTCATTTAGTATGATATTCTTGTGCAAAATAAAATGAGGTAAGATCATTATGGGAGATGATTAATATTGTTCAAAAAATAATAATATTTATATTTAATCTCTAAATACTCTAATATTATACAATCCTCAGATGTAGTTTTTTACAATGTATTAAATTTTCATCTATTGAGATGCAATATTTATGTATGAAAATCATGGTTTATTGTATCTTAAGTAAAATAAATGTTTACTTGTGGGATATGATGAAGAAATTTTTTGATTATGACTATATGATGGTGAAAATTGAAATTAATCAGTATTTGAGATGTTCTCTTGAGTGAGATGTTTTTTTTGAAGGAAAAAAACTTGGCCAAGAAGGAAGTTGTGATAAAGGAATAAACTAAACAATTACAAGTTGATTTGAGTAGGAGTACTTGATGGAGACAACTTATGAAGTACATAGCTAAAAAAACTTGAAATTTAAACAAAATACCTATCGAATTTATGATATAAAGATCAAGGACAATTGATCTCAAATCAGAGCACCAAAGAATTGGGATATGTATGTTAGAGCATTAGAATAAGTAGTACCACATAGAGAAAAGTATCCAAGTATGTTTCAAAGATCCACCAGATATAGAATACTAATTTTGGGATTCTTAAATGACATGCTCATCCTACATATCATGTAATGTGTATGGATAAAAATCTTAGACAAGGAGATCACTCTCAGCAATTCTAGATATCAAGAGTCATCCATGAAAGAAGAAATAAGTTTATTAAATAATAATTTAATATTTGAGATAACCAAGATATCACAGTGTAATAGAGACCTAGAGAACAAGTGGGTGTTTTAGTTTAAGGAATGAATCTATATAAGAAAGTGGTACAAGTAATTTCAGGTTTTAGAGGAATTTTAAAATAATAAAGGAGTTGATATCTTGAATATTTTTTAATTGGAAGTTAAGTATTCTACCATCCATATAGTATTGAGCGTGATTACATTAAAAAATATTCATTTAGAGACGATAGGCGAAAATATTTTCTATATTTTTTTTGAGGAGGATATTGACATTAAGAAACCAACCGATTTTATGGATTATAGAAATTAGTACTTTCTTTGTAAGATGATGAAATTCCCCTATGTATTAAAGAATGATCTAAGTTGTGGAATAAGAATTTTGATAACTTTATAGATGATTAGGGTTTCACATAGAGTAAAAAAACTTATTATTACAATAACAAGGTTTGTGATTATAATTGTTACAATATAGTTCTCACATATGAGGATGATATATATATTTTTGGATCACACTAGAAGAGGATCCAAAAGCAAATGTAGGAATTTTTGAGTAAGTATTAGATGAAATATCACTTATAGGCCCTGAAGAATATGAGGATAAAAATTGAAATGGATAATGAATCTATGAATTTTGTTTAATATTAATGGAAATACATTCAGAATATCATTGAGAAGTTTGTGATGTTAAGACACACCATTATTAAAAATCCTTTATCAAAACACATCAATTTATCTATGGAGAATGTTTTAAGAATTGAAAATGTGATAAAACTAATGGATAAGGTGTTGTATATATTAACTCTTGGATGTATGACGTATTTCATGATATGTACTCATTTAGAAATTTCATTTATAGTTATATTTTAGAGTCATTTCATGTCAAATATGTGAATGGGACATTTGGAATTCATGCGATGAATCATCCAATATATGAAAGCATTCGAAGCTATTGTTATGTGATTTATAATGGATGATACATTACAAGGTTATTTTGACACTGTAATTTTTGGGGATTTATATTTTTATAATAGATCTAAATGGGTTGTGTTTACCTATGATGGAATAGTGGTTAGACGGATGTTGCGGCTACAACTTGTGGTTACTTTGTCAACCATGAAATTTGAGTATGTAACTATAACAAATGTAGGTAAGGAGATGATATAGTTGATGTGTCTTCTTAAAGAACATTAAATAAGTTAGGGTGTGTAGTGTTGTTATATGATAATTAGAGAGAAATTACTATAGCTCAAAATCCAATATTTCATGTGTAAAAAAACACATTATCATGAAATATTACTTAATTTGGAAAACTCTAGATGTAATGGTTGTGGAGGGTAAGAAGATGTAAAAACAATAGAATTTAGTGTACATGTTCACCATGGTAATATTCTATGAATGTTTAAGGAAAAATCATTCCTCATTGGAACTTGGGTGAATAGATGGTGAATAGAGAACACTAGCTACCATTAATACAAAATTAGAAGAGTTGTTTTAACTAATGCATTGGAGGGTTGTAAAAGTTCACTAAATCATTATTCTAGTGACATATTGTTGGAATGTGAAGATATCCTTAGTTAAACAAGAAAAATTTAATATATTAAGTGATCTAGATATTATATCATCCACAAATTTCCAGTATCAATGACACAATTACTATACTGGGAGGTAGATTGTTTCGGTGATTCTTTCTTCCTATTATGTGTGTTTGTGATGGTACAAATAAAATAGATGAGAGTAGCTAGAAGTGTGACTTGGAGAGTTCACCAGGAAAAGTATCCAAGTCTATAAGACTGATAAAGATTAGAAGTCACCATTATAAATGGAGGGATCTCTTTGAATGTAATAGGGTGGTGCAACTAGTGTGAAAATATCAAATATTATATATAAAAATATGTGAGTACCTTGTACATGTTGATAAATGTTATTGATACTAAACTAATAAGGATCAAATAATTAAAAAGTGATTGAATATATAATTAAGTACAAAGAATTTATCTTCTAATTTTAATCATAATGACATAAAGGTTTCTCCTATAGTTTTAGGGAATATTTTATGAACCATGTAAATCCACATGTTCTTTATTTGGGTGTTATTTGATTGAATATTTATGAGGGGAAAGTTTTCTTAAGTTCATAAAAGGATAAATATATATGGTGATTAGGATATTATGATTCCTATATTCTAGTAAGCCTAGTTGAGGGAGTTCATACAGATGACCAAGTGTTTATCTACATGATTTTTCAGGTGGTTTTGTGTTTTTTGAGTAGATTTTATAATATTTGATGCTCCTAAAAGTGGGTACTATTTGAGGAACTATTAAGGAAATGTTTGATCATACCCTATGTTCTCCCTAGGATTCTCTTATTCTATTAATAAATAAGGTGGATGGTATTTTGAGACATCTTATTTGATATGACTGCCTAATATATCTGACAGTTAAAAATAAATACAGTCTTTTATGGATATATGAATTATTCAAACAACTAAATAGATTTTAGTGGTTATCAATAACTATTCTTCAGTATAGATATCATCAATTTTGGGTTATGGAGGTGGAAATTACTAAAATGACACTCATGTATCACTAGAAGATTTTTTATTTTATAGTGATATTAATTTAGAGTGATGAACACCCTTGTTTTGGTCAAGGGGCTCTTGAATCATATTTTCCAACAATTTATATATTTCTTTATGGTTATTTTCATTGATCATAAACTCATATATTCTTCCCCTAAGTTGAAAAATTCTAAAAAATTAAGTATTATTATATAATCTTACAAGATTTATATTTATATATTAAACTATAGATGTTAAACTTTTGATTTATGAAGACTATTTCCAGTGGATTTTCATTTTGGAGGATGAGGTAACAATCAAACCTATGAAGGTTGATCAAGTAATGACTTGGAATCCATCCAAGAATACATTTTAGGGTAAAAATATTTCTTGATATAACATGGTATTATATGATATTTTTTGATTAATTATCCATTATTAAACCACCCATAGATAACCTTACTTGAAAAAGGTTATAATTTCATCTATCACATTTTATTTAAAAAAAAATTCATGGAACTAAAGTTGAGGTTGTCTAGTGATATTGTTTTGTAATTTTTAGAGGAATGGGTTGATTTTATAGACTTCTAGAATTATTCTATAGAAATTATTTGTTGTGTATTGATGCATAGGTAGTAATTTATTACTTTTGGGTCCATGAAGATGATATCACATGAACATTACTACACAAACCATGGATATATGCTCACAAAAATAGTGTTTTCCTTGAAAAACATGAGACATAATATTTTCTATTTGTGATTTATGGTCTATATAGATCCTATATGTCTTAACAATATTTTATCTCAAGGATATATTTTCATATGGTAGAAAATCTAGACAAAGGTCATATATTATTGAAACATTAAGATCATTTATACTCTAAAATGGGAAACATGGTGGCTTTCCTTAGCATGAATCACATGCTCATATGGTGATGTAGGTGTTTGAGAATCTACCCCTAATGAATCATGTTTTGGTTGAATAATGATACATTTATTACTATTAAGATATAGTTTTATCCCCCAATGGTCTTAATCAAGTGGGGGAGTCATATCTCATAGATATTGATTGTGTGGTATTACATAAAGAGACATTTACAAGTGATTAACTCAAAATATTCTATGAATATGGGGTGAAAATAATACTATTTTAGGGGAATACATTAGTTCTAGTTGGGTTGTATAAGGAGGTGTTGATGGAATTTCAAACAAAACCATTTGTGGTAAATCATGGTGTGAAAAATATGTACCATAACATTAAGATTATGAATTGGCGAGCATGTATACAGAATTTTATTGTAGAGTTTGTGTCCTGATAAAACTCTTATCAGTGGTTGAAATCTAATCACTTGGCCCTGACTAGTTTGATCTTTCAACTAAGGTTCCAAAGTGAATGTGAGACAAAATATTAACATATTTCATTTTAGTAATTCAATTATTGGTTGATGGGTATGATATTGTTAGAGTGATTATTAATTTATTAATAAAGTAAGATCACTTAATCTAGATCCTTGAACATATTTTAGTTGAAAGATTGAGATTTTGGTTTAAATATGAGATCAAATGGTTCCATGGAGTTAATTAGAAGGTCATTTTTAATTGAGTATCTTGATTCACATATTATTTATTGAGGATTATAAAGTAGTATTCAAGGAATCGATTAAGGTTGAGTATAAAATTCCATCCACTGGATGTTATCTGAATTGAAATAACAATTTAGGTTATCAGGGATATATTATAGTATTGGGTAAATATTTTTTAAAGGATTTGGACTAATCAATTATCATTAATATCATTTTTATACAAAAATTTCCATTACTCCACTATTGAAATGATACCTTTTGAGGCCTAGTTTGGGGGACCATACATGTCACCCATTTGTTGGATATATATTGGTATGTTATCACTTATGGGGATAGAGATGGTTTGGAAAATTATGTTAAAGAATAAATTTATCTAAGAGCTTTTTAGGATAGCTCAAATCCAATATAAGTCCAAAAAACTAAATAAGTCGGCATTTAAGGTTCTAAAAAGAATATTATTTGTTCTTGATGGTATTTCCATGATGAATCTTAAGGATATTTGTTAATAGAAGTATGTTATCCCTATGTTATTGGTATGTGCAAGATCCTACTGAGTATTGAAGTGATTTATTTTATCCTATCACTACCCCTATAGTTGTATAAGGTGTCCAATGCCATCCATGGGTCAATAGTAAGTAGATATGTAAAAAAACCACTATATATTATTTCATTGGAGTATTTTGGAGGAAAAGGAAAAAATTTATTTGTGGAGAACCCCATGGTGATCGTATACTGAATGGATAATACCTTTCAGAGGTGATTAATGTTATTGTTGTGAAAATTTTGGTAGTAGTAGAATCTCTTGGGAAACACATGGAAGTATATTATCTATTTGTGAGCTTATTTTTGTCACCAATTTGAGTGAGTTATGATTTTCTATATTGACCTAAAATTCCATAAAGGAAATTAATTTTCTTATAAGTTTTTCATATTCATAAAACCATAAAAAATTTATGGCAACAATAATGGTTTATTTCATTAATCGAAAATATTAAATTTATTTAACTAAAAATATTTACGACAATTTAGAATATATGAAAGGGTTATTTAATTTTCATAAATAATATTACATGAATATGAGAATTAAGATCATCTTAATCCCCTGGATTCAACAAATCCACAAAAAATTATAAAAATGAAAAAAAATTAGTTATCCACTATAAATTTTATAAATCTAGAACATTTACAGGAATATAAGTGAATGATGAAAAAATGAATTCAAATGTATTTATAGGAGGTAATATAATCGTTGGAATAGAGATATGATAGTTACTGATTTGACTACTAGGAATGGTAACATGGCCCTTGGAATAACAAATTAACCTCAAAATGGAAAACTTTAATGTAAATAATGTTTACCTTGAATAATTTAATATCATATAAATTTATTTATTTTATGAAATTAATATCAAGATTAAAAAAATAAAGAAATTATAAAAGGTTTTTTTTAATAAACATTTTTATTGAATTTTGTTAAAGTGACAACTTTTATTTTTTGAAATTAAAATAACTTACATTAGAAAATTATTTTAATAAGAATAATTTCATTTTCTAAATCTTCAGATTTAAATCACGTTAGGGAGGAATTTGAGATGTTTATAAAATAATTTATTTTTAAATGAATAGTAAAAAAATTGTGTTTTCAATTTTTTATATATTTTATGTATTCATAAATATTTTACAATGACGTGATTGTAAATAAAACGGAATCGATGAACAAAATTAAGTGAAATTATGTATTTTAATAAATAAAAATTACTAAAAAACAATATAAAAACATTCCAAATTCTAAAAAAAATGAGAATTTATAATCATTACATTGTGGGAAACCTATTTTATAACGATTAAAGTAATATAAAATAATTAATCCAAGTTCTAAAATTGTAATATGTCAAAAATTAACTTCTTATTTTCATAAACCATGAGCCAAATCATGGGTAATCCGATATTTTTTTACATTTTCTATAAATACCCACCCATTCATCCCATTTCTATCCACAAAAAATCCATTAGTATTGAATATACTATAATTTACTATCTCAAGTATCTCTCTAAGGCGTCTCTATGGTCCTATGGTTCCATCCTCGTGATTTAGGAATCTACATCACAAGGTAAGGGATTGTGTTCCTCTCATTTTTATCCAAGTACATTCATTGTTTTTAGTAATTTTAAATTTAAATATTATTAAGTTATAATAAATTTATAATCATTCCATTACTCTCTAAGTGTTGTTTTATCAATGAGAGACCCCTATTATCTATTATTAATTTAGTTCTATAAACTACTATTCTTAATCGTTATGCAGCTAAAATCATTCTTTTATTTTCCACATGTTACACTCCACCCTGGAATCCACTGAATTAGTGCTACAGGATGGGGAACCACATTTCCTTAAGCATTTATCCATTTATTATAGAGGATTAATATTATAATTGAGGGGCTATGAGGATACGGTAGGGATACAATTCCCTTATTATCGTTGTGTTAAACAGAAAAATACATAAATAAAATAACATCAAATTAAAAATAAATAAATAAAAAAATGAATAAAAAAATTAACAGATAAATAGATAACCCATTCTATAACAAGAATCATGACACACCAATTGAGGATTCATACATTTCATAGTCATACATTCAAGTTCCAAAATAACCAAAATGACCAAAGCAAAAAAATGGTTGAATATCCCAAATGTTCTGAGAACTATCCATATCCCCATATCTAATTTCTATACCCGCCCATAGAAAGAATATTATATAGGAAACATTTCCTTATCTAGACCTACGTCCATGAAGTATGGTTGGGTACCAATCAACATCCCAAGAAGTGTGTGAGTACAACTAAGTAGGTAACAACTAACGAGACTTAGACAAATTTAGTTTGATCGAAAATAGTGCATGATGATGTATGTTATAAATAAGTGATGATGTAAATAAATAACTAAAATGAAATAACACAAACCCTCAGGTTCCATGATGAATCTAGTGTCATACCAAATTTATTTAGATGATGCGTAATATATTTGAGCACATCTTGATTATCATGATATCCATAATAACCTCATAGAATCCTAGTTCTCATTCCAAAATTCCAAATAATCATATATAATGTGAAAATTATGAATTAACCATGAAATTATTTAATATCTAGTATCATGTAGAATCTAGGGATATTATCCTAGAATTCTTAACTCATGTACCATATGGAATCTAAAGAGCTCATCTAAACATTCCCAATCACCACGATTCATATTTCATATTGAATCCAAGAATCTAATCCAAATATTATATTAATTTAACATAATAAAATATCATAAGAAGTCCAAAAATCTTATCCAAATATTCAAATTTGTTTAACATCAATGTATATCACACATAATACAAGGAAATAATCCTAACATTCCAATTTATTTAATTAATCCATTTCATGAACATATATTTATTTTAAGTATAAATGGGTCCAAGGTAATGGTTAATACAATTCCATTATATTCTATTCAAAAAATTTCATTCACTAATCAATTAACAATGAGGTATTAAAAACCCCAATTAAGAAAATCACTTACTGAGGTATACAAATTTAATCATTTAATATAGTTAAAAGGACCTTTCATGTTTCATTAATATCAAGAAAAGTCCTAAAGAACAACTTTGGTTTAACATCCCAGTTTTTGTATTTTATGAATTTGGAAAATATTACGTAATATTTTCAGATCTAGGCACTGTGATGATACAACATTATAAGGTATCATGAGCCCATTTTTGATATAATAAAAATATTTAATATATTATATCACACACATGAAATTTTTATGAAATGTTGGAATAAATTATGAAATAATTCTTTGACAGAAAATTTGAGATATTCAATGCAATTAGAATGTGAGTTTCACCCAATGCATGATAGAAACATTGTTGAAGTTGGGTATTTGTCTATAGCATGTTCATGGGTTAAATGTTAAATTAAGTAATCAATGAATTTCTCTATAACTAGATTACCCTCTCTAAACCAAGTTATATGAAAATCCTAGGGCTTTCTGAATCAGAATTTAGAGGAGAGAAAATATGAGAATTGGTGGATCAGGGTTGAGGATTTCTAATGAAATTATCCAGGTTAATTGAGAGATGGATGAAAAGTATAGTGGGATATTCGTCTTCTTCGCTAGAGGACATATTCTTCACCCATGATAAATCCATCTTTAGGTAGGGAACTGGTTTTATAATGGTTTTTTCCTTGTTAGATTATCCCATTATGAATAAGAATCACATCCAATAATAGATTTAATCTTGGGTCATTCATGATTTACGAGTTCAATATATTTTCTTATGATATTTAGGAATTAATTTTTTTGGATATTTATTCATCATTTTAATGATAATGAATCGAGGATAACATGAACAATGGCCAATTTTTGTACCTATATTTTCTTTTATTGATTTTTCCACCCATTCTGCACATGTACATAATTGAAAATTCTATGCGGATGGTATTTTGGTGAATACATAAAAAATGATCATTTCATGTTAGATCTTTGGAGAAAAAGAACATTTCCATAATTCAAGGTGTTATATTTTTGATGTGATCAATGAGTGTGTCGATGACAGTTTTTTGATATTGGATCAGGGGTTCACATTTCCCTATTTGATGTATGGGTTTCGGTTTGGTGGGACATGACAATGTAGTATGACGTGGATGGATTCCCGAGAAATAGATGTAGCTAAAATCCATCCACTGGTGATGGAGAGGCTCATAAAATTTAAATCCAGGATTCCCAATGGGTCTTTTAGTGGATTTACCAGAGATTGTGTCATAGGAGGATGACACATGATCATCTTGAATTTCATGTAAATTACGAACTATAATCTATGTATCCCAAATCCAAACACATTTCATAGTCCCATCAGTGATATTAAAGGGTTTCTACTTATATATAAGTATCACATTCCATATGAAATGATTCAAAAATGTTATTACCCTTAGGAAAATAGATTGGCATGTATAGGGAGTACACACCCAGTGATCCATGTGGTTTTACACACCATGTGTACCATGTCACATGTCATGTAACCCAATGAATATGGCTCAACATGTATATGGAGAACACACCCAAGAGACCATGTGGGTATACACAAAATATATGGGGGGGGGGAATCCATTTAATTTGGAATGTACATAGCCATGGGAATATGGTACACACTAAGTTCTATCCAGACCCCTATACACCTTATGATGCGGATTACACCCCATTTACCTCAAAAAAGTACTTGAACATGACCTAAGTACATTGGAATGCCCAACAATACACGTGTTAAGACGTATGAAAAGTTGATAATTGGATGGACATCTACACAATGTTTACTATATGGTACATTCCATGTATTTTGAAAAAATTCACCCCGTGTGAGTGTGAAATACATTAGGAGATAGGATTAATGAGACATGCCCTATACCCTTAAGAGGAATGATGTGAACTTCTTGAAGATGGGTGTTTTACCTTGTATTGTTTCAGTGTGGAAGAATATCATCTGAGTGCGATCCATTAATCTTTTCCGACAAGGGTACTATGCGACATCACATCCTCAACATAATATTGTGACCCCACTAGGGGCGTATTAATCGATATCATTTGTGAATCCATCCACGAGGCTCACATTGAAATCCTCTATTATATCATCTTCTCTATGTAGGGTTTGTGGAATCAGAATGACCAACATATAATGGTATTAATCCCTAACATAGTAGAATATACCAAATTAGGCTCACAATGTCCCCATGAACCATGGGAGTGACCAATATATGTGTATCAATATTTTTTATTTTCGAGGATGTGTAGATTGATAGACTGTGTATATCAGATGAACCCTCTTAGATTCTAGTGAGTATTTCTAGGAAAGTGCAGATATGAATGACATCCTGGATGAGTGCCTTAAGAGAAAACATATCCCATGGAGGGAATTATCTTGGATTAGTGTTACTTAAATCATTTAGAATAATCATATTTCTAGAATAATGGTTGATTCCAATTGAATATTTGAGTTTGTTATGAGTATATACGTGTTATCCTCATTTATAGTTATATCTCATTCATTGTTTGACAAACCTGTGTATTGATGAGCTGTATACTATGGATGCTTTATGTTTGGTTAGTTCATGGTGTTGTACTGGGTATTGTTCAACTCACCCATGCATGGGATCTACCAAAACATGTTGTGTATTATGTATATGAAAAATCTATTTATAGAGCCCTTAGAGAACCGCGAGTATGTGGAGCATATTTTCAGCTTGGTAGACCAAGTTTCTTGATAGTGTGGTATTTGACAGCAATCCCCTCCTTATGAGAAGTTGGACACATATTTGGTTTTTGGTGGGCTTTTCATAGGCCCATATTTATATGTTTCATTACTTTTTCATACACTTATTGTGAGATTATAGATGTATACATGCATTTGTATCAATTGTACCATAATTTATTAGCATTGTATGGGCTTGATGGTGTGTGTTTGTGTACATGTACATTAGGATAATGTCTCCCATTGTGGGATATCCCTTATTGGTTCTAGTTATAATCCACTACCTAATTAGAGTCGTGCATGGGGTTTTCAAACTCATCATATAACTATCTATGTGAACCTAATGGGTCTATTCCTGAAAATAGGCACCCCTACTTTACCCTATAGTCTATTATCATGTCATTGAAACTCCTGGGGATTAAATTTAATAATAAAAAAATGATACATAAGATATGATCACCCAAAATGTGTGTCTAAAGATCCAATTTAGAATTATAAAGGGCTATATGACTTTCTATTAGGTGTTATAGAATAATTTTAGAGAAACAATTAATTACATTTTATATCTAAGGCTGAATTTCTGAAATACCCTCTGTATGACATAAATGTCACATACTATAAAATGGTTAAGCAGGATGGTAATGATTGAAGTCTAGCTAACTTAGGTTTGTATACTTCGACTCATCTAGTATCAACCAACATTTTGAGTATAAATGAGGGAAATGAGGAAACCATAAAAAATCCCTAAAAATGGAGCATAAAATATTAAAATATATAAAACACATATTCTAGAAGAACAAAAGAATAAATGAGGAAGATTAAATCTTATAATTTCCTCAGGGTATTCAATAACCTCAAAAAATTGAAATAGAGGAGGAAAGAAGGGGATATATATTATTTAAGGAGAGGGGGAGTAGATATTGGGCATTAGTTGCTGTTTTTGTGAGGACAAAGAAAATTAGTTGACAGTTTAGTAGTAAATAGAGGGGAAATGATTATTATAACAGTAACAATTCTAACTCTTAAAACCTATATTAAGTTTCTAATTTATTTCAATATATTAATATACAAGGGATTAAATCACTATGGATTGATTAGTTTATTATTCTTTAAAAACCAGATATATACTTGACAAAAGTAAAAAATATATCATAATAAACATTCCCAAATCCTGGATATTAATATTAAAATACTTATCCATATCTTAGGGAAAAAAATAAAGGTTGTACTTAGATGCTCAGATATTGTTACATACAATAGAATGTATAGTTAGAAAATAAATAATAATCAATATGGCATGGTAAATAATTAAAATATATTCCATTAAATCAATAAATTAATAATGAAATGAATCCAGGGATAAAAAAAATGTAGTAAACTCATGGACCATAATAAAACAATTATCAAAGAAGGAAATGGTAAATACTGGATGTCATGATCTAATATATCATTATATATTTACCATTAAGGAATTGTTCTAATATATTTTAATAAATGGGCATGTAAACCCCAAAAACACATTTAATAGGATTTGAAAATCAGCTTATCTCATGAGACCCTTCAATGCATCATGGGGTTATATAATTCTTGTCCCCCACCAATAACTATATGCCCAATTCATTTATCATATGTTTACTGAACAATTTAATTCATAATTAATATATTTATCAAGGAATATCCATATTGAGTAATGGATATGGAACATTAATATTTCCCAAGTTAATCAAATATATTTCATAGAAAAATATCATATGTAGAAATGGTATATAATTTAGTCAATAATCATATCCATCAAACAAAGAATATGGATATTTATGAAGAATTTAATATGTAATGAAAAGTATCAAAATAATGTGTATCTTTTAGGAAAAGTTAAATACAAAAAATTAATAAAAGTTAAAAGATAAAAATTAATTCATAAAAAAAGATTTTTTATAAAATCATGTAATTGAATAATAAAATAAAAAGGAAGTAAAAAATTTAAAATAAATTTTAATTGATTAATATGAATTGTAAAAACAGTGAAAACATGTAGAATATTTCAAATATCATAAAAGGTTTATGGTGATTATAATATCTATTAACACAATATATGTTAAAATAAATGAATCATTTTGAATTTTTAAATAGAAAATAAAAAATGAACCTTTTAGGAAAAAATTTACTGATTCCTTTTAATCCGGGTAAAAATTCAAAAAAAGAATAATATTTCATTAATAAATATTTTTAGTGAATAAATAGTAATATTTCAAATAAAATTAAATATATTGACATAGAAGAAAAATATAACTGATCAAAAAGGGAAGTAATACCATATTTTATTTTAAAAATTTATTTATATGATTCAAGTAAAAAAAGTGAAATTTAATGAATATAATACTTAAAATTCATATATATATTCATTATTAGAATATATATAGAGTTTATGAAGTAAATATTATATATTACATTTGATTAAATATGAGCAATCCAGAAAAATGGGACTCAAAAATAATTTTTTTACCTCTTTTGTGACATTCAAATTGTAACCCATTGAAGGAATAAACATGAATAAAAAATTTAATCACAATTAAATAATGATATAATCATGTTAAATATATCAATGTGGTCATATATACACCACAAAGAAATAAATAGGTGCATAATAAAAAATATATATCATTGGAGTGGAAATTGAGATGAAATCTCCAACCTCAAGTTCTAATTAATTAAAAAGTGATCTAACATCGAGTATAAAAAAATTATATATATTTTAATTATATGAAAAACCTTAAAAATACCAATAATATCATATATGCTTCATTTATAACATCTTATCACTTTTTTGTTAATAGTCTTGTGTTTTTATCATTATTTCAAGTGTCAACTATTTATTTTTTCGTGAATATTTTGATTTGGATGTTATGGTCATTATACATTGATTATAGTTACATAATATACATAATTTTATATTATATATATATATATATATATTATATATTATTTTATAAATGTTATATATGAATAAATTAAATACACTGTTTATGGAGATGGTAGGCTATATGTACACATGACCACAATTTTAACTTTTCGATGGATGAAATAAAAGAAAGGTAAAAAATAATTCAAATTTCCAGAATCATTATTATGTCATATATATCTTGTATATAACAGTAATATATCCTTTTACTTTATAATTAAATGGGAAATGAAAAAGGATCACAATATTTCTTGGATCTGTTAGTCCACAGGTACGGACAAGCGATGTTATCATTTTCCAAAAAGATTATAAGTTAAGAAGGAATATATGATATTATAATTTCAAAATAATAATTATATAATAAATGTCATATATATTTATTATTTATATATTTATAACCATCCATGTAATTTGGTGATGAAAAATGAATTACACCTCTACATTGAGACTGTAAGTCGTATGTACAAATGAGCATTGTTTTTGATTTTTCATTGGATGGAAAAGATGTGGATAATGGTTATTACATCAACATAATAATAAGTAGTTATATTAAAAACACTAAATTCATAATTTTATAATTTATAACATATATTTACGAGAGGTATAAGAAGAACATAATTTTAAAGTACTCGGTCAAGAGTTATACCTTTTCATTAAGAAACCTTATTTTTCTTACACATTAAGCCTTGAAAGGATAGTCTTTTTAAAGGGTCAGAAGCTATAAAACATGGGAATAGTACTCTCTGTGATATCACAACATGATTAATTTTTAAATTTGTATTCTAATAAAAATATGAATCTTCTCTAAAAGCATTAAAATGCACTGATTTCATAAGGTGATATAATATAACCCAAATAGAATTTTCACCTTTAGATATTTTATGGAGTAAGATGATAAAATCCATTGTAATTTCTTCCCATTTTGATTATAGTATGGTTAATGGATGAAACATCCCATTATAATTCCTTATCTTATCCTTAACTTAATAAAACACTAGGAATTTAGATATATAATATATAATATCCCATTTCATGTTATCCAACTAAAAATACTATTTTAGATCTCAATACATCATTCTAAATTTTCAATGAATAGAGAATGGTGAATTATGATTTTAATCCTCTCATGGATGTATGGATGGACATTCATAAGATAAATATAATCTATGTCACAGTTTTACAATATTTTAAGATCCAAATTCTGAAAATATATAAATATTATATCACTTTATATCATTATAATTAGAAAACCATCATGATCTTTCTTAATCAATGCATTAGCCACCAGGTTCACCTCCTTTGGTGGTAATGTAATGATCAGTAATAATATTGGATCACCTCAAACCATATTCTCTTGTGAATATTCAATTATTTTTATGTGAATATATACTTAAGGATTTTATTATTAGTATATATATCATACTATTCACCATACAGATAATGTATCTATATCTTCATAAAAAAACCGCTACCATATTCAAATCATGATTGGGGAAAGGTTTCTCATGAATTTTCATTTGGGAAGATGAATAAAATATCAACATTATCATTTGACTAGAGTAAACATCCCATAACCTTATTTGATGAATCACTATGTATAAAAAACCATTCTACAATAAAGGGTAGTGTAAACCCAATCACATTGTCGAACCTTATCACTAGTTTTTTTAAATTGTCCTCACATTATTCTATATACAAGAAATTAACCATCAACCAAGTGAATTGGTTGAGTGGATTTGATAGTCGTTATAAATATCTCCCAATGTAGTGGTAGTATCCATCCAACCCAATAAAACTGTGGCTCTCACTTACTATAGTTCTTCGAGACCATTTCTCAGTAACTTTATTCTTTGATGGGTCCATTGATATACCCTATATTAAAATAATATGACCCAAGAATGAGAAATTTTTATCCAAAACTAACACTTGAAATTTTTTCATATTGATTCGCCACCCTTAAAGTCATCAGCACCATCCTCAAATATTCTTCTTTCTCTTCCATTATATTCAAATATATAATAATATCTTCTCTAAAGACTACTATAAAGTGATCAAGCAAATTTCTAAATTATTTATTCATTAAATCCATGCATATATAAGGAGAATTGATATGTCCAAATGGAATTAATATGACATCACCATTACCATACCTTATACAAAAGGATGTCATAGGTATACCCTTATTCATTACCCTTATCCAATGATATCCAACATAATGATAAATATTGGAAAAATATTTAGCTACTTGTAATTGATCAAATAGACAATTGATACTAGTAAGAGGATAGATTTTATTAATATTGATTTTGTTAAGTTATTGATAATAAATTCAAAGAAGCATTGAACCATATTTATTCCTAATAAAATGAATAGGTGTACAATATAGTGAAGCACTAGTCCAAATGAATCCATTATCTAGATTCTCCATGTTTATCTTCTCCAATTCCTATAACTTAATCATGGAAATTCTATATGAATTATTTTAAATTGGTGTAGCATGAGTAATGAGAACTATTGAAAATGTAACTTCATGATTCATGGGAATTATATGAAACTTTTCATGAAATACATTAAAAAATCCCATATAATAGGTGCATCATCAAATTTGAATTTATCCTAAACAATATGAGATAAATACCCCTCATGGTTAGATTTTAAAACCCATATGACGGATGTAATTTCCATTGTGATTTCTTGTTCATCCTCACACTGATAGACTATTACAAGATTATTTATAATATAGAATAAAACATCCCTTACTCGAAAAATAATATTTCATCTATAATTATAGATCAAATCCATGACTAAAATTAAATTATATTTTACTATAGAAAAATAACCGGATCTGCATGATACATATTCCCACAAACATAAATTATGGAGGAGCTATAATCTTGAGATGTGATCATCCTACTAATAAATGTTTTCACAATGAAGTGAACATATAATCATTAAGGTGGGGATGTCATAACCTTATAAAATTATACAGATATAAAAGAGTCGATATAACCTAAATCAAATAAAATAGTTTCACTTATATAAGGAAAGATAAGTGTACCTTCTACCATGTCACTTGGAACTTCCACTTTAGTTATTGTAATTCCATATTCCTAGCCTCCTCCCATTAGCTTATTCTTTGATAAGTTTCATTTATTCTTGGGTGAATTTCTTTGAATAATTCCCTATCAATTTATTATTGACACAAAAGATAATAGAGGATTCATTATTTTCCTTAATGTCAGTATACAGATGACCCTTATATTTACACTTGTAAAAAATTTTCACAATATTCATAAATTTTAGAAGATTTTCTTTATATAATTTTTCATGGTTGAAATTTCATTATTCCCTTATTATTCTTTGAACCATTAATTTTTTATTTTTCTCATTTTAACTATTCTTCCCTTAATTTCTCTTAAATATATAGGATCTATTAAATTAATTCTATATCATAACAGAACATGATATAATATCATCATATGACGAAAACACTTGAGAGACTAGTGAACTTCGAAGACATGGCTTAATACCATCAATGAAATGGTCAATCGTGCTTTCTATATTTTTTATACTGTCTGAATAATTCATCAATAATTCTATAAACATATCCTAAAACACTTCCAGTCATTCTTCTTCCTTATTATTTAATGTGAGTAACTAACTCTCCATTTTATCTTGTTGTTCTAAAGGGAAGTATGTCCTAAATCAAATCAGATTAAAATTTATCCATTCCACCATTTCTATTTTGGGAATCCCTTTAGTGTTCTAGATTAATGGCCACCACTATTCGAAATCTCCTCTGAAGGAATACACTGTTATAATAACATTTTCACTTTCATTACATCCTAATAATAGGAATTTGTTTTTTAATGTAATAATACATTGTTCAACTACAAATGGATTAGTAGTTCCATTAAATTATAGTGGAATCTATCATATTAATTTATCCAATATAGGTAAATCATTATATGGAATAATATGAAACTCTATAAGGTAATATTTATTCATCATATAAAATGTTAGCCCCCATAATATGGACATGATCAATTCTATTCCAACCCTATCTATATGGGATTTCATTGCTTGGAAATCCCTACATTGACCATGGGTGTTGATTCCCTTTATTCCATTAGGTACTATGACTAAATAACGACAGACACTATGTTATCTCATAATCATCATGAATATTAAGAAATAAAATAAAAATACATATAACAGTAAAATATCACAAATACAATAATATATTATCATAATTATCTTATTAGCTATGTTCATTTATAATCTTGTTACCAAATTCACTAATAAAAATTCTATAATACCAATAATAAAAACCCAAAATCTAGTAACCCAGATTGAGTGTCTACATTATTACATTGGAAAAATATACAAGGGATCACATCCTCTAGGATCAATTTGTTTAGTAGTGTTGAAGAACCATATACATACATGATTCCCATATTACCAGCTAAATACAAAAAAAATTTCTAAAAACATTCCACCATCCTTGACATCCTTAATAATATATTTATTAATATCATAGTGAAAAGAAAAAAAATAAAGATTGATTTTAGATATTAATAATGAGCTATGTACAACAAAAGTTATCCTAATTATTTAAGGCATAATCAATATGGTAATGTGAATAACTGAAAACACATGTTGTTTAATCAATAACTTGGAGATGGAATGAATACATGGATAATATCGATGATGTAATCTCATGGATAATAATTACTGTTTTATAAATGAATCACATGATGTATGTTGGATGTTATAATCTCAGAAATCACTATTTCATTAACATTAAGTCGTTGTGAAAAGTTAGTTTAATAAATGGGTAGGTAGAAACCACAAACCCATTTAATAAGTTTTTCTAACTAGTTTACATCCTGAGACATGTTGATTCATCAAGGTGCTACATAATTCTGGGCTCCACCTGCTACTATATGTACAAGGGATTCCTCATATATTTAATGATTTATTTAGTTCATAATCAATATCCCTTATCAACAAACATCTATATGAGTAAATAATATGGAATATTAAGATATCCCTACTAAATCAAATAACATTTATAGTAAAAAATGTTTTATAGAATTGGTAGAAAGTTTAGGAAATAATCACAACCATGATATTAAGAATATATATTTTAAAGAGAAATATAATGTCCAATGAAAAATTACTACATTAATGTTAATATTTCAAGAGAAATCTAATGACCACAAAATAAATAAGAGATAAAATATAAACATCCATTCAACAGAACCATTGATTTTATAGTAAACTCAAGTGTTTTAGAGAGTAGAAAAAAATATAAGTGAAAAATATAAAATAATTTTTCATTGAATAATTTTTTTGTAAAACCATTCAAAACATTCATAAGAAGATGAATATCTTATAATGGTTATGTTTCGATAAGTTCCATTAACACCATATATGTTAAAATAAAAAAATCTTTTCTATTTTTTGTAAATAAACTAAAAAATACACATTGAAAAATAATTCAATGTATTCCTTTTAAGATAATTTAAAAATTAAAATATTGTTTAAAACATTCTTACCAAATCTTTTTATTTAATAAATAGTACTTTTGTAAAACAGTTTTCCAAAATATGTACGAAGAATAAAAATATACCCGATCAAAAAGAAAAATATAATCAGATTTTATTTTAAACATTTATTTTCATGATTAAATCGAAAAATACATGTGAATTTAGAAGAAAATATAGAACACCTTATATATATATAGGATAAGAAATCCTTTGGAGTTTATGAAGGATAGATTATAAAAATCCTTTAACAAAATAAGAGATATTCGAAGAAATGAGTTTGTAAAATAAATTATTTCCTCTTTGGTTACTTTCAAATTGTAACACCTTAAAATAATAAACATTAATTGATTATTTAATAATCATTATTTAAATATATATATTCATTTTAAATACAAAAATATTTTGTTATATACAACACGTAATAACAAATAGGTCCATAATTCCAAATATGTCTAAATGGAGTGGAAATTGTGAGGAAATACATTACCACAAGTTAAAGTAATTTCGAAAGTGAACTAACCTAAAGTATAATAAAGATAAATTTATTATAATTAAATATAAAATTAATATATATATACATATAATATCATATATGATTCATTAATGACATATTATCACCGGTTTGTTAATAATCATTTATTATTATCATTGTTTTTGGTGTTACGTGCTTTGTTTTTCATATATATTTTGAATCATAATTTATGGTCTTTTTACATTAATTATGGGTATGTAATATCAACATTTTAATTATTATATAAATATTTTGTATGTATTATATATATATATATTCATCTATAAAAGTTAGAGATAGAAAAATGAATTACACTGTCCATGGAGACGGTATGCCATACATACGGATAAACAATATTTTCATTTTTTGATTGGTGGAGAGAAAGAAAGATAAATAATAATTAAACATTATAGAATAATTATTATATCATATCCATCTTATATATTCATTAAATATATCCTTATTTTCGTCCATGTAAAACAAAAATGAAAAACGGTTCACATTACTTCATGGAGGTGGTAGTCCACATGTTCACATGAGAAACAATATCAATTTACCACATATTAGAATGTAAGAATTTTGGAAAGATATTATAATTATCTAATAATTATCATAAAATAAATTAGTTACAAATTTATAATCATCCATGTAAAGTGGCGATGAAATATGAATTACACCGCTGCATGGAGACAGTATGCCGTACGTATGCACGAGCGATGTTTTTTTTATAGGATGGAAAGGTGGTTTATAATGGTTATTAAATAAAAATAATAACTATTAAGTATTTTTATGATATTGAATTAATTATTTTATAATTTAAACCATATATTTTTAGGAAGTATAATAAGAAATAAAATTGATATTACCCGATTAAGAATTATATATTTTTGTAGAGAAGCCTTATTGGGATTACACATTACACCTTGAAAGTATGGTGTTTTGGAAGTAAAAGATCATATAGGATGTGTTAAAAGAATTTATGCAGTAACAATTCTTTATTTCTGTCCTAGTGGATCCTGATTCGACATTAGAGGTATATTGATTCTTTTTCCCCAATAACCGAATTCTTATGTCTGTAAATATTGCATCGATTAAATCCATAAATCAATTTTATATTTACTATGATTTCTATTCTCAATAATAATTATAGTTCTTAAAATTAATATATATTATTTATATAAATAAATATATACCAAAAATATATATACCCATTCGTTATGTATGATGAATCCATAAAATAAAAAGACTCTTTCCGTGGAATTCATAAAGGGACAAATGTATGATCTGGATGGATTCCGTGATTTCCAATAAAAATTATAAGGCCCCATCCATAAACCTTAATTAATCTTGAGTTATTACAAGATTACACATTGAGGATCTTTTCGGGTTTAGAGTTTTATAGAATTAGATCATAAAACTTGCATTACATTCTACATATAAACAAAGTGGTTACATAAAGATAGTATTATTCATTCCCATAAATGGAAACATATTTAAAATAAAACATGGATTCTTTCTTGAAACTTCCTTGACACTATCATAATATCATGTACCTTTCCCCTGACCTGTGAAAAAACATTTCAAAAAAGACTTGGGATGAGCATAAAAAGCTCAGTATGGGTTATAAAAATATGGAAAGGAAACATAAGATCATATATACAGAAGAATGGAATCATACATTACCCATAAAACATAATAACTTTAACATACCTCATCATATCATGAATAAATCATAGAAATCATAAGACATAAAGGTATCTTGAGGCATTCACAACATTCTTACATAGGGAGTAACCCTCTTGGTTACGTTTGGAATACCCATCACAGTATATTCCCTAAATCTCTTCGGAGAAACCTTAATGTTTCACTCCTTCACGTTACCCAATGAATTGGAGAGCTATATCGGGCTCACCTGCCCTTAGTTTATCACAAAACCACCCGTCTTCATAATAATGCCCAAGAACCTCAACGTAATCGTATCACATAAAACATGCATAAAGGAAACATAACATTTCCACCTTTCAATCACAAGATATCAATACAACACATTGATATAAAAACATTATGAAAACCATTTCCAATAACAAAATAAAGGAAAAGTAAAACATGGTATTTATTTTTCTTTAAAATAAAATGTATGGCTTGTAGAGGAAGCCGAAACTCAAATAATGGTCACGGCGGCGGAGAAGTCGTTGTCGCCGCATACGTACGACAAAAAAATTCCCTTTTTTCGTTTAGTAAAATGATTCGTATAAAAAAGATTCCTTTTGGATAAACATCAAATTCAAAGGGGTTTATACACCGTATAAAATAAGGTTGTGTGTAAAACAAAATATGCCTCAATGAAAGGATATTGAGATGAAGTCCCATACCTCGGGTCCGACTTGACTCGATCGTTCTTTAATGTCCTTAAAATCGGGTAACTCCCTTTGGTTTGAGCTCAAAGGCTTCCTTGGGAAGACTTCTGCCCAAAGTGAGGCTTCAAGGAGTAATAGAGGGATGTGGAGAGACAAAATGGGTAGGGGTTGGCTGAGCCAAAGGCTTTGGGAGTGTGGGTAAGGAGGTAGAGGTGGGGTCATTTTATAAGAGGAGAGGAGGGGAACTCTTGGAAGGTAAAGAAAAGACACTTTATTTTAAAATGGTATTCAGATTTAAGAGGTCCCACATTGATTTTTTTCAATGATAAGGTGATAAGGGTTCTAAATCCACCCATCCAATAGGTTTTGGCCATGTTTAGGTCTTAGATTTTACATTATCATTCCATTTTATTTAAATCGTTAAATAATGAGGTCATCGTTGCATCATCATGATTTCATAAATAATTTAATTTATTTAAAGTCTAAAAATTATATAAAAAATACTATGATGTAGGAAATCTTTTTAGATTTACAATAACTATTTATAATGAAAAATATGATCTTTATAACCCCATGTAAAAATTGTTTTAGTAAAACATCTCATGTTTGTGTCATTTTTACTTTTACATTAAATAAAAAGTTATTTATGTCATTTACCAACCAATGTGGCTCCATGGGGTCCCCAAGTTGACCCATGGATTGTCTTGGTCGGACATGACACATCCAATGAGGGTAGGACATGTGTCTAGGACATTTCATTTTATTAAAACATTATTCTTACCTTAAACTACACTAATTACCTCTAATCGCGATTAAGAACTTAAGAGTTACTATTCAGCTAAAAATTATTTTAATCTCATTGAACCAAATTTTACTTCCCAATGAAAACCATGTATGTCGGATTTTTGAAATTAAAAGCACAGAAGTGGTAAAATTTCATTTAAACGAAAAATCAGTTTTTATAAGTACCACTTAGTGGTTTCACTATTCATCAAAAATTGAAGTTTTTCAGAAAAATACCAAAAATTCACCCTAATCTATATTTGATATTCCGAATTCAAAAATGAAGTCTATTTTACAAAATTCAAAACATATAATTCACATTAATTAATTTAATAAATAATTCCCGCTGTCATGACAAATAGCGTGTTTTTATGAAACAATAAGTATCAAAAGATTGACACCAGTTTAAGTCCAATTTCAAAGTGAAATTGATTACAATGACCACCATTGGATTTAATGGTAAAAATATATTCTAATTTAACTTCAAAACCAATTCAAAAGATAATCTAATCATATAAATAAATTAGATTAAAAATCAGTTTTGAGGTAAAATGCATTATTTTTCACTATTCATTAAAAAATAAACATTGTCTGAAAAATACCAAAAATTCACACAAAGTAAATTTTGATGTCCCAATCATAAAAAATATGTTTATTTTGACAAACATAGATTATAAAATTTTCAAAAGATATATTTAAAAATGTTTTTCCATCAAAAGGCAGTAAAACAATCTTTTAAGAATATTAGTGTATTCCATGCATAAGATTGTATTTATTTTCATTTTAAGCCTCTAAAACACTATCTTAATCATTAATAGACATAGATAAAAATATCTACTATTCATTACTTACTTGGGATGTTACATCCTTCCCCCATTTTGAAAATTGCATCCCCGCAATTTATTTACTTATCGAATAAATGGGGGTACTTATCCCTCATTCCATTTTCAGATTCCCATGTTGCCTCTTCCATCATGTGGTTTTTCCAAAAAACCTTTACCTGATTAATCACCTTATTCCGTAACACTTCCTCCCTGTGGTCAAGAATCTGGACCGGTTGTTCCTCATAAGAGAGATTCTCTTGCAACTGAACTACCTCTGGGCACAAAACATGAGATGGATCTGGCATATACTTCCTCAACATCGAAACATGAAAAACATTGTGTACCTGAGATAAACTCGGAGGTAAAGCCACTCGGTATGCAACTGATCCAACTCTCTCCAGATTTTCATATGGTCCAACAAACATTGGACTCAGCTTTCCTTTCTTACCAAATCGCATAACACTTTTCCATGGGGATACTTTGAGAAAAACATGATCACCTACCTCAAAAGAGAGATCCTTCCCCCTGTTGTCTGCATAACTATTCTGCCTACTCTGAGCTATTCTCATGTGTTTCTGTATCAGCTGAACTTTTTCTGCCAACTCTTCTACCAATTCTGGTCCCATCAACTTCCTTTCACCCACTTCATCCCAGAAAGCTGGAGTTTGACACCGCTTCCCATATAATTCCTCAAATGGTGCCATCTATATACTGGAATGAAAACTGTTATTATATGAAAATTCAACAAAAGAAAGATGTTGGTCCCAACTTCCCTGATAATCCATAGAACAAGCTCATAGAAAATCTTCCAATGTCTGAATTGCTCGTTCTGACTGCCCATCTGATTGAGGATGAAAAGCTGTACTAAAATTTAATTCAGTACCCAAAAACTTCTGAAGGCCTTTCCAAAAGTTAGAAGTGAACCTGGGATCACGATCAAATACAATGGAGAGGGGAACTCCATGTAACCTAACTATCTCTTTAAGATACAAATGGGAAAGTTGATCTAGGGAAAAAGTATCTCGTATAGCAAGGAAATGAGCAGATTTGGTCAAGAGATCAACAATAAACCAGATTGCATTATTACCTTGAGATGTCTTCGGTAATCCCACAACAAAGTCCATGGATATATTATCTCATTTCTACTCTGGAACCGGTAAAGGCTGAAGCATCCCTTTTGGTAACTGCCGCTCTGCTTTAACCTGTTGACATGTCAAACACATCACAGTAAAATCAGCAATATCTCTTTTCATTCCATCCCACCAGTAATACTCCCGAAGATCCCTGTACATCTTAGTACTGCGAGGATGAACTGAAAACGGAGAACTATGAGCTTCACATAACAACTCTCTCTTCAATTTTGAATCACAAGGCACACACAATCTCTTACAAAATCTCAAAACACAATCACTATCAATGTTGAATTCAGGCAACTTACCTTTCTGAACCAGCTCTACCTTTTTCTGCAACTCACTGTCTTGCTTCTGTGCTTGCTTGATTTTATCTGATAGAGATGATCTCACTGATACCTGAAAAAAAACAGAAGAACTTCCTGCACCAACAAGTTATATTCCAAATTTTCTTCAAATCCTTAACCAAAGTATCACGTTCCAAACGTAGCATAGTTAATGAAGAATTACTTTTTCGACTCAAAGCATCAGCCACTTTATTTTCTTTTCCCGGATGGTAGTGAATTGTACAATCATAATCCTTGATTAATTCCAGCCATCTCCTCTGTCTCATGTTTAACTCTTTCTGAGTGAATATATACTTTAAACTTTTTGTGATCAGTATATATTTCACACTTTACTCCATACAAATTATGCCTCTAAATTTTTAATGCGAAAACAATAGCAGCTAATTCCAAATCATGTGTAGGGTAATTTACCCTAGGAGTTTTCAACTGTCGTGAAGCATAAGTAATTACCTGATCATTCTGCATTAGGACACAACCAAGTCCTTTCAATAAAGCATCACTGTATATAACAAACTCACCATTCATGGATGGAAGTGCCAAAACTGGAGCATTCACCAATCTTCTTTTCAATTCCTGAAAAAAATCATCACATTCTTTTGTCTAGATAAACTTAACACCCTTCCGACTTATCTTAGTCATTGGACTAGATAACCGTGAAAAATTTCTAACAAACCTTCGGTAATAGCCTGCCAAACCAAGGAAGCTACAAATCTCAGTTACATTTGTGGGTCTTGGCCAGTCTTCTACAACTTTTGTTTTTGCAGGATCAACAGTTATCCCATCTTTAGAAACAATGTGACCAAGGAAAGAAATTTGTTGCAACCAAAACTCACACTTGCTGAATTTCCCATACAATTTCTTTTCTTTTAAGGTTTGAAAGTTTACCCTTAAATGTATTTCATGCTCCTCTTTAATTTTAGAAAACACCAAAATATCATCAATGAAAACCACCACAAAGTTATCCAAGAACTTATGGAAAATTCTATTCATTAATTCCATGAATACAGTAGGTGCATTGGTTAGCCCAAAAGGAATTACTACAAATTCATAATGGCCATATCTTATACGGAACACGGTCTTCAGAACATCTGCTTCCTTTACCTTCAGCTGATGGTACCCCGATCTCAAGTCAATCTTTGAAAAATAATGAGCTCCGTGGATCTGATCAAACAAATCATCGATATGAGGCAAAGGATATTTGTACTTAATAGTGATGTTATTCAAGGCTCTATAATCAATGAAAAGCCTCATTGAACCATCTTTCTTTTTAACAAATAAAACAGGAGGACCCCATGGTGATGTGCTAGGTCGAATGAAACCTTTCTCTAATAAATCTTGCAATTGCTCCTTCAACTCTAAAAGTTCAATTTGAGCCATTCGATAAGGGGGTTTTGAAATTGGCTTACCATCAGGAACTAAGTCAACAGTAAACTCAACTTCCCAATATGGTATTATTCTAGGAAACTCATCAGGAAAAACATCAGGATACTCATTTACCACTAGCACATCATTAATCTGAATAGTTCCTTTATTTTCAACGATGTGTGCAAGGTAACATTCTTTTCCATCTTTTACAAGTTTCTCAGCCTCTTGATAAGTTATTACCAGTAAGGGTTCATTCTTGTACACAAACTGAAAGTATTTCTGAAAATAAACTTCTTTAGCTCTACAGTCAATCTTAGAATGGTAAATAGAGAGCCAATCCATACCCAGGATAACATCAAACTCTATTAGAGGCAAAACAATAAGGTTTGCAAGTAGGTTCTTTCCACAGATAAGGATAGGAAGATTCTTATAAATTATTTTTGCCTCAACATTTCCCCCAGGTGTTTTTACCAATAGTTCAGGAGTCATTTCTTGAGATGGTATTCCCATTTTACTAGAAAAGTTTTCAGAGTTGAATGAATGTGTAGACCCCGAATCAAACAACACACTGACATAATCTGAAAAAACAAAAAAAGTACCTGATACAACTTCATTTGATGGCCCGACATCTGCTGAAGTAGTTCCAAAGGATTTCACCACCCCTTTCTGCTTGTAGTCTAACTACTTCCCATCACTCAAGATCTTTGTCGGACACTCGTTTACATAGTGACCCATCTCATTGCACTTATAAAATTTCACTAACTGTAAATCAAATTTGGTCTTACCTTCACCTTGATCCTTTTCAGTGCAATCACGAGCCTTATGTCACATCTTACCACATCGGTAGAACTTTCCAGAATTTAGAAGAGATTCCCTAGCATGCCTTTTTCTACATTTATCACAAACTGGAAACATAGTTTTTTTACAATCAAACTTTTTTTTGAAGAATTATTACCTTTCTCCTGCCACCTCGGTCTCTTCTTCTGTTGGTTGTTATAGAACACTTGATCATCGGCAAACTCCATTTCCACCTTCTCATCACATCGAACAAGCTTTTCATAACTTTTAAACTCACGTGAAGCTAATGCCCTTCGATATTTTGGCTTTAATCCTGAGTAAAAATGATTGTTTTTACTATCAAGGTCTCGGATAAAATTTGGAGCATACCTTGCCAATCGAGTGAACCTTTCTTCATAGGTAGCCACTGAGTCTTCCTCTTTCCTCAATTCCAAGAATTGCTTTTCCATCCTAAGTCGAATATCCTTAGGAAAATACTTCTCAAGAAACATACCTTTGAATTCATCCCAGTTGAGAGAATAAATCTCATCAGCGTCCCTGATATTTTTAACCATCGACCACCACTGATCTGCTTCACCCTCCAAATGATAAATAGCAAGACTAACCTTTTGATTGTATGAACACCCCATGACATTGAAAAACTTCTCCAGTGCTTTAATCCACCCTTCAGCTAACACAAGGTCAGATGATCCTCTGAATTATGGGGGATGTTGCCTCATGAAATGTTCCACCACTGACATGTTCCTCTGTGGTTGATCTGGCTGATATCGTGCATGGACACCACCACCATTTATAGCATGAGTCAACTGTTCCATCACTGCAACAAACTGTTCAGTTCCAATTCTGACCATCTCGGGATGCTGATTCGGAAGGTTATTTCCTCTTATATGCCTTCCTAGCACTGCTTCCTTGTTTCCTCTGCGGAAAACCATTCTGAACAAACATGTCTTAGATGAAGCAATATGGTAATCTTAAAATGCTATATCACTTCAATTTGACCATAAAAAAATATTTTTGGATAATCATTTAATATAATTCTAACTCCTAATTTTATCTAAACAGACCTTTGATACCAACTACAAGGCCCAACCTTAAACCTTACTTAATCTTGAGTTATTACAATATTACACATTGAGGATCTTTTCGGGTTTAGAGTTTTAGAGAATTAGATTATAAAACTTTCATTACATTCCACATATAAACAAAGTGGTTACATAAAGATAGTATTCTTCATTCCCATCAATGGAAACATATTTAAAATAAAACATGGATTATTTTTTGACACTTCCTTGACACTATCATCATATCATGTACCTTTCCCTTGACCTGTGAAAAAACATTTCAAAAAAGACTTGGGATGAGCATAAAAAGCTCAGTATGTGTTATAAAAATATGGAAAGGAAACATAAGTTCATATATACATAAGAATGAAATCATACTTTACCAATAAAACATAAGAACTTTAACATACGTCATAAAATCATGAATAAATCATAGAAATCATAAGACATAAAGGTAACATGAGGCATTCACAACATTCTTACGTAGGGAGTAACCCTCTTGGATACGTTTGGAATACCCATCATAGTATATTCCCTAAATCACTTCGGAGAAACCTTAATGTTTCCCTCCTTCGCGTTACCCAATGCATTGGAGAGCTATATCGGGCTCACCCACCCTTAGTTTATCACGGAACCACCCGTCTTCATAATAATTCCCAAGAACCTCAACATAATCGTATCACATAAAACATGCATAAAGGAAACATAACATTTCCACCTTTCAATCACAAGATATCAATACAAATCATTGATATAAAAACATTATGAAAACCATTTCCAATACCAAAATAAAAGAAAAGTAAAACATGGTATTTATTTTTCTTTAAAATAAAAGGTATGGCTTGTAGAGGAAGCCGAAACTCAAATAATGGTCACGGTGGCGGAGAAGTCATTGTCGCCGCATACGTACGACAAAAACATTCCCTTTTTTCGTTTAGTAAAACGCTTCATATAAAAAAGATTACTTTTGGATAAACATAAAATTCAAAGGGGTTTATACACCGTATAAAATAAGGTTGTGTATAAAACAAAATATGCCTCAATGAAAGGAGATTGAGACGAAGTCCCATACCTCGGGTCCGACTTGACTCGATCGTTCTTTAATGTCCTTAAAATCAGGTAACTCCCTTTGGTTTGAGCTCAAAGGCTTCCTTGGGAAGACTTCTTCCCAAAGTGAGGCTTCAAAGAGTAAGAGAGGGATGTGGAGAGACAAAATGGGCAGGGTTTGGCCAAGCCAAAGGCTTTGGGAGTGTGGGTAAGGAGGTAGAGGTGGGGGCCTTTTATAAGAGGAGAGGAGGGGCACTCTTGGAAGGTAAAGAAAAGTCACTTTATTTTAAAATGGTATTTGGATTTGAGAGGTCCCACATTGATTTTTTTTCAAGGATAAGGTGATAAGGGTTATAAATCCACCCATACAATAGGTTTTGGCCATGTGTAGGTCTTAGATTTTACATTATCATTCCATTTTATTTAAATCATTAAATAATGAGGTCATCGTTGCATCACCATGATGTCATAAATAATTTAATTTATTTAAAGTATGAAAATTATATAAAAAAATACTATGATGTAGGAAATCTTTTTATCTTTCCAATGACTATTTATAATAAAAAATATGATCTTTATAACCCCATGTAAAAATTGTTTTAGTAAAACATCTCATGTTTGTGTCATTTTTACTTTTACATTAAATTAAATGTTATTTATGTCATTTCCAAACCAAAGTGGCTCCATGGGGTCCCCAAGTTGACCAATGGATTGTCCTGGTCGTCCATGACACATCCAATGAGGGTAGGACTTGTGTCTAGGTCATTTCATTTTATTAAAACATTATTCTTACCTTAAACTACACTAATTACCTCTAATCGCGATTAAGAACTTAAGAGTTACTATTCACCAAAAAATTATTTTAATCTCATTTAACCAAATTTTACTTCTTAATGGAAACCATGTATGTCGGATTTTTGAAATTCAAAACACAGAAGTGGTAAAATTTCATTTAAACGAAAAATCGGTTTTTATAAGTACCACTTAGTGGTTTCACTATTCATCAAAAATAGAAGTTTTTCAGAAAAATACCAAAAATTGAACCTAATCGATATTTGATATTCCGAATAAAAAAATGAAGTCTATTTTACAAAATTCAAAACATATAAGTCACATTAATTAATTTAATAATTAATTTCCGCTGTCATGACAAATAGCGTGTTTTTATGAAACAATAAGTATCAAAAGATTGACACCAGTTTATGTCCAATTTCAATGTGAAATTGATTCCAATGTCCACCATTAGATTAAATGTTAAAAATATATTCTAATTTAAGTTCAAAACCAATTCAAAAGATAATCTAATCATATAAATAAATTAGATTAAAAATCAGTTTTGATGTAAAATGCCGTATTTTTCACTATTCATTAAAAAATGAACATTGTCTGAAAAATACCAAAAATTCACACAAAGTAAATTTTGATGTCCCAATAATAAAAAATAAGTTTATTTTGACAAACATAGCTTATAAAATTTTCAAAAGATGGATTTAAAAATGGTTTTCCATCAAAAGGAAGTAAAACAATCTTTTAAGAATATTAGTGTATTCCATGCATAAGATTGTATTTATTTTCATTTTAAGCCTCTAAAACACTATCTTAATCCTTAATAGACATAGATAAAAATATATATTATTCATTACTTACTTTGGATGTTACCAAAATGGTTAGTATTATCTTATATAAAAGGCTAAAAATATGTGCATGAGTGAGGGGAGGTGGTTATTTTTTATAATTTAGGGGATGTGAACCTAGAGAATTACTAAAAGTATTAAATTAATATAATGTATTTTTTATTCAAATGATTCCAAATCGATATATTTATAATATTGTATGTTTTTTATGCCAAATAATATTATAAAATAAAATTTCAAAAATATATTGGTTTTATTTTTTCCCTTATCTGTTAGTTTTAACCACATATTAACCATTTTGACGATTACAATGATAACAATGTTTTTTACACATTAGAGGTCAAGAAATTCACTATAAAAGAAAAAGTGACACACAAATGGAAAATTGATGATATTTTAAATCATATCCCTTTAGTTTTTACTAATTTAGTGTATTATTAATTTTAAACCACATATTAATTTTTTTATAAAATATTATTAATGTTAAGTTTGGAACTATTCATTTTCTATGACTTTAAATGCTTCAAGATAGTCATGGAATTAAAATATTAACCTTAAAAACATCTCAAATATGATATATTTATATAATAAAATTTTTGAACTCAACAATTCCTCAAAATATTAATATTTTTAATATTTTAAGAGTCATTTATTTTATTTTTTTATTAATTGAATAAATAATCTGTTGGCATTGCATAAGGATTTTAGGTAATTATACAATCACTAAAAAATAAAAATAAATTACTATGATAAAAGAAATTAATTAATATATAAAATATAATTTTATAACATAAAATAAACTATTTTTAACCTTATTAAAAAAATATTCGATATATTAAAGTCAAAATATTGGCTTTTTGTATTTATTCTAATCTTAATATAATATAATTGTCGTTATTGAAGAAAAATGTCACCATGTGGTGATATGTTTCAATCATGGATGTGTATGGTTGAACTGTATTCATTAAATCTGATAAGGTTAATTGTTATACAAATTATAATGCCTTATCTCAATGTTTTAACCCTATTTTAACTGTTTTACCCATCCAGAGGTGACAAATATTTATCAATGTTACCATTCACAATGAAAAAAAATCCAAGGTATATTTTTACCAAATTAGAAAATAATAATTCCAAATATGGAATCCATTTTATCAAGTTGAATTCCAATAATGTTAATAAATTAACTTAAAAATAAATCTGAAAAATGCGTCATAAAACAGGTTTCAAGAAAAGTGTATTTTTAAGCATGAAATTTGAATATTATTTAGAAAATTTTAAATGATGGTTCTAATATAATTATTATTTTTTGATCTTCTATCACCTTTATAATTAATACAAAAATAGAATTATTCTTTTAAATTACTTAATAAATGGAAGGAAAAGATAATTTAAAAAATAGTATATTTTACTGTTAAATGAAATATAAATCCTTTTAGAAAAATACCAAACATATTACTTAAATAATATTGACATGATGATTTAAAAAATGATATCATTTTTATAAAATTCAACATATAATAGTGAAAGAAATTAATTATTATATCTAAACACAAGATGAAAAAAATCATTTTTGAACGGAATATATTATGGAAGCATAAAATGTAGTGATCAATATTATGTACATCTTTTCTAGGAGTTAATAAATAAATTTAAATTAAATAAATTAATTTTCCATGTTTTTTATATTGTGATTAATCTTATTTATACCAACCATTCCAATGGATATGTGATAATATTTCAATATGTTGACATGTTTTTAATACCTGGTGTTCTGTATGAAGCAATCTATCAATGAAATTATATTTAGTTGAAGGGAAATATATCATAAAATATCATGTTGTAGTTGTATGCTATTATAAAAACTATCCTTGGACCCACTGAATGACCACTGAGTCTCACTTATTGGTTGGTATGCCTCACTTGATGGATGGTCGAATTCCAGTATCTCTTGTACCCTATAGGAAGCCCACCGACTAGCCAGTGGGCTCTGACTGACTAGTTAGGGGCACTGTATCCTTAAGGCCAACATCCTTTACCTCTTCTCGAGCCTACCAAACTCTTCTAAGACACCGCAAAACCACTTGGGTACCTCATTAAGTAAAAAAAAAATATTCAATCTAAAATAAGAGGAGTTCAAACCTTAATGAAGAGGTAGAGTCTTATAATCTCCCAAAAAAATATTTCATCAAGATGTACCATAAAGATTCACCGACCTCCTTGGTGAACAATTCAAACCATTGACCCCAGATATATAGTTCAAAAACTCGTGTTTCTTCTTCAACAATATCATGTTGCAATAATAAACAAACCACATGGATAGATTTTACCTGAATAGTTATCTAACTGCGATCTAAAATATAGATCAAATGATCCTCAATTGATGAATCAACCTATAGATAAATATAATTTGCATCATGATTTTGTGATGGATCTAGAATGTATATTCAAACACCACTACAAATATGGCATTTATCAATGCTAGAAAAAGTCGATTAACATCCCTAAAAAAGCAATGTTAATATAGGATAAGATATAGGGTGGGGTCCCTTTTATTTGCACTCTGAAAAGCGATGATAAAGGCCTCTTTTATCAGTGCTAAAAAATCATAGATAAAAGACCCCTTTATCAGCACTTTTTTTAGCACTGATAAAAGTGGAATTTATCAGCACTTTTAAAAAGCGCTGATAATAGTAAAAAAAAATAAAAAAATAAAAAATAAATATATAATGCGGGGGGGGGGGAGAGCTTTTAACAGCACTTGAACCCCCCTTTAACAGTTCTAGAATGACCCCCCTCACAATCTCCCATGCGATGCCCTTCCCATGCATCCCCACCCTCACGCACCCCTTTGCATCCAACTGAACTTCAACCCGTGACCTCCCCCCTTTCGCGGCTACACCTTTACCACTAAGCCATTTCATTTTTGTCTTTACTTAAAGATATATCTATTTATTTATATATATGTTGTTATATTTATTCATATATTAATATAGATTCATATTAATATAAATTTATTTATTTATATATTATTATATATATAAATATTCATTCGTATATTAATATATATTTATATATATAGTTATAATTTTATATCCGTATATTTATTTGTATATTAATATATACTTATAAAATTAGTTTTAAATACATTTATGAAATATATTTTTTATGTGTGTTTATAAATAAATAAACACATATATACATACATATATACAACACACATAGACACCAACACACACACACATACACATATATATTTATGAGTAAATACATATATATGTGTATTTGAAAATCCATAGAATGTTAAAACGACAATAACTTATAATCCAGAATCCCATTTCAACTCCACAACCAGTAAAATCAAAGAAGATGAAACAATATTCGATATGATACGTGGTACATGCCTAACAAACATCCGGATTAGAAGTTATACTTGTTTGAATGTGATCAAATCGGGGTATCCTGACTAAAAACTCAGTTTTGGAGGACTTATGGGTCTTTCTGGCCTCAAAAAATGTGACAGAAGCTTTTCTTGGGTAAGTACTCTGTAGAGCTCATCACAAGATTCTATTTGATATGTTGTAGAGCTCTAACGGACACCCAGATCAAAAGTTATGGCCGATTAAAGTTTGAGTTACATTTTCAATTTATTTTAGATCTTTTATTAATTTTTTTTGATTTTTTGTGTCTTTAAATTGTTATTAAATGATTATTAATTGATGATAATTATCAATTTATTAATTAATAATATTTCTTAATATATTTTATAGACATTTTCACTAAATTTATTATATATTAAATGTAATACTCTATTTATACTTATCTAAAACATATTTAAAAAATATATATTATATTTATGTCAATATTAATATACTTATATAAAAATATTTTATTTTTCATGATTTTTTTGAAATATAACATTTATTAGCGGTAGGAAAAAGTTCTGATATATCCCCCCTTTATCAGTGATACTAAAAGAAGCATTGATAAATGGGTCCCATTTATCAGCGCTAAAAAAGCGCTCATAAAGAGGTTCCTTTATCAGTGCTAAAAAAATCATTGATAAAGGGTGACGTTTAATAGTGCTTTTTTATAGCACTGTTAAAAGTGCCTCTTTATCAGCGCTTTTTTTAGCACTGATAAAGGCATACTTTATCAGGGATTTTTTTAGCGTTCATAAAAGGGTAGCGCTTCCCTTGCCCATTTTTGTAGTAGTTAAAACTGACACACATGAAACATGTCATTAATGGAACTGGATCACCATTGAAGGTTGATTCGATTTTCTACTGGGACGACCCTATCCACAATTCCAAATGGACCCATATAATCGGGCACAAATTTATACTACATCTTTATTCAACATTAACCCAATCTAGGTGACACTCACAAGAATACCTGGTCATCGATTTCAAACTCAAGTGGTTAGCGTTATCAATACACAAAATGTAACACCCTAGGATTTCATAGTGTGTTATTTCTTAAAAATAATCCAATAACTTGCACTACATGCAACACCGAGTTCAATCACACCAGGACTTACAAAAAAAAAGCCATTAAAAGAGGTCATGAATAGTATTAACTACATTTTGAACTTTATATAATCCTTATAATTTTAGAATCCCTATTATGAGTTTCTTAGTCATAATGCAAGAACAGATTCATTTTCAGTATTGCACTTTTATCAACTTATAATAGTGAAACATTTTTAAATAAAATATTTTAAACTATTTGAATAAATGGGGACATCAAAAAAATTTAAAATGAAACATCTCAAGCTTCCACGGTACGCTTTCCTTTGAATAAAATAGTAGCGTGTGTTGTATGCAACCTTGAGTTTTAACACACGCCACAACCAATCAAACTAGCCGTTATGAATAGAAATACCTAATTTTTGAAATTATATATATTTTATATTTTAAAATGGACTTCATTTTTGGATTCGGAATATCGAATTTATCCTAAGGTGAAATTTTGGTACTTTTCGGATAACTTTCATATTTTGATGAATAGTGAAAATTACTAAATTTTAATTAAAAACAACTTTTTTAATCAAAATAATTAATAGTGATAAATTATGAATTTTAGTAGTTTGAAAGTATATTTAGAATATATTTTTACCATTTAATATAATGTTGGTCATTGGACATAATTTTACAATTAAACCGAACATAAACAAGTGTCAATCTTTTGATAGTTATTATCTCTTAAAAACACGCTTTTTGTTTTGACAGCGGGAATTAATTTTAAATTAATTTCTGCCACTTCTGTATTTTGAATTTAGAAAAATGGATTACATATTTGGAATCAGGACGTCCAAATTGTGTAAATAGGTAACTTTTATTTTTAGACATTTTGAATAATTACTGCGGTAAATATTTTATTTACCATGGTTAAGGGTAAATCCGGTAAATAGGGGTTAAAAAATAATATTATAATAATACTAAATTACCCTAAAACGTGTATTAACCCTATTTGTTGATACATGGTCGACCATGGGCATCTTTGGGTCGATTTTGGGACCCCATGGATCCACTTGTAAGTGATAATGACACTTTATTTTAATTAAGTTAAAATGAATACAAAAATGACACAAGCATATATCTTTTAGAAAAACAATTGTTACATAGGGTTATATATGTTGGATTTTAGATTATAAATATTCATTAGAAAGATAAAAAGATTTCATAAATAATGACATTTTATTTATAATTTTTAGACAATAAATAATTTATTTTATTTATGACACAATGATGATACAGTAATTACTATAATAGTGAAAAATGAAAATAATTGATATTATAAATACCCAAATAAATATAATATGATGCTTTTAATGAATTAAACTAATTTTATATGATAATATGATATATTAGGATTTATTTAATTGACTTTGTTTGAAGTAATCAATCAGTTATGAGTTTCAAAAAAATCAACTATTGAATAGTGTCAAAATTGACATAAAAGAGTTCTTAAAACAAATATTATATTATTAATTGATATTAAATTCCTAAAAATCTAAGGTTCGGCCAAGAGACTTATATCATGATAGGTTCATCATTAATGGACCACTTGGGGGTCCCTTGGATGTATATAGTAAGTTTATTAACCATATTATATAAAAATACAAAGAGACATTGTAAAAGTGAAACTAATTAACTTAGAGTTAATACTTAAATATAAGGTTAATATAAGTACCCAAACCTGTATAAATTCTATTGGTTGAGTTTTTTTCGACCCATCCCCACCTTAACCTTTGAATAGTAAACTTTGGAGCCATTGGAAACCGAATATGAATTTATTATAAACTAATATCTTTAGCTTTTCCAAAGGTGCCCCTCACCCCTCTTATAAAAGGGAACTCCTCCTTCTCAATTTGTCACACCTTCAAAGCCTTATGGTTCGGCCGAACTCTACCCAAATACTCTCCCAACTTCCCTCACTACAACCTAGAGGCCTTAGTTTGATCATAAAGCCAACCTATGGAGCCCTTTTGATCAAATCAAAAGGAAGGAACCGAAGAAGAGGTAATGTTTTCACCACCCCTTTTCAAGTTCCATTCTTCTTCCACTTCTTCTTTCTTTGTTCTTACCATTATAAAATAATAACTACAGTATCTTACATATACTGTGATGTTATTATAAATATGGTACAACCATATTCAGTATTCTATCCACCCTTTGAATAACATGTCACCATACGTGCGTACGTACGGCTTACCGTCTCCACATCGTGGTGTAATTGTTATTAAATATATTATTATTTGGATGGGTATAATAATGATGTGTAACTCATATAAATAATAAATATAACATGTTAATGATTCTGTATATATGATATACCATCCATTTATATATTATTTTAACATCAAAAGAATTATATTGTCGCTCGTGCATACGTACGGACTACCGTCTCCACGAAAGCGATGAGATTCATTCTCCATCGTATCCATTCAAGTATAATTATCATTTGATGATTTAAAAATGATGTTTAAGGGCTTGATATCATTCTGGATATGAATAAGATACAACAAACATGGCTTATGTAACAAAACATATAAAAGAAAATGAGTAATTTAACACCCGAAACGACGATAATTCTAAGATATTATTAACAAATCAATGTGAAAAGATCATATATGATATCATATTAATATATATGATTCTTGTATAATTTAATAACAATTATTTCACCATTATACAGGAGGTTAACCTACCCCAACCAAGGAAAGTACAAGGTAAGGGGTTTTCATCTCACTCATTATTTCCTTGAGATTCATGCCATATTGCCACCATCACCTTTTGTGTGGTGTATGTACTGCCCATAAATATATTCTTTGTGTAATAAACTCTAATTTATGTGTATTTACATATTCATTATATGATACCTCTTTCATGGGTTGTATGTTTCATAAGTTACCAAATTGGTAAGGGTTATTTCACAATCTCTTCATTATCTGAGGTTGTTTATATGTAATAATCTACTAGGATCTCTTTATCATCCACATCCATGTTTCTTCGAAATGTATTTAAAAACATTTTTACTATTTACAAAGAATATGGGTTAAAGTAATTTATACCCTTATGTGTTTTAAAAGAATATTTCCATCATTTTCCAAACAAGGAACTTTTTACCTTTCGACAAATTTAAGGTAAGAATGTTTTTTTTACTTATACGGCAGGTGCAACTATTTACCGCCATTATAAAATAGTCAAATCTTCCCTTAAAGCTTATAAGAATATTTTCAAAGAAAAAGATTTATTTTATATGGCTCTTAAATGACTTAAATAAACAGATATTTCTCTCAAGTATATGAAAATCCAGTGCAAATGTATATGTATTTATCGCAAGCTTAAAAATGTTTTCAGAAAACCCAAATCTCGAGTGTGGTAGACAGGAAGGGATTGGGAGTGGACTCATCATGGACTGTAATTAGTCGAGCAGTCTCAGAATTAGTTATTTTGTTTTCATAAGCTTGCATAATGTTTTTAGAAAAACACTGGAGTATATTTTAGAAATTTTAAACATAATTATCTTCTAAAAAAATTGCATCGGTAGGTCTCGTGAGACAAACTAGTGTCTTGGCACAAGGCCTTGGAAAAATCTTATTTGTAGTCTTGGCACGAAGCCTTGGCTATGTGGTTATGATAGTCTAGAATTATGCATTCCATCATTATGAAAGTGGTTATTGATAATGCATGGGATTGTTCGACTAGTAGAATATCAATGTGAGTAAGTAAATGGCATTATTTTATTTTATCTTTGCCATTTTATGCTGAAGTTCAAGTTTAAAAGGCTTTTGTTTTAGTTATAAACTGCCTTAAGTGTGTATGCTTATTTATGAAAGATTCTGCTATAATGTTATCCTTACTGAGAATCTGAGCTCACCCCTTTCAATGTTTTATTTTTCCCAGGATTATGAAGAAGTAATTTATGAATGACCTGCAGGGATAGTATGAGGGGATATGAAGACAGGATGTTTTTTTATGATGTAATGTAAAACTTTATGGATGTATCTAGTTATTCCAAGGCTACTAAACTAATTGGTCTTTCGAGACTTGATCTTTCTCGTGATCATGCCAATGTTATGTAATAATGCACCGACTCTAGGTAACTAGGGTCGGGGCGTTACAGTTGGTATCAGAGGAAGTTTAGTACAAACCTTGGAAGCTAGATTTAGATAAACTCTGATTAGAGCACGTAGACCTAAGATGAACTTTGAGGATTAGTATAGAAGAACTTCCTAGAATTTTGGTATTGTAGAGATTTTGTGAGTTTTCCGAGCAATACATCTCTGTCTGGATACGAGCAGGTAGAGGCGGCTCTGGCACAGATGTACCTAGGGGTAAAACCCGAAAACACCGCTTTGAGCTAGAATCGAACGGGAACTGGTGCACCACAACGGGCCTTGCTTCACTCTTGGTTACGACACTCTCGGGGGATATGCTTAGGATAATTCTCATTTTCTTTACAAACCATTATGAAGGGTTTATGAGTATATACATCCTCAAAGGAGACATTTTTATGATTATGAATTATATCCATAAATAGTTCAATTTATGTTAAGTGTTTTATAAGTATGGGATTATGTATTTTGATTCATAAACAGATCTAGTTTATGCCATTGTTTAGAAATTGTGCCCAGTAGAAGGAATGAGAATTCCAGAAATGCACATGATTCAAAGAGAAGGAAGGATCATATCTTTCATGGTCTTAAGCTAGAATTTATAAGAGAAATAGTCTCCCATGTATTATCATCATATGAAGAAATAATATCATGTGTTGATAAGATAAGTAAAGAGTTTACTGAGTCCTATGGCTTCGAAGGGAAGCAAGAGAAGAAAAGGATGGAAGAGAGAAAGATGGATAAATTGAAGAGGGAAAAGAAGAATTTTCCCATATGTGGTAACTGTGGAAAGAAACACCCTGGAACTTGCCTGAAAGGAATGGGATTTTGTTATAAGTATGGAGGAAAAGGGAACAAAGTACGTGACTGCAAGGGTAAGAAAATGGTTTCAAATGTACAATGCTTCATTTGCAAGGAGTTTGGACACTACGTGAACCTATGTCCCAGTCATCAGACTATGCCGCAAATGATGCTATTGGATAATAATCAAGTTATGATACTACCACAGATGAAGAGGAATGATTAGAGTTCTTATGTTGATTATGTCAATTGAGTGTTGTATCAACAATGTACTTGTTATAATAATTATGGAGTATATAAGGATTGTACTGCAGTATTATTTCATTAAGGACTTGAGATTGTGTGGAACAAAAAAAAGGGACTCAATAGCAGGATAAGTTTTGGAAAATATATGGTTGAGAGAATGATAAACCATAATATAGTTCTGATACTGAGGTAGTGATTTTGGAATAATATGTGATTGTTTTGCATAAATAATATTGGATATTCTTGACTACCTTGGAACTGATTTATGATTTGTATATTACATTATTTTTGGGGTTTAAAACATTTTTGGATTGATGAAGTATATCCAACTTTCTATATGGAATAAGGGAGCATGAATGTAATCAATAAGGAATATGGTAATTCAGGATGTTTCAGTGTATTAAAAGAATACAAGATGAAGGTATTCATATGCTATTACGGGGTAAAAAGGATCTATATTATGTTTACCTTCCTTATAAATGTTGGACTGTGAGTTTGGACAGAAGTATTTTGGATAGTTCTAGTTTGGATTATTTTGGATTTCCATAAAAGGACAACCCGGAGGTCGGGCGGTAACCCGTCGCGTCCGGAAAGGCTGCGAGACTTGAACCCGCAACCGAAGGGCGACAAGGGTGTATCACCTACCACTGGCCCACGAGATGTCTTGGATTAAATAATGTAGTTTTTTTTAAAAGATCTGGTAGATGAATTATAAATTCATTTATTTTGGAACCCTGTACGAATAGTATAAATAGAAAAAAAAATTACATTCTATTATCTTTTAGAGTGAAAGATGAGTTTGTGGTAGAAATTTATTAATGGATAAAACTCTAATTCTAAAGTAAGTATATCTTCTTATTATCTTAGATAATATCATAAATAAATTCCTCAACATTAATAAAAGGAACTTAGAACAAAAATGTTTTCCTAGATGGTACCATAAATCATCACTAATTTATGGCTTTGGGATTATTGGCCTTTTAATAGCCATGTTCTTTACCACTCTCCATCAGATAATTGATGTTTAGATTTCTCTTCCATATCCATATTTTCCTACATGGAACCTAGTATGTGTTATTTTCGGTAATCTTCATACTTTCCACTCTCTATTTTAAATAGAGGCCTCATTAATTCATTTTTCGATGTGGGATTTCAACTAAGATATTTTGAAACGTCAAAAATGTGTTATCCTAATACCCTATGTTTTGTTGAACCGATGGTATTTCAAATCATCATAGATTGATGAATTTAAGGACCTCAATTATACACTTGTTTGTGATTGATGACCTCAATCACTACCTATAAATATTTACGTTTTTCCTCCAATTATATGTCTCTAATTCCCACCAATGTTCTCCTAATCGAGATTATAATTTGGTGGTGACCCTTTCATTTCTCTTTTCCTCATATTAAGAATAAATTTTAGTAACCCAATTTCCGATGTGGGTTTTCCCACAAATATATTTTCTACTTTCAACCTTTTATTTTCGAAGAACAATTTCAAATTGCGAGGACGCAATTTATTGAAGGAGGGGAGAATGTAACACCCCAGGATTTCATAGTGTGTTATTTCTTAAAAATAATTCAATAACTTGCACTACACGCAACACCGAGTTCAATCACACCATGACTTACAAAAAAAACCATTAAAAGAGGTCATGAATAGTATTAACTACATTTTGAACTTTATATAATCCTTATAATTTTAGAATCCCTATTATGAGTTTCTTAGTCATAATGCAAGAACAGATTCATTTTCAGTATTGCACTTTTATCAACTTCTAATAGTGAAACCTTTTTAAATAAAATATTTTAAACTATTTTAATAAATGGGGACATCAAAAAAAATTAAAATGAAACATCCCAAGCTTCCACGGTACGCTTTCCTTTGAATAAAATAGTAGCGTGTGTTGTACGCAACCTTGAGTAACACACGCCACAACCAATCAAACTAGCCGTTATGAATAGTAATACATAATTTCTGAAATTATATATATTTTATATTTTAAAATGGACTTCATTTTTGGATTCGGAATATCGAATTTATCCTAAGGTGAAATTTTTGTACTTTTCGGATAACTTTCATATTTTGATGAATAGTGAAAATTACTAAATTTTAATTAAAAACAACTTTTTTAATCAAAATAATTAATAGTGATAAATTATGAATTTTAGTAGTTTTAAAGTATATTTAGAATATATTTTTACCATTTAATATAATGTTGGTCATTGGACATAATTTTACAATTAAACCGAACATAAACAAGTGTCAATCTTTTGATAGTTATTATCTCTTAAAAACACGCTTTTTGTTTTGACAGCGGGAATTAATTTTAAATTAATTTATGCCACTTCTGTGTTTTGAATTTAGAAAAATGGATTCCATATTTGGAATCAGGATGTCCAAATTGTGTAAATAGGTAAATTTTATTTTTAGACATTTTGAATAATTACTGCGGTAAATATTTTATTTACCATGGTTAAGGGTAAATCCGGTAAATAAGAGTTAAAAAATAATATTATAATAATACTTAATTACCCTAAAACGTGTCTTAACCCTATTGGTTGATACATGGTCGACCATGGGCATCTTTGGGTCGATTTTGGGTCCCCATGGATCTACTTGTAAGTGATAATGACACTTTATTTTAATTAAGTTAAAATGAATACAAAAATGACACAAGCATATATCTTTTAGAAAAACAATTGTTACATAGGGTTATATATGTTTTATTTTAGATTATAAATATTAATTATAAAGATAAAAAATTTTCCTACATAATGATATTTTATTTATATTTTTTAGACATTAAATAAGTTATTTTATTTATGACACAATGATGATGCAGTAATTACTATAATAGTGAAAAATGAAAATAATTGATATTATAAATACCCAAATAAATATAATATGATGATTTTAATGAATTAAACTAATTTTTAGGATAATATGATATATTAGGATTGATTTAATTGTCTTTTTTCGAAGTAATCAATCAGTTATGAGTTTCGCAAAAATCAACTATTGAATAGTGTCAAAATTGACATAAAAGAGTTCTTAAAACAAATATTATATTATTAATTGATATTAAATTCCTAAAAATATAAGGTTCGGCCAAGAGACTTATATCATGATAGGTTCATCATTAATGGACCACTTGGGGGTCGCTTGGATGTATATAGTAAGCTTATTAACCATATTATATAAAAATACAAAGAGACATTGTAAAAGTGAAACTAATTAACTTAGAGTTAATACTTAAAGATAAGGTTAATATAAGTAACCAAACCTGTCTAAATTCTATTGGTTGAGTTTTTTTCGACCCACACCCACCTTAACCTTTGAATAGTCAACTTTGGAGCCATTGGAAACCGAATATGAATTTATTATAAACTAATATCTCTAGCTTTTCCAAAGGTGCCCCTCACCCCTCTTATAAAAGGGCACTCCTCCTTCTCATTTGGTCACACCTTCAAAGCCATATGGTTCGGCCAAAATCTGCCCAAATACTCTCCCAAATTCCCTAAATACAACCTAGAGGCCTTAGTTTGATCAGAAATCCATCCTATGGATCCCTTTTGATCAAATAAAAAGGAAGGAACCGAAGAAGAGGTAATGTTTTCACCACCCCTTTTCAAGTTCCTTTCTTCTTCCACTTCTTCTTTCTTTATTCTTACCATTCTAAAATAATAACTCCAGTATCTTACATATACTGTGATGTTATTATAAATATGGTACAACCATATTCAGTATTCTATCCACCCTTTGAATAACATGTCACCATACGTGCGTACGTACGGCTTACCGTCTCCACGTCGTGGTGTAATTGTTATTCAATATATTATTATTTGGATGGGTATAATAATGATGTGTAACTCATGTAAATAATAAATATAACATGTTAATGATTCTTTATATATGATATAAAATCCATTTATATATTATTTTAATATCAAAAGAATGATATTGTCGCTCGTGCGTACGTACAGACTACCGTCTCCACGAACGCGATGAGATTCATTCTCCATCGTATCCATTCAAGTATAATTATCATTTGATGATTTAAAAATGATGTTTAAGGACTTTATATCATTCTGGATATGAATAAGATACAACAATCATGGCTTTTGTAACAAAACATATAAAAGAAAATGAGTAAGTTAACACCCGAAACGACGATAATTCTAAGATATTATTAACAAATCAATGTTAAAAGATCATATATGATATCATATTAATATATATGATTCTTGTATAATTTAATAACAATTATTTCACCATTATACAGGAGGTTAACCTACCCCAACCAAGGAAAAGTACAATGTAAGGGGTTTTCATCTCACTCTTTATTTCCGTGAGATTCATGTCATATTGCCACCATCACCTTTTGTGTGGTGTATGTACTGCCCATAATTATATTCTTTGTGTAATACACTCTAATTTATGTGTATTTACATATTCATTATATGATACCTCTTTCATGGGTTGTATGTTTCATAAGTTACTAAATTGGTAAGGGTTATTTCACAATCTCTTCATTATCTGAGGTTGTTTATATGTAATAATCTACTGGGATCTCTTTATCATCCACATCCATGTTTCTTCGAAATGTATTTAAAAACATTTTTATTATTTACAAAAAATATGGGTTAAAGTAATTTATACCCTTATGTGTTTTAAAAGAATCTTTCCTTCATTTTCCAAACAAGGCACTTTTTACCTTTCGACAAATTTAAGGTAAGAATGTTTTTTTACTTATACGGCGGGTGCAGCTATTTACCGCCATTATAAAATCGTCAAATCTTCCCTTACAAGCTTATAAGAATATTTTCAAAGAAAAAGTTTTATTTTATATGGCTCTTAAATGACTTAAATAAACAGATATTTCTCTCAAATATATGAAATCCAGTGCAAATGTATATGTATTTATCGCAATTTTAAAAATGTTTTCAGAAAACCCAACTCTCGAGTGTGGTAGACAGGAAGGGATTGGGAGTGGACTCATCAGGGCCTGTAATTAGTCGAGCAGTCTCAGAATTAGTTATTTTGTTTTCAGAAGCTTGCATAATGTTTTTAGAAAAACACTGGAGTATATTTTAGCAATTTTAAACATAAGTATCTTCAAAAAAAAATTGCATCGGTAGGTCTCATGAGACATACTAGTGTCTTGGCACAAGGCCTTGGCAAAATCTTATTTGTAGTTTTGGCACGATGCCTTGGCTATGTGGTTATGATAGTCTGGCATTATGCATTCCATCACTATTAAAGTGGTTAATGATAATGCATGGGATTGTTCGACTAGTAGAATATCCACGTGAGTAAGTAAATGGCATTATTTTATTTTATCTTTGCCATTTTATGTTGAAGTTCAAGTTTAAAAGGGTTTTGTTTTAGTTATAAACTGCCTTAAGTGTGTATGCTTATTTATGAAAGCTTCTGCTATAATGTTATCCTTACTAAGAATCTGAGCTCACCCTTTTCAATGTTTTATTTTTCCCAGGATTATGAAGAAGTAATTTATAAATGACCTGCAGGGATAGTATGAGGGGATATGAAGACAAGATGTTTTTTATGATGTAATGTAAAAATTTAGGGATGTATCTAGTTATTCCAAGGCTACTAAACTAATCGGTCTTTCGAGACTTGATCTTTCTCGTGATCATGCCAATGTTATGTAATAAGGCACCGACTCTAGGTAACTAGGGTCGGGGCGTTACAGTTGGTATTAGAGGAAGTTTAGTACAAACCTTGGAAGCTAGATTTAGATAAACTCTGATTAGAGCACGTAGACCTAAGATGAACTTTGAGGATTAGTATAGAAGAACTTCCTAGAATTTTGGTATTGTGGAGATTTTGTGAGTTTTCCAAGCAATACATCCCTGTCTGGATACGAGAAGGTAGAGGCGGCTCTGGCACAGATGTACCTAGGGGTAAAACCCGAAAACACCGCTTTGAGCTAGACTCGAATGGGAACTGGTGCACGACAACGGGCCTTGCTGCACTCTTGGTTACGACACTCCCGGGGGATATGCTTAGGATAATTTTCATTTTCTTTACAAACCATTATGAAGGGTTTATGAGTATATACATCCTCAAAGGAGACATTTTTATGATTATGGATTATATCCATAAATAGTTCAATTTATGTTAAGTGTTTTATAAGTATGGGATTATGTATTTTGATTCATAAACTGATCCAGTTTATGCCATTGTTTAGAAATGGCGCCCAGTAGAAGGAATGAGAACTCCAAAAATGCACATGATTCAAAGAGAAGGAAGGATCATATCTTTCATGGTCTTAAGCTAGAATTTATAAGAGAAATAGTCTCCCATGTATTATCATCATATGAAGAAATAATATCATGTGTTGATAAAATAAGTAAAGAGTTTACTGAGTCCTATGGCTTCGAAGGGAAGCAAGATAAGAAAAGGATGGAAGAGAGAAAGATGGATAAATTGAAGAGGGAAAAGAAGAATTTTCCCATATGTGGTAACTGTGGAAAGAAACACCCTGGAACTTGCCTGAAAGGAATGGGAGTTTGTTATAAGTGTGGAGGAAAAGGGCACAAAGTACGTGATTGCAAGGGTAAGAAAATGGTTTCAAATGTACAATGCTTCATTTGCAAGGAGTTTGGACACTACGCGAACCTATGTCCCAGTCATCAGACTATGCCGCAAATGATGCTATTGGATAATAATCAAGTTATGATACTACCACAGATGAAGAGGAATGATTAGAGTTCTTATGTTGATTATGTCAATTGAGTGTTGTATCAACAATGTACTTGTTATAATAATTATGGAGTATATAAGGATTGTACTGCAGTACTATTTCATTAAGGACATGAGATTGTGTGGAACAAATAAAAGTGACTCAATAGTAGGATAATTTTTGGAAAATATATGGTTGAGAGAATGATAAACCATAATATAGTTCTGATACTGAGGTAGTGATTTTGGAATAATATGTGATTGTTTTGGACAAATAATATTGGATATTCTTGACTACCTTGGAACTGATTGATGATTTGTATATTCCATCATTTTTGGGGTTTAAAACATTTTTGGATTGATGAAGTATATCCAGCATTCTATATGGAATAAGGGAGAATGAATGTAATCAATAAGGAATATGGTAATTCAGGATGTTTCAGTGTATTAAAAGAATACAAGATGAAGGTATTCATATGCTATTACGAGGTAAAAGGATCTATATTATGTTTACCTTCCTTATAAATGTTGGACTGTGAGTTTGGACAGAAGTATTTTGGATAGTTCTAGTTTGGATTATTTTGGATTTCCATAAAAGGACAACTCGGAGGTCGGGCGGCAACCCATCGCGTCCGGCAAGGCTGCGAGACTTGAACCCGCAACCGAAGGGCGACAAGGGTATATCACCTACCACTGGCCCACGAGATGTCCTGGATTAAATAATGTAGTTTTTTTAAAAGATCTGGTAGATGAATTATAAATTCATTTATTTTGGAACCCTGTACGAATAGTATAAATAGAAAAAAAATTACATTCTATTATCTTTTAGAGTGAAATATGAGTTTGTGGTAGAAATTTACTAATGGATAAAACTCTAATTATAAAGTAAGTATATCTTCTTATGATCTTAGCTAATCTCATAAATAAATTCCTCCACATTAATAAAAGGTACTTAGAACAAAAATGTTTTCCTAGATGGTACCTTAAATCATCACTAATTTATGGCTTTGGGATTATTGCCTTTTCATAGCCATGTTCTCTACCACTCTCCATCAGATAATTGATGGTTAGATTTCTCTTCCATGTCCATATTTTCCTACATGGAACCTAGTATGTGTTATTTTCGGTAATCTTCATACTTTCCACTCTCTATTTGAAATAGAGGCCTCATTAATTCATTTTTCGATGTGGGATTTCAACTAAGATATTTTGAAACGTCAAAAATGTGTTATCCTAATACCCTATGTTTTGTTGAACCGATGGTATTTTAAATCCTCATAGATTGATGAATTTAAGGACCTCAATTATACACTTGTTTGTGATTGATGACCTCAATCACTACCTATAAATATTTACGTTTTTCCTCTAATTATATGTCTCTAATTTCCACTAATGTTCTCCTAATCGAGATTATAATTTGGTGGTGACCCTTTCATTTCTCTTTTCCTCATATTAAGAATAAATTTTAGTAACCCAATTTCCGATGTGGGTTTTCCCACAAATATATTTTCTACTTTCAACCTTTTATTTTCGAAGAACAATTTCAAATTGCGAGGACACAATTTATTGAAGGAGGGGAGAATGTAACACCCCAGGATTTCATAGTGTGTTATTTCTTAAAAATAATTCAATAACTTGCCCTACACCCAACACCGAGTTCAATCACACCATGACTTACAAAAAAAATCCATTAAAAGAGGTCATGAATAGTATTAACTACATTTTGAACTTTATATAATCCTTATAATTTTAGAATCCCTATTATGAGTTTCTTAGTCATAATGCAAGAACAGATTCATTTTCAGTATTGCAATTTTATCAACTTCTAATAGTGAAACCTTTTTAAATAAAATATTTTAAACTATTTGAATAAATGGGGACATCAAAAAAATTTAAAATGAAACATCCCAAGCTTCCACGGTACGCTTTCCTTTGAATAAAATAGTAGCGTGTGTTGTACGCAACCTTGAGTTTTAACACACGCCACAACCAATCAAACTAGCAGTTATGAATAGTAATACATAATTTTTGAAATTATATATATTTTATATTTTAAAATGGACTTCATTTTTGGATTCGGAATATCGAATTTATCCTAAGGTGAAATTTTGGTACTTTTCGGATAACTTTCATATTTTGATGAATAGTGAAAATTACTAAATTTTAATTAAAAACAACTTTTTTAATCAAAATAATTAATAGTGATAAATTATGAATTTTAGTAGTTTTAAAGTATATTTATAATATATTTTTACCATTTAATATAATTTTGGTCATTGGACATAATTTTACAATTAAACCGAACATAAACAAGTGTCAATCTTTTGATAGTTATTATCTCTTAAAAACACGCTTTTTGTTTTGACAGCGGGAATTAATTTTAAATTAATTTCTGCCACTTATGTGTTTTGAATTTAGAAAAATGGATTCCATATTTGGAGTCAGGATGTCCAAATTGTGTAAATAGGTAACTTTTATTTTTAGACATTTTGAATAATTACTGCGGTAAATATTTTATTTACCATGGTTAAGGGTAAATCCGGTAAATAAGGGTTAAAAAATAATATTATAATAATACTAAATTACCCTAAAACCTGTCTTAACCCTATTGGTTGATACATGGTCGACCATGGGCATATTTGGGTCGATTTTGGGACCCCATGGATCCACTTGTAAGTGATAATGACACTTTATTTTAATTAAGTTAAAATGAATACAAAAATGACACAAGCATATATCTTTTAGAAAAACAATTGTTACATAGTGTTATATATGTTGGATTTTAGATTATAAATATTCATTAGAAAGACAAAAATATTTCCTACATAATTATATTTTATTTATAATTTTTAGACATTAAAAAATTTATTTTATTTATGACACAATGATGATGCAGTAATTACTATAATAGTGAAAAATTAAAATAATTGATATTATAAATACCCAAATAAATATAATATGAAACTTTTAATGAATTAAACTAATTTTCTAGGATAATATGATATATTAGGATTGATTTAATTGACTTTGTTCGAAGTAATAAATCAGTTATGAGTTTCACAAAAATCAACTATTGAATAGTGTAAAAATTGACATAAAAGAGTTCTTAAAACAAATATTATATTATTAATTGATATTAAATTCCTAAAAATCTAAGGTTCGGCCAAGAGACTTATATAATGATAGGTTAATCATTAATGGACCACTTGGGGGTCTCTTGGATGTATATAGTATGTTTATTAACCATATTATATAAAAATACAAAGAGACATTGTAAAAGTGAAACTAATTAACTTAGAGTTAATACTTAAAGATAAGGTTAATATAAGTACCAAAACCTGTCTAAATTCTATTGGTTGAGTTGTTTTCGACCCATCCCCACTTTAACCTTTTAATAGTAAACTTTGGAGCCATTTTAAACTGAATATGAATTTATTATAAACTAATATCTCTAGCTTTTCCAAAGGTGCCCCTCACCCCTCTTATAAAAGGGCACTCCTCCTTCTCATTTTTTCACACCTTCAAAGCCTTATGGTTCGGCCAAACTCTACCCAAATACTCTCCCAACTTCCCTCACTACAACCTAGAGGCCTTAGTTTGATCAGAAAGCCAACCTATGGAGCCCTTTTGATCAATTCAAAAGGAAGGAACCGCAGAAGAGGTAATGTTTTCACCACCCCTTTTCAAGTTCCTTTCTTCTTCCACTTCTTCTTTCTTTGTTCTTACCATTATAAAATAATAACTCCAGTATCTTACATATACTCTGATGTTATTATAAATATGGTACAACCATATTCAGTATTCTATCCACCCTTTTAATAACATGTCACCATACGTACGCACGTACGGCTTACCGTCTCCACGTCGTGGTGTAATTGTTATTCAATATATTATTATTTGGATGGGTATAATAATGATGTGTAACTGATGTAAATAAAAAATATAACATGTCAATGATTCTGTATATATGATATACCATCCATTTATATATTATTTTAATATCAAAAGAATGATATTGTCGCTCGTGCGTACGTACGGACTACCGTCTCCACGAACGCGATGAGATTCATTCTCCATCGTATCCATTCAAGTATAATTATCATTTGATGATTTAAAAATGATGTTTAAGGACTTGATATCATTATGGATATGAATAAGATTCAACAAACATGGCTTATGTAACAAAACATATAAAAGAAAATGAGTAAGTTAACACCTGAAACGACGATAATTCTAAGATATTATTAACAAATCAATGTTAAAAGATCATATATGATATCATATTAATATATATGATTCTTGTATAATTTAATAACAATTATTTCACCATTATACAGGAGGTTAACCTACCCCAACCAAGGAAAAGTACAAGGTAATGGGTTTTCATCTCACTCCTTATTTCGGTGAGATTCATGCCATATTGCCACCATCACCTTTTCTGTGGTGTATGTACTGCCCATAATTATATTCTTTGTGTAATACACTCTAATTTATGTGTATTTACATATTCATTATATGATACCTCTTTCATGGGTTGTATGTTTCATAAGTTACCAAATTGGTAAGGGTTATTTCACAATCTCTTCATTATCTGAGGTTGTTTATATGTAATAATCTACTGGGATATCTTTATCATCCACATCCATGTTTCTTCGAAATGTATTTAAAAACATTTTTACTATTTACAGAGAATATGGGTTAAATTAATTTATACCCTTATGTGTTTTAAAATAATCTTTCCGTCATTTTCCAAACAAGGCACTTTTTACCTTTCGACAAATTTAAGGTAAGAATGTTTTTTTACTTATACGGAGGGTGCAACTATTTACCGCCATTATAAAATCGTCAAATCTTCCCTTAGAAGCTTATAAGAATATTTTCAAAGAAAATTTTTTATTTTATATGGCTCTTAAATGACTTAAATAAACAGATATTTCTCTCAAATATATGAAAATCCAGTGCAAATGTATATGTATTTATCGCAAGCTTAAAAATGTTTTCAGAAAACCCAACTCTCGAGTGTGGTAGACAGGAAGGGATTGGGAGTGGACTCATCATGGCCTGTAATTAGTCGTGCAGTCTTAGAATTAGTTATTTTGTTTTCAGAAGCTTGCATAATGTTTTTAGAAAAACACTAGAGTATATTTTAGCAATTTTAAACATAAGTATCTTCTAAAAAAATTTTCATCGGTAGGTCTCATGAGACAAACTAGTGTCTTGGCACAAGGCCTTGGCAAAATCTTATTTGTAGTCTTGGCACGAAGCCTTGGCTATGTGGTTATGATAGTCTGGCATTATGCATTCCATCATTATGAAAGTGGTTATTGATAATGCATGGGATTGTTCGACTAGTAGAATATCCATGTGAGTAAGTAAATGGAATTATTTTATTTTATCTTTGCCATTTTATGCTGAAGTTCAAGTTTAAAAGGATTTTGTTTTAGTTATAAACTGCCTTAAGTGTGTATGCTTATTTATAAAAGCTTCTGCTATAATGTTATCCTTACTGAGAATCTGATCTCACCCCTTTCAATGTTTTATTTTTCCCAGGATTATGAAGAAGTAATTTATGAATGACCTGCAGGGATAGTATGAGGGGGTATGAAGACAAGATGTTTTTTTATGATGTAATGTAAAAATTTAGGGATGTATCTAGTTATTACAAGGCTACTAAACTAATCGGTCTTTCGAGACTTGATCTTTCTCGTGATCATGCCAATGTTATGTAATAATGCACCGACTCTAGGTAACTAGGGTCGGGGTGTTACACAAAATACTTATTTTTGCTTTTAATGGTATCCATTCACTAATAGATCAACTAGACATGATCTATCATCTATTTCATGAGAATCAATGCAATTTTTTCCTCATCACCCACCTACAGCCAGTACAAAGGTGATTGAAATGGTTTACTATATAAATAAATAAAATGAGCCATGTGACTTGTTTCATAACATGTTCTTTTATCAGTGAATTCTAACAAGTCCTAGTTATTTTCCCCTGAGCCTCCAAAATCATAGACGCATGCTCAGAGAATGTCCTCAAGAATATGTATCAACAACTATGACTACCCACCATTCTAGGTGTTGTATGAAGTTCTCAAAAGCACCTACATACATAGTGATCTCTATAACCCTTTCTAGAAGTGAGACAAGAATCATGCATCTCTATTGGTTATGATTCTCCATAGAAACCTATACATGAAAACCATATCAGGGATATATAATGATCCATGTTTATAAATTGTAGAATACTTTTTAATGGGTATAATGTGGGCTACATTCATTGGGCTATTATGATAATATAAAAAACACTGTGTTCTTGAGGAGTCCTAAATAGGATTGTTATGAAATCAATAATGACATCATCCCATTTCCACTAAATGATTTAAAAGGATTAGAGAAGACCAAAAAGCCTCTGGTGCTATGTTTTCACCTATAGAAACTTGGTGAATCATTCAAAAAATCCCATTAGGTCATTAATCATACCTTCCCACCAGTACTATTAGTGATAATATTGATATATAATTCTCATACTAGATGAAAAACATTCTTGGAGGCTTGTTGGTCCCTCATCAATTCATTGCACATTTTTTATAGGACTACCCCAGGACCTCTGATATATTTTATCATGTCAGCGTCCAAGGATTAATCAAGGGGTGGGTCCCATCCATATATTGTGCCCCTAATCACTAGAAAGTAGGAATATAAAACTTGAATTTCTTTTACCCTATTAAAAAGTGAGGAGGTAATTGATAGGTATAAAAAAAGTATCTCTTCCCTAGAATATGTTAACATCCAAACATAGCTCAATGAATAAGGCAATAATTTTTAACTCATATCTAATTTCCTAGACTACTTAGTTCTAATATTTTCACTCATTAGGTCTTCAATGATGTTTCCATTTATAGGAGTATAAGCTAACTCAATGTTGTAAGACTATAGGTACTCAAAAACCTATTCTACCTAAATTTTATGTAATTCATGTAAAATAGGTATTCCAAGATCTATGTAAACCACAATCCTCTCCCCTATAAGGTTGTGTCATAAAACCATATGACCTATTCAATTGAAAATCATGGGTTGTGTAGTTATGATCATGTTTTTTTAGCTACCTGGACACATAGGCACCTACCCTCCTATCATATATAAGCACTACACCCAAGTTGACACCTAAAACATAGAAATATATTATATACCCATTACTAGGCTTGAATAAGATAAAAATACATGTGGATTTCAACCACCTCTTCATTTCCCTAATGTTTTCCTGAAATGTGTAAAACCAGTCAAATATCACTCCTTTCATAGCTAAGCCCCTCCTAGAGAGAGAAGGTGTAGATGAATGTATGTTAATAACAGGCCAAACCATGGAAGAAAAAAATACCATAGAGGTTTATGGATATATCAAAATAAATCACAGTGTCCACCTTCTCTAGGTCGAACAATACTCAATCTATTTATATAGTATGGACTAAGAAGTCAATTTGATCTAGAAAAAATTAATACTTTAATAATTTTTTATACTACTTCTATCTGAAAAGTGCACTCAATAATATCTCCAAATTTAGAGCATTTACATCCATCAACTCATAGAACACCAAAATATCATTGATGAACATGATGACAAAAGGGGACATACAAGGTTGAAACATCCTATTCATTAGGTATATAAACACAACACGATCATTTAACAATAAAAAATTGTAATAAGGTACTCATAAAGACTATACCTAATATGAAATGATATACAATGAACATTATATGGTTTCACACTGAGTTAGTGGTACCCTTATATAAAATAAATATTGTAAAAAAAGTGTAACCCTTGAGTTGGTAGAATAAATCATTTATGTGAAAGAGTATATATTAGTTCTTAACTACTTCCTGGTTAATCTTTTGACAATCCACTCATGACATTAAGGATCCATCCACATTCTTGGTGAATAAAACCAAATAACCTTAAGGGGATGTAATCAGATGGATAAAATCATTTTCTTCTATGTCCACTATCTAGGATTTCAATTCTTGAAGATCTATCAGCACCATCCTATAAAGATATATATATATATATATGGGTGTTTTACCTAGAAATGGATTTATTTTAAACATGATTCCATGTTGGGTGGTAATATGAAATAATCCATAGAAAATACATTCAGATACAGATCCACCATGGGATTTCAAAAAATACGACTTAAATAGTCCATCATCAAACATAATAATGGTGACCTGGGTGGTCACCTCACCCAACAACGGGCAATGTGGTCTTACTCACCAAACCTAGAGATTCAATTCCTTGACATATACACGTTTTTGAACATGGGGAGACATGAACAAAACTCAACTATATTAGAAATAAATATGATCTTGGAATGGAGCCAACCTATCCATAATGAGTATCAGGTCGAAGCTATTCATCTCTAAGAAAAATAGATCAGATAGGACCCGATAATCCACATTACCAATGGTATTCCACATATAGCAGTAAATACCCTTTGGACCAATTACCAATAGAATTTAAATAAAAATAACTCCACACATGAACTCCAATAATATATCTAATCCTTACAGAAATTCTTTTAATATGAATGAATTCAATTCCATTATATTGAATATATTGAAATCTATAGTGGATGATACTCAGATCATACTGGTACTATAAAAGTATGAGGTCTGGATTAATGAGGGCAGTTTTCATGAAAAGTAACTGGACTGAACCATGACACTATGATTATACTTAAATCCTCTTACCAGTACTATCCTATATGCGATGATTCTCTTGACCCTGTGTTACATGACCTCTACCACTCCCTGACCATCCAGTGGAGCTCCAACTACCTTCCTACCCTGACATAGCCATGCTAACCCAATAACACTATACTATTCTAGACCCTCTATCACATAGGGCCTAAAACACCATCCTAAAAAAATCTAAATGTGACCCATTTTTCTATATGATTTTTATTCCACTAATGATCAGTCACACTTATGCTGAATATAACCATACATACCACACTAGAGACATTGTGGAGAACTACCACTCAGAACACTCTTCCCACTACTTCCCTTGAGGATCTCATAATAATTACATTTATAGATACTAGATTAAATGCTAACAATACCTATATAAACCATCTAACCTAATCTATTTCCCCTACTTTGGTTTCACTTAGTGATAAGTGAATTGGTTTTTACTACCTAAAAGGTGGTAAAATTGAATACATTCACTTGTATACAGATCAAATTCTTCAACCCATCCTTAAAATACCCTTTTAAAGCTTCTTATTCTTTGTTATTGAAGGAGAGTACATTGTAATTAAATAATGTAGTCTATGTACTCCATGACAATCATACTCCCCTACTTAATATCCATGAAACCCTTTGTCCTGATGGCCTTTAGGGTCTACTCGAAGAAGTGATCAAAGAATCCTATCTCAAATTATTTCATTGACATGCCAATATACTAATCATATCAGACTAAGATTTTTCACAATAATATCACTTTTAACATCCTGAACCCAATATTCTGGTCCATATCGGGGTGCCACATGTCCTCAATCATGCCTCCCCATCTGCCGGAGACTTTTGACATGTAGTGGGCATCCTAAGTGAGTCCAATGGTAGAATATTCTCTTAATCAGATTGAATGATAAATATAAATAAAAAAAATATAATATTAAGTAATTGTATTTTATAGATAGGAATACCATACCATATTTGAATACTGAAATAATAGACCCATCCCATAGTATAAGGATACAATATCCCATTATACCGATGACATATACAAGATAGAAAAGAACAAAAGTAAAGGATGGTCATCATCCAACTCTAAGGGGCACATTCTCTTGATCTTCAGACTCAATGTGATCTATCCCACTATATGATAAAACCTAGGAATTTTCAAAAACTATACCTAAAACTAGTTAGGGTTGCTTAGGGTCCCATGTTTCATGGATGTCCGAGTAGGGTGTGAGTTTAACTCAGTAGGGTATCACCAATGTGGTCTAGTACCTAACTGATGAAATGTAGTGTATGTTAAAGTGATAATATTAGAAAAAGTAAATATTAAAACATAACTAACCCAAAATAACATCTAATAACCAATTCTCAAAAAAGAAAATAACACCCAAATTTTTAGTATTCATGCACTTACCAAGCCACCAAAAACCCCTGAACCTACTTGCTCTAAATAAATTTCTAAATTTATTCACAATAGATGTTATGAGTGATCAACAAATATCCACAAGGACCATTCACAAGGCCTCGAGACAACATTTCCATGTTATCTACAATAATTTTTTTAATTTTTATTGAAAATACACCTTAAGGGTAAGTGGGAACCTAAAAATCAACCTCCATTAACAAGTCACACACATAAAAAACACACATAACTTAGTTAAAATTTTAAAAAATAAAACATAGCAATTCACAATCCCATGATTGCCAATCTCAATAGTCAAATGATACCATCAGAATCAAAATCTCACAAATCCAGCGAGACAACTAAGGAAATTGTGCTGACCAATAAACCTACCATCGAGGACCACATCACTGCCATCATCAGATCTCTGTATAATCACCATCCCCGCCAACATGTCATACTGTCACCGAGTTCACCATAGTCTTCTTCTCACTATCAACCTCTCTTTGAAATCCCCAACCAAAATGAGACACCATCATCTCCATAGACACCTCCTACAATAAGACAATTGTCAGCACCAAATTTCAATCACAAACGTAATCACCATTAAAACACCATAGAGAAAGGATCATGACTCCTAGAAAACCAATATCCACTCTAAAATAACCACCCAAAGATCCGGTGAACACCACCTCTCTAGGCCAACTTGGGGGGGATATATGGTACATGAATTAAAAGTAAAGTAAGAGGATAACAGAGATACAAGATCATTACTCACAATGAACATCTAGAATGATTCCCCACCATCGTGTAAACACATGATGGACTACCTAGGACACCCCCACCACAATGAATAGACTAAAAAACCCTCTTTGAAGCCAACATACCCAAATGACCTGGAAGACTGTGATGGACCGAGAGGCTAGAGAAGAGTACGAGTAGAAGAAACCTCCAAAGAAGGCTGTGACTGATCAATCACCTACACATTCATCACAAAGAAGCAATAAACAACCTCTACTAAAAAACATAGGCCATTAGACATTAAAAAATCCTTAATAGAAACATATGAACAACCCATAACCACCTATTAAAGAGAATAAATAAAACAGTATGAAACCCTAAATAACCTGAGACTAAAAACCCAAATTAAAAAAGGGGATTAAACCCTACAAAAGATTCAACCAAGAGGGAATGAAACCTCAGGGAAAGGAATGGAAATCAGGGAATTGATCCCCAGAATTTAATAAGGAGATTGTTATGGGGAGATCATCATGAGATATGTGGTTAGAAGAGAACTCTATCATTAGGGGAGAAATCCAGGGAAAAGGAGTGAAACACGCTCAAGATATCACTCAAGGATAGAATGAGTCCATCGAAAACATGTCAGTCAGATTCCACAAGGAATCCAAACAATGAATTATTTATAATCGATGAGGAAATAAAACAACATGTTACTCAAAATACACAAATAATTGAGAATAAACATCACTCTACATCAATGTGGATTCAAAGAAACATTTCAATCAAAATCCATAAGGAATCAAGAAAACATGTCCCTTAGAATCCACAAGGTCATCATGCCCCAAAATCTGTTATCATGGATCTATCCACAAGGCTGTCATGCTCTTACACTATACCCAGGTTCATTGTCATCATCGTCACAAGTAATGTGTACTTATTATCTAAGGGATAACCATATCATGATGGTTCACCTATCCCAAGTACCGAAAAAGTACATCCAAAATCATGGAAATACATATAGTAGGAAAGATCATATAATGAAAACACAAACATTTCATAATGAGAAATTATTACTAACAAACATAACATGTGATCCCCATAAAGAATTGTATAACAAGATATATAATAACACTCATGGAATCAAGAATAATAAAATAATCCAAGGAGATACACACAAATACCCATATGCTATCAAACAAAAAACATGGTATCACATTCTACACATGCACACACAAGTGATGAAGCCTCAACCATCAGTGTTTAACATCATGCCAGTGTACAAGAGTCCATCATGTACCTTGTATCTTTATCCACTTACATTTAACATGTTTCATTTTACTAATTAGGACATAATTATCATTAATTAATTGGGAATTATTCATGGATACATTAATTAATTAAGTTGAAGAGGATAATTCATTAATTAATCATTATAAATTATTCATATCATAATTAAAATTTTAATGTTACTCTCCCAAGGTAGATAATCACCTAAAAATTCCAATAAACTATGCATAAAAACCATAGGGCAAGGTACATGGGACCACCTACCTCAAACAGAGAAAAATCCCATCAAAAAAATCCCAACAAATTTGTCTTAGTCCATTCAGAATCCATCAAATTCCATATGCTCCTACTCATTCTAGAGCATCCCAATTTTATTAAATATAACTAAATTAGAACTAATTAAACGATTTCTAGAAAACTCAAAAACAATGGTTAAATTAGTACTTGTTGAATGAGTTAATGAGCATCACATAGTAGTCATTAACATGACCAATTATCCATAGAGGTTCCACAAAAACCTTACAACATTATTCTGGAAAAAATATATATCTCAAAAAAACCAATCAAAGTCTTATTTAATATAATTTAATCAAAACCACTATGATAAATCAACCAATAGACATACCTTAGCCACACCATTCTTCAATGAAGTTCTACCACTCTAGAAACACATTTGATTCCAGGATGAGAAAAGTCCTCCAAAAAATTTTAAGGTCCAATGATAGATTCAACTAAATTTGACAAAAAAACCATAGAATAGATCACAAATAAACACACCTTAAGTTAAATTCTTATCATAGACACATTTTCATCATCATGGGACAACCTCTAGACATGCGGATCCCATTATCCATAGTTATCATAGATTTCCATCAATATATGATGAGATTTTTATCCAATTATATAATTGATATGTATCGAACGATCAATCAATAGTCAATACACTCATATAGAAGAGGATAAAAATAAAATTGATACGTAAAAGGATCATAAAGGCTTTAACATACTAGTAGGATTCATCCAATGAATGGAATAGAATTCACCAACACATGAATAATGAAGGCAGACAAGATCAAAGAAGAATGATAAATTTCACATAGATTAACCAATATATATCACATAGATCCATCCCACTTTAAAGGTATCTCAAAGAGGGAGGAGAGGGGGAGGACATGGATAAAAGTACTATAAAAATTTGAGTGAATAAATTTAACTTGAGGGGGTATCAGTTACCAAAAGGACTAGAAGTCCCTTACTAATTAGTTTCCCAATCCTCTAAATCATCCACCCAATGTAGGATCATTAGATGGAAGGTAAATCATTCAAAGAAATAGACATTGTGTATACCTCTTTGTAAATCCAAAGTGTCTTTTTCAAAATCAGGGTTTCTTTACACCCCATCATTTATCCTATGGAAACTAGCAGTGAGTTGGTGATACCAAAGTATCCCAACTAACCTGACCAAGACTCCATACTTCTTCCATGATCTGGGTTATCCACCAAGATTTTTTTCAAGTAAAAAAACCTCTCAAGGATTTTTAGAATTGATGAATCTCGGGTTACCCCCAGTTCCTTTAATGATATATTCACTGGACAAAAATTTCGAACATTCTCTGAAATTCAGAACCTATACTGATATGGGCCATTAAAGTCTCCCCCATAGAACTTCTAATACTAGATAAGTTTTTTTTTGCATAAAAATCAAACCTTTTAATCCACAACGATCACCATCCATAACGAGTTCTCAACAATCTATTTATGAATTACAAACACTTCATCAAGGATGTACTCATTTTAAATTGTCTATAAAACCTTGGCTGAAAACTATGAGGATAAACACTAGAAGCTATGACAAAGGATTTATATCATAATACATAGAGATCAACACCATGACATCTATTTATCTAGACAAACCATGGTGTCCTAAAATTGTTGTTAAGAATAATTTAGGCACTCTACACTATAAGAATATCTATAATAAATAAGAATTGTATATACCAAAGGAACATCTGATGTGGTTCAGTTCCATTGCACTCGATATAAATAATGAAACATGTTAAAATTCCATATTGACACTATGTTTCAAATTCAAAACCAATACAAAAAGTTTTTATGGACCAAACATAACCCTCAAACTCTTATCTTTCTAGAAATATTGTTGATAATTTCTTAACTCCTCTGTCATAACTATGAAAAGCTAAATGTGGGTCCAATCCAATGCATTCATGTAACACACCAAGTTTTTGAAAATAAATATTTAATTCATGAAACATTGTTTCACTAAAAAACACATTTTATAATATAGCCGTTAAACACAAATTTGCCTCTACTATGTTTTGAATTTTGAAAAATAGTCATCTAGAGTTGTGATAAGTAAGTAATTTGGAGCCTGACAGAAAAAAAATGATTTTTGGTGAATAGTAACATTCCCCTATGAATAGTCATATGACGCTTATCAATTTTAAATAATGATATTATTTTATTCTCTTAAGGTAATAAGATAATGAGATCTTAAAAAAATTTAATGTGATATAAACAAAATTTACCTTTTAAATTGTTATTTTTAAAATTAACTTTGATTTTATTTAAAAATTAAATTAACCATATTTATAAAATATTTTTTAAAAATGAATTTATTTTTATAATTCTACACATCAAAAATAGGTTGGGGTGATGTTTTGAGATGTTTCTTAAATTCTTGAATTTTAATGAATAGTGAAATACGGTAAAATACTGTGTATTCAAATTACCAGTTAAATACACTATTTTTGACATAATAAGTGATGTAATAATAGTTGGTTAGATATCACATGAACATATTACTATTAGGGGTCACATGAAATAACACTATTTGTTGTCTTGATGGAAATAATAAAATTATGAATAAAATATTTAAAATTTACCCTGCTCCCCCACTATAACCCCACCCCCTCACTCCCTCTTCTCTTCACTCATCTAATCTTTGATGCTCCCAAAATATCTACCCAATAACCCTTCCGTAGTCACTCCCCACATCCAATAATCCCTTGTTCTTTCTATAGGAAATGAAACTCTTTCCCTTAAAGAGGTTCTCAAGGAGGTTATTTCAAGTGGTAAAGCACCCATCTTTTTTTCATTTACTTTCATTGCAATTTATCTTCTTTTGTTATACTATCCTCACCTTATCCATCCAAATGACAACGATAACTACAGTGCCATATATATCCTGTAATTATACCATGTTAATGGAATAACCCTCATCAATATTATTACTCTCTCCCTTTTTCTATATACATGAAATCAACGTCCATGTGTTTCCAATTTATATCCTTCATGGAAGACAAACTTTCTTTCTTCAATTTCACATTAATTAATGGTCATGAAACCATTTTGATGGTCTAAAAAAACTATAATATATTTAATATAACCTATTTAATATTTAGGAACCAGTATATGTAAATATTATTAAATCATATGAAAAAACTAGTTCCTAATATTCAAAATACTTCTTAAATAATCTAAGTGAATGTCATTAAAAATTCATCTAATGATGCATTCTATTTCCATGTAAAAAAATGTAAAAAATGGCCATTAAAATTATTTATTTTAATAAATAATACTTAATTTCAATTATGAGGATTTACATCCATTTACATGAACTTTGTTACTTAAAAACATGTGAATTGGTTATGAAAATCAAGAAAAAAACTTTCCAGAATGACATAATTCAGTATTATAAATTATCACTAAGGAGATAAAAGAAATAAAAGGAATTTGTATAAACTAAATGCATGTATAATATGTTTTTAAATAATTAATTAATAAGTGTAATTTCACATTTAAGGACCTTAATTTCAGGAGTGGAACACATTTGGACATAAGGTAAGGGTTTTCCACTCGGACCTCTATTTTCATTCGGGTTACTTTTATTGTTTTATTAACTCAATGAAATTATTATGTATTACTATGTACTCCTCATAAATTCCATGTTAGTGTTATATATATGTTTACTAAACATATTCCTTCTTTATTGTATGGGTAGTTACAAGTTTAAATGTAACTTTCAAAATTATCTCAGAAATAGATGCCTGATTCAACGGAATTTCTCAAGTTCTTACCTATTTTCAAGATAACTCTATATTTTGTTTCTAGAAACCATTATATTTCTAAAATAACTCATTTTTTTATTAAAATAATCTCTTAATTATGATCTGGCCTTATTCAAAGACATTTCCAAAAGAACTCTTCTTTTCATAATAAAAGTTTATTTATCTCAAGAATTAATTTATGATTTTATAAGAGTATTTTCATCTAACACTCTTTTTGATTATTATGTATTATTAGTTTTAATAATTTAAGATTTTATCTACCATATTTTATTGGATGGTTTATTGCTATTTTTATTTTGTATTTAATATCCTAAAACTATTCACCAAATTTACTCCGAATGGTTAGTGTTTATGTTTAATGTTTGGGGAAAGTTAGTTACATTTCATCTGATAGTTTCAATATACATTTATATGAAGTTTATATTTATCCCCACTCAAATGAGGAAATAATTGGACTTATTATGTGACGTTTGGGGCCCACTATATCCCCTCTATGCATCGGTAGGTCTCATGAGACAAATTGACATGGACTTGGTTGAGGCCTTGCTCAATTTGAGATATGGTTTTGGCTGTGGCCATAATAATTTTATACATATTGGACAAGGACTTGAAAATATGTTTTAGAATATCTGGAATCTTCACAACCCACATTATGAAGCTTGTAGTTTAATTTTCATGTTTTTATTCGACTAGTATAATACCCATGATTTTGTTATATTAGGGAAATATTTACTTAGCTCATATTCCTTCCATATTATTTTCAAGAATATTTTTTAAAAGGCATGTGTTTTCAATTATTAACTATGTCTAATGTTTATTTTATCCTCTATTGTATTGCTTAATCATACTGAGTGTTTGATCTCACCTCTTTCTTATGTTTAAATTTCCCATGATATGAAGAAGGGAATTATTAATGACTTGCAAGCATAATCCATGAGGCATGGATGTTACTAATGGAATAAATTAGTGTTGTTTTCCTTTCAAGATGTAATGTTGAACTAATTTATGTATCTTCTTTCCAAAATCTACTAAACTACATAGTCCATTGGGAATTCGTATTCCTTGTTTATATTCCAATGTAATAAAATAAGTCATTGGCTCTTGGCAACTGGGGTCATGTCCTTACAATTGGAATCAAAGGAAGTTTAGTAGAAAACATGGAAACTAGGTTAGAAAATTTTGATTAGGAAAAAAATACCTAAGGGAGTACATGAGGACAAACATACCAAAATTTTCAGGAATCTTGGTAAGGAATAGATTATATGGATCATTCTAGAAAATATATCCTTGCCTGGATTCAAAAATGAAGAGGTGTGTCTGGAACAGATGTACCTAAGAGTGAAAACTCAAACAAAGAGTTTTAGGCTTGACCGGAGGTATCCTGGTATATGACAATGGGCCTTGATTCACTCTTGGTATTGAATCTCCTTGGGGGATATGCTTTAGATAATTAAAATTTTATTTATAAGACCTTATAAAGGATTTTAATGTATTTTTTTCTACAAAGAAACCATGTTTATTATTATAAGATTACCAATGAAAAAGTTCGAAATTATGATAAGTATTATTCTATATAAATATTATACATTATGATTCAAAACCTAATTTTGTGTATGTAATTATTTACAAATGGATCCTAGTGGAAGGAATAGAAACCACATGAACACATGTATCCCATGTAGGAATTTCCCACCGATGCACGATAATGATGTTATCTCTGGTCTTGCGACTAGTGGAGAGAATATTATAACTATACTGGAAAAAATTACTCATTCTAGGAACAATAACCTTACCCATATGAAGCATTCAGATCCACCCCGGGGAGGATATTTGTTAAATTGATTTATGTGACAATAGCCTCCATCATTCAATGGGAATAAAATCCAATTTGTAGCTGAGAAGTGGATAAGTTATCTAGAGAAGATATTTCCCTCTTTGGGATGTAGTAGAAGAGAGAAGGTCTTCATGGTAGTTTATCATCTATCAAGAGTTGCATATCAGTGGTGGTCGTTAATCAAAAACACAAAGGAGGATGAATAAATAGAAGATAATGAATGGATGTACTTTAAAGAAATCCTTATAGACAAATACATTCCTTGTGAACAATTAGAAAATATGGAAATGAAATTTCTGAATTTGAATTAAAAGGAATATGAGAATGTTGAAAAGTGTGACTCTAACTTCAAAAGGATAGAATGCCATGTCGTAGAATACATTCAAAATTCAAGGAGAAAGATTGATCGATTCTTTGATGGCCTAAATCCTTTCCTTCATTAGGAACTTCTCTCCCAAATTTCGTCATCATATGAGGATATAGTTTCATGGGATATAAAGATAGAAAATTAATTATATATGTCATATGATTTTATGGGAATGGAAGAGAAGAAGAGGGTTGCTGAAAACTCTTGAAATGGAAGTAAGGAAATGGGGTAGAAGGGAAGAGTTGAATTTCCATCGTGTGATAATTGTGGAAGGAAACAACCTGGTGCCTATTTAAAAGGAAAATGATTATGCTACAAATGTTGAAAGAAAGGCCATCTTTCTGGTGATTGTAAGTGGAAAAAAATACATTAATGTTCAATGTTATAATTTTTGGTATATGAGAAACTATGATAATTATTGTCCAAAGTGTCAAGAAAACATGAAACAAAAAAGGCCAAGGGATAAGGGACAAGCTTATCTGATCACAACCGCTGATATTGATGTTCCTAATGAGGTGGTGGAATGTACTTTAATCGTTTCCTCAAGCATATCCAATGATTTGTTTTTGATTCTGGATCATCACATTCTTTCATATCTTCTTTTTTTTAATGAAAATTAGATATTTCCAATTTGATTTAATAAGAGATTTTCTAGTGAAAAATCCTAAGGAAAGTATCATTGCAAAAATAATTGTGTCATGTAGTCCCCATTATCGAATATAATCATGCTTTATCCTCTAATTTTATTGTCATACCCATGATTTACTTTTTTATAATCCTTGGTGAGGATTGGATTTCAAACCATGATGCGAAAATTTATTGCAAGAGGAAGGATGTTACAATTTTGGAGGATAATGTCGAATCCCTCATCTTTAGGGAAGAAACATAACCATCTCATTCTCATCTAGATATTCCCCTAGTAGCTACACTGAATTCAATTATTTGGGAGGAATGGAATCCAATAACTCTGGGTGAGGAGAAGAATGTTCAAATAGAGGATGTACCTATTGTTCATGATTATGTTAACGTCTTTCCAGAGGATTTACCTGGACATCATCCAGAGCATGAAATTGAATTTTCTAGTAACATAATTCCTGGATCAAGGCCCATATAAAATACCTCATTTTGAATGCACACTCGGGAGTTAGTGGATCTAAAGAAAAAACTGGAGAAATTGAGTGATAAATGATTTATTCTTCCTAGTGTTTCTCCACAGGGATCCTCTATTCTTTAAATTAAGAAGAAAGACGGATCTATGAGGCTGTGTAATGACTATCGGGAGATCAATTCTATAAAAATAAAGAAAAAGAATCCCTTACCTCAGATTGATGATTTATTTGGTAAACTTCATGAAGATCAATATCTTTCAAAGATTGATCTTCGATCTGGATAACATAAGTTTATTGTGAGGAAGGAAGAAATTCCAAAAATAGCATTCCGAACCACGTATGGGCATTACGAGTTTACAATAATTCCTTTTGGACTAACTAATGAACTATATGTCTTCATGGATATAATGAATAGTGTTTTCATGGAAAATTTTGATGACATTGTAGTGGTGTTTATTGATGATATCATGGTATAATATAAAATATATGAATATCATGAAAATTACTTGCACACTATTCTGAAGACTCATAGAAGAATTGAATTATATAAGAAGTTCAGCAATTGTAAACTTTGGCTTCAATCAGTTTCCTTCCTTGGAAACATTGTCTCTATGGATGGAATATCTATTGGTCCCGTGAATACTATGTCAGTTCATGAATGGCCGGCTCCAACGAACATAATTGAGGTACGTATTTATATTGGTTTTGGGGGTTATTATCGATGTTTCGTTCATAACTTCAATCGTTTAGCCCAACTAATGACCAAGGTCACACAAAAAGGGTTTAAGTTCTTATAAAACAAGGAATGTGAATAATTTTTTAATGAAGTGAAGAGAATATTTGTGAATTCTATAATATTGACTTTACTATCAGGGAATTATGGATTTGTGATCAATAGTGATACATCTAAAAAGGACTTGGTTGTGTCCTTATACAGAATGATAGAGTGATTTCCTATGCATCTATGTATCTGAAAATTCATGAACAAAACTATCCAAGTCATGAACTAGTTTTAGAAATGGTAATATTTTCTCTAATGATTTAGAAACATTACCTATATGGAGAAAAATATGAGATATATATAGATTATATGAGTTTTAATTATATTTTCTCATATAAAGAACTCAACATGAGCCAATGATGATGGATTGAAAATCTCAAGTATTATGATTGTACTATACACTACCACCCAGGAAAAGAAAATAAGGTGAAAGAAACTTTGGGTATAAAGGACCACATAATTATGAACAATATGAGAGTGTAAAGGGATCCTATGTTCATTGATCTAGTAAAGATGGAAATGGGAATTATCATGGAAGGTAACACATCACTACATTTTCCAATGGTTTCCAAAAATTCTTTACTAGAAAGGATAAAAAGATCTCAGGCTAATGACGAGGAGTTTCAAAAAAAAATAAAGCAGTAAATGATGGAAAGTAGATTAACTTCATATATAAAGGTAGAATTTTGAAATTTGGGAAGAGGATTTGGGTTCCCTATATTCGTCATGCACCACTAGTATTTTTGAATTTTATATCCATTGAGCCTCCCCCTTCCCGGCCCCCGGATTCTCCACCACCTGTGCCCAACAACAGATTCAGCCCTACCATCCAATCATTTGCTCTCATTCCCGTTCCTTCGGCATTATACATTGGATATCTACCCTGGGCCCCCAGTTCTACCCCCGTACAGGTCCCCGCGATAGCTTCCTTCCCTCCCCTAGGTACTACTCTTCCACCGCCGACCTCTCCCATGGATCTCTGACCTGGTCCCTACAGAGATACGCTCAAATTCTCAAGTGGGTCTCCCTTGGATCCTTTTTTCCTTGAGGTTTCCCTAACAACCACAGTTTCTTCATGAAGGGATTCCAGCGTATTTGTGGCCTTTCCTGTGTCAGCTTTTATGGAGGCATTGGCATGCCCCAAGTGGACCTTGGTATCTTGCTTCAGCTGGGAGAACCACCAATAATTTTCCAGTCTTTTTCCTCCTCTTGGGGTCTCTTTATTATGGTGCAGATCTCTCCAGTGCATAGGAATTCTTTCTGTCTCGTTCTAGCCTCGATGGAAGATTTCATGTTTGTGTAGTGCAAGGCTCCCATTTCTCTTGGTCGATGGCATTTCAGCTTTTCACATTGGTCCATTGACATTCATAGGGGTAAGGATAGACCTTGATCTGCTGTGTGGATTAACCTACCCGAGCTTCCTATCCCCTTCTAGAATAAGGGATTTCTCAAGGTGATCAGTGATTCGTTGGTTGGATTCCTCTGTGCGGATGACAAGATGATGCACTGTGTGGATGCGTCTTCAGCTTGTATTTGCATAGACATGGATCAATATCTACCCATTTCAGATTAGATCTCCCTATAGGAGCTAGATAGTCTCTATGGGATTAGGCCATCTCCTACAATGTCTTCCAATGGTACTACTCTTTTTTCCTACTCTAGGGTCACTCACTATAGGTTTTTAGGCACCATTGGAATAATGCTATTCATCCCTCCTCTAATGACTAGTCCCAACAACTTCATTTGGGATCATGTGTTCCCCCTGTTGTTCCCTCTGAAGCGGATCCTTTCCCGATCTATAGGCCATTGGTGGTTCCCCCTATCACCCTACCAGGGATAGAGGTAGCCTTGACTTCATCGCATTTTCAAACCTTTCTTACCTATTTGGACCTGGATTCTTTCATCCATAGAGCTATTTCCTCTCCCTCACCTAGCATCCTTCTACCTCCACTGCTTCTCTCCTTAATTTCCTAGGGTTCTCTGCTAGAGTGTTTGCTTTTGAATGGTATGGCTAAGTTCGCAGGTATGCTGGATTTTCCCTCCACCCCTCCCTTGCTACCCACTAGCTCCCTAGAGGCTCTTTCTTTGATGACTTTGGCCTCCTTCCTGATGAGAGACTCCCCCAGGGGGTGTCGTGCCTTTGATATAGTTTTCCCGCATGGTACTTCCTCTTGGGGTTCCTCGGACTTGCTCACTCCAATCAACCAATTACGTACAAAGGAAAAACCTTACTGCCTTACCCAAGGGTGTAGGGGTGGCTCTCTAGGTCCCCATCTAGTGAAAGGGGAACCCTTATTTCCACCCTCAGGGAGGAGTCTTCCCCCACTTTCCCACTATAGCACAAGAGTGTTGAAATATATTCCCGCTCTTGATCAAGGAAATAATTGGAGCTCTCTACTTCTCACACTGAGATGGGCATGAATTCTGGGGCTAGTGCCAAAATACTGTTCGATAAATGATTCCAGTGATAATCTAGAATGCCTGGGGAACTGGATCCCAGGTGAAGGTGGATTTCCTCGCCAATGAAATCAGAAGTCACTAGGCCTCTGCCATCGCTATTCTTGAGCACAAATAGAGCCCTTCCAACATCAATGATTTCTCTAGAAATATTAACATGCATGGGATCATGAATTATGATCCAACCAACTCCCATATATGAATTTTTTGGCACAAGAACCTCTCAGTGGACCTAGTTCAGGCCAGTAATCAGTTCATCACCATGAGGATGGGTCATGAAAACAAGTCTTTCTTTATATCCTTCATCTATGGAAGCTATTATTCTCAACGAAGTCTATCCATAGAGTGTTACCTTCGCTGTTTTTACATGGGGAACCACCCTTGGATTTTCGGGGGGGGGGGGTATTTCAACGTGTTTGTCGCCCCATAGGAGAGGAAATGGCAAGGTCCATTTCAAAGGAATGAAAGGATAGACATCATCCATTTTTTGACAGGGAAATGGATCTCTGATATTGGATTCATGAGAGACTATTTCATGTGGTGTAATAACCTAAGATGGAGGAACCAATCGTGAGTCACCTAGTTAGATGTCTGGACAACATGCAAGCCATCTCCACATTCTCCGACACAAAGGTAAGTCAACTTGTCCAAGGTCAATCTGATCAATCCCATTTTCTAGTTTCCCTGTCCTCTGGGCAAGATCAGACCATGAGATTTTTCTATCATCACCATTTGGATAGTCTCTTGGGGATCCATGATTTGGTTTCTATCACTTGGGATGAGCCCACCCAGGGAAATTCATGGATGGTGGTTTACAACAAGCTATGAAGACTCAAGGCAAGGATCCATGTGTGGGAAAAAGTCACTCCTCCCTCTGATGGTGACATCGCAGATGCCATTCATAATGTTGATTTCCTAGATAGTATCTCGAAAGACTATTGGGATGACATGGTGATTGAAGATCTATCCAACAAGAAAAGTGTCATGGCGGACATGCTCCTAGAACAAGAACATTGGGAGAGGGAAAGGGCAAGGATAATTGGGCCAAGGGAGGGAGAGAAGAAAGCTTCCTTTTTTCCATGCATGTATCAAGGAGCAGACACAGATGGTGAATATGAACATTTTGATGGATGATGGAACGTTCACTGATAATAGAGATGATGTGGGGGCTATGTTCATATCCTCCTTTCATGAACTCCTCGCCGGTCCAAATCCCCGCCTTCCCAATGGATACCCAGGGGAGGATGGGGGATTCATTGATGTGATTTCCAATAGGGTTTCAATCCAGGAAAATGTCGAGCTCTGTTCCATCCCCAATAATAAGGAAATCCAGGTGGCTATGCTGAACCTCAACCCCGAAAGCACACCTAGATCCTCATGGGAAGTCATGAAAATAGAAGTCACAAATGCTGTTTCAGACTTCTTCCGGGGGGTCATCTCCTAAGTGTTTCGTGTTCCACAACCATCACCTTCCTCCCTAAGGTCAATAATCCTTCCTCCATAACCCATTATATGCCAGTGAGTGTGTAAAACTTTCTGTACAAGATATTGGCCAACCATATCAATACGAGGATGTCTTCCCACATCCCCTGGTGGGTGTCCTTGGAATAAAACATGTTCGTGATGGGTTGTTCGATCTAGGGGGCCATTGACCTGTCCCAAGAGATGACTAGGGACATAAACTTCAAGTCATGAAGAACCAATTTGGCCATCATGTTCGATATGAAAAAAGCATACGACCAGGTGGAGTGGGGTTTCATAAAAAAGTTGTTGGCTAGAACGAGGTTCTCCCCATGGAATTTCAATATCATTTTCAGGTGAATTAACTCCTCCTAATTGGAGGTCACTTTGTTGGGGAAATATTTTGGGTTTTCAAGGCCAGTCGAGGCTTGAGGTAGGGGGACCCTCTATCCCCGAGCATCGTCATTCTCTTATTGGACGTCCTCAGTTGACTCCTGCATAGAGGTATTTACAATTTTGTGGTTATGGATTATCATAGAAGAATGAGGGACCCTCTATTTCTCACATGATGTTCACGGATGACACCTTCATCCTCACAAATGGTAGCATGCGGTCCATCACAGGCCTCAAAATGGTTTTGCAGGAGTGTTGCCTCTGGAGAGGGAATGTTATCAAGAAGGAAAAATGAAATTTCTATATTAATAACATAGGATTGGCTACCTGAATACCTTATATTCAGATCATCCTGGACATGCACAAGGGTATATTCTCTTTAGTGTACCTAAGTTCCCCCATTTCCCCAGGGAGGCTTTGTGTAGGCGACTTCGAAGCCCTTATCAATAGGGTAGGTGACTTCATTGCGCTTTCCATACTATCTTTTCTATCAATGTTTCGACAAGTATCACTATTAATATTGATAATATTTTTGCAGGATTCATTTGGGGTAGATTTTCTGAAGGAATGTGTCACTGGGATTCTTGGATTAGGGTGGAAAGACCATCCAAGGAGGGCAACATCAATGTAAGTCGGCTCGATGGAACCTTACTATGCAAGCATGAAAATATTCCATGGGATGTTTTGGATCAATGTACGCTAGGAGGGATCACCATGCAAAACTCCAACTCTGGGTTCGAGGCTCCAAGCGATAGCCATGTTTATCCATTATGGTCCATCATTTCCCCTATCATTACAACCCATAAACCCTACTCTAGTGGCTCATAGGGAGGGGGACATTTATTTCTAGAATCAAAATTGGTCCAGGACTGTCTGTGGCTTCCCTGGGTGCCCATCCATGTTAATCACCTTCAAAGAGTCCAATTCCCATCTGATGTTTATCAACATGATCTTGGAAAGGGACCAGTATGACATATTTAACATAATCCATATTAACACTGAACCGAACATATGCACTTTCATTCTTTCGCCCTTAGGTTCATTCTCTTAATGATATTTCCAGTGCAAGTTGGCCACTCAAGAATAGAGGAATCCATGGGAAGAAATCCACTGGTCCAAAGGTATCCCTGTCGAACTCAACTTTTATACGTTGAGGCTGCATCACAAGGCTATCTCCACTGATGAGAACATCAAGCGAAGTGGCATCCCATTGGCTACACGGTGCCATTGTTTCTCAGTCTACAAGGGGGAGCATGGGGCATTTATTGTTTGAAGGAGATTGGGCTACAGTGGTGTGGTAGTATTTTGGGGAGTTGATAGGAATCCCAGATAGTCTCATGGAGGGTCTACATTTTCTTGATCAATGGTTCTATGGAGTGGGAGAGAAGGATCCAGATTAGACAGAACACTATGTGGTCCTCCACGCAAGTTGTTGGTAGATATGGGAGGGAGGAATAAGGCCATGCATGAAGGAATTATTGCCTCTTTCCTAGGTGTCATCCATCGAACTATGTTCATACTTATGTACATTCTCTGATCCTATGAGATCTGAAATGAGGTTCCTATCCTTCAAAACATTCATGCTCACCATAATATCTCTCATCAGGGAAGCATGATTAATAGAGGTAATTGGTTTTGTTGGTCACTGCCCAGCTGCAAGATTAAATACAATACATATGGGTCATGCAATATGGGACTAATTAATAGAGAAGGGGTGGTTCAAAACTCCTCAAGGTCGGTCATCATGGGGTTCTCCACTCGACTGGGTCACTGGTCTTCACTCTAGGCCGAGTCCAAGGTGACGTTTTCTGGGATCCTCTTATCCCCTAAAAAGGGGATCATCTTAATAGTGGTAGAAACTCATTCCCAAATTCTTCACAACACCATGCAAGATACTGGATCTATATATTGGTCTATTCTTTACATCATCAAGAAGTGAAGAGGCATGATTAGTAGCAACATGAGTGTGCATCATACTTGGAGTGCGGGGAACAAATTCACAGACCATCTAGCTTCTATTGAAGTCCCTGGTCTGGATCCCATTTTTTTTCATACTGTTATCTCCATTAATACATAGGGGGTCAACTTAGTAAGAGGGGATTCCCTTGGCCTCCATTACCTTCGGCCACCTTAGGCCTTCCTCTTGGGTGTTTTGGGCCTACCATTGTTTTTTATCTTTAGTCTCCATGAATAAAAATTTATATGATTATGGGTATGGATGGATGATGATGATACCTATATTTTTTCTATACATCCTGGTAGCACAATGATGTATAGATATTTAGAGGTACATTTTTCATGGGAAAACATGAAGTTGGATATTTTTGATTATGTGTCGAGATGGTTGGTTTGTCAAAAGGTAAAGGATGGAAGACAACATCCTGATGGAGTCATGAAACCCCTTCTTATTCTTATGTGGAAATGGGATAATATTATGATGGACTTTTTCATGTGGATACCAAAGACACCAAGAAATAACGATGCGATATGGGTCATTATTTATCGTCTTACAAAATGAGCACATTTTTTTTGATTTAAGAGAACGTTTTCCACTTGAACATTTAGAAATAAAATATATTAATGAATTTTTAAGACTTTATGGTGTAACCTTATCAGTTTTTTCTAATCATGATCCATGTTTTACATTACAATTCTGGAAAGGTCATCATAAGTCCCTAGATACTGATCTTTGTTTGAGCACTTTCTACCACCCCCAAACTGATGGACAATCAGAATAGACTATTCATACATTGGAAGGAATGTTGAGGTCTTTTTCACATGACATTCAATGTATATGGGATTAATATTCACCTCTCGTAGAATTTTCCTATAACAATAGCTTCTATTCCTGAATTCAGATGGAACCATATGAAACATTATATAGAAAGAGATGTCTTACACCAACTTGCTGGGATGATGTTGGCGAAAGAATGCTAATAGGCCCAGAACGTTTTGAGGAAAAAATGGAAAAGGTGAAGATTATCCAATCCCATATAAAAATATCTCAAATTAGGAAAAATATTTATGTTCATAATCGAAGGAAGGATTTGAAATTTCCAGATGGAGATCATTTTTTCTTAAAGGTATCTCTATGGAAGGGTATTATACAATTTGGTAAGAATTGAAAATTAAGTCCTAGGTACATCAGACCTTTTGAAATTATTGATTGAATTGGATCCATAGCTTACCATTTGGATATGTTTCCAAGTCTCTCCAATGTTCACAATGTGTTCAAAGTATCAATGTTAAGGAAATACATTCCAGACCCAACGCATGCACTCACCTATGAAAAAATAGGATTTGAACCAGATCTATCTTGTTATGAAGAACCTATCAATATTCTTGATACTAAAGAAAAACTATTGATAAATCAGATGACTCATTTGGTAAAAGTAATTTGGAGGAACCATAAGATGGAGGAGGCAGCATGGGATCATGAGGAGTTAATGTTGAAGACATACCCGCATCTTTTTAGGTAATATTTTTTAAATTTTGAGTGAGAAATTTTTTTTGAGAGGAGAATATAACACCACAAGGTTTTGAAAAAAATATTGAATGCATGAAACACTATTTCCATAAAAACAACACATTTTACTATCTAGTCATTAATCACAACTTTGCCTCTATTATGTTTTGAATTTCAAAATATTCTCATCTAGTGTTGTGATCAGAAAGTCATTTGGAGTCTGATAGAACAAACATGATTTTTGGTGAATAGTAACATACCCCTATGAATAGTAATATGAATACTAGTATGAACATTATGAATATTAAATAATGTTATTATTTTATTTTCATAAGGTAAAAATATAATGGGATCTTAATTAATTTTTCAATATGATATAAAAATGATTATACCGTTAAAATTTTTATTTTTCAAATTAACTATGATTTTATTTAAAAATTAAATTATTAATATATAGAAAATTATTTTTGAAAAATTAATTGTATTTTTGAATTATACACCTAAAAAATGGTATGGGTTAATTTGGGGGATTTTTCTAAAATTCTTGAATTTTTTAGGAATTGTGCAATACGGTAAAATACTGTATATTCAAATTACATGTTAAATACACTATATGTGACATAATAAGTGATTTAATCCCTCTTGGTTCAAACGCACAAGCACATATTACTATTAGGGGTCACGTGAAACAACAATATTGGCTGTTTTTTGGGAGATAATAAAATAATGAATAAAATATTTAAAATTTACCCCTCTCCTCCACTATAACCCCCACTCCCTCTTTTCTTCACTTCTATAAGCCATAAAGCTCATAAAATATCTACGAAATTACCCTTACCTAGTCACTCCACTTGTCCAAGAATCCCATGGTCTTACCCAAATACCATAACCCCTTCTTTTATAGAGGTTCTCAAGGAGGTTATTTCATGAGGTAAAACACCCTTCATTTTCTTATTTGGGTTCGTTTGAATTTATGTTCTTTTGTTATCCTATCCTCACCTTATCTATCTAAATAACCATGATAACTATAGTATCATCTATATAATGTAATTATAACATATTAATAGAAGAAGCCTAATCAATATTTTTAGTCTCTCCCTTTTATTTTATAAATTAAATCAACGTCCATGAGGTTCCAATTTATAACCTTCACAGATAGTGAAGTTTATATCTTCAATTTCTCATTAATTACTGGTCTTGAAACCATTTTTATGGTCCAAAAAGACTATAATAAATGTATTATAACCTACTTAATATTCATTAACAAGTATATGTACATATTATTAAATCATATGACCAAATTAGTTCCTAATAATTGAAATACCTCTTAAATATTCTTAGTTAATGTCATTAATAATTCATCTAATTATTAATCATCTTTCCATGTAACAAAATTATATAAATGACCCTTAACATAGATTTATTTTCATAAATAATATTTAATTTTAATTCTTTATATTTTCATCCATTCCACATGAACTGCATTACTTAAAAACAGGTGAACCGATTATGAAAATCAAGAAAACGAACACTCCAGGATGACATAATTAAATTTAATAAATTGTCAATAAGGACATAAATTAACTAAAAAAGAATTATGATAAACTAAATAAATGGAAAATATGTTCTTAAATAAGTTATTAATAAGTCTAATCTCATAATCCAAGACCTTACGTTCAGGAGTGGAACACATTTGTATTTAAGATAAGGGGTTTCCACCAGAACCTCCATTTTCATTCGAGTTAATTTTATTGTTTAATTACCTCAATGAAATTTTTATGAATTATTATGTAATCCTAATAAATTCTATTTGAGTGTTATATATATGTTTACCAACCATAATCCTTCCTAATTTTTGGGGGAGTTAGATGTTTTAAAAAGAACTTTCAAAATTATCTCTGAAATACATGGCCGATTCTAGGGAATTTCTCAAATTCATAACTATTTTAAAATAATATGTTTTTAGAAACCATTATATTTTTAAAATCACTCATTTTATTATGAAAATTATATCTTACTGCAGTTCTAGTTTTATACAAATACTTTTCCAAAAGAACTATTCTTTCGAAAATAAAAGTGTATTTATCTCAAGAATTACATAGTGATTTTAGAAGATTATTTTAGTCTAGCACTCTTGTTGATTATTATATGTTATTGGGTTTAATAATTTATGATGTCATATAAAATATTTTATTGGATGGTTTATGACTAGTTTTATTGAGGATGTTCTATACTAAAACCATTCACAGAATTTAATTTGAATGGTTAGTGTTTATGTTTAATGTTTCGGGAAAGTTAGTTACATTTAATATGATAGTCTCTATAGGAATGTATATGATGTTTATGGTTATAACCTCTCTTATGAGGAATGCATTGGACTTATTATGTGATGGGTGGTGCCCTCCATATCCCCTCTATGCATCAGTAGGACTAATGATACAAACACATGTGGACTTGGCCAATGCCTTTCCCAATTTGAGATATGGTTTTGGCTGAGGCCTTAATCATTTTTAGACATCTTGGCCGAGGCCTTGAAAATATGTTTCATCATGTCTGTAATATTCACTTCCTTCATTATGAATCTAGTAATTGAATGTTCATGTGGTATTCAACTAGTTTAATACCCATGATTATGTTATACTATGGAAATATTTACTCAGCTCATATTCCTGCCATATTATGTTCAAGTTTATTTTTAAAAGGCATGTGTTTTCAATTATTCACCTTTTCTAATGTTTATGTTATCTTCTGCTATATTTATTACTCTTAATGAGCGTTTTGGACCAGCCCTTTCTTATGGTTAATTTTCCCAAGATATGAAGAAGTAAATTATGAATTAATTGAAGCATAATATAGGAAGCATGAATGTTTCTAATGGAATAAATTAGTGTTGTTTTCCTTTCAAGATGAAATTATGAACTTATTTATGTATCTTGTTTATAAAAGATACTAAACTAATTGGACCTTCATGATGTATATTCCTTGTTGATATGACAATATAATAAAATAAGGCTCTGGCTCTTGGAAACTGGGGCCTGGTCCTTACAGTTGGTATCATAGGATGTTCAATATAAAATGTGAAAGATAGATTAGAAAATCTATATTAGGAAACAAATCCCTAAGGTAGTATTTGAGTAAAAACATACAAGAATGTCCTGGAATCTTTGTGAGGAATATATTATGTAGATATTTCTAACAAATACATCCCTGTATGGATACAAATAGGTAGATGTGGCTCCGACACATATGTACCTAGGACTGAAAACTATGAGAAGGAGTTTTGGGCTGGACCCGGGGTATCCTTCTACACAACAACGGACCTTGCTGCACTCACCGTATTGACATTCTCAAGGGATATGCTTTAGATAATTTACATTTTCTTTACTAGACATTATGAAGGATTTAAATGTAAATTTTTCCTCAAAGAGGCCATGTTTATTATTATGGGATTATCCATTTATAGAATTCTAAATTATGCTTAGTATTTTTCTATGTCAAGATTATACATTATAATTCACATCCAAATCTAGTTTATTCCATTATTGAAAAATGTAGAATAGTGGAAGGAATGGAAACTACATGAACACACGTATCCCATGTAGATATTTCCATATGATTCAAGATAATGATATTGGATCTGGTGTAGAGACTGGTGAATAGTAGCTTATAACTATACAGGGACAACTTACTCTTGTTATAAACAATAACCTTACCTATATGGAGCATCTAGATCCACCATGTGGGGGAACTTTGTTAGATCTCTTAATGTGAAAACTACCTCCATCATTCAATGGGAGTATAAACCAATTTGTAGGTGAGAAGTGGATAACTTCCATAGAGAAGATATTTCTTTCTTTGGGATGTAATGAAAGAGAGAAGGCTGTCATGGAAGTTTATCATCTATCAAAAGATGTGGATTAGTGGTGGTCATTAATCCAAAACAGAAAGGAGGAGGAAGAGATACCGATATGTACTTGAGGGACTTTAATGAAAAATTCCGAATGAAATACATTCCTCTTGAACAACAAGAAGATATGGAAAGGTAGTTTCTAAATTTAAAGAAAAAGGGAGATAAGAATGTTGAAAAGTATGAATCTAACATCTGAAGATTAGAAAGACATGTTTTGGACTACATATAAAATTTTTGGATCAAGAATTATCAATTATTTCATGGCCTAAATCCATTCCTTTAGTTGGAACTTATCTCCTAAAGTTTTGCATCATATGGGGATATAATTTTATGTGATATCAAGATAGAAAAGGAATTATCTAACTCTTATGACTTTATGAGAATGAAAGAGAAGAAGTGGGTTGGTTATAAATTTGGAAAAGGAAGTAAGGAAATGGGGAAGAAGGGACGATTTGAATTTCCACCCTTTGATAAATGTTTAAGGAAACACTCTGGTGCCTGTTTAAAAGGAAATGAAGTATGACACAAATGTCAACATAAAGTCCATCATTCAGGTGATTGTAATGGGAATAAATAATCCATTAATGTTCAATGCTATAATTTTGGGGTGATTGGACAAAGTGCTAATGATTTCCAAAAGCATCAAGGAAACATGTGATAGAAAAGGCCAAGGGAGTACTGACAGGCTTATGTGATCACAACTACTGATATTGAAGTTCATAATGATGTGGTGGTAGGTAATTTAATTGTTTCCTCAAGCTTAGCCAATGCTATATTTTATCCAGGATCATCGCATTCTTTAATATCTTCCCAGTTTTCCAAGAAAAATAGATATTTCCAATTTGATTTAATACGGGATTTGTCAGTAAAAACACCTAAGGGAAGTATCATTGCAACAATGTTGTGCCAGGAAGTCCCCATTATGGCATATAAACGTGATTTACTTGCGAATTTTATTGTCATAACCATGATTTAATTTTATATAATACTTGGTATGGATTGGATTTCAATCCATGATGCTGAAATTTATTACAAGAGGAATGAGGTTAGAGTTTTTGAGGATGATGTGGAATCCATCATCTTTAGGGAATAAATATCACCATATGATTCTTATCTAGATATGTCCCTAGAAGCTCTACTTAATTCAATTACTGGGGAGGAAGGGAATGCAATAACTGTGGGTGAGAAGATGAATGTTCAAATAAAGGATGTACATATTGTGCAAGAATATACAAACATCTTTCCTGATGATTTACCTGGACATCCTCCAGAGTAAGAAATTGAATTTTCCATTGACTTAATTCCTTGTTTAAGGGCCATATCGAACACCCCTTATATAATTTCTACTGTGGAGTTAGTGTAGCTAAAAAAACAACTAGAGGAATTGAGTGATAAAGAATTTATTCACCATAATTTTTCTCCATGGGGATCCCCTGTTCTTTTTGTTAGGAAGAAAGATGGGTCTATGAGGTTGTGCATTCACTACAGGGAGATCAATGATATAAATGTAAAGAACAACTATCCCTTACATCGCATTGATGATTTCTTTTATCAACTTCATGGAGCCTAATATTTTTCAAAGATTTATCTTCAATCTATATATCAGTAATTTCCGGTGAGGAAGGAAGAGATTCCAAAAACAACATTTCAAACTAGTTACGGGCATTACGAGATTATAGTAATTCCTTTTGTACTAAGAAACCACATGTTTTCCTAGATCTAATGAATAGATTTTTCAAGGAATATATTGAGGACTTTGTAGTGGGGTTTATTGATGATATATTAATATACTATAAAATCTATGAAGATTAGGAAAATCCCCTACACTGTGTTCTGAAGACACTTAGAAGTAATGAATTATATGGGAAGTTCATCAAGTGTGAATTTAGGCATCAATTAGTTTCCTTACTTGGATACATTGTCTCAATGGATGGAATATTTTTTGGTCTTATGAAGACAATGGCTGTTCAATAATGGACTAGTCCAACGAACATAATTTAGGTACCTAGTTTTATTGGTTTAGTAGTTTTTTATTGGAATTTCGTTCAGAACTTTTCCCGTTTATCCAACCAAATTAACAAGCTCAGACAAAAAGTGGTTAAGATCGTATGGAAAAAGTAATGTGAATAAAATTTTAAATGATTGAAGAGAAGATTAGTGATTTATTCAATCATGAATATATGATTAGTGAATGATGGATTTGTGACCTATAGTGATTAATCAAAGAAAAGACTTGGTTGTGTTCTTATGCACAATGATCGAGTGATTTCCTGTGCATCTAGGAAGCAAAAAATTCATGAAAAAAACTATCCAAATCATGTTATTGAGTTAGCTAGGGTAGTCTTTGATCTAATGATTTGGAGACATTACCTTTATGGTAAAAAATGTGAGATATATATAGATCATAAGAGTTCAAAGTTTAACTTCTCACAGAAAGAACTCAACATGAGGCAATGATGATGGCTTCAACTACTAAAGGACTATGATTATACTATACAATACCACCTAGGAAAGGAAAATAAAGAGGAAAATTATTTGAGTAGAAAGAACCATGGAATTATGAACAAGATGATATTTTAAAGGGATCATGTGTTCATGGATCTAGTAAAGATGGATATGAGAATTATCATGGAAGGTAACACATCAGTACTTTTTCAAATGGTTTCCAAGACTTATTTATTTAAATGGATAAAAAGTTCTAAAGCTGATGATGTGAAGTTTCAAAAGAAAATTAATGTTTTAAATGATGGGAATTTTATTGACTTCGTATATGAAGATGGAATTTTAAATTCAGAAAGTGGCTTTGTGTTCCCGTTATTCATGAGATAAAAAGGGAACTATTAGATAATGCTCATAGCACTAATTTATCTACACATCCTTGTAGAAAAATGATGTATAGATGTCTAAAGGTACATTTTTTGTGGGAAAAAATGAAGAGGGATATTGTTGATTTTGTGTCTAGATTTTTGGTTTGTCAATAGGTGAAGGCTGGAAGACATCATTCTGGTAGAGTCACGAAATCCCTTCCTATTCCTATGTAGAAATGAGAAGATAATACAATGGACTTTTTAAAGGGATACCAAATACTCCAATAAAGAATGATGTGATATGGGTCATTATAGATCATCTTACAAAATTACCACATTTTCTTGTCATAAGAGAAGATTTACAACTTGAACGTTTAGAAAGACTATATATTAATGAAGTTATAAAACTTCATGATGCACTCTAATCAATTGTTTCTGATCATGATCCCTATTTTACATCAAAATTCTGGAAAATTCTTCAGAAGGCCCTAGATACTGATATTTGTTATAACACTTCCTTCCACCCACAAACTGATGGAAAATCTGAACGGACTATTCAAACTTTAGAATACATGTTGATGTCTTGTTCATTTGACTTTCCAAGTATGTGGGATCAATATTTACCTCTAGTATAATTTTCCTATAAAAATATCATCCATTTAAGTATTTATATGGAACTATATGAAGCATTATATAAAAATAGATGTCTTACACCAACCTAATGGGATGATGTTGGTGAAAGAAAGATCGTTGACCCAGAAGTTGTTGAGGAAACAACAGAAAAGGTGAAGATTATCCAAACCCATATCAAAACTTCTAAAAGTAGGAAAAAGAGATTTTTTGATAAGAGAAGGAATGATTTCTAATTTCAAGATGGGGATCATGTTTTCATAAAGGTATCTCCAAGGAAGGGAATTATACAATTTAGTAAGAAGGGAAAATTAAGTCTCAGGTACATTAGACCTTTTCAAATTCTGGATCAAATTGGAGCTGTAGCTTACCATTTGGAAATGCTGCCAAGTCTCTCCAAAGTTCAAAATTTGTTCCAGGTGTCAATGTTAAGGAAATAAATGCTAGACCCAACATAGGTACTCACCAATGAAAAATTGGACTTGAGTCTGATCTGTCTTATTATAAAGAGCCTATCAAGATTCTTGATACGAGAGAACAAGTATTGAGAAATCAGATGGCTCTTCTAGTAAAAGCTCTTTGGAGGAACCATAAGACAGAGGAGAAAAAATGAGAGCCTGAGGAGATTATGTTGAAGACATAACCCAATCATTTTAGGTAACATTTATTGAATTTCGAGGATGAAAGTTTTTTAGGAGGGGATAATGTAACACCCCATGTTTTTGAAATTAAATATTGAATGAATGAAACACTATGTCCCTAGAAAAAACACATTTTATAATCTATCCATTAAACACAACTTTTCCTCTACTATGTTTTGAATTTTGATAAATGGTCATCTAGAGTTGGGTTCAATAAGTCATTTTAAGTATGATAGAAAAAACTAGATTTTTGGTGAATAGTAACATACCCATATGAGTTGTAATATGAATAGTTATATGACCCTTATTAACTGTAAATAAATATTTTATATTATTTTCTCAAGTTAATAATATAATTAGATGTTAATTAATTTTTCAATGTGATATAAAACTAATTATACCTTTAATATTGTTATTCTGTCAATTAACTATGATATTATTTTAAAATTAAATTAATAAAATTTAGAAAATTATTTTTGAAAAATGAAGATCAATTTTGAATTCTACATGTCAAAAAATGGTAGGGGTGAATTTTTGGATTTTTTCAGAAATTCTTGAATCTTTGAGGAATAGTGAAATACAGTAAAATACCGTATATTCAAATTATCAGTTAAATACACTGTTTATGACATCATAAGTGATTTAAGGCCACTTTTTCCAAGATCACATGCGCATATTATCATTAGGGGTCTCGTGAAACAACACTATTGGTTTTCTTTATGTAAATAATAAAATAATGAATAAAATATATAATATTTACCCCTCTCATCCACTATAAACCCCCCTCAATCCCTCTTCTATTAACCTATATAAGTCTTGATGCTCTTCAATGATCTTCCAAATTACCCTTCCCTAGTCACACCCAAGTCCCAGAAGCCCTGGGTCTTTCTAAAAGACCTGAACCCCTTCCCTAAAGGAGGGTCTCAAGGAGGTTATTTCAAGAGGTAAGGCACCCTTAATTTTTTCAGTTAGTTTCATTTCAATTTATCTTCTTTTGTTATCCGCTCCTCAAATTATCTATCCAAATGACCATTATATCTCCACTATCATCTATATAATGGAATTATATCATGTGTATGGAATAACCCTCATCAATATTCATACTCTCTCCCTTTTATTTTATAAACGAAATGAACAACCATGAGGTTCCCATTTATAACCTTCGTGGACGACGAAGTTTATTTCTTCAATTTATCCTTAATTACTGGTCATGAAACAATTTTTATGGTCTAAACAGACTCTAATATATTTATTATAACCTATTTAATATTCATGAATAATTTGATGTACATATTATTAAATCATATGACCAAACTAGTTCTTAATAATCATAATACCGCATAAATAATCTAAGTGAATGTCATTAATAATTCATCTAATGATTTAACATATTTCAATTTAAAAAATGATAGAAATGATGATTAAAAATTCTTTATTTTCATAAATAATATGTAATTTCAATTCTCTGGATTTACATCCATTCCAAATGAACTCCATTACTTAAAAAAAGTGAACAGATTATGAAAATCAACAAAACGAACACTCCAGAATGACAGAATTCAATATTATGACTTATCAATAAGGACATAAATGAACAAAAAATAATTATGATAAATTAAATACATGTCTAATAGGATCTTAAATAAGTTATTAATAAGTATTATTTCATATTCTATGACCTTATGTTCATGATCGGAACTCATTTAGACTTAAGGTAAGGGTTTTCCACCGGAACCTCCATTTTCAATTAGGTTACTTTTATTATTTAATTACCTCAATGAAATTATTATGTATTATTATGAACTCATCATAAATTCTATTTAAGTTTTAAATATATTTTTACTAAACATAATAATTCCTTATTTTATGGGGATTTACATGTTATAAAAAGGAACTTTTCCAAATTAACTTCGAAATACAAGCCCGATTCAAGGGAATTTCTCAAATTCATACCTATTTTCAAGAGAACTCTATAATATGTTTTCAGAAAAAATTATCTCTATAAAATATAAAATTTTATTATGAAAATAATATCTTACTTCAGTTAGGGTTTAATACAAAGACTTTTCCAAAAGAACTATTCTTTTCCAAATAAATGTTTATTTATCTCAAGAATTATTTAAAGATTTTAATAGAGTATTTTATTCCAACACTCTTGTTGATTCTTATGTTTTATTTGGTTAATCATTTATGATGTAATATACCAAATTTTATTGTATGGGTTATTACTAGTATTATTTTGGATGTTCTATCCTAAAACCATTCACCAAATTTACTCTAAATGGTTAGCGTTTATGTTTAATGTTTGGGGAAAGTTAGTTACATTTCATATGATAGATTCAATATGACTATATATGATTTTTATGTTTATACTAACCAATATCTGGAATGAATTGGTCTTATTATGTGATGGGTGAGGCCCACTATATCCCCTTGATGCATCAATAGTTCTCATGAGACAAATAGACGTGGACTTGGCCGAGGCCTTTACCGATTTGAGATATCGTTTTGGACAAGGCCTTAATAGTTTTTAGACATCTTGGATAAGGCCTTGATAGTATGTTTCATAATGTCTGAATATTAAATTACCTCATTATGATTCTAGTAATAGAAATTTCATGTGGTTATTCTACTATTATAATTCCCATGATTATGTTATATTATGTAAATATTTACTTTTCTCATATTCTTTCCATATTATGTTCAAGAGTATTTTTTAAATGGAATGTGTTTTCAATTATTCACCATGTATAATGATTATATTAATTTACACTTCATTTATTACTTTTACTAAGCGTTTGATATCACCCCTTTTTTATTTTTCATTTACCCATGATTTAAAGAAATAACTTATGAATGACATGCAAGCATAATCTCCGAAGCATGGATGTTTGTAATGGAATAAATTAGTTTTGTTTTCCTTTCAAGATGTATTGTTGAACTTATTTATGTGTCTTGTTTCCAAAATATACTAAACTACTTGGTCCTTCAGGATGCATGTTCCTTATTTTATGCCAATGTAATAAAATAAGGCACTGGCTCTAGGAAAATGGTTATGGGTCATTACAATTCATGTTCTCATGGATATACGAACCAGTTTTTTCCATCCAAATACCTAAAAAGTTGACCATAATAAAAAAACAATGATTCATGAAGGCAAAAATAACGATTCCTTAAGAATTAGAGGAATTATTAAACAAATCTTTCATCCCTAAAAAATTATAAAATAACATTGCATGAATTTATCGATTGATTAATCTACTTCTTGAACCAACCACAAGGCTCTCAACCATGTATCTACACACTAATAATTTGAATCAATATTGAATCATAAAGATTTTTATCTATGTATGAAGTTTATATGTGGTCTCCATCTAGTTCTACATCTGATTCAAACATTAGAAATTAATCATGGAAATAGATAATCTTTTTTCCACTACACATTGGAATTCTAAAGTCACCATGACCGTTAAACGATGCATATTTTTCATGACCATGACCCTTCCCATAAAAGAGGTCATTCGGTCATAAACAGACCAATTATCCTCACTAAATATATATCCTTATTGTCACCAAGTAATTAATAAAACAGTCTACCCAACCCATAACTAGTTCATTATTGAACACATGACTAAGTGTGACTGTCCAAACACACCCTGTTTTCAAGAAATACAACAAGCACTACACACACTTAGATTTTTCAGAACACAGTCCACTATATTAAATTATTCTCTCTCAAATAGATTTATGTTTTACTATTACATATGTGGGGGTTATGACTTTTGAACCATATGTATTTTATACTCACATGTATTTCATTACATCAAAACATGACACCTCCAATAAGGTTGATATTGGGTTAAACATAAAATGGTACCCTAACCCATTATTTATTAGATCACCCACCATGGAGACACCTCCACAAACATTAAAAAATGGATTCCAAGAACTATGTTCTCTATTTAAAACATATTTATTTCCAACTCCTTTGGAGACCTTGTACCAAATAATTCAGTGACCTACCACAAATACCTCTTTTAGGTTTATCTAGAGAACTTGATTCATTCACAATGGTTATCTCACCATCCCATTCCAATAGAATCAACCAACTCCACCTGTAACAATGAGCATGAATGCTTATAAAAAATTTATTTCATACAATGTCATGTTAATGCCACTATTTACTCCAACAAAGTGATTATTTATGAGTTATAGACTTCCAATATATACTCTCTTTCCTCTTAGCTATCTGTACTCTACAAGGCTCTAGCTCAACCAAACCCAAGCACCCTAGTGATCTTTTCAAAAATTACCATATTAGTAAAACCAATTACTGTACACTCTTGAGAAAACAAACCAAATTCCCCCAACTCATACCCTAATGAGTCGTGTTTCAACACGCCTATGATTACACACCAAACCACTGAACATGATCCCATGAATGTCTGTTTAATCAAAACAAGTGAATTCTTGGTGCTCCTCTTTAAGAATGATACCACTTCATTCCTATTATTCCCCATGCATTATCTTTAAACGATCTCAATTTACAACTATTCAACATCCACCCATGATCCAACCCTCCTAGGTCTGACCACATAGTATCTTAATTCTCCCTCAACGAAGTTGTCATATTAACTACAAGTTTAGGAAAACCCATGGTCCGACCCTCTATACTGGAAGAATACAAGAATTATAAAACTTAACCTCTTATCATGAGTACTTACACTCTAGGTGGTATACACTATGGGGTTTTAATGAAAGTCGAATTATCTTCCTTGAATCCTTTCAACATTTACAAAAATTCAAAAGGATGTACTTTTAATGAAAAACACCTCCATGGAATTAATGATGACTAAACCTTCATAAGAAATATCCTCAATCTAAATACCTTCACGCATCCTGAGGAAACAAATCACTAGTAACCAAAATCTCATTTATGGCAAAAAAGACTTACACATAACCTGAATTAAAGATTAACTAACAGTCAATGTTTAAATAATGTCTTCTAAGTACATATCTATAGTCTTGAAAAGATAACTTCACCCTTAGAATAAATATGGAGTGGCCAAAGTTTACTGGATTAGTTAAATAGAATGTCACTAGGGTCTATATGGATCTCTTCACATTGGCTATATTTGGAACCTTATTTAACAATACCTATCTAAAATCTTCCCACACATTATTATTTACTAATAAAATTAATGTCCAACAATGAAAAAAAGTTTCACTACAATACTAATGAATAGAAGAACCACATCCTCATCACTATTTTTTCATCGTCATTTCCCAAGTGCACCACACTATAGTCTCACATGACCTACTATTAGAAGTAGACATGCATGGGTGTTCTACTGAATATAATTTCATCAAGAACTCATATGTGAAAACATAGAACTCGTTTTTTACAGCATCGAAGTTGAGTCCTCAATTGTAAATATAATCACCTAGAAGTAATATATATGTCATGTTTTCCTATGTGTTGAACAAGACACATGTGATGCCTCTTCTCAATATAACCAAGAGTCAAACACATATGAAATATAAAAACTAAAAAGTCCTTGTTCGTCACATAATGTTAAATCTTATATCCTTATAAAATCAAAGAATATCATTCCCATGCCCTAGTAAATTGGGATTCCTAATAGAAAAGTATTAAAAATTCACAAAATTGAGTTACATCACATTATCTGACACATTCTTATGTCACCCATATAAAAACTCATAAAAATAGAAAAATGAGGAAGGATCTAATACCATTTTGTAACATCCCTACCCAAACAACTAGGTCCAATACGAGGTTTAACATGACACAAAACAATCCTCCCCACATTCTATATGCTTCTGAATTGAAAAAAGGACATAAAGTGAACCTCTGGGGAGGTTATAGACTCAATTAGAGTAAAAATGATAGTAAGTAACCAAGCATGTAATAGTAAAAAATTCGAAAAAACAAATTCCAATAACATATAATATGTATACATGAATGAAGTAACAACATACTCAAAACATCGTATAAGTATATGATCCACCATTAAGATGATCACATATATAAGACAAAAATTTGTAAAACTACAAGATTCAATGAATACACCTATAATCCACACCTCCTCCTGGTATAATGAATCATAACGAGCTATCCATATAGATTATCAATCCCGAACAACATCCCTTCTTGTACTTGTAATAACCGAGGGTTTCTCAACCACCCAAGTGTCATGGACATCTGATAATGGTGTGAGTACTACATAATTTGGAATCACATACATTGTTTAGTACATAATTAGTAAATTTTAGTGTACATGTATGTGATTAGATCATCATAAATTAAACATGAAAACATAATCGAACAAGAATAACATATAATCACCAATGAAAAAAATACATAAATGAGGGGCAATCATGCAACTAATAAGCCTCCTTGAACCCCGAAATATAACTTCTCCATCTACATGCTGAAACTCAGTAAGAAAAAATATCATAATTGATCAAAAACTACCCATAAGGTTGGTCCAAAATTCATCAAGGAAAAATGTTACTTGAAATCCAGAATTCTTTGAGACAGCACATCACTCAGCATCCATGTGTCATTGAGACAACATGAAACTTAGAAGCCAAAAGGCATCCTGAAAACATGTCACTCGACATCTATGGGTGATCATGACAAAATGTCACTTAGAATCCACAAGGCATTAATAAAACACATAAATTGGAATCCTCAAGGGTTTCGTACCCCCAAATCCATATTCATGGATATAGATACAATAAGTTTCCTCATAGAAATACATGTCGAATTCCCCTCAATGGGAAAACTATTCCATGACAGTTCACCTTTTAGGATTACTCAAAAAATTCCTCTAAAGGTATGGCAATAAAAACAACATGAAAAAGAATATAAAGGCAGAAAAACACGTCTTCATGAGAAATCAGTAGAAAAAAACATAATATGATATCATCATCAAACATGTTATAACAAGCTATGTAAGCACACTCATGGAATCAATAGTCATAAAAGGGTATCACAGGCTACACATTCACCCACATGTGATCAAACATAAAACATTGTCACGGAAGCTACACACACATGTTTTCCTTTATCAGCCATCAATAATTGACATCATTCCAATGAACATGTGTCCTTTATGGCCCTTTTAACTTTGGGAATTTACATTTGGAATTGTTCCATTAATTAATTATTACTTAATAATAATAAATTAATTATTTATTTGTAATGGTTCATTTAAATAATTAATTCTTAAGTATCATTATTTAATTATGCATTAGGAATTATACATAACATAATTAAAAATTTAATTCCATTCTCCAAAGGTGAAAAATGACGTATCACATGCCAAAAAACAATTTATAAAACCATAGGGAAAGGTACATGGGAACACATACCTGAAATGGAGTTAACTCACATCGATCAAATTCTATAATCTTTTTCTGAGTCCATTTTATCTCCATCAAAAGTCACAGGGTCATACCGCTGAACAAGAATCCTAAATTTTTTAGGTATAAAAAATTATAATTAATTATATGATTTAATGAAAACTCACAACCAAGGGTGAATATAAGTCATTCCAAATGAATATTTTTGGCATCATCGCCTAGTCAAAAACCTGACCAACCATCCATAAAGCTCCAAAAAAACATTCCTACATCATTCCATGAAAAATACTTATATCATGAATACAAAACAAAGGCCAATTTAATATAATTATGTTGGAACCTCTAGGAAAAATAAACTAAGATAAATACATTAGCTGCAACATCATCCAATAGATTTTTTCCACTCCTCACACACTCCTGATTCGAAGTGGACCGCAATCCCCAAATCAATCTGAATTCATATTTTCTGATACAACTCAATTAAATAGAAAAATAATAGAAGGGATCATAAAGGAACCTAAATTCAATGAAATTAACATCAACAAAACACGTTCATCACCACAATACATCCTATAGCTCTACCAATCCCATGCTAAATCATTTTTAGACAATTCAATAAAGATCTGATGGAATTTTGATCCAATTCCATAATCAAGATCTTGTAAATGATCAATCATGGGTAAAAAAATTAAAGGAGAATAAGATTTTACGAGAGTTGAAACATAAAGGGATCATACAAGATAAAACTTACTAAGAGGATTAAACAAAGATGAAAGAAACATAGATCATCCACCATATGAGGATAGATGAAGCCACTATTAAATAAGAACAATAGATTTCACTCAGATTTTCAAATAGATCTCACCAAGATCCATCCCAATTCAATGGAATATCATGGAGGAGAAAATATTGAAATATAAGAAATATATTGTAATATTTTATAAAAGGAGGTTTAACCATAGGGGTATCAATGCCCAAATGGACCAAAAGGCCATAAACAAAGCCTTTACAAACACATCCTATCGGTGTGCCTCTTGTGGTCCACCAAGCACCTAATGCAGACCCACCATCTATCTGGTGATCCCTATTGGGTAGTTGAAATTATTTATGCCTTATCGACTAGTTGGTGAGTCTTGTAGATCCTAAGGGCATATTCATACCCCATCGATGATTCGATGTTTCTGTAGCAACCTGACTAGGCCAAAAAGCCATTAAACATCTTATGATATCTAATTTTCCCAAAAAGAATCCGTTTATTAAAAACACCTCTAGAAAATTTTCATATAAAAATCATATTATTTCAACCCCCAGTTCTCCAGAAAATCTATCAGAAAAGTAAAATTTGAAACATTCATTGAAATTCACAAACCACAATGATGAGGGATGTTACATAATTGGATCATGAAAAAATATACCTCTAACATTACTCTCCTATCCTAATAGGTATCTATGTGTTTTAAGATATTTTGAATGGACATGTTCAAGAACTCAACTTATAGGGGATCCCACTCCCCTGGAAACATCGATTGATGCTGAAGTTAAAACTCCTTAGTCGATGATGAGATAGAATGAACATCCCATGTATCATACCTCTCCATTTCCTATACTACAGATAACCATATTTCTTGATGAAAATTATTTTCAACTACACTTGGTTCCATATGAGGATCTAGACAAAAACCCTTATGGGTGTGGTCCTCCACATCCTCGTGGAACTCAACTAGTGGATGATGAGAATGAATTCCTATTCAATGACAAACAAACGTCCTAGATAAACATACACAGCATTTCATGATATAATAAATTAAGGAAAGTATTACAAGGAATAAAATAATATAATTCTATACCTCAGAACATGGTCATTTACAACTCAATATCACTAACTATCCCCACATAAAAATACTATGGTCATGCCACACAAGGTAATAATCTTTTCATTTATCCCTTTAAACATTAAACATTTTCAATTTAAATTAATAATTTTAAATTTTCCATAACTGTGGTGTAGTAATATAGAATTTTGGTCAAAATTTATGAAGTATTCCACATTATAAGTCATTGTGGACACTTTATTTAACATGAACCAAATATTTCTTAAAAGTTAAACATATATTGACATTAATATATTTTGATTATTGGATTAATAAATGGAATATAATAATTTATAATAAAACATCATATAAATTGATACATACAAAGTAAATAAAATGCCCTAGAAACGTTATAATTAAAATAATATCAAGTAAGCAAGATTATATCATGAATTCATATATGCACTGATGATGCATGAACACATTCCTCTTTCTACCATGACCCAAGAGTATAAATACAACAAATCAATAACATTGAAAACCAAGTGAACCACTTGTGGTGAAAGTCAGTCAACCGTAAAAGTATAATACAAGAACAACAGTCTAATCCCTAGTGACTGGGATTTTCCCCACATGACGATTATCCACTCCCAGGTGTCATCTCATTTACAACCCCCAACAAATACTAGTCTCATATCTAATGCCGACAAATAGCATGAAAAAAAAGAGGATGTAATACCATTTTTCAATGCCTTACATTGTAATCTACTGTATCGATTATTTGGAATGATATTATAGATCACCTCAAGAACACCTCATCAAATTTGAATGATTGTAGTATAGTGATGAGGTACTTTGACGATACCAAGGGAAGACTATTCCATAATTACAATATTTTAAATCATATATGTAAAAATATTAGATAACATCCTCCTCAAATCCCTTTTTTTATTTTCTGAATAAACCACTTTAAGGGTAAGTGGGAACCTCACAATCCAAGAGTCAAATTTCAAACATCAAAATACCAAATTTCAAAAATCCCAAACAACCTCCAAAAGCCACCCCAAAACATAAAAACACAAATTCAGATTTCAAGTCCTTCTCCATAAGGCATGCTCCTGGATTCTCTGTCCACACCACATCTCCATCGTATCACGTACATCAGATTCCCTAAGGAATGAACCATTTCCATTGTCAAAAACTAATAGAAAAACATCAAAAAAGGCGTCGAACCACCTCCATAATCTTCCATCTATCCGAACTCAGATAATCCATCAATTCCAAATAAAGCAGGAACAAAACAATCATCAGATCCAATCACACATCAACCAAACTTCACTCCTTCTCCATCGCACGATCACCACAATGCTCACAACCGAAAGCCATTCACAAAAACCCAAAACATAACATCAATCTGTAATAGGATAAACCGAATCATTATCCCTTGGAGCAGCACAAACCCAGATCCAAGAACCGGTCACCCAATCCACCACAAAACCTCAGCCAGAACACGAACCATCAAATCATTCCAACACAAAAACATAGATGTACCCCAAGCCAACAACGACAAACAAAAAACACGAAAAATAGAAAAGCATCACCAGCATGACAAAAGGGATCCACCGCAAGCGAAATCCCGACACCACCATCCTGGTCGCATGCAGGTACCCCGATGTACCACTCATCGCACATGCTGAAGATGAGGTGGTAGCCTCATGCCGTGGAAGCCGGACACAACCACAGAACGACACCACGCTGCATTGAGACCCTATCCAGATGAGTTGGATGAGGAAGACAACTGCAATGTAAAAGAACGAGATAATCGAAGAATATTCCGTCACCACTGCAATAGAGGATCCACCACCACAAATCACTGAGCACAAGGTAGGAGGTGCCACACAAACCCTAGACGAGGGAGGTGTCGCTGAGGGGAAACCCTCTCGCGCAGAGCCCCTTACGAGAACATCCTCACCCAGATAACATCCAACTATACATAAATGATTAATACAAGGAATAATGAAATTAACAAATAAATAGATAACCTAGTCTATAAAAAGATACACATCATTCCCATTTCTGAGTCATACATGTTAGAGTCATACATAAAAGTCCCAAATAAAAAAAATGAAAAAATTGTTACAAATTGATGAACACCACAAAAGGTTTACGTAATATCCTAGTCCCTATATCAAAGATCCACCCCTTCCTATTTCATTCATCTTCTATAAGGCACTTTCCATTATCACGAACTACATCCACGACATATTATTTGGAACTAGATAGCAACCCAAACATGGTGTGAGAATGACTCAGTAGTACATCACCAATGGTGTCAAATGTGTATCTAGTTTGATACAAAATGTTTCATGCTGTTATGTGTCATATAAAAGTGATGAATTAAATAAAAAACTAAATTAAATAACTCTTAAAACATGAGATTCACATTGAAACCCTTGTCATACCTACCTTCTTTATCTAGAACCAGATGTATTTTAGAACTTATCAACAACTGTTCCAACAATAGAATAATAAAAAAATTTAGGATCTCATTTTATTTTTACAAAGTTTCATATATCATGTGAAATCATGATAATATCTCTAAAATTCCCACAAATTTGGTATCATATAGAATCAATGGAGATCATCCCTAAATTCATAACTCATGTACCATTAAGTATCCAAGAATCTCATTTAGACATTCCCAATCATCAAGAATCCTATGTCATATGAAATACTAAGAGATAATCCAAATATTCCATTCATTTAGAACCATACCACATCATATCAATTCCAAGGATCTCATCATTAAATTACCATTTATTTTGAATCAACATATACAAAATGGAATTCAAGGATCTCATCCTGGTAATCCCATTTAATTAATTAAGCCAATACAAAACCATTTATTCCATTTAATCATAAATATGTCCAAGGACGAATTTATAAAAACTCTATTATTTTCCATTAAAAAAATTTCATTCAACAATAAATTAACAAGGGGGTATTAAAAACCTCACATAAAAAATTTAGATACCAAGGCATACCAATTTATTCATTTAAGTTAGTTATAAGGGAAGTTCACATTGGACTAAAATCATGGGAAGTGATAATAAACATCCTGGAAACCCCACATTACCTGGTGGTCCTTTATTAGGACTGTGACACTCCGTGGGAATCAATTTAATAACAAAAAATTGATTTATAAGCTATTATCTCTATAAAAGGTTAACCATGGTTCCAATTTATAATTATTAAGGGTTGTTTAATTATCTTTAAGGGTATTTAGAAAAATTATAGGGAATAAATTAATTAAATTTTATATCCTTGGTTGAATTCATATCATACTGACATGAATAAATTCAAGTCATATATTATAAAACTATGAAACCGTATAGGGTAGCTTTAAGAACACCTACCATAGTTTATTAATCACATTCTCATCAAGTATTATATTTCATTTTTAGAAAAAAAGATAGAAATAGAGAAACTAGTAAATAGACTTGAAGATATGGAACAAAAACTTTAAATAGAGGAAACACAAATGGTTGTAGATAAAAATAAGAAAAGAGGAAGAAAAACTCTTAGATGTACCTTAGGGATTCAATTTCCTTAAGTGGAATTTTAAATAAAGGAGGAAATATGGGGATCCATCATGGTTTAAAGATAGGATAATGAGAAGCTTGGTGTGGAATGTTGTACATATGTGGAGGATGAAAATAAAGTGTCAGTTAAGGAGTTACACGATTTCAAATGAGGATTCTCCTCAACTAAAAAACATACATGGACTCAAAAGTTAGTTGATGGGCTTCAAATAGCTCTTCCATTCTATAAAAATCCCACTGGCTTGTCAGGGGCACTACAGCCTTAAGGCTGCATGCTTTGACCTCCTCCCAAGCCTCCGAAAAGCTTCTGAGACCTCCCAAACCCTCCTAGAAACCTATTTAAGAACAAAAATAAGGGTTTCTAACCAAAACAAAGGGGGATTTTACATTATTTAAGGGGTGGGGTCATAAAACATGCGTAAAGTTTTAGTCAAGGGAATATATATATATATATATAATTACAATTCATTGATTGTGAATTATCATATATGAAACACATATAACCTTATCAGGTGATAAAAATGATTTAATGTTAAATTCTTTAATTATATTTTTAGTCAATGATTTTATATAAAACTTGTTATTTATATGTTATTGAATAAATTATTTATTATAATGGACGTAAAAAACATGAATTATAACATATAAAGGGTGAAACCAGATAGAATTATCATTAACTAGGTAAATAATTAATCTCTATAGATGACATGGTTATGATACCTTGGTGAATAACCTTGTAAATATATTTTATGAAACCTTGATGATTATCCTGGGTGATATGCTTATTATTGTATGAAATTTAAATTATAGATATTTTTTATATTATGTATCTTCTTATTCTAATTATGCTATCATGTTATGTCTTATCTTCTATCCCTAATGATCACCCATGTTCCTTTTACTTTGTATATCCATTACATGGATTTGTGATCACCCATTATCATTTATGTATTTCCCCAGGATGTTACATGTAGTGAGGTGACCGAGAATAAAATATTAAAATATTATTTGTAAAGGAATATATAATGTGTATATTTATGTTTTCCTCATGTAATTAATTTATTATATAACTTGTTTCCAAGACACTAAACCTCATAATTTTCTCCAGTGTTATTAATGTAATATTTTTTAAGAAATTATGTTAAAAATAAAGTACTAAAAATTATGTATTGAACATTTTCTATATGAAAAGGATTGAACGTATGGATTATGTATCAACATATATTTTTAAATGGATCCGTTAATATATTTTTAACAATCTTTTATGAAGTGGTCTCATAGAAAACACATTTATTTTATATCATGGGATCTGGAAAAAACATTTATTGTGTAAAATATATTTTTTAACCCATGTATATGAGAATGAAGTTAATTCATTAGTAAATACTAAATAAGTTCCAAGATGGAAAATTACTTAGTATAGTTTTAATTAGTATTTGGGGTTCATCATGCTAGAGGTTTATTTAATGTTTGGGTTTCAGGCCTTGGACTACCCATTTTGGGATTTTAATGAATTTCCTATAAACCCCAATTTTTAGAATATATATGTGTTTCTAATCAATATAAATGATAGATTGCCCACCATCACTATAAACATCTATGAGCCTGGGGTTAAATATTTGTTCATCATGAAGCCAGGATTGAGTTTGAAACAATGAAGGATCGACGGTCCAGTATCAAGGCAGGTCACAATATTTGGATTCCCACTCCATTTTCTCTGGCCTTGAATTATTATAATTTCTTCTTCATTGTGTTTAATTCATATAATTAATATCATTAAATCTGAATGTTGGAGTTTGTGCATTCATTATTGATGAAAAAATTTGTGAGTGAGTAAGAAGTATCATATGATTAACCAACCACATTGTTTTTTTAATATCTCATTCCAAATGCTTTAGTATAGATCAGTGCTTATAAAAGTGCACAAAAATGGTTAACTTGGGTATAGCTAGACCACACCGACAATTGTAAAACCCACTTTCCCTATTATATCTCTCTTTATTTTTCACTATGGGACATTTGATTATCATATACCTTTACAATAGTCATAAGTTTGGGGAATTTATTTGGGTAATGGGTTGTCAAAAGGCACAGTTGGTGTGGTTCCAACTTGTGCATGGTAATGGAGGAAGGGGGAGTGGTACGAGGAATGGTGATTTGATAGAGGAGATATAAAGGTTTATATTGGGGTTGATGAATCGATGGTAGTCAACACAACATGATGATAGTAGTGAAAAAGGTGGATGGTGATGGGTGGCTATGGTGGTGATGGTGTGAAATTGAAAATGAATGGAAAGGGAAATAACGATGGGGGAAGTAGATTTAATGGATATGGTTTCTAGATACTAAAGTCAACATCGTACAATGTCTAGTCAATGAATCGCATTTTTTCTCTCTTACCAATTAGTGAAATGGGTTTCTAATGTGTGAATGAATATGAATTGTTGATAAATATCTATAAAATGGAATGTTTTTTGGAAGGGATATAAATCGATGTAAGATAAGGTACACAAAAACTAACCCCTTGATATGTAAAAGTTACTGGTCCCTTATAAAGATGATGGAGTGGGTGGGTTCCCTATATGGATTGGAATAGTTCTTCCATTCCTAGTATTGATAACCCATCGATAAATGTAAATTTCCCTTGATGAGGAATATGTCCTCCATAGGGGTATATACACCCATGATGGAAACACCAATCTCTACAATGTTTTGGTCCTCCATTACAATTTTATAGATACAATGTTATGTTATGGGAGGTGGGGTTTTTCAAGATTTAGGGTCTTATGAATTATTGGGAATTCATGATTCATATGAGATAAAATAATAGTGGATGTATATATGATTACTAAAACCTTCCAATATGCTTGGGTTCTCTATATTTAAAAAATTTATGGTCTTCAAGATTACTCTATGCTGCCCTTACTCGTGGTCTTTGAGTTTAATTTTTATTTTTCCCCTTAATTCTAATTTCAGGTTGCCTTATAGGTATGTTTATACTGATCTCTTCACATGAATTCATGCCAACATGTGTAATTTGTGTGAAGACAAAGCATATTTTAGGGAAGACCTCAGTAGATGTGAAGCTAGAAGAGTGGGAGTTTATCGGTTCTTTTCAACAATATTATTTTTAGATGTTTTCTTAAGATATGTTTCAATAAGGAGGTGTTGTCAATTTTTATATGTCTTCCCTTCATTGAGACATTTATCTTTATGTATTATGTTATTTTGGAGTCTAACCATGTGGTTTTTATGGAATTAATGATTTCTTTTGCATGTATATTATTCTTTGATTGATTATTTGTATTTTTCCTATTATGGGTAGTTATATTATGTATTATAGATATTTTTTTTACGAGTTCATTAGGATAAGGACATTAATGTGTGTATTATAAATGTTTTTTTCCCTAACCACTAGTGTGACTCCCTGAACCCATAATTTACTTTTGAATGAATGCCTTTTTGTTTTAATTTGAATGATTAATTTTGGTACAACTAATGAAACAAAAATAAAACAAATTAAAAACAAAAGGAATGAAAAGGGAAATTTTTATTTATTAAAACATAGAAACGTTACATTGTAATATGGTTTTTAGGTGACCATTGTATTTAATATGGCCATTGGTTTCATTGACGGTCATAAAATTATATAACTATTAAATATTTTACATTATTTTAAAAAATTTAGGTATTTAGGTATATTAAAAATTTAAAATGTTTAAAAATGTTTTAAATTTATTAAAGTGGTATCTTTAGTTAAATGAATACATGGTTTCAAATTGAATATATATTTCACATTTGGAATTTAATAATATAACACTAATAACTAGGGTGTTTGTTTTAAAATGAGTTAAAATGAATATAAATTTATGATATGTTTTAATTTACATTGAAATTTAGATTTTGAAATTTAATGATTTGAAGTTAAAATGTATACAAACATATGAAAATAATGGAATTTAGAATGAGAATGAATATATCTATACACATTCATTAACATATATATTCTATTTGTAAAAACAATTTGTGCAAAATAATTTTTTTTTGATAAAAAAAAGTGACCGGGTACCCACCCAATTGAGGGAAGCCATGGAGGCCAAGCCCTCATGGTTTGGGGGGAATATCATTGTGGTAACCGAATCCAGGAAGAGTTCATGCATAGTGATTGATGAGTTGTGCTCAGACTTGTGTGTAGGGCCTGTTTAGGCGCACGAATGGGGTGAGGCATGTCACACAATGATGTATGTAAGGGTTGGCCAAGGCATACAGGTGGGGGTCCTGTGTGCTAGGACCCCACAATGTGTGCGTTTTTTCATAGAAGTGAAGGAATAGGCGTCAAAACTTATAATGTGGTCTAAGATCTATCCCTATTTCGATGTGGGATGTGTTTTGTCATGGGAGAACTAATCTGAGTCATCTGATCTCACCATGCGAGATCCCCATATTTTGATGCAGTATAAACTACGAACTCCAATGACCGCTTAATTTTTCAAAATTTATCATCAATCATGCAATCAGGACGCAGTTGATATCAGTCTCTCATCCCTTTTTAAAAATCACGGTTTCCCCATGACCGTCTGATCAAAGCCAAGATTAAACTCGACTATCCAGATGTTTTTTAAACCATATAAGCTGTTTTAGTCATCTAATTGGGCTCAGTCAATCATGGTAGTACCCTATTTTTCCACTTCTCAATTTCTTCTTCTTCTTCATTGTGATGCACTAGTATCCATCTCCATCCTTCTCCACCGTTTCTTCCTCATCCATGAGTCAATGTATCCCTCTCCACGACTCAATTTTCCACATTCTTCTTTCCACAAGTCTTCATGTGTGTTTTATTTAAATACAAAACCACACTATTTCCATGAATTTTTTTCCAATATATATATATATATAATAAAACAACTGATATATTTTATATTTTAGTTTATTACTATTTTTGTTTTGTCTAAATAGATAGATATTTTTTTCCTTAGGACTCTATGGTTATATTTTTATGATTGAACTATTTTCTATAAAATATATATAAATACAGTGTATATAAACTATTTATATTAACCTACATTTTCACCTTAAACCTACGAGTTTCCTCTCCTCAACCATACTATAACCACTTCTCTACTTCATCTCACTTGAATATTGGTAAGGGTTTTATTTAGTTTTGTGTTTTGATTTATCCATATATACTTATATGTGTATATAAATTTATATATATAAGAAACATATTCTGTTTTTACATTTTTATAATGATGAAAATTTTAGTTTTAAATGATGTTCTTTATTCATGTAATTTAGGAAAGGGTTCTATGTTGTTCTGTGTTTGATTAAACCATATATAAAAACATAGGTATATACGATTATTTATATAAAAAACTTATTCTATTTTATATTTTTCGAATGAGGAATATTGGTAATTAAATGATGTTCTTTATTCACATAATTCATGTAATGATTTTTTATCTTTGATTTTGATATATAAAACCCATATGTACACTTTTTTTATATACAGTTATGGGTATATTATATAGATTTTAATTCTAACCTAAATTATGTTTTCATGTAATTGACATTAGTGATTGAAAAATGTTTTTTAGTGTATGATACTTGTAACGATTTATCAAACCTTGTTATGGTTAGGAAAATCCAATATATTCACTTTGTGTATACATGGTTTTATATAATCTTCAAAACCTAACATACTTTGGGTCTTCCAAGTGATAATGATCCGTGATGATTTTATGCATTTATTATTTGTAAAAGTGATTACTAAGAGTGGATTAGAGTTTCTAAACTAATACATATATGTATAAATATATATATATATATGTAAGGTTTTTAATACTAATCCGATTATAATTCATTATTCATAAGATAAGAAATTATTTTTCATAGTGATCCTTGTCCTTATAATTATTCTTTTATCTCCGATTTTCAAACTCACATGTGTTTATATAGGTTTCAAAAATATTATTTGACATTGGTAAAGAATAAAAATACATTGTTTTTTATTGCGCGCCTCAAAATTTTAAAATAAGTCATCACCGTGTTTTTCCTAGTTATATTACTTGCATCTAAATTTATAATTTTAGGTTAATTTATTATATGTATATTTGGTTTAATACATGTACATATACATGAATATTGAAGTGTGTTTTATTATTTATGCAACAATATCTCACATGAAATGAATGTTTTAAAATTAAAAATATTTTTTTTAATAAATATACCACAAATTACACTATTAATTATTAATTTTTAAGATTTAATTGACACACCTATTTACCATTATATGATCAATATGAATAATTATTATCTTAAATTTAAAAACATGTATACAAAATCATCATTTCCATGAATCAAGGGTTCTGAATTTAAGAATTATTATCTTTTGTGACAAAACAAGTAATTTATTATTTTTTGTGCACTAGTTATCAACTCATGTATAAATGTATGTCTATTTGGCCATTCATGTCTTTGATAAATTTAATTTTTTGATATCTTTAATGCATAACTAGCAAACCATGTAGTTTTTAGATTTATGTTTATAGTTAATGCATAAATCACTTTATTTTTTAAATATATATAGTATTTTAAAAAATAAAATTTATCTATTATGATAATTTATTGATTAATAATTTAATTATTCAAAGTGGTATAGGACACTTTGAATAAGAGACAAAATTTAATTTATCAAAGTGTTATGGGATACTTTGAATAAGAGACACAATTTAATAAATCAAAGTCACATGGGAAACTTTTACCTATAAGAATTTAGGCATATGAGGAATGGATTTCACTTATTATGTGATGGGTGAGGCCTGTTATAGCCTCTTGATGCATTAATCGGTCTCCTGAGACAAGCTATGTCATGGAAAAAGGCCTTGACAGAAGGATTATGTATTGTCTTGGCATGCGGCCTTAACAGAATGTTAATGATTTCCTGAAATTATGTATTACCTCAATATGTGATTAATATTTAACCAACCACGAGATAATTATACTTGTAGAATATAGTTGGTTAAGAATATTTTACATATGAGAATGGGAATAATTTCACCTGGAATAATGATGTATATATATAGAACGTCATTTATAATGAAATTGTAACGTCTATTTTTAGAACATTGATACATAAGTTAACATTACATCTTTCATTTAATGGATTTCATTTTAAATGTTAGTTGAATCATTATATTATTAGTTATGAAATTATATGAATGTATTATTTTAGGTTCTTATTTTTACCTGCAACCTTACATGTCACCCTAAAATTATTTGGATCAATTTCTAGCTTATATGAAACATTTCATGGATTTTGTATATGTATGCATACTCTGATTTATTTTTTATCCATTAAATAAATATATAAATTTATTTGTATGAGATTTGCCTAAAAATTATTTCAAGAAACCTTTGGAAAATGTTGATGAAGTTCAATAATAAATGTTTTTTCCTCTTAAGAAATTTTTTTATAGCTATTTTAAAAGGATGTTTTGAAAAGTAATTTCATTAATTAGTTTTAAAACAACTTATTGGGAATTCTTGTGATCACCCTACATTTTCAATTTATTTTTATATGATTAGTAGATTTTCCAGCTTTGAGTCCTCTTATGTGATGGAAACAATATGAGCCTTATCTTATCATGTTTTGAACAAAAGTATCAGCTGTATTTGTTTGTCCAAAACCTAAACCTAGAATATCCTCTGTGATGGAATTTCATGTGTAATTTTATCAGAATATTTTTGTAAAAAAATTACACACCTTGTTTTATGCACTAAATCAAGGTTTCTGGGGCCGGGACCTCATAGTTTGTGTCAGAGGAACAATCTAGACAATCCTAGGAGATTATAACAAAATTAAAATTTTAGCCATACATTTTTGTGTGGAATTTATTTTTCAACCAAAAACATTCAAATGGAAACCGAGGGTACGCCAAAAAATATTTTGTCCCTTCATACTGAGGAACTAGAAACCATTATTGTCAAGTAATGTATGAATGACTTTGAGCCCTTTGGAAACCATTGTTTGACCTGCAAACATATTTACCACATATCTAACACTCCTAGTATACCTCACCTTCATTGAGGATAAGGAACTATTTATTTCTTCATACTGCATCCTCAACTACCATTCTTTGCACATCAAGTAATGTACTTTGAGGGCCTCTTTAAATGCTTTACCCCAGACAATAGTCATCTGTCTCGAATGGATTTCCCTGAAGTTATAAGTGAGGGTGACCATCAAAAAACAAATCTTTGTCAAATCTTGTCTTACGGTCTACATGGTCAAGTAAGTGATTTTGAAATTCTTGAGGTCAATCATTTTCATTCATTTTACAGACATCAAGTCCATACCGAGGTCTCCCATCATTATACCCCTCACACCAATATCTCAAGATACAATATTTATCATCATGATTTTGACCTGAGTTGTTCATACAATATCTGGAGTGAAGAAATTGAGGAGTTTGAACATGTTTTGGTAATTAGTTTAACTGGAAAAAACTGGGAATGTCGCCGACACCGGTGTAACTATTGAAGGGACATCGAGATGGATGTCAGAAGTTTAGTGCCCATAAGTCTGTGAGAAAATAATCAAATTGGGAGGTCACATTTATTTTGATGGGGGAATAACGGTACACCCTGACCCATAATATTTTTTTGGAATGAATGACTTTTTGATTTAGTGTTAATTATTAATTTTTTTACAAGTATTAAAAGTCAAATAAACAAATTACATAAAAAATGAATGAAAAAAGAAAAATGTATTTATTAAAAAACAGAAATGTTACTTTTTAATAAGGTTTTCAGGTGACCATTGTATTTAATACGAATTTTGGATTTAGTGACGGTCATAAAATTATATAACCATTAAATATTTTGATTATTTTTTGTATTCTATGTATTTAAGTATATTTTGAATTTAAAACTTTTGAAAACGTTTTAAATTTATTAAAGTGTTATCTTTAGCTGAATAAAAACATAGTTTCCAATTGAAGGTGTATATAATATTTCAATTTTAAAAATATAACACTAATTACGATTTCATTTCATTTAAAATGAGTTTAATTGAATATAAATTTATGACATGTTTTAATTAATGTTGAAATTTAGATTTTTAAATTTAATGTTTTGAAACTAATAATGAATAAAAACATATAAAACTAAAGGAATTTAAAATAAGAAAGAATATATATATATATATATATTCATTAATATAAAAATTCTATTTTTTTTAAAAAATAGTTTGATTATTGTTTTTGGTAAAACCCATTTGGGTGAGTACCCATCCAATCTGGGTTAGCCTTGAGGTACAAGCCCTCAAGGTCTGGTGGGTGTCTCATAGTGGTAACCAAAGCCAAGTAGAGTGCAAAAATAGTTCTTGTTGAGTTGCGCTCATGCCCTTGTATAGGCCCTAGTCAGACATATGCATAGGGTGAGGCATGTTGTGCCCTGGTGCAGGTAAGGGTGGGAAAGGCCCGCACGAGGGGGGGGGGCGTGGGTAAAGACCCCACCGTGAGTGTGTTTGTGTCATCGAAATGATGGAAAATACATTGAACCTTATAAGGTCATCCAGGATGTCTCCCTATTTGGATGTGGGATGTATTTTTTTATGGGAAATCTAATATGAGCCATACAATCTCACCATGAGAGATCCTCACCATTTGATCCGTTCTAGCCATTGACCTCCACCAACCGCTTCCTTTTACTGTGCTTTTCATGAACCATCCGATCATGATGCGGTTGATCTCGGATGCTCATTCCTTTCTAAAACTCATGGTTTCTCCATAAATGTCTGATCAAATCCACAATTAATCTCAACCGTCAGTATTTTTATAAAACTACGGAAGACATCATAGCCGTCTGATCGGGCTCAGTCGATCGGGGTTGTCCATTCTTTTTCCACATCTCCCTTTCTTTTTCTTCTTCCTCACGCTACACCATTAGCTGTCGCCATCCATTTATACTATTTATTCCTCGCTCATGAGTCCTCTTATCCCACTCCACGTCCTGGTTGTCCACTTTCTTCTTTACACAAGTATTCAAGGATGTTTTATTTTAATAAAAACCCAAACTACTTCAATGAACTTTTTTCCACAATATATATATATATATATTATAAAACAACCAATCCAATTATTATTTGAGTTGATTATATTTTTTGTTTTTTATAAATAGATAGATACAATGTTCCTTAGGCCTCTATGATTATATTTTTATGATTGGACCACTGTAGATAAAAATATTTATATATACAGTTTATATAAACCTCCATTTGCAGCTTAAACCTATGGGTTTTCCTCTCTTTAACCTTCCTCCGACCACTGATCAACTCAATCTCACTTGAAAATAGGTAAGTTCTTTATTTAGTTTTGTGTTTTGATTTACCCATATATACTTACATGTGTATATACATTTATATATATTACATACCCATTGTTTTTTTATAGTTTCCTAATTATACATATTTGTGTTTTAAATGATGTTCTTTATTCATGTAATTCATGTAAGGGTTCTATTTTGATTTGTGTTTGATTAAACCATTTATACATATATATATATATATAAGTTTATTTATATGACAAATGTATTCTATTTTATAATTTTCAAATGATGAATATTGGTATTTAAATGATGTTTTTATTGACATAATTAATGTATGTTTTATATGTTTTTAGATTCGATTTTTTTATATAAAACCCATATATACACTTTGTGTATATATAGTTATATGTATATATATATATATATTAATTCAAACTTCAATTAGGTTTTCATATAATTGAAATTAGTGATGAAATAATTTTATTAAGTGTATGATACATGTAAGGATTTATAAACCATTGTTTTATTTATAAAAATCCCTTGTATAAAAATCATGTATACACGGTTTTATATAATCATCAGAACCTAACCTATTTTGGGTCATTCACGTGATAATGATTAGTAATGATTTTATGCATATATTACATGTTGAAGGGATTATTAAGAGTGGTTTTGAGTTTCTAAAGTAATACATATATCTATGAGTATATGTATATATATATGTATAATTTTGTTAATCCTAATCCTATTAACCTTTATTCTTCTTAAGATAAGAAATTATTTTTAAAGGTGATCTCTGTCCTTATACGTATTCTTTTAATTTTGATTTTTAAACTCACGTGTGTTTATATAGGTATCACAGATACATTTTTATATTGGAAAAAATAACAAAACATTGTATTGTTATAGTGCATGTAACACCCCAAGATTCCACGGTATGCATCATTTTGAATAATAAAAAAGCGTGTGTCATATGCCACTACGAGTTCTAACACACACCACAACTAATCAAAATAAGCGTTATGAATAGTAATACCCACTTTTTGAAATTTTATAAATTTTATCTTTAAAAATGGACTTCATTATTTGATTTGGAATATCCAAATTAGCTTAGGGTGAATTTTTGTTATTTTTTCTTAAAACATTCAATTTTGATGAATAGTGAAAATCACTAAGTTATAGTTTAAAACTGAATTTTTATTTAAATAATTAATTATTTAATTTTAATTTTTTAAGGTCAAAATAGATACATAATACCTATATAAGTTCAATTTCATTCATTGGAGTCATTTTATAATAATTTTAGATATATAAAGATTTTATTGAACTTTTCACCTTCTTTTACCCACCTACTATGAGAATTGGCAAATTCACATAAAACTTAATTTTTCCATTTTTTCAAGTGGAATTTTAAATATTCGAAAGACATGGTTGATATAAGTAAGAAAAATGTGGTTCAATAAGATGAAAATATTTTTTTTGGTGAATAATAACTTTTTACTTTTATTTACCACAGTTACAAATAAATTGGGTATTTAAGGGTAAAAATGATATTATTATTACCCTAACACACGTCCTAATTATATTGGATAAGTATAATTTGACCAGAAAAAACCTTCAGAATAAAATATGAACCTATTTGGTCCACTTGGTTTAGATTAGGACACTGGTTCTTATTTTATTTAAAGAATAGTTAAAAGAGTTAAAATCAATGTTTAATAACTAAAACATTTTTAATATGGGGTTATACATAAGATAAATTCGACTATAAATATTAATTAGAAATATAAAAAGATATCCTACATAATGGTATTTTATTTATACTTTTTAGACATTACATAATTGAATTTATTTATGACACAATGATGATGCAGTAATTACATAATTAATGAAATATTAAATTAATTGATATTATAAATATTCGAATAAATGTAATTTGAGACTTTTTATGAATTACAATAATTTTCTAGGTTAGTATGACATTTTAGAGCTGGTTAGATGAATTTTTTTCAAAGTAATAATGCTGTTATGAATTTAGAAAAAACAAAATACCAAATAGTGTCAAAATTGACATAAAAGAGTTTTTAAAACAAATATTATATTACTATTTGATATTCTATTCCTAAAAATATAAGGTTTGGAAAAAAGACTTATATAATAATATGTGTATAATTAATTAACCACTTGGGTTCTCTTGGAAGTATATAGTATGTTTATTAACCATATAATATAAAAATACAAAGAGACATGGTAAATGTCAAACAATTTAACTAAGAGTTAAATCTAAAAGATAAAGTTAATATAGTGAACCAAACCTATCTAAAATATTTTGGTTGAGATTTTTTCAGAACATCCCAACCTTATAATTTAAATAATCCATTTTTTATCCATTGTAAACCGAAAATTATTTTATTATAAAATAATATTTGTAGCTTTTCTTAAGGTGACTCTCACCCCTCTTATAAAAGGGAACTCCCCATTCTCTATAATTGACACCTTCAAAGCCATTTTAATCTGCCAAACCCTAACCAAATACCCTCTAAACTGTCATCCCTTTATTCTATAGGCCTTAATTTTTTCATAAAGCCATCGTATGGAGACCTTTTGATCAAATCAAAAGGAATAACCCGAAGAAGAGGTAAATATTTCATCACCTCTTTCAAGTTCCTTTCTTCTTCCACTTCCTTTTTCTTTGTTGTTTCCATTATAAAATAATAACTCTAGCATCTTAAATATACTGTGATGTTATTATAAATATGGTGCAACCAAATTCATTATTCTGTCCATCCTTTGAATGGAAAGTCAGCATACATGCGTACGTACAGCTTACCGTCTCTATGTTGTGGTGTAATTGTTATTCCACACATTATTATTTGTATGGGTATAATAATGATGAGTAATTGATGTAAATAATAAATTTAACATGATAATTATTCTGTATATATTATATACCATCCAATTATATATTATTATAATATCAAAAGAATGATATTTTCGCTCGTGCATACGTACGGATTACCATCTCCACAAACACGATGAGATTCATTCCCCATCATATCATTTCAAGACTAAATTTCATTAGATGATTAAAAATAATTTTTAAAGACTTGATATAATTCTGGATATGAATATGATACATCCCATCCATAACAAATATGACTCACATAACAAATAATATAAACGAAAACGAATTCGTTAACACCCGAAACTACGATAATACTAAGATATTATTAACAAAGCAATGTTAAAATATCATATATGATATCATATTAATGTATATTATTCTTGTATAATTTAATAAAAATTATTTCATCATTATATAAGAGGTTATCATACCCTCAACCACGGAAAAGTACAAGGTAAGGGTCGATATCACAATCTCTTTATTATCTGAGGTTGTTTTTACGTAAGTATCTACTAGGATCTCTTTATCATCCACATCCACATTTCTTAAAAATGTATTTCAAAACATTCTTACTATTTTATAGACTATGGGATAAAGTCATATATACCCATTTTTTTACTTTTTATACAATATTTATAAAGTAATATTTCCGTCGTTTTCCAAACAAGGTCCTTTATAACCGTTTCGACAAAATTAAGGTAAGAATGTCTTTTTTTAACGTATACGGCGGGTGTGGCTATTTTCTTCCGTTATAACATCATCAAAGATTACCTTACAAGATTATAAGAATTTTTTCAAAATAAATGTTTTCTTTATAAATATGTTGTAACACCCCGAGCTTCCATGATACGCTTCTCTTTCAATAATGCAATAGCTTGCATTGTACACAAGTTCGAGTTGTAACACACCATAACTAATCAAAGTAGCCGTTATGAATAGTAATACCCACTTTTTAAAATTATATAAATTTTATATTTCAAAATGGAGTTCATTTTTGTATTCGTAATATCGAAATTATCCTAAGTTGAATTTTTTGTAATTTTCTGAGAACTTCCATTTTTTATGAATAGTGAAAAATACTTATAACACATTTCTTAATCAAAATAATTCATAGTGATAAATTATACTATTGAGTGGTTTTAATTTATAATTAGAATATATTTTTACCATTTTATCCAATGGTGTTCATTAGAATTAATTTCGCTTTGAAATTGGACATAAACAATTGTCAATCTTTTGATATATATTGTTTCTTAAAAACATGCTATTTGTAGTGACAGCCGAAATTAGTTATAAAATTAATTTATTAAACATATATGTTTGGAATTTTGTAAAATAGACATCATTTTTGAATTCTTAATATCAATCATAGATTAGGGTGAAATTTTGGCATTGTTATGAAAAACTTCAATTTTTGATGAATAGTGAAACTACTAAGTGGTAGTTAAAAAACTGATTTTTCATTTAAATGAAACATTACCACTTCTGTGATTTGATTTTCATAAATCTGACATACATGGTTGTCATTAGGAAGTAAAATGTCGTTCAATGGGATTAAAATAATTTTTTGGTGAATAGTAGCTTTTAAGTTTAATTAATCACGATTAAAGGTAATTAGTGAAATTTAATGTAAAAATGGTATTATAAAAATATGAAAATACCTTTACAATTGTCCTACCCCTATTGGATGAGTCATTTCCGACCAATACAATCCATGGGTCAACTTGGGGACCCCATGGATGCACTTTGGTAGGAAAATGACATAAATAACTTTTTATTTAAAATTAAAATAAAAATGTCACAAACATGAGTTGTTTTACAAAAAATAATTTTAAAATGTGGTTATACAAGTCATATTTTTTAATTTAATTATTAATTATAAAGATAAAAATATTTCCTACATCATTATAATTTTTTTATAATTTTTAGACATTAAATAAATTAAATTATTTATGACACCATGATGATGCAGCGATTACCTCATTAATTAACGATTTAAATAAAATAAAAAGATAATGTAAAATCTAAGACTTACACTTGTCAAAAACCAATTTGATGATTATATTTCGAATTCTAATCACCATATCTATAAAATATATAAGTGTGGGACCTTTAAAATCCTAAAATCATTATATAATAAAGTAACATTTCATGACTTTCCAAGAGTGCCCCTCCTCTCCTCTTATAAAAGGCCCCACCACTACCACCTTACTCACACAATCAAAGCCTTTTGGATGGACCAAACTCTGTCCAAATACTCTCTCAACTTCCCTATATTACTCCTAGAAACCTCACTTTGGGCAGAAGTCTTCCCAAGGAAGCCTTTGAGCTCAAATCAAAAAGAGGTACCCGATTTTAAGGTAATGTCTTCTCTTATGTTATTTTGATTTATTTTGATACTACAACCCCTTAAACTCTTTTTATTCCTTTCTTTTGTAACAAAAACAGTATCTTCAATATAATAGGATTTTTCTATTAGAAGTATTTGATTTACACTTACACACACCTTCGTCTAATGGTTAAAGAACATATTGTTCCTGTGGTTGGCGAATTTCTGCCTCACGAAATGATGATTGTTCAATATTCTTTTAAAACCTCTCATGGTGGCCATTATGATGAAACTATTTTTATATATGATATATATTATGTTTTTGTTTTCCTTATGATTCTATATTTTTCATTTATGGCATACCTTTATGATTTCCATTATAGGTAAACGCGATATCTTCATTTTAGGAAGTGCGGACTACCGCCCCCTCAAAGTGATTTGAATCATTAATTCCATATGTAGGATGTATAAAGGATGGAGTAAATGTTATTATACATTATATTATACTGTAATTATATTATACCTTTATATAATTATAACTTCATTCCATTAAATACGAAATAGAAATGAATGTAGCGTTCATGCGTATGTAAGGCTTACCGTCTCCATGAACGGTGCATTTCATTTCTTACTTCTAAATGTTATGTAATATTATAAATGAATGTATATACTGGATATATATGATGTATATGATATATACATCATTAATATAATTATGGATATAATGGATATTTTACAACATGAAAAACTTGTAATTTTAAGAAGTTTATTTTTGACTCAATTACCAAAGATCGACAAAATGACCGTTATTAACATAAATAATTACATAATGATCATAACATGGTAATAAGTGATATAGAAGGAATAATAAACTTGAAAAAGGTTCTTAATAAATTATAAATTAACTCTAGTTTAATATTCAGGAGGTTAAAGAATGGTCGAGTCAAGTCAGACACGATGTAAGGGAATTTCTTAACCCAATTTCCATTCTTTGGGTTCATCTCCTACTTTCAAATTATGTCATGATATTATTATGTCCTATCTTGTATTTGTACTTTATTTATGTGTAGTTATAGTGAATACACATAATAGATCTATTTTATTTAAAAAATATTCTTTGTAAGGAACTTCATCTCAATCTCTTTTCATTGAGGCATATTTTATTTTATACACAAATTTCTTTTATATAGTGTATAAAAATCTTTGACATTCATTTTTATTTGAAAGGAATCTTTTTATACGAAGAGTTTTACTAAATGACAAAAGGGAATGTTTTTTTGTCGTACGTATGCGACGACAACGACTTCTCCGCTGCCGTGACCATTATTTGGGTTTCGTCTTCCTCTACAAGCCATAATTTTTTTTAAATGAAAAATAATTACAAAGTTTTAATTTTCGTTTATTTTGGTATTGAAAATGGTTTTGAAAGTTTTTTTATATCAATGTGTTGTATGGATATCTTGTGATTGAAATGTGGAAATTTTATGTTTCCATTATGCATATTTTATGTGATACAATTGTGTTATAGTTTATGATATGTTTAAACCTGTTCATATGAGGAATGCATTGGACTTAATAAGTGATGGGTGGAGCCCGATATAGCTCCTCGATGCATCGACAGGTCTCATGAGACAAACTAGCATCTTGGCACGTGGCCTTGAAAAAATATTATTTGTAGTCTTGGCACGAGGCCTTGGCTACGTGGTTATGATAGTCTGGAATTATGCATTCCATCATTATGAAAGTGTTTTTGATATTGCATGTGATTATTTGACCAGTAGAATATCCATGTGAATAAGTAAATGGCATTATCTCATTTTACATTTGCCATATTATGTTGAAGTTCATGTTTAAAAGGCTTTTGTTTTAGTTATACATTTCCTTAAATGTTTATGTTTATTTATGAAATCTTCCGCTATATTGTTATCCTTACTGAGCATCTGAGCTCACCCCTTTCAATGTTCAAGTTTTTCTAGGATGTAAAAATTTATTTTAGGAATGACCTGCAGGGATAGTCTGAAGGGGATATGAGTGTGGAAAATGGAGACTATGTTATTGTAGTTTTTCACTTTATGATGTAATGTAACATTTATGAATGTATCTAGTGTTTCCAAGGCTACTAAACTAATCGGTCTTTCGAGACTTGATCTTTTGTGATCATTCCAATGGTACGAAATAATGCCCCAACTCTGGGTAACTGGGGTCGGGGCGTTACAGTTGGTATTAGAGGCAGTTTAGTACTATCCTTGGAAGCTAGATTTAGATAAACTCTGATTAGAGAACATAACCCAAAGATAGACTTTAAGGATTAGTATAGAAGAACTTCCATGAATTTTGGTATTATCGGGATTTTGTTGGTTTTCCGAGCAATACAACCCTGTCTGGATATGAGTAGGTAGAGGCGGTTCTGGAACAGATGTACCTAGGTGTAAAACCCAAAAACACCGCTTTGAGCTAGACTCGAACGGGAACTGGTGCACGACAACGGGCCCTGTTGTACTCTTGGTTACGACACTCTCGGGGGATATTCTTAGGATAATTCTCATTTTATTTACAAACCACTATGAAGGGTTATGAGTATATACTTCCTCAAAGAAAACATTTTTATGATTATGGATTATATCCATAAATAGTTTAATTTACGTTAAGTATTTTTCAAGTATGGAAGTATGTATTTTGATTCATAAACTAATCTAGTTTATGCCATTGTTTAGAAATGGTGCATAGTGGAAGGAATGGAAACCGTATCAATGCACGCACTCCATGTAGGGATTTACCTCCTTCTCAAGATAATTATTGTGGATCTGGAGATACAACTGGTGCTGATCAAATTATTACCATACTTGGACAACTCACTCAGGTTATGAATAATAACCTTACTCGTATGGAGCACCCTGATCCGCAATGTGGAGGATCAATATTAGACTGTTTCATGAGGCAAAAACTGCCAACATTTAATGGGGGTACAAATCCATTAGTAGCTGAGAAATGGATAAACTCCTTAGATAAAATATTCCACGCCTTGGGGAGTAGCGAAAGGGAGAAGGTTGTCATGGCTGTCTACCGCCTCACTGGAGATGCCGATCAATGGTGGTACTTGATTCAAAATACAAAGGAAGATGAATAAGTATCAAGTATGGAATGGAAGGAGATTAAGGAAATTTTCTTAGAAAAATACTTTCCAAATGACCATCGAGCATATATGGAAAGGCAATTTCTGAGTCTGAGGCAGAAGGAGGATGAGAATGTCGCAAAGTATGAGGCCAACTTTACAAGGTTAGCACGGCATGCTACAGATTATATACATAACCCAAGAAGTAATATTGACCGTTTCTTTGATGGGTTAAAACCATTTCTTCATCGAGCTTTAGTATCAAAATCTTTCTCAAGGTATGAAGATATTGTGTCATGTGCTATCAAGACAGAAAATGAATTCTCTAGGTCTTATGAAAAAAAGTAAAGCAAGAGAAGAAGAGAACGGTGGACCAAGAGACAAATAAAGGGAAAAAGGGAAAGAAATATTTTCTATTATGTGATAATTTTGGGAGGTATCACCACAGTACTTGCCTAAAGGGAATGGGAGTTTGTTACAAATGTGGAGAAAAAGGTCACCATGCTTGTGATTGTAAGGGAAAGGAAGATGCTATCAATGTTGAATGCTACAATTGTAAGGAAATTGGGCATTATGAAAATTAATTTCCTAAGTGTCAGGGAAACGTACCTCAGAAAAGGCCAAGGGATCAAGGACAATCTTATGATATTACTACAGTTGAAGTGGAATAATTAATGTATTACTACTTTTGGACTCAAGGATTATATTCTGGTTATAAGAATAATGTGATATATATAAGGATTGTACTGCAGCACTTGTTGTTTTCATTATGGTTTTAATATGATGAAGGTAATCATATTTTTAGTATGTGACAATAAGAGAATCTTTACTTTTTTTGGGGTATCTATGGTTACAATTGATTTTGGAATTTAAGTACCTTTTAGAGAAAGTCTGGGCAGAGGTATTTTGGATAATTATAAAGTTTGGAATGGATTAAGTTGAACCTTGGATAGTACTCTTTAAGGTTAAAACATTTATGAAGATTATGTTTGGAATATTATAATACTATAGTTTTAGGAAAAGGAAAACCTGCAGGATGGGGGATAACCCATCATGTCAGACAAAGCTGTAGGAATCGAACCCACAACTATAGTGCGACATGCCTTTATTACCTACCACCAGCCTATAGGAAGTCCCTAGTTATTACAAAAACTTTTTCCTAATATAAATGGTACGTGCTAATATTTGGAACCTTATACAATTATGATAAATAGATTATTTTTGAGTTCAATTACCTTTCGGAGTGAAAGATGGGTTTTTGGTAAAAATTTATTATAGAATGAAAGTCTATATGACAAGTAGGTATATTTCCGTACATTCTTAGTAAATCTCCTAAATAAATTTTTCAACTTTATGAAAGGTAACTTAAAACAAAAATGTTGTCGGTTTACATTTCCAATTGTGGAATCAATGACTGTTTAACCAATCACAAGTTTGTGATATTATTGTAGTTAACTTTCTCCTAATCCTGTATTATACGACTCCCCATCAAACCTTGATGGTTTATTTTTCCTCCATATCCATATTTTTATATAATCCTAGTATGGGCTATCTCGGGTGACCTTTGTACTTCTATTTATTTCTTTTAAATTTATATTTTTATTAACTCTATTTCCGATGTGGGTTTTCCACAAAGGTATTTTCTATTTTCAACCTTTTATTTTCAAAGAAAAATTTAAAATTTTGAGGACACAATTTATTGAAGGAGGGGAGAATGTAATACCCCGAGCTTCCACGATACGCTTCTCTTTCAATAATGCAATAGCTTCCATTGTACGCAAGTTTGAGTTCTAACACACCACGACTAATCAAATTAGCCATTATGAATAGTAATACCCTCTTTTTAAAATTATAGAAATTTTATATTTCAAAATGGACTTCATATTTGTATTCGTAATATCGAAATTATCCTAATTTGAATTTTTTGTAATTTTCTGAGAACTTCCATTTTTTATGAATAATGAAAAATACTGAACACAAATTTTTTAATCAAAATAATTTATATTGATAAATTATAATATTGAGTGGTTTTAAAGTATAATTAGAATATATTTTTACCATTTTATTCAATGGTGTTCATTAGAAATAATTTCACTTTGAAATTGGACATAAACAATTGTCAATCTTTTGATATATATTGTTTCTTAAAAACACGCTATTTGCTGTGACAGCGGGAATTAGTTATAAAATTAATTAATGAAACTTATATGTTTATAATTTTGTAAAATATACATCATTTTTAAATTTGGAATATCAATTATAGCTTAGGGTGAAATTTTGGTATTGTTCTGAAAAACTTCAATTTTTGATGAATAGTGAAACCACTAAGTGGTAGTTAAAAAACTGAATTTTCATTTAAATGAAATATTACCACTTCTGTGATATGATTTTCAAAAATACAACATAAATGGTTTTCATTATGAAGTAAAATTTGGTTCAATGGGATTAAAATAATTTTTTGGTGAATAGTAACTTTTATGTCTAATTAATCGTGATTAAAGGTAATTATTGAAATTTAAGGTAAAAAGGATATTATAAAAATATGAAAATACCATTACAATTGTCTTACAACTATTTTATAAGTCATGGCTGACCCAAAAAATCCATGGGTCAACTTGGGGACCCCATGGAGCCACTTTGGTTGGAAAATGACATAAATAACTTTTTATTTAAAGTTAAAATAAAAATGTCACAAACATGAGTTGTTTTACTAAAACAATTTTTAAATGGGGTTATACAAGTCATATTTTTTAATCTAAATATTAATTAGAAATATAAATATATTTCTTACATCATTATAATTTTTTTATAATTTTTAGAGAAAAATAAATTAAATTATTTATGACACCATGATGATGCAGTGATTACCTCATTAATTAACGATTTAAATAAAATAAAAAGATAAAGTAAAATATAAGACATAAACTTGTCAAACACCAATTGGATGAGTTTATTTCGAACCCTTATCACCATATCCTAGAAATATATAAGTGTGGGACCTTTAAAATTCAAAACTCATTATATAATAAAGTAACATTTCATGACTTTCCAAGAGTGCCCCTCATCTCCTCTTATAAAAGGCCCCCACCACTACCACCTTAATCAAACCTTAAAAGCCTTTTGGGTAGGCCAAACTCTTCCCGAATACTATCTCAACTTCCCTCTCTTACTCCTAGAAGCCTCACTTCGGGCTGAAGTCTTCCCAAGGAAGCCTTTGAGCTCAAATAAAAAAGAGTTACCCGATTTTAAGGTAACGTCTTCTCTTATGTTATTTTGTTTTATTTTGCTAATACAACCCCTTAAACTATTTTTATTCCTTTATTTTGTAACAAAAACAGTATATTCAATATACTACTATGTTTTTATGATAAGTATTTGATTTAAAATTACACACACCTTCATCTAATGGTTAAAGAACATATTGTTTCTGTGGATGGCGAATTTCTGCCTCACGAAACGATGATTGTTCAATCTTCTTTTAACACCTATCAGGGTGGCCATTACGATGAAAATATTTTTATATATGATATATATTATTTTTTTGTTTTCCTTATGATTCTGTATTTTTCATTTATGGAATAACTTTATGATTTCCATTATGGGTAAATGCGATATCTTGATTTTAGGAAGTGCGGACTACCGCCCCCTCAAAGTGATTTGAATCGTTAATTCCATATGTGGGATGTATAAAGGATGAAGTTAATGGTATTATACATTATATTATACTGGAATTATATTATACCTTTATATAATTATAAATTCATTCCATTAAATATGAAATAGAAATGAAAGTATCGTTCATGCGTACGTACGACTTACCGTCTCCAGGAACGGTGCATTTAATTTCGTACCTATAAATGTTATATAATATTATAAATGAATGTATATAATGGATATATATGATGTATATGATATCTAAATCATGAATATAATTATGTATATAATGGATATTTTTCCACATGAGCAACTTGTAATTTTAAGAAGTTTATTTTTGACTCAAGTACCAAAGATCGACAAAATGACTGTTAATAACATAAATAATTACATAATGTTCATAACATGGTAATAAGTGATATAAAAGGAATAATAAACTTCAAAAAGATTCTTAAGCAATTATAAATTAACTCTAGTTTATTATTCAGGAGGTTAAACAACGGTCGAGTCAAGTCGGACACAAGGTAAGGGAATTTCTTAACCCAATTTCCATTCTTTGGGTTCATCTCCTACTTTGAAATTATGTCATGATATTATTATGTCCTATCTTGTATTTGTACTTTATTTATGTGTACTTATAGTAAATACACATAACAGATCTAATTTATTTAAAAAATGTTCTTTGTAAGGAACTTCGTCTCAATCTCTTTTCATTGAGGCATATTTTATTTTATACACAACTTTCATTTATATGGTGTATAAACACCTTTGACTTTTACGTTTATTTGAAAGGAATCTTTTTATACAAAGCGTTTTACTAAACGAAAAAAGGGAATGTTTTATTTTGTCGTACGTATGTGGCGAAAACAACTTCTCCGCCACCGGGACCATTATTTGGGTTTCAAATTCTCTAAAAGACATAACATTTTTTTAAATGAAAAGTAATTACAAAGTTTTAATTTTCTTTTATTTTGGTATTGAAAATGGTTTTGAAAGTGTTTTTTTATATAAATGTGTTGTATGGATATCTTGTGATTGAAATGTGGAAATTTTATGTTTCCATTATGCATGTTTTATGTGATACAATTATGTTATGGTTTATGATATGTTTAAACCTATTCATATGAGGAATGAATTGGACTTAATAAGTGACGGGTGGAACCCGCAATAGCTGCTCGATGCATCGGCAGGTCTCATGAGACAAACTAGTGTCTTGGCACGAGGCCTTGACAAAATCTTATTTTTAGTCTTGGAACGAGGCCTTGGCTACGTGGTTATGATAGTATGGCATTAGGCATTACATCATTATGAAAGTGTTTTTGATATTGCATGTGATTATTCGACTAGTAGAATATCCATGTGAATAAGTAAATGGCATTATCTCATTTTACTTTTTCCATATTATGTTGATGTTCAATTTTAAAAAGCTTTTGTTTTAGTTATACATTTCCTTAAATGTTTATGTTTATTTATGAAAGCTTCTACTATATTTTTATCCTTACTGAGCATCTGAGCTCACCCCTTTCAATGTATTAATTTATCTAGGATGTGAAGAAGTATTTTAAGAATGACCTGCAGGGATTGTATGAAGGGGATATGAGCGTGGAAAATAGATACTGTGTTATTTTAGTTTTTCACTTTTTGATGTAATGTAACATTTATGAATGTATCTAGTGTTTCCAAGGATACTAAACTAATCGGTCTTTTGAGACTTTATCTTTTGGGATCATGCCAATGTTACGCAATAATGCACCGACTCTGGGTAACTGGGGTCTGGGTGTTACATATGTGACTCTTAAATAATTTCAAAATATAAAAAGATATTTCTCTAAAAAAATAATTTATTTCATCTATGTCAACATCCTTTGATGTATTTTAAGATTATTTGAAGTTGATTTATTATGATACAAACCTTTAATTTTGTTTTGATGGTTTAGTGATATGTTTGACTGTGGAAGATTTATTTTTACACCATTCATGGTTTATGGATAAAGTATTGAAATTTCGTACGATTGTTTTAGTATGAATGTTTATGTTATATTAAACCATTTTCATATGAGGAATTCATTGGACTTAGTAAGTGACGGGTGGAGCTCGCTATAGCTGCTCGATGCATCGGTAGGTCTCATGAGACAAATATAGTCTTGGCACATGGCCTTGAAAAAATATTATTTGTAGTATTTGTATAAGGCCTTGACTATGTGGTTATGAAAGTCTGGAATTATGCATTCCATAATTATTAAAGTGGCTATTGATATTGCATGTGTTTATTCTACTAGTAAAATATCTATTTGAGTATGTAAATAGAATTATTTGATTTTATCTTTTCCATATTATTCTGAATTTAAAGTTTAAAAGAATTTTGTTTTAGTCTTATACATTGCCTTAAATTTTTATTCTTATTTATGAAAATTTCCGCTATATTTTTATCCTTACTGAGAATATAAGCTCACACCTTTCTATGTTCTATTATTCCCAGGATACGAAGAACTATTTTATGAATAACCAGTAGAGATATTCTGAGGGGATATGAGTGTGGTCTATGGAAACAATGTTGTTGTAGTTTTTCCTTTAATGATGTAATGTAATCCTTATGAATGTATCTAGTACTTCCAAGGCTACTAAACTAATCAATATTTTGAGACTTCATATTTTTTGATCATTCTAATGATATGTAATAATGCACCAACTCTAGGATTCTAGGGTCGGGGCATTACACTTGGTATTAGAGGAGGTTTAGTACAAATCTTGCAATCCAGATTTAGATAAACTCTGATTAGAGAACATTACCCTAAGATGGAATTTGAGGATTGTTATAGATGAACTTGCTAGAATTTTGGTATTGTAGAGATTTTGTGAGTTTTCCAAGAAATAAATCCATGTATGGATACGAGTAGGTATATGTGGCTCTGGCACAGATGTACCTAGGGGTAAAACTCTAAAACACTAATTTGAGCTAGACTCGAATGGAATCAGTTGCATGACAACGGGTCTTGCTACACTCTTGGTTACGACACTCCCGGGGGATATGTTTAGGATAATTATCATTTTCTTTACAAACCATTATAAAAGGTTTATGAGTATATACTTACTCAAAGAAAACATTTTTTTATTATTATGGATTATATCCCTAAACTGTTCAATTTATGATAAGTGCTTTACAAGTTTTGAATTATGTATTGTGATTCATAAACTAATCTAGTTTATCCCATTGTTTATAAATGACTCCTAGTAGAAGGAATGGAAACAGTATCAAGTCACACACTCCATGTAGGGATTTCCCTCCTGATCAAGATAATTATAGTGGACCTGGTGATACAACTGGTGTTGATCAGCTTATCACTATATTGGGACAACTCACTCAGGTTAAATAATAACCTTACCCTTATGGACCCCCCTGATCTATAGTATGGAGGATCAATGTTTGAACACGTCATGAGAAAACAACCACCAATGTTCAATGTGAGTACAAATCCATTAGTTGTTGAGCAACATATAAATTTTTAGAGAATATATTCCACGTCTTAGGGAGTAGAAAAAGGGAAAAAGTTGTCATCGTCGTTTACCGCCTCACTAGAGATGTTGATCAATGGTGGTCATTGATTCAAAACACAAAGGATGATGACTAAGTATCAAATATGGAATGGAGGTAGTTTAAATAGATTTTATTAGAAAAATAATTTTCTCGTGGCCATCGAGCAGATATGGAAAGGCAATTTCTGTGTCTGAGGCAAAAGGAGGATGATAATGTCTCAAAGTATGAAGCTAACTTTACTAGGTTATAGAGGATGTAGTTGATTATATACGTAACCCAAGACTTAAGATTTATCATTTCTTTTATGGGTTTAAAACATTTCTCCGTCGAGCATTATCCTCACAATCCCTCTCCTCAGATGAAGATTTTGTCTCATGTGCTGTTAAGATAGAAAAAAGAATGCTCTATGTCTTATGAATTTATAGAAAATCCAGAGAAGAAGAGATCTGTAGAAAACTCAGGAAATGGAAAAAATGGAAGGAAGGGAGAAGTTGTATATCCATCCTGTATTAAATGTGGGATGAAATATCCTGGAACTTGCCTGAAGGGAATGAGAGTCTGTTACAAGTGTGGTGAAAAATTCCACCAAGCTCGTGATTGAAAGGGGGAGAAAGAGGTTGTCGATGTTGATTAATACAATTTTAGATAAATGGGGTATTATGAGAATGAATGTACTAAGTGTCAGGGAACTTACCTCAAAAAAGGCCAGGGGATCAAGGCCAACCTGATGCTATCACTACTATTGAGGTTGAAGCTCCGAAATACGTATTGGAAAGTAATGTAATGGTTTCCTCAAGTTTAGAAAATGCTTTATTTGATATTATATCATTGCATTGTTTTATATCTTCCCAGTTTTCTAATAAAATTATATATTTACAATATGATTTAATATGGGAGTTGTCAGTCAAAACTCATAAGTGAAGTATCATTGCAACAATGTTTTGTGAATCAGTCCCCATTAGAGCAATTAAATGTTCTTTATCTGCTGATCTCATCATCAGTCCCATGATTGAATTTGATATAATCCTTGGTATGGATTAGATTTCTGGCCATGATGCCAAAATTAATTATAACAAGAAAGAGATTACTATTGTTGATGACGATGGTAAAGACGACATTATCTTTAGAGTAGAAATGTCACCACCCGATTCTTATCTAGATCCACCCATAATAGCTCAACTAAATTCAATTATTGGGGAGGAAGAGATTGAAATCACTATGGGTGAGGAATGGAATGTTCAAACAGAGGATGTACCTATTTTGAATGAATATGTTGACGCGTTTCCAGAAGATTGACTTGGACATCCTCCAGAACGGGAAATTGAGTTTTTCATTGATTTAATTCCTGGTTCATGGCCCATATTGAAGACCCCCTATAGAATGGCCTCTGTGGAATTAGTGGAACTAAAGGAAAAACTAGAGGAATTGAGTAATAAGGCATTTATTTTCCCTAGTGTTTCTCTATGGGGATTTCCTGTCCTTTTTGTTAAGAAGAAAGATGGATCTATGAGGTTGTGCGTTTACTACATGATGATCAATTCTATAATGATAAAGAACAATTATACGCTATACCACATTGATGATTTATTCGACCAAATTCATGGTGGTCAATACGTCTCAAAGATTGACCTTCGATCTAGATATAATCAATTGTGTGTAAAGAAGGAAGACATTCAAAAACATCATTTCGAACAAGGTACATGCATTATGAGTTTACAGTAATGTCTTCTGGATTGACTAATTCACCCTCTGTTTCCATGGATCTTATGAACATAGTTTTCAATGAATATTTTGATGAATTTTTAGTGGTATTTATTGATGATATCATGGTATAATCCAAAATCTAAGAAGATTATGAAAATCACTTGCACATTATCTTGAAGTCTCTTATAAGACATGAATTATATGGGAAGATTAGAAAGTGTGAATTTTGGCTTCCGAATATTTCTTTCCTTTACCGTATTGTCTCTAAGGATGCAATCTCCATTGATCCTTCAAAGACCAAGGAAATCCATGAATAGCTAGCACCGACGGGTATAACTGAGGTATGTAGTTTTATTGGTTTTGCAGGTTATTATCAATGTTTTGTCTAGAATTTTTTCATGTTTGGATAAGCCGTTAACAAAGCTCACATGAAAAGGGGTTAAATTTGTTTGGATAAAAGAGTGTGAAGAATGTTTTGAAGAACTGAAGAGAAGATTAGTCAATTCTCCTATATTTACTCTACCATCGGGGAATGATGGGTTTGTTATTTATAGTGATGCATCAAAGAAAGGACTTGGTTGTATCCTTATATAGAATGATAGGGTTATTGCCTATGCATCACGACAACAAAAAAATTCGTGAGAAAAACTATCCTACTCATGATCTTGAGTTAGAAGCTGTAATATTTGGTTTGAAGATTTGGAGACACTATCTCTATGGTGAAACATTTGAGCTATCTACTGATCAAAAAAGTTTGAAGTATATTTGCTCACAAAAAGAACTCAACATGTAGAAAATGTGATGGATTGAACTACTAAAGGATTATGATTTCACTATACACTACCAAACGAGGAAGGAAAATTAGGTGGCAGATGATTTAATTAGAAAGGCTCATGGAGTTTAGAACAAGATGAGTGTTGAAAAGGATACTATATACATAGATCTAGTAAATATGGATATGGGAATAACCATGGAAGGTGAAACATCAATGCTTTTTCAAATGGTTTCCAAACCATCTTTACTAGAATATATAAAGAGTTCTCAGACTGTTGATGAAGAGTTTCAAAAAAATATTAAAGCTGTGAATGATGGGAGATTGAGTGACTTTGTGTATGAAGATGGAATTTTGATGTTTGGGAAGAGACTTTGTGTTCCTGATATACATGATCCAAAAAAGGAATTGTTGGACGATGCTCATAGTTCCAATTTCTATATACTCCTTGGGAGCACAAAAATGTTTAGAGATTTGAAGGAATATTTATGGTGGGGCAACATGAAGAGGGAGATTGATTAATTTGTGTCAAGATGGGTGGTTTGTCAACAAGTGAAAGCTGGAAGGCACCACCTTGGATGAGACTTGCATCCTCTTCCCATACCTGAGTAGAAATGGGATAATATTATGATAGACTTTGTCATTGGACTACAAAAGACTCCAAGAAAGAATGGTGCAATATGGTTCACTGTTGATCATCTTACCGAGTCAGCAAATTTTCTTGCTATAAGAAATGATTTACCACTTGAAAAATTGGCCAGACTGTATACTAACAAAGTTGTAAGACTTCATGGAGTACCACTATCGATTGTTTCTGATCGTGATCCATGTTTTACATTAAGATTCTAGAAAAGTCTTTAGAAATACCTGGATACTGAACTTTGTTTGAGCACTGCCTGCCACCTCCTAACTGATGGACAATCAGAACAGACTATTCAAACATTAGAATACATGTTGAGATCATGATCACTTGACTATCAAGGTATGTGGGATCAATATTTACCTCTAGTAAAATTTTCCTATAATAATATATTCAATTCAAGTATTCAGATGGAAACATATGAAGTGTTATACGGAAAGAGATGTCGCAGACCAACCTATTGGGATGATGTTGGTGAAAGAAAACTAGTAGGCCAAGAACTGGTGGAGGAAACAATTGAAAAGGTGAAGGTAATCCAAAACCACATCAAGGCATCTCAAAGTATGAAGAAGATCTATACCGATAACCGAAGGAAGTATTAGGAATTTCATGTAGGATATCATGTTTTCTTGAATGTATCTCAATCTAAGGGTGTTATGCGTTTCGGTAAGATTGGTAAATTGAGTCTTAGGTACATCAGACCTTTCAAAATTCTAGAACGAATTGGGGTTGTTGCTTAATTTTTGGCAATGCTGCCAAGTCTCTCCAAAGATCACGATGTATTCCACCAATCACTATTGAGAAAATACATGCCTGACCCAACACATGTAATCACCAATGAAGAATTAGAATTGGAACCCAATCTATCTTATTGCGAATAGACTATCATGGTTCTGGATACAAGAGTACAAGTGCTGAGAAACCATATGACTCGTCTGGTAAAAGTTCTATGGAGAAACCATAAAATGGAAGAGGCAATGTGGGAATCCAAGGAACTTATGTTGAAGAACCACCCGAGTCTTTTGGTGTAGTAATATTCTAGAAATTTAATGGGAAAAATTATTTGGAGGAGGGGAGAATGTAACACCCCAAGCTTCCACGATACGTTTCTCTTTGAATAATACAATTTCATGTGTTGTATTCAACCACGAGTTCTAACACACACCACAACCAATCAAACTAGTTGTTATGAATAGTAATGGCCACTTTTTGAAATTTAATAAATTTTATCTTTCAAAATGAACTTCATTTTTGGATTCAGAATATCTAAATTATCTCAGGTTGAATTTAATTATTTTTCTGAAAACATACAATTTTTTATGAATAGTGAAAAACAGTGAGTTATAGTTTAAAACCAAATTTTTATTTAAATAATTATTTATTTTAATTAAATTTATTATAGGTCAAAATAGATACATAATACCTATATATGTTCAATGTAATTCATTGGAGTTAGTTTATAATAATTTTAGATATATAAAAATTTTATTGAACTTTTCATCGTCTTTTAGCCACCTCTTAGGAGAGTTTCCAAATTCACATAAAACATAATTTTACCACTTCTGTGAGTGTAATTTCAAAAATATGAGACACACAGTTGATATTAGTAAGAAAAATGTGGTTCAATAAGATGATAATATTTTTTGGTGAATAGTATCTTTTTACTTTTATTTACCACAGTTAAAAGTAAATAGGGTATTTAAGGGTAAAAATGATATTATTATTACCCCAACACATGTACTAATTCTATTGGATAAGTATAATTTGACCAAAAACAATCTTAGGAAGAAAATATGAACTTATTTAGTGCACATGGATTATATTAGGATACTTATTATTATTTTATTTAAAGAAGAGTTAAAAGAGTTAAAATCAATGTTTAATAACTAAAACATTTTTAATATAGAGTTATACAAAAGATAAATTAAACTATAAATATTCATTAGAATGATAAACAGATATCCTATAGAATGGTATTTCATTTATATTTCTTATACATTAAATAATTTAATTTATTTATGAAACAATGATGATGCAGTAATTACCTATTTAATAAAATATTAAACTAATTGAGAATATAAATATCCAAATAAATGTAATTTGAGACTTTATTATGAATTCCACTAATTTTATAGTTTATTATGACATGTTATAGGTGTTTAGATTTATTTTTTTTGAAGTAATAATTCTGTGATAAATTTAGAAAAAACAATATACCAAATAGTGTCAAAATTGACAAAAAAGAGTTTTTAAAACAAATATAATATTATTAATCAAAATTATATTCATAAAAATATAAGGTTCAGCCAAAAGACTTATATAACGATAGTTTTATCATTAATTAATCACTTGAGGTTCGATTTGAAGTATATATTATGTTTATTAACCATAAAATACAAAAATACAATGAGACATGGTAGATGTCAAACTATTTAACTAAGAGTTAAATCTAAAATATAAAGTTAATATAGTTACCCAAACACGTCTAAAACCTATTGGTTGAGTGGTTTTCGACCCATCCCCACCTTATCCTTTATATTATACATTCTGGAGCCATTATAAACCGAAAATGATTTTATTATAAAATAATATTTCTAGTTTTTCTTAAGGTTACCGTCACCCCTCTTATAAAAGGGCACTTCCTCTTCTCTCTAATTCACACCTTCAAAGACATTTGGATCAGCCAAACCCTACCCAAATACACTCTCAACTATATTAACTTCATCTTAGTGGCCTTACTTTTGTCATAAAGCTATCTTATGGAACCATTTTTATCAAATCAAAAAGAAGAACCATAAGAAGAGGTAAATATTTCATCACCTCTTTCAAGTTCCTTTCTTCTTCCACTTCTCTTTTTATTTTTTGTTTCCATTATAAAATAATAACTCCAGTATCTTCAATATAATGTGATGTTATTATAAATATGTTACGACCATATTCATTATTCTATCCATCCTTTTAATGACATGTCACCATACGTGCATATGTACGGCTTATCGTCTCTACGTCGTGGTTTAATTGTTATTCAATACATTATTATTTGGATGTGTATAATAATGATGTGTAATTGATTTAAATAATAAATATAACATGATAATTATTCAGTATATATGGTATACCATCCAATTATATAATATTATATTATTAAAAAAATTATATTGTTACTCGTGCGTACGTATGGATTACTATCACTACGAACACGATGGGATTCATTCTCCATAATATCCATTCAAGACTAATTTTCATTATATGATTAAAAATAATGTTTAAAGACTTGATATAATTCTGGATATGAATAAGATACATCCCATCCATAACAAATATGACTCAAATAACAAATAATATAAAGGAAAAGAAATCTGTTAACACCCAAAACAACGATAATACTAAGATATTATTAACAAAGCACTATTAAAATATCATATATGATATGATATTAATGTATATGATTCTTTTATAATTTAACAAAAATTATTTCACCATTATATAGGATGTTAACCTATCCTCGACCAAGGAAAAGTAAAAGGTAATGGTTAATATCACAATCACTTTATTATCCAAGGTTGTTTTTACGTAAGTATCTACTGGGACCTCCTTATCATCCACATCCATGTTTCTTAAAAATGTATTTCAAAAAATTATTATTATTTTATATACTATATGTTAATGTAAGTTATACCATTATTTTACTTTTTATAAGATATTTATAAATTAATCTTTCCGTCGTTTTCCAAATAAGGTCCTTTATAACCTTTTCGACAAAATTAAGGTAAAAATGTTTTTTCTTTAACTTATACAGCAGGTGTATCTACTTTCCGCCATTATAACATCATCGAAGCTTCACTCACAATATTATATGAATAGTTTCAAAATAAATGTTTTCTTTATAATTATGTAACTATTAAATGATTTCAAAATAGAAAGATATATTTTTCCAGAAAATGTTTTGATTTCATCTATGTCAACATCCTTTGATGGATTTTAAGATTATTTGAAGTTGATTTATTATGATACAAATATTTCATATTGTATTGAAGGTTTTGTGATATGATTTCATGTGAGATTTGAAAAATCTTGATGATGTGCTACAACAAATGTTGTTTCCTTTTAAGAAAATGTTTTTAACTATTTTAAAAGGATGTTCTAAAAAATAATTCTAGTAATTTGATTTAAAACCCCTTACTCGGAAATCTTGTCCTCACCCAATGTTTTCAATTTTTTTACAGGATTAGTATATTTTTTAGCTTTGAGTTATCTTTTGTGATGCATACAATATGAATCTTACCTTATACAGTTTTGAAGAAAAGTATCTGTTGTATATAGTTTTCCAGAACCTAGACCATGAATATTCACTATGATGGAATGCAATGTGTATTTTTATTAGTATATTTTTATTAAAAAAATTACAAACCATGTTTTAGGCACTATCTCCGGGATTCTGGGGCTCTGTCCTCACAACTATCCTATTAAAAGAGACCTTGGAGTGGAACAATTGACATAAAAATTAATGTTTGTGACTATGACCCCAGTGTATGGTGGTTTTTATCCCCCCAAATTATCTTTTATTATCAAGAATAAACTGATGAGACAATATATCCTCAAACCTATATTCCTAAAACAAACCAAGTTATATACAAACACAAAATTCCACTCTTCTTAGGATCTGACACCTACTAGTCCTAACAAAAATACCACATGTAGCTTGATCCTATTGAAGTATGATTAGAAATAAGCCCAGGTATCTTTAATAGAGTTTAATAGATCTAATCGTCTTCCTCAGATATATAGTAGTAAACAAAGATTCCATACATGGAGATATTAAATAATGTCTCAATATACTATTTAATCCTTATGATATAGAGATAACATGGGTTGATATTCTCAAAATTATTTGATGTATAAAATATTTAAAAACAAAAAATAAGACTCAATAAATATCTTTTACTTTTAAAACACTCAATAATAATCACACACAATAGAAATGAGTCTCTCATTTTATTTGACTGAAAAATATATTTTGGATCCTAAAAGATAAGCCTCTCTCTTAATCATGGATGAATGTAAATATCATAATTTTTCTAGTGTTAACATCTCCCACATTATTATACATCTTTCTCGATTTATATATTCATTTATTATCAGATGATTAATATTTCCATATTTGAATATAAAATTCCATCAATAATGTAATTTCAATTCTATATCATTCATGTTCTTTGGAAAACTTCTAAACCAATCACACATAATATCTCTATAAAATTCATAATTTAACATCCCCACAATATACAAAATTATCAACCCTCTATCTTTTTGTAAACCCCATATTATTCTCTCCAAGTGTTTCTTAACAAATGAAATAAGAGTTTTGTTGTGAATATTCTCACCACAGTGCAATAAAGTTACCTATTTATTGAAATCATTTTATATTGATTCCTAATTATCTTGAAAAACCATTTTTGGCCCATATGAGACTATTGGACAACCTCTCTTGTATTAATGGTTTTAATAATCACAAATCATGTCTAATCCAATTAATCATCTCTAACCACTTATGTTTCAATATGTGTAATTATGATTATCTATAATCACATATAATTTTAACACATTTTGATAATATTTAAGTTGTAATACATTCCAAGAAAAAATATCTTATAAGTATGATAGAATGACACCGACAGAAGAAACGAGTCATCAAAAGTGAAAAATGACTCACCGATACATGATTCACTGACAGCTCAATGGACATAACAATGAAAAGACTTACAGACACAAGGACATACCAATGCAAGGACATAAAAACACAAGTAAACACCAACAATTCAATTGAAACAATGATAGGCCATGTGTCTCATCGATAGTTCAAACGAGTCACTAGCGCAAGGTGCTACAGAAGCAAGGACTCAATGATAGTGCAATTGATATACCGATAGACTGACTAAATCACCGATGAAATAAGTCACTGACACATAGAATGACTGACAGAATAACCCAACGATGGAATGAGTCACCAACAAAAGGAGATACCAATATAGGACTCAATGATTGACATTTTAAATTTCCTTTTATTTATTACTATTTATAAGAGTCATATTTTGAGTGTTTTAATGTGGCTGATTAATTTAATGCTTTTTACAGACTTATTGAACATGAATTTGAGAAATATGAGGTAAAATACCAAAGTCAAACATACACATTGTCGGGCTACAATAGTGTAAAATAAAAGGACTCAAGATGAAGGAGATACACATATGAATCACATGAAAGTGATACACAATAAGATGTGGGTAGACACAACAGTAGAACCAGATGAGCAATATATAGAAAATAAGAACACATGAGGAACTCTTCATTTAAGCATGCTAAGAACTAGAGAACCACTAATTATTAGATTTCCAACATCTCACTAGTATCCAAGGGAACCTAAGTAGAGGAACATCTCATCCTCTTGGAAGAAATAACACACTACTCTGTGACACTCTGTTTATAGTGTCTTCTTCTAGAAGAGGACTCCAACTTCAACTCGGATACAACAATGAGTATAGTGTTGAAATTCATAACTCACAAAGCCTTCTAAATTATATCTAATATCTATTTCTCTTTTGCGTGAATTTTATTGTATTTTCAAGTAGTGTGTTCATGTTTCTGTAAAACATACACTATCTCTTAAACTGAACAATATGATTCTAGATATCCTCACATAACAATCTTTTTACACTTGTTTATCCCACAAAGAACTGTAGAAGAGGTCTTGTGTGATCTGGTTGTGTTTTATTCCCACTTAGAATGGTGTTATAGGTTTTTCGATCTGCACAATATGTGTACAATTGTGTAAACATTGATCAATGATGTGGATAAAAGCCTTTATCTATATAGATTTCACGGTGGATGGTGATCACCAAGAGGAGAGGACAAAGGCTCGACTTGATAATGAACCTCTTATTTTATATTCATTGTGCTTTCCAATTTATTTATCTCTGTTTCTACATGTATTTCAAAAAAAAAATTCACTTTGATAGATAGTATTAAATATTATTTATAACTATTTTGGATTATTAGATTAGTTTCAAATGTTTTGTAAATATCTCCTATTGTTTCCACATAGGAACAATCAATCTTTTAAGAAATTAGTTGAAAGGGTAGATTAATATAAATTAACTATGTTGATTAACATGCCTGTTAAGTTTTAAAATGGGGGAATATTTTAAATAAACTTTTTAACAGAATGTTTTTTAGGAACTCAATTCACCCCTATTGAGTATGCTAATCTGAACAATATTTGTTACCAGATGACGATTTTAAAATACTATTTTGAATTATTTCAAATCATTTTCGAATATTTTCAACAATGTTTTAGTTTTGTTTTAAAGATCTCTAAATTTCTGTTAGTTCTATATTTTTAGATATTTAAATTTTTTCCTTTGTACGAACAATATATTGGAAGGTGTTTCTATAAATAGACCTCCGTACATTATTGTAACAATAATTCCTTGTGGAAGCTTAAGATGAAAATGTATTTAGAATGTATGGGCTATGATATTTGGCCTGTTATAGAAGAAAAATATGAAATAGAAAATACATCTAGGAATACATGGAGTGATTCCACAAATACTACTTTAAATAACAATTGAAAAGCCATGAATGCTCTGTTCTTTGCACTAGGAGATGATGAATTTAATATAATATCTATTTGTATATCTACTTATGAAATTTGGGACACCTTAGATTTTTCACATGAAAGAACTTATAATGGTAAACAAATGAGACTTAACACTTATACTATTATGTATGATAATTTTAAGATGAACCCTGATAAGCCTATTTATGACATGTATCTTAGGTTTAAAGAAATTGAGATCACTATGATATGTTTGGGAAGATCTATTATATCCAAGGAGAATGTCATGAGGATACTCAGATTATTACTAGATAGATGGAGAGGGACTTCTGTATCAGTAATAGAATCATGTGAACTCAACACTTTTCTAGGGAAATAGCTGATATGCAAGTAGATGATGTATGAGGAAGAACTAAAAGTAAATAAATAAGGGTATGATGAACCAAAATGAAAATATGTTTCTTTCAAATCAACTACATCTAAACATATGGACAAATATCATGATGAAACTGAAAGTTCAAGGGTTGAAAAATCATCAACTAATAGTGATGAAGAGATATCTCAGATATCCAGAAGGTTTAAGAAATTTTATGGGAAGAGGAAATTCTCCAGAAATCCCAACATAAATTGAATGTATGATCATAAGTGTAATTGGAAAAATGATTTTGATATAAGTGACACTAAAATGTAAATGTTTGTTATGTGTGAAAAAGAAAGGGACTTGAAAAGGCATTCTGTCCCCAGATAATGTACCAGAAAAGGTATGATGATAAAGAAAAACAGTATAAAAATGCCATGAAGGCAACTTAAAGTGCTCTTGAGGATAGTTCAATTGACTTAGAATCCTCTCATGATGAAAAGGCTAATTAGAAAAATATTTTTTATGAATAACACATCTGAGGTTACAATAAACTATCTTGAACATAATGATTACTATTCTGGAGATAAAAGTGATTATGAAAACAAGACCAATGTGGAAATGTTTGAATATTTTAAAATTATAGAAGACACTTGTAATGAATTAAAATATACATAAAAAAATTTAAAGCAACAAAATATTTGTACTAACAGTGTAAAATTTGAACATGATATAGAGAAAGTGAAAAATTCTCAATTTCTTAAGGAAAACAATGAGCTTATATTGTCAAATGAGCTATTGAAAAATTATTTAGAACCTTTTAGAAGTGGTAAAGATATCATGGTTCAAATTCTTGGTAAAAAATTAGATCCTAAAAATACTAATGTAATAGGATACCAACTGAGAAAGATGAATATAGTTAAAACTCATTTTGTATCAAAATATGGAAAATCCAATTTTATGGCCAGTTATGGAAAATTTTCATGATGTTCCAAATATGTAACCTCTTCAACTATTTCATGTTTTTCTAGCCCAAATAATATTTATGTTTCAAATACATTTCATCCTACCTATATAAAACCCATGAAGTAAACGTGGGTTCCCAAACAATTATTAATAATGTTATTAGAACCAAACAAATCTAGGTACCAAAATCATTAATTTTATAATATGATTGTAGGGAATATATTTTAAGATAACATGTAAAAGCTTGTGTGATATGTATAGTAGATGTTCAAGACACATGATAGGATATTACTCATGCTTTAAAAACTTCATAAATATTGACGGAGGGCAGGTCACTTTTGTTGACAATACAAAAGGAATAATCATTGGCCTTGGAAATATTGGTAACTGTAACTCAGTTTTGATTTCAAATGTGATATTTTAATGGATTAATATACAATATACTTAGTATCTCTCATCTATGTGATGATGGTTTTATTTTTAAATATTAAAATAATTCATATAATGTTTTTAATTCTAATAATTAGTTAGTATTGTATGCTTTTAGAAATGAAAATTTTTATGAAGTTAACTTATACACATTGATTTATCACAATGTTTCATGTTTTAATGATTTTTATAATGATTTTTGTCTTTTGAATAGGATATTCTGGAATTCCAATATACACTCACATAGAAAGATCACTAAAAAGGCTTAGTCAAGGATCTACCTAAACCTGTGTTTCCAAATGACAATGTCTGTAATCCCTGTTATAAGGGTAAACAACACAAAACCACTTTCAAACCAAAGAAAGTAGATTCAAATTATCAACCTATTGAGTTTGTTCACATGGACTTGTTTGGACCATATAGAGTTTCAATTCTATGTGGGAAGCACTATGTCTATGTTCTTGTAGATGACAACTCTAGATATACTTGGACCTTATTCTTGGCTCAAAAAGTGATACTTTCTCCCATTTCACCAAGTATTCGATGACTATAGAAAATATTAATGGTATTAGAATTAAAAACATAAGGAGTGACCATGTCCATGAGTTTGAGAACCATGAGTTTGAATCTTTTTTCTCACATAATGGCTATAGTCATATTTTATCTACTCCTAGGACACCCCACCAAAATGGAGTTGTATAACAATGAAATAGAACCCTACAAGAAATCGATGGACCTAGGATAAGTGATAATGACCTACCTATATACTTATGGGAATAATATGTCAATAAAAAATTCTATATAATCAATAAAGTCATGATTAGTCCTATCCTGATGATAAATCATTATGAGTTGTGGAACAATTGAAAACCCAAGTTTAACAACTTCAATGTTTAGGGTCGCAAATTCTATATTCATAAAACTAAGGATAATCTGGACAAATATTCCTCCAAGAGTGATGAGGGAATTTTCATAGGCTATTCAATTTCTAGTAAAGCCTATAGAATCATAAATAAAATAACTGAATGTTTTGGAGAATATGTACATGTGAGGTCTGATGAGACAGATCCACTTGAGTCAAATAAATCTCTTGAAAATATTAAGGATGATTTTTCAAATCTCGAAATCAATACTAAATCTTTTGGCCATCCTATTAAAGAGTCTATTAAACCATATAGTTCTGGAAATTATATAGATTCTAGTAACAGTGATCTTGAACTTGTATAAGGACCTGAAGTATCCAGTCCTAGTTTTCCAGACATATTAGAACACTCATGAACCATCCTTTTGATGCTATAGTTGGAGATTTAGACAAAGGAGCTCGGAATAGATTGTCTCTCAGAAATCAGGTTGAACATCAAGCTTTCTTGTCACGACGTGAACCTTTGAAAATAAATGATGCTATCAATGAGGAATTTTGGGTGATGTCTATGAAAGAAGAGTTTAATCAGTTTGATTGAAAAAAAGTCTGGAAACTTGTTTATAGACACAAAGACACAGTGACTATAGGCACTAAATGGGTGTTTAGGAATAAAGTAGATGTATCTGGTAATATAGTTAGAAACACAGCTAGATTGGTTGAATAAGGTTATAATAAATAATATGAGATTTACTATAAAGAATACTTTGTAGTAGTAACTAGACTTGAGGCCATTATAGTAATTCTTGCCAATACATCACATCTAGATTTCAAACATTAACAAATGGATGTCAAAAGTCCATTCATAAATGGTTATATAATTGAGGATGTTTTTGTTGAAGAACCCCTATTTTTACAAATCCCATCTTTGAAAATCATGTTTTTAAATTAATTAATGATTAGTATAGTTTAAAGAGCGCTCCAAGATCATGGTATGATATTCTCAACACATTTCTTATTTCTAAAGGTTTCACAAAAGGTATTTTTTTTCTTACCCTTTTCATAAAATGAATTTCCAATGATGTTTTAGTATAAAAAAAGTATATAGATTATATTATTCTTGGATCTTCAAAAAATTCATTATCTGTTGATTTTCCAAAGATGATGAAAAGTGAGTTTTAAATGAGGTTAGTAGGGGAACTCAAAATCATTCTTGGATTTCAAATATTTCAAAATAAAGAAGGTATTTTTTTGAATCAATGTAAATATACTAATGATATTTTAAATAGATTTGGATTTGAAAGAACTAAAATTAGTAACAATATAATGAAAACCATTTCTAAGTTAGACCTTGATGATGATTTTAAATCTGTTGATCAGACCACTTATAGGGGAATTATTGGGAGTTACTCTACATAACTACTAGTAGGCAAGATCTTATGTTTAGTTTGTGCATTTGTGTATGTTTTTATGTAAACCCAAAAGTATCTCATTTAAATGTTATCAAAATGATTTTTAAATACCTCATGTATACAACCAATTTATAACTATTCTATCCTAGAGAAAAGCCTTTTGATTTGGTGAGTTATCCAGATGCTAACTTTGGGGGCTGTAAGTTAGACAGAAATAGATCCTATGAAACATGTGACTTTTGGGAAAAGTCTCTAGTTTCATGGTGTAGTAAGAAACAAAATTTCATTTCAATATCTACTGCCAAATAAATATACAAATCTACAAGTAGTTTTTTGTGAAAAATATTTTGGATGAAAAACACATTACTAGAGTATAGATATCAACTCAGATATGTCCCTATAAATTTTGATAACACAAGTGTAGTTAATATATCTAAGAATATAGTTTCACATTCTAGGACAAAACAAATGGATGTAAAACATCACTTTTTATGATACCATTAGCCAAAATTTGATATAACTTTAGAATTAATTGGCACTGAACATCAACTTGCTGACATTTTCACTAAGCTATTGAACACTTAAATAATGAGCTATATCCAACATGATTTAGGAATGGTCAATCTATATGACCTTATGTTGTTATTCCTTTTATAATTTTTAGATAATTTGAATTTCCGGAACTGACAATATGAAGATGAATATGTCATGCTGACAAATTTCTCATGCCGAAACATATGCTTTATCATGCTGACACTAACACCTTGTCAAGATACCACTGTTAGTGTTATGAAAAACCAGTCATGCCAAAACCGATGACTCACTATTTTTATCTGATTCTTGTTTTTATATAAAATAAGTTGTTTTAGTAATTTTTAGAACACAATTCTACGATTTAAAAATCCCTAAATGATATAAATATGATTTGATCCAATCTAGTCCTTTACCCTTACACTCAATCTACTATTACTCTCTATACAATTCAAACATTCACCTACCAACATTAAAACTGAGCTTTTGTAATGGAACATGTGAAGTGAGAACCTGATGGTGGTTCAGGAAACGAGTCTCATATAACTAAGAAATAGAAAGGGGAATCAATAAAATCTTCTGGGCATATAAATCCTACTTTGGAGAACCATGTGGTGACTCTAGAAAAAAAAGTACATATTGAATGGATGTTTGAAAGCAAGTATTTTCTTCTAATTGTGTTATAGGATTAGGGATGTCTTGAGTTGTTCTCATATAATGAAAGGCCTTTACAGGAGAATTTACTTCATGAGTTTAACATGAAAATGTAGTTTCTACAAGAAGGAGGCGATTTTTTCTAGGTTTAGTCCATAATTAGAGGAAATATAATCTGTTTATCATCTTGACTATGGGAATAATCTCTAACGGTACCAAATGAGGGTGCTTTTGATGATTATCTGGGTAGTTCTCCACCTGAGTGTGAATTTTTCTACTTTGAGATAGATTTATAATGACATTACTCACAATGAAAATCACATTAGACCCATTGCGACAGAGTTAGATAGGGAGTGTAAATTTTTTTAATGTTTATATATCATTATATCTATTCTAGGAAAGAGGTATTTGCATATCTAAAGTATCATTATGTCTATTTGATTTATTTTTTATGAAAATGGATTATGATAAATCTATGTAGACACCTTTGTGTGCACATAACTAAAATTATCATGTCATCTTGGAAAACCAATTTCATATTTTATCCAACGGAAATCTCATCCATGTTGAAATAGAAAGGTTGGGATATTGAAGGAGATGAGGTTGTTTCTGAGTGTAGTGGGATCTGCCTAAAAAAGATATATGTAATATGATGAATATCAATTGGAACCCATAGAAGAATAAATGGGTTGGGGATGAAGATACAATTTCTGATAAGTTCAATCAAGTGGACCATCCATCTAGGCCATGGAATATGGATGAACCTGGTCTCGGACCGACCGAGGATAAGAGCCTGCAACAGCAGTCAGAGAAAAAGGGTCACCTATCGATAATTGGAGTGATAATGACACCATTAAAGCTCATAGATGTTTTCTATTGGACCTCCAATTCCACCACATGATTTACCCTCAGATGAACATTATCTTGGAACTAATTGAGATGAGGAGAGAGAAGTCACGTGATGTTTTTAATATGTATGTAGATCCAGTGTCTTAGAAGAAGAAGATGAAGAAGGTGAAGAAAATTATAATAGAAATGAATGTGAAGAGAATACATCTAGACATGATGATGACGAAGGTAGTGGTGATGGTAGTGAGAGTGATTTTGACTATCGTGAGTATAATCAAGGTGGTGATATAGAAATGGTTGATGATATAGTTCAGAATGTTGTTATAGAACCATATACAATACTATTGAAGAATAAAGTGTAGCTGAAACTCAGAGAGAATTGGAAGCTCAAATAATCCGTACACATCAGTTATTATATGAAAGAAGGAGACCTCATGCTGAAGAACACCCAGTGAGGAGAGCACAGATTGATGGGGAGCATCAAGTTAGAAGAGATCAAGATAAGGAGATGCATCTAGCTGGAAGAGTGAGACTAGGTACTCTCATTACTTTGGATGAGGATGTTATGTCTCAATAGGAAAGGTATCATGGATGTATGGCACTTGGGTTAGACTATAAAGACTCAGATAATGAATTCTTTATACATGTTTCCAAATAATCAATGGATGAGAGCCTTCCCGGTGATTCTTCCACTAAAGATGATTTTAAAAGGGTTGAGGATGAAATCTGTTCATCTCTTCTTGTATCATTTCAATCATAGATGGTCCATGAGATTCAAAAATCTATAATGGAAAACACTCAGGTGAGAAGTTAAATAAACTCCCTCAAATATTCAATAAAATATTTAAATCATTATGATCAAGCCGTTCCAATTTGACTTCAGGAAGTTGGTGTGAGTGAGCCTAATGTAGTAAAAATTTCAAAAAAGGGTTTAATTAAAATTCAAAACAACAAAATCAAACCAGAAAAAAATTTGTTTATAAGACCACCATGTTGAGAAAATAAATGACTAGGCTTGTCTCTATAATAAATAATCTAAGCTCTGAGTATAAAAGTTGTCTGGAGGCTGTCCTTAATGAGTTGATGACTCATACCTCAGCTCCTACTGATGTTACCACAACATATGGTTAGTCGTCTTGGGCCTTGTACATTGAGGTGTATAGAAATGTTGTTAATGAAGAGATTAAATATTTTTTTGATGCTTCTAGACTAGAAATCATAGAAAAAATTGAGAAGAATAATAACCATGTTCATGATATGTTCCGAATCTATTCCAAGAGTTTTGAGACTGCCAATGCTCAGATTATAGAGAAGGTGCATTATGTTTTCAATAATATCATTACCAAGCACCAGTTAAACATCCATTTTAAGAACTTGATAGAGAACCTTCCACTACCTCCAGTGAATAGAGCCTTCAAAGACCAGGAACAGAATTTGAAGGACTTCACCCCTATTTTGGACAAATTCATGGTGAATAAAGGTGATTTTGAAAAAGCTATGAATTAGGGTAGTGAAATCATTGAGGATTTTATCAAGATTCTGAAGCCATACTTTTTTAAAGGTGAGGGTTCAAGACCCCTATTATTTAAATAAAAAACAAAGGTATAAAGATATAGAAAGCGGGAGAGACATAAAGAAAAACATACAATTATCATCCAAGTTTCTTCCTGATATTTATGCCAATCTCACACCTTTTTTCATATAGATCAGCCCAGTTGATTCTCCGTCCATAGCCACGCCCACATCCACACCATTTTCATTGAAGCTATTCCAACTCTATTGATTGTTGTAGAAGGGTTTCAATGTCTGTTTTTGAGTATGAAGTTTCATATTCCTCAAACTCACCCCTGTCATGCCCCTTCCCACGATCATTGTTATTCATACCACATTTCATATCTTTTCATCCTTCCTTTTCTACGATAGGATGGTGTGCCTCCATCCTTTCAGCCTCCTATTCTTCCCGCTTGTTCCCAGTAGAGCAGCTTTTTTAGCATGCATCTCATTTCTAATCAGCTGTCCAGCATGAAGAGCAGGAGAGATGCCCTGTTTAACCACTTCTATTGCAGTGAAAGTGGCTTTCTTTGTCTACATTCCACAGTTCATCTCCCCGCTTGGCTATCTAGAATCGGAGCTAGTCACTTTTCCATCATTTCCATGGTTAGTAGAAACATCTTTTTCCTAAGAGGTCTTACTTTTGTCTAGCTCAGCCATCACCTGTGTATCTATCATGGGTTCTATCTTTTTGTAAGAAACCAGCTGAAATCCTTCATTATCCACATTTGGTTTCTTCAAACCCTTCATATTCAAATCCACCACATACTGGAACTTCTATTGATCCCTTTGGGGAATGGAAGGAACCTCTTGATCCAAAAAATAAGTGTGGATAACTTTTTTCTAGGGTTGATTGGTTTTAATTTTTGTCTTCAGTAGACTTTAGTAAACATTTTACCTTATTTCTTAATGGAACTCAGTGATCTTGTCTTTCATCTATTTGCCTTTTATATATTATTCTTTGATACAACTTATTCCATTTCTACCTATTTTCTTCTTGATTGGATTCAAAAGGGAGAGCACAATTTTTTCTCTCTTTCGCTTTTTGATAATACCAAAAGGGGAAAAAATTATGGAATTATCCTTATACTTATTTATTTTACATTTGATATCACTATTATGTATTTTAGTTTCAGTAAATCAGATTATATATGGTAATAAAATGCATTATTCTCTGATACTATTATTTTTATTTACTTTTGATTCCTTAACTATTTATTTTACCTCCGAACCTTATATATATATTGAGAGAAATCATCAATAATGGGAGATGATTAGTAGAATAATTATATTAAATATAAATTGATGGTAATTTATAATTCCATGATTTGTGATCATAAAAAGGGGGATATTGTTAGCCCATTGAATACTATTCACCACCCTCTCTAGTATTAATGGGTTTAATAATCACAAATCATGTAAAATTCTATTAATCATGTCTAACCATTTATTTTTAAATATGTAAAATTATGATTATATATAATCACATATAAGTTTAACACATTCTGATAATATTTATGTTGTAAGAAAGTCTAAGAAGAAATATTTTATATGTATTAAAGTCTAACGCTAGAAGGGAGATGAGTCAGTGAAAGTGTAAAACGACTCAACAATAACTTTATGAACTTATTGATTTAAGGACTTTCTAACGCAAGGGCATACAGACGCAAGGACTTACCAACACAAGGACTCACTGAAAACGTATTTTACACACCGAAAGACCAAATGTATCATCAGTAGTTCAAATGTGTCACTGATTCATGATGCTACCGACTGAAGGAATCACCAATAGTCCAATTGATATACCAAAAGACCAACTAACTCACTAATGCAATAAGCCACCGAGTCATAAAAGATCAAAAGAATGAAACACCGCTGGAATGAGTCACCGACAGAAGGATATGCAGATAGGGGACTGACTAATATACTATTTAGAATTCCTTTTAGTATATACAGTTTCTAACGGTCATATTTTGAGTGTTTTAATGAAACTGATTAATTTAGTTATTTTTGCAGACATCACAAATAAAGATGTCATAAATATGATATACTGTACCTACTTCATACATGAACATTTCTTGGAGGAAATTGTATAAAAGAAAAGGACTCAAGATAGAATATATACACATAAGAATCTCATTAAAGAGATATACATGAAGATATGGGATGACATAGTAGCATACCGCCAAGAAACATACAGAAATAAATAAAACATGACGAACTCTTCCTTCCCCATTAATGTAAAACAGATATTGATGTTCATCAACGTTCCAATATCTCAGCATCAACCAAATGAACCTAAGGTGAAGAACAACTCATCCTCTTGGAATATAGAACACAATGCTCTATGACACTCTGTTTTTAGTGTATGCTTCCCTAAGAGGACCCCAAACATCAAATTTTATACATCAATGAGTGGAGAGATGAACTAAATAACACACAGAGTTTTCTAAAACCTTTATAATATATATTTCATTGTTTTGTGTATTTTATTGTATTTTAGAGAAATGTGTGAATCCATCTGTAAAACCAACACCGTCCCATTCACAGAACTAGAGGATACTAGGTATCCTCACAAAACTATATTCATACACTCATATATCCCACAAAAACTATGGAAGAGGACATTTGTGGCTTAGTTATATTTTAATCCCATGTTGAACGGTGGTAGAGGGATTGTGACCGAGACAGTCTGTGTACTGTTTTGTAAACCCCGATCCAAGGTGTGGATAAATGAATTTATCTATATATAATTCTTGGTGTATTATGATCACCAAGTGGATAGGACTAAGTCTTGGCTTGGTACTGAACCCCCTGATTTATATCTGATGTTTTTTCAAAATTAGTTTTCTCCCTTATACTTGTATTTAAGAAAAATAAATTTCACTTTGATAGTTTGTCTTAACTTTTATTTATAACTATTTTTTTTATTAGATTAGTTTTAAACGTTTTTCAATATCTTATATTCTTACAACTAAGAAATAATCAATTTTCTATGAATTTAGTTTAATAGTAAGATTACTATTAATTTACTACTTTGATTAACTAGCCTATTAAGTTTTAAATTAGGAAAATCTTATAAATAAAATTTTTAACAGAATTATTTATAGGAACTCAATTCACCCCCTCTTTGAGTTTCCTACTCCGACCAACAACCATGATTCTTATAATTGAATGACTATTCAACATCATCACCTTAAAACTCAATAATTCTCATATTTAATTAAACTTAAGACCATTTATTAAGGAATTTGTTATGTATCACAGTAGAGTGCTAAAGTATCGAACACATTATCAAGGATTCATTCCATTCCTAAAAAATTGTCTAATAAAACCTTATGTAACAAAATAATATATATGTTATCCATTGTAATATATTAAATATGACTTGAAAGATCTTACATCTGAGTCACATAACCTTACATATCATTGTGATCTATGATATATTTTTGGTTTTCTCTTATATGGGAGATATTATGTATCATCCAAAAAATATTGTCTTTCTCAGTGATATTTAACACTTTTCCAATATAATGAATTTGAAATATATCATTTATGGATTGTAATATGTTATAAATGATCTAAATGATATTATTTATCAACTACAAGATCTTCTGTATCAATTAATTGTTCAAATTTAAAACAAATTGCAACCATACATTAAAAATCCTTCTCTAGAAATTTTTATAACATATATAAAATAACAAAATACTTTGTAATAATGTAAAATCATTATTAATCATCAAGAGGATAGTTCAAAATCATAGAATCATATAAACATGCCTCATAATATTTCAATGGTCCTTCTATCGACTCAATCAAATTTAAATCTTCCTCAAACATCATTCAAGATTATTTTTTATTCAACATTGGTCTTTAAAATATGATAATAAATATAAATCGTAATCAGAAAACCATCCAAACATTACTATACTCCCTTTTTAGATATCTTCTCAGCTTCATCATAGAAATATAACGTCCAACAATCACTATATTCTATGTAACACTTATCTTATTAATTCATAAAATATTTTTAAGCTTATTTTTAACATATAACATCAAGAAACCACTTCCTCATCATTTTAAAAGTATTAAAAATCATTTTTAAACAAGTGTTATCTATGAAATTTATGAAACATCATTATCACACCTTTAATCATTTCTGTATGTTAATGGTTATCCGATAACTCAAGTGATGCATCTCAAAATTAAATAATATTTTAGAACCATTAAAAAATATAAAACCTTCATAATGAGAAGGTAATTGGAAACTATCCAAACCATGTTTACCCCTTATTGAAAATACTCCATTAGCATGAATGTAAATATAAGGAAAATTAAAAAATTCAATCTTCAATGTATCCTCTAATTATCTCAACTAAACAAAATAAAGATCTCTTTTCAATGGATCTTCAACCTTTATGTCATTAATATGATCAAGTACATAAAACTCCCTCTAGGATGTTCTTATTTAATAAAAATAGAAATCATGATTATGGACATCAAACTAATTGAAAACAAATAAAACTCAACACCAAATGGATTAAAAAAATGATGTACTCTATAATCAATTTAGATAAGAGGAGGTAAATAGAGAATTTATCATTGCTAAAAATGATCCATGTAAAAATTTATACTTTATCAGTACTTATTTTAGCACTTATAAAACCGTATCTTTAACAAAGATATAATCAATTAATATATATTAGGAAAACAAACACACACATTCATAAGGATTTTGGTATCAACCCGAGTGATGATCCTTCAAATATAACACTATAAATGTTATATATATATATAAATGGTTATATTTAGACTATTATATAATCTATATTATTTTAAATAAATGTAAATTTAAATTTCAATTGAGTAATTATTTAAATAACATTGATTTTATTCATATATATTTGTGTGTATGTGTGTATGTGTTTATATGTTTAATATATATATATATATATATATTCTTAAGATATAACACTAGTTTCTAAATGAATTAAATTAAAATAAATTTAGAATATATTTTGTAGAAATTAAATTTCACTGTTTATTGCATATATACCAGGATTGTTTAGGAATGGAGCATAATCGGCCCTAAAAAATTATAAATAAAAATAAATATACCCAAAAATAGAACATATGTATCATCAAGTACCAAAATGACATAAAATTGGGAACACATAAGAAGAAGATCCTATAAATTACAGATATGACCCACAAATCTTCAAAACGTGTCACCCTTGACTAGAAAGATAAGCCATAATGGCCCTCTATTCGGAGTTTTCAGCATGAAATCCTTCATCATCTATGATTTTTTTATTTTTATTTAAGATGTTTTTTTCAAAATGTATTGGAAGAACACTTGATCTGTCAAAAAAGTTAACGATGTTATAAATGATAAACTAAAAAAATGGAAGTACAAAATATTTATGGTGACTAAGTTAACAATATAGTTTACACATCATCAAGTATTAATGAAACTGTATATGATGGTGAAGACCATTTTGAGTAAATAAAAATAGTTATTGAATATGAAACTTTTGATTTTTTAAATCTATTTTAAAAATTAATGAACTATGAAAAGATGCCATTTTATATCGAATATACTTAATATATGACATTATTAGAAATAATGAATAAATTTAATATGGATTATATTACTAAATTGAGTGAATCTAGCTTTACACATCTATTTTATTTCATGAAGGACACTCGATTAGAAGATATGAAGAATTTGAAATGAATATATGATGCTAAAAAAATTTATGTCCAATGGTATGACTTATGATGATTACATGTATTTATGAATGATTTTATATTATTCTAAAAGGTGAATGATTCACTTAAAAAATACTCCAATAATGATATTTCAATTATTTTAAAATTCCTATAGTAAGTTCAAGTATATAAATGGTTTATAAGGCTACATGGAAATGAGGAGTTTCAAGTCAATTGATTAAAGAAAGAAATTAATGAATTCTAGTTAGGAAACTTCATCACGTCATATATGTTCCTTGATAGAACACTACTAGAAATAAAATATATAGACATAATTCAATACCCAGAGTTTTTTATATCTATGTGTATGAAATAAGATATACCACCAGTTTTATAAAACCATTTATATGAAATAAAAACTATTAATTTATACCAATAGTTTGAAAAAATCATTGGTATATCCTTTCATAAAAACCATAGCCACTAAATTCACCTCCCACTATTAAATCCCTAATTCCTCTCCGGCTCATGTGGGACTCCTCCCTCAATCGACCCAATAAATACCCTTCAAATTTATCCATTTGTTTCATTGAATTACTCTTCATTATCCAATAAGAGAGTTCGAGATCCATCATCTATATAATTGATCATTGGTTTTAATTTTTTATAGGATTCAAATCAAAGTCAAGATCCTTTTAGATCATGAATATACCATGTTCATCCAAGAGTGGATTTATAATATTATCTCCATTGTAGTGAAGTATCATAAATTTGATTGATGTTCATGTATTTTTTTAATCTTAATTACACTCCACCTCTAACTGAATCCAATGTAAAAGAGATTTTTCTGTTATATATATATTAAGGAAAAATAAATTATTCAATAAATTATTTTTTTATTTTATTAATATATGTTATAATATGAGATTTTGTGTTGGATTTGAAGATAATTAATGGAGTGACTTGGAGATAGCTAGCATGCATGAGAACCAAATTTGGCGAAGGATGCGTGACATTAACCAATGTGGAATAAGAGTTTGAGGATAGAAATAAAGTATTAGGAGTATATAGATTAAATAAACTACAATGGATATATATGACTTTTTTAAGGAACGCATACCTTGGAAGTTATATATATGAAGGCTATGAATTGCTGAGTGTGATTCTAAATCTATATTGTACGGATATTTGATGAGGTAATCTATATTTATTATGGTATAATATGGTAGTTGATGATGTTTGGACATGCGTGTTATTTTTTGGTGAAGGAATATAATATCTTGTCACAACAACATACGTTACACCATATTGGATTCTACGTAAGAGTAAATTGGAGTGTTGGATGGATACATACACCATAACAAAGGAATAAATACTTCAAACTACCATGTATTTGAGTAGGATCAATACTGAACAAGAATAAATATTTGGTTTTCATGATGTAACATGTACCATCACGAAACAACGATAGTTTCATATGAAAAAAAGGTTGTGAGATGGCCTAGAGACAATTCTGTAAAAAGAGAATTGGTCACACTGCGGTGATGTCCCCGCTGAGATTTTTGTGAATGTCTAGTTGGATGAGTTTATTATATACATAATTAATTTTTAATATATGTCGTAAAATCTGGAGACATAAAATTTAATAAATATTTATGCAACTAATGATAAACTTCTATAATAATGGCATTTAACAGCACTATAACAGGCCTTTATTGACACTAAAAAAGAGAGGACTTCCGTAACAAGATAAAAAGGACAAGGCATTTATTATCACTAGAATGGAACTGATATAGGGGTAATTTATCAGTGAAAAAATGAAAAAATAAATAAAAATTAATCAACACTAATAAATATAATGATAAAAGATACCTTTATCGGCACTTCCAAAAGCGCTGATAAAGGGTAATACTTTAGTGTGATTCCATAGCCCATTACGACACTTGAAATAGGGCATGAAGTGTGTTGTAACAACACATTGCTTATAAAAAAATAAAAAAGTTAGAAAATAAGATAAAAATATAATATTTCAAACACAAATACCAGAAAAAACAATTATAGATTAGTTTAGTTTCTTACTAAAATTAATGTTAATTTTGAATAAGAAGCTTCACTTAAGTCATACCAGTCACATCGTGATTTGGATTGAGGTGTGGATGATTCATTAATTTCACAAATGACATATAAAGTTCTTCCCTACAGTACCAAAATAATAAAAATATGTTTTCTTGGTTTTGAGTTGGTTAGTTTTTTAATTAAAATTAATGTCAATTATGAATAAAAATACAGACTTAGAGTCATAATGGTCACACCATGTATCATATTGTGGTGTGTCCAATTCATTTACATCCCAAATTCCATATGGTTGTTTTTTATAATGTATCAAAACAATTAAAATGTGTTTCCTCTGGTTTGAGTATGCAACTTGTGTTTTTTACTAAAATGTCATTTTAAAATAGAAAGAGGAACTTTGAGTCATACCATTAACATCGAATATCATATTGAGGTATGGTTGATACCTACACATCACAAATTACTTATGGGTAGTTTTACTAATTTACCAAAATAATTCAAATGTGTTTTCTTGGTTATTAGTATGTTATTTGTGTATTTAACTAAAATTAATTTAAATTTTGAATAAAAACACAAATTTGGTGACATACAGGTCACACCATGCATTAGATTGATGTGAGGATAGTTCTAACACGTCTCAAATGAACTATATATTTTTTTCATTAAATATAAAAGAAATATAAATGTGCTTACTCAATTTTGAGTAAACCACTTAATTTTTTTACTAAAATGTCATTTTAAACTAGTACCACGAACTCGGTGTCATACATTTTTCATTGTGTGGTGGGATTGACATGAGACTAAATCCTAGACATCAAAAATAAATTATGAATTGTTTTTATAAATTATTAAGTCAATCCCAAACCATTTAATTATTTTTCAAGGAGTGATAGTTTTTTGACTTGTAATGTCAATTTTAATCTAATGAAAGAATCTATGAGCCATACCGAGAAAATATTGTATCCGTTTGTGGCGAGGATGATTCCAATATTTCAAAAATGACTTTTGGATCATTTTCCTAATGTAAAAAAATAATTAAAATTATTTTTATTGGGGTTTATTATGTCATTTGTTTCTTTCACTAAAATTAATGTCAATTTTGAATAAAAAGATGCACATAGAGTCATACCGGTCACACCGTGCATCGGATAGAGGTGAGTATGGTTCCTACATGTCTCAAATTACATATAGATCATTTTATATGATTTTAAATAATATTTTAATGTTTTTTCTTAGTTTTGAGTATGCCACTTTCGTTTTTTTTCAAAAATTTCATTTTAAACTGGAGATATCAAATTTTATTCTTATATGTTTTTTCGTGTGTGGATTTTATATGAAATTAATTACAACACAATAAAATTAATTATAAATAATTTCCCTAATTTATTATGATACACCGAGTGCATTTTCTTCATTTTATGTGAGTGGCACTTTTTTGTAATAAAATTTCAATTTTAAACTGACAACAGACACTTTGCCACATGACTTCCTCGATGACCATGATATATCAATGATAGTTTTCCTTAAACAGTTCTCTTATTCACCTGATAAATTCAATAGTTGATAAAGGAAATATTCATTAAAGAACGTATGTTGGATTATATAAATGTTTGAAGATTGGGAGTTTTAGAGATGTTGCTTCATTAACTCTAGTGAATATATTGAAGCTTCCAACCAAGAAAGATCTTACAGGTGGACTAATAACCTCTATAAAATCAGTTAAAATAGTTGTGAAAAAAATTAATTCAATTATCCACCCTTACCACGTTCACAATGGCTCTTATCTTAAGAGACATGTGTTGTGTTCACTTTGAAACTGTTGAACTCAAAAAAATCATGGTATGATCATCCCTATAGTACATTACACAAAACTTTTATTATTTTCAAACCAGTTCTTAGTCTCCTCCTCTACCTTAGCATCCACATTATTCCCTTCCTATACATCCTTCTCTATATTGGTCTCCAAATATGACTCTACCTTTAACTCCACCCTAGAAATTAGAATTTTTTTTATTATTTACATTGTAGTGCTTCTAAAAAAAGTATTTCTTCATTATACTTATCATTGAGAAAAAAATAAAAAATAAAAGATATATATTTTGACACTAATTATTCTCACCACAAATATATTTCAAATGTGATAAATTTTACAATATCACAAACATATAAGAAACTCCCCTAAATTTGTTGTTGGCATACATTTTGAAAAAAGCACACTTTCCACTTGTCTTTAAAAAATTTATTTCTTATTTTGAGTATCTACGTTTTCAAAAATCTTGATAGTACTGAGAAAATATAGACATTTTTTTATATAATATATTTAATAAAATTTTAATTACATTCATAAATTACCCATTTTGTGACACTAGTATTTTAGATTTATCATCTCTCTCATAAAATTTCAAATATAATAACCATAATCAATTCCATTACCAAGTTTCAGACACTGCAGAAACATTTACTAAAATAAGTAAATTTTTATTAATTGTTTTTATGGATTAATATTTACTTATATAACTTAATTTCATTCCATTTTCAGTAATCCATATGATTTATATCTTCATACAATGACTTCATTCCCCGATTTAGCATATATTTAGAGACCTCTCTAGGATAGAAAAATTATTTTTAAAAAATAGAATGAAACATTTAATAAAATGTTTATTTATAAAATTATTATTTTAGTGTATTACATTATCACAATACACATCATCAGTGGTTGGTTGGTTTTATATCCATGCATTGGAACTGGAAAATAAATATTTTGGGTGTCTAGATTAATTATGATTATCATCCAATTCTCCCTAGAAAACAATTATGTAATGAAAAAAATAAAAAATATATTTTCTATGATTATATTATAGAATTTTTATTTCCAATTGTAGGAATCAAAAAACACCATCGTATGATAATTTTTGAATAAATACTTTTATTAAATGATATATTTTCTTCTTAATTTCTTCATAATCCAAAGTAAGATTTTCTATAGAAATCATACATGGATTAATGGATCCCAATCATGGTAATCATGATCTTTCCATTATATAGTCTTAATATAAACACCTATAGAAAACTTGAATAGTTATTAACTTTAATAAACTTATGAGATCACTATTTTGACATACGTATTTTGAAAATGTACCTTATTTATGTATTCAAAACTAAGATACCGAACTATTCATAGTTGATAATATCATTTAGAGTCTGGAGACCAATTTGGTATGTCAAGAATTTTCAAAATATTTCATTTTCATTTTCATTGTAATTCATAGATTTATCGTTAAATGTTGTCTCTTTAGTAAGTTTTAATGATAATAAATGGTGCTTTGGAACATGTGGGGAAGAGTTACTATCAAAAGGTTGTTTTGTTTTCTTGGTCGATTCACTATATATTCTTGATTCGAAATTATGTTTCCCCACCTTGTTATACATCTGTAATATCATAACTCACTTCAAACCTTTTATCATCAACTGTTACAGGGTTTTAATATGCAAAAATATATTAATGGAATACCTAATGTATCATTGTAAGATTATATAACCAAGATATGAATGGTCATATAAGATCAATGACTATTATAATATATAGAGCATCAGGTGAAAAAGGAAACTCAGCAGTAGGATCTTGAGATACCTCAATACCCACTATCAAGTGAAATTTTTGGAGGTCTAGAGGTTGCATCCTATCTTTTTGGATATAATATTGTGTACCCATCACAACATGGCAGTGCGTTGGTGTTGAACCATATAAATCACATACAACTGTACCCTATATAGTGTTTGTAATATAAATGTATTAGAAGATGTTTGATTTAAATTTAAGAGAAAGGGTGAAAAAAATTTATTTCCATGAGTAAGGTAAGTTGTTTGGGGGAATTAATAGCCTCAATGCTAGTGGGACCATTTATATGATCTTTTAATCATTACTCCGCCACTACTTTGGTTTGATCCATTCCTATACATTGGTATTCCAAACCAGACAAAACAATAATTTCTTATTTTTAGATTATTTTGTGTCTGCATTCGTCTTTACTGATTATATTTATGTTCATTTCATTTTATATTATCGAAATATGTTCCAGGAGAGAGTCAAAAACGTGATCCTCTAATATGACATATTGTTTTGGCCACTTCTAATCTACTACAAGTGTCTTTTCTTCTTTTATGGTCATTACTGATTGTTATGTCTAAAACATTAAAAAATATGAATAAAAATAGATATTTTTATGTAATATTGTTAAAAATAATAATGAACTACAATTATGTCATACTTATACATGTTTTCCATAATTTTCTTTTGTTTTCATCAATTAAATTACCATTTTTATTTACACAATCCTCTTTCTATAGAATATGAAATGGGATGGAAGTGGCTTCAGATTATGGTTCATCAATCTGTATATATAAAAATGAACAAATCTTTTTTCACATGAAATAAATAAATATTCACTATTAATTTAAAATACATACCAATTTATAATTTAATGAATCATATCCCATAATTTCTTTGTGATATGGGTACATTGGTTTTGATGAATGTTCTTTAATTACATCAATATTTTTATGTTTCATAAATTATAAATTTTGAATAATGGTGGATAAAATAAATATTTTCAAATAATATATTGTTGATTGTAAATCACATGAAATGAATTCTAATTGTAATGATTGATGAATGCAGCCCATGTTCCCCACTTTATTATGTATGCATAACTAATTGGTGGGTGGGGATTCACTTTCTCCTCTAAATCCCTATGATGTTACACCACAAGAATAGTCCATAAACCTCCACGTTATTTTCCAGAATCCATTAAGACAAAATTCATATGATAATATTTTACGATAAATAAAATTTTCATAGAATAATGAAAATTAAATCTGCATTTCATTATATAAATTTTCAATAAAATATCAAAAGTATATTATTACATGACAGTTATATCCTTCCAAAGGATTTATTTCATTACAATTTTGAAGTGGATCCATGAATAAATATCAATTGGCACATTAAAACTCATTGCAAACTTAATAAAACTAATGAATGTTGACTTGTTGGGTTTAATAGGTTGTAAACGTTTATTCTAACCAACCTCATATTTTATACCTTGAAATATTTCATTGATAATTTTATTCAACACTATGATACTACAACATTGTTGTTGTTTTTCATCAATATTCTATGGATCCCCTAATAAATTTGTAGTTTCATCCTTAAAAGTATATTAATCCTTATGATTGGTAACATCATCATATGTTGAAGACATTTCATGCATGAGGTGTCAAACATTTAACTTGTCTTGAATAACACCAATAAAATACACATTATGCACAAAATTCCACATTTTCAAGCATCTTGCATGTAATTTGTTACTATCTTGAATAAATATATAATTCATCAATACTACGATATAATTAACCTTCACTACCCTTATTTAATCTGTCCTTATATTCTTGATTACCTTATATCTCTTGATGATGTATTTTACTTCATCTTTGAAACTGTCCGTCCTCTAATCATTATGGTTTCAACGTTCCTTGATAACATACCTCTCGAATAGTTATTGTTTCATTTTGTTTCCTAATATCCACCCCCATAATTTTTGGACATCCTCCCATGTTTCATGAACAACTCAAACCAAAATTATTACCATACCAGGTACTAGTGATCATTTTTATTACTACTGCTTAGAGTTGATCAAACAACATATAATATTTGAGGGATGTATCTCAAGTAACAAAATTCAATAATGACTATTCAGGAGATGAAATGCCCCCAACAACACCCTGATAACTTCAAATAATCTCCACTGAACAACAAAGAATCTAACATATCATTATATTGTTTTTCCCACACATCTATAACAAATATAATATCCTTATATCCACCTATGATAAATAATTACCTAAATGAAATTTTAATTATGGCTTCTAACATATTACTTTTTTAAAATGAAGGAATGGACATTCAAATCCACATGATATCCAATCACATTAATTTACTTCAATTTTTTTTTTTACTATTTTAAACATCCTTTGAAATGTTTCTTTCTATTGGTAGATATTAGAGGAGATAAAAACTTGTGGTAATATTGGTGTAAGGTGGATGTGAGTGCTTGAAAACCAGCAATTTATCCAAGATGTGAAGAGAATGTATCCGGAATATTTTCAAAAATATAGTGCCATAGACCTCTTCTCATTCTGATAGGAATACCATCTAGTGTCATACTGTACCCCTTTTAAATATATAAAGGTTTATGGGGATGGTAATCAAATGGTGCGTTAGGCATGGTTTTTTCAAAAAAAGTATAACAAATTTATTTTCAAAAGGTCACCCATCGTAGTAGTATTATCATCCAATTATGCTTAACTATGGAGTTATAATATGATATAATGTTACTAAAACCTAATTTAATGTACTTTTTGATGATGTGATCTCAAAATAAACTATGTGATTCATATAAGAAAATTCATATCAAGAAAAAAACAAAATTCATTAATTATGTTTTGATTTATTTTTTGGTGCCTTTTTTATGTCATAAACAAGTAGTACATGATGATGATTAAATGTTGAAAGTTTTGAAGAATGAGTCTAGAGATGTGGTATTCAAATTTGTGACAAAAACTTTGTTGGAGATCAAGGAATACAATCTACGAAGGAGGTATGTCAATAGGGAACATTTGAACCATAATGATGGGTGAAAGGCTACTTAAAAAGAGGGATTTCAATCCATCATCAAGAGATGGAAGTAAATCATGTTTATGAGGATAGATTAAATAAACGTAGTGAAGGTTTTTTGTACTAGACTGTTAAATTATTATATATGTATTCAAGATGGTAATACTTTTCATCCATGATTCTTGAAAATGTGTACTTTTATGAATGAAGGGAATTTTATTTCATATATATCTTACCAAAATGAATCAATATTTAGACAACCTTATTCGTGAAACCCATGGTAATTTTTTATTAAAAGTTTTTTTATGTTTCTTAAGAATTTTATGTGTTGTATGATTCCTTAAATATACATACATTTAAAAAATTTTCATAAAATAAAAATGAGAGACATTGTTTTCATGTGTATCAAGGGATGGAAATATCATCAGAGAAAACTTACTTTGTTACTTTACTCAACCACTTTATGTGCATCATGGTGTACAAGTAACTAATGTTTTATTAGGATGAATATTATAAGGGTCGATTATATACTATAATGGATACATTATCAAATGATAGCTATTTGAGACTTCCGGGGTTTGTGTCACCATTGTTAGGTTAGTTATTCATATTGATTTTTATTTTTACCTAGGAATTATCAAATTGTTATTGATTTTGTGCATATAGGAATTTATATTCATGGAATTATGTTGTGTCTTATTTTACATTGATACACTTATCAGGTGAGTCAGGTTTTTAAACCATTTATCGTGGAAGAATTTGTATGCAACATTTTTATTATCAATCCTTTGGAATTTGGTTGATGGTTCTAAGGGCAGAGTGACGTTTTAATTCATCTCATGTTATGTTATGAATAGTTAGACTATATTGTGATGTTACAGTTTTAAAAAACAGAAATTTTTGTATAAGATAAAACACTCACACAAAAATAAATAAATTTATTTTTTCTTACATTAGTTCACTTCCTAAAAAATCCATACATTCATTGAGAGTAATTTAATTATAAACATTATTGATAGAAAAGTAAACACATATGTAACGTCTTCTTTTGATGATACCACATATGGAAACTATTCTACTAGAATATGCTATATTGTGTAATGCTATAACATGAATTCATTTATAAATGTAAAATTATGGAATTTAATAAAATACATTTACCAATAGTATTTAAAAATTAAGAATGTATTTTAACTGGTTAAAAATAAGAAGGGAATGAGAAATTATTAAAAACCAATCATTGATAATGGAAATAAATTGCATATCCTTTAATGATCTCCATAACCAATTGAATAGCATATTCTATAATAACTATAAGGATTTATGTGAATTTTTTTTTCCAGTAAATGTACTAATATTAGGAACTCATCAATCATTTATAAATACACCTCTTATTGAAAATACATCAAATCTTATGAGTTTGGATCAAAAAAATTTAAAAAGTATCATTATTTTTATTTCAATGAAATATTAAATAGTTTTTTAATGATTAAATTATAACTATATAATATATTGATAATGTTCAGAAATATAAACTAAAAAATTTAATCTTTTTTTCATGAATTAATTTAACCCATTCACATTAAAACAATATGTATATCAACCCACATAATTTTATTCATATCAAATAACATTTTCTTTAAAGTTTATCCATTATAATGTTATTTTTTTATCTTGACGTGAATGTAAATTTGGGGAAACAAGATTCAAACAATGAAAAATAAAACTATCTAAAAGGTCACAAGAAATAATATAACAGAAACATAAAAAAATCACTATCAGTTGTAGCAACGGATGGATATGAAGTTTGTAGTGGTCTCCTATAATGGTGGAATGTGTTTACAGAGTAAGGGTGGCATTATGTAGATATAGGTAAGTGAGTGAGAGAGAGATATGTAGATATGAGATATAGGGTACATCATTGTTAAGAATAGTGCAATAATGAAAACTGCAGAACCGAAAAAAATCTAACAATGAGAGATGAAAAGGAAAAAATAACATACATTGGATTCTTTATTTGATTAGTCTGAGAAAATGTGTAGGACTACCACTGGCAGTAGGGGTGTTCCGCAAGATCTTGAGAATCGTGATTTATTGAGCCACATTTAGATTTCTTTTAAATAGATAGGGGACACTCTTATCAGCACTTTTAGAAAGTCACTAATAAATGGAATATTTATCACCACTAACATTTTTTCATTGATAAATATGTCTTCACCAGTGCTAATAATTTAGCCCCAGTAAATTTCTTTTAATTATAATGAAAGAAATTGTAAATATATTTAAAAAATTATATATCTTTTATTTAATTTTATAATTATTTAAATATATAATAATTTTTTATAATTACATTTATAATCCTTAAAAAACATTATACTATTTAATTTATAATATTATAAATATAGTAAATTTATAATTATAAATATATTTATAAATAATTATTTATAATTATTTATTTATAATAATAAATATATTCATATTTATTTATATATATATTTAAATAATTATAATATATATATATATAATTATCATAAATATATTCATTATTTAAATATATTTATTATAATTTTTTAATTAAATAAGTTTATATTAGTATATATATTATATATCTGTATATTTAAATCATATATATAAATAAAAATATGCATTATTTAAGTATATTTATTAAAATTTTATAATTATTTAAACATAAAATAATTTTTTTAGAAATATATGAATAATACATAAAAAAATATTTATAATTTATATATTTATTTAATTATATAATTATATATTTAGCCCCGTAGGGTGAAGCTCAGTGGTAGCTACCCATGTGGGTCTCGATGAAGTCCCAAGTTCAAGTCTTGTTGAGTATATTATCTAAATAAATTTATAATAATTTTATAATTAGTCAAATATAAATAGATAATTTTTTATAAAAATATATATACTTTTTTTTAAAAATAATATTATTTTTTTAAAAAATTTATAAATATATAAATTAATAGATATAGTAAATATACATTTATACATATATTTAATTACAAATATTTGTTTACATATATATTTTAAACATTATTAAAGGATATATAATCATAAATACATGCTTTTTAAAAATTATTGAAATTGAATAATTCAAAATGAGTACACATTAAAAATATTGAAAAAATTAATATGTTTTATTAATTAAATATTAATTATTAAAATATGTGGATACATATTGAATTAAAGATTAATATATATTTAAAATATTAAAAAAAATTAAATAAATATATATAAATAAATAATAGAAAATGATCAAATTTGAAAATAAAATAAAAAATAAAAAATAAAAAATAAAAATTATTAAAAATGAAAAATAATATTGAAAATGAGTAATATAAGAAATATATAAAAAAAATTGACCAATTAAATAAAATAATATTTTTACTGTATCATGTTATAATAAAATTATAACATGTACTTAAATTTGAATAAATTATATAAATATTAGGTGTATGTGTTTTTATATATAGAATTAATTGTGAAAATATTTGTGTGTGTACATTGAATATAGAAATTCATTAATTACATATATTTATGTGAAATCAATGTGATCAACATTTGATATACGTTAAATTGAAAAATCAAACAACATTAAAAATGAATTAGACATTAATATGTTTTTAATTATTACAATTGATTCATTTTTTCAATAAATTTATATTATATATATTTATATTATTTATTATTATTTATAATTATAATATATATTATACATATTCTATTTTGTTAATAATTGATGTATTAATAATTTTTTAAATAATTGTCTAATTTATTAATTTTTATTTATTTGTTTAATAATTACAATTTATTCATTTTATATATTTATAGTTATTACAAAGTATGTATTAATTTTTTTAATCTATATATATGTATATGAAATTTATTCATTTCTTAATAATTATCTAATCAACAAAGTGTTTAATATTTTTATTAATATACTAATTTTTAATTTTTATTTGTTTAATTGTTTCATTTTATTCATCTTACATATCTATTTATATAATATATACTATTTATTAATTTTTATAATATATATATATATATATGTATTCAATTTATTTATTTTCAAAAATAATTATTTAATTAATTAAAAAAATCAATTTATATTTTTATAATCATTTTATTTTATTTTGGTCCATTATCTACAAGAAAAGAGCACATGTAAAAGACACCACCCATCAGTGCTAAAAATAGGGAGCTGATAAGTGGTACCCTTTATCAGTGTTAAAAATAATGTGGGGATAAAAGTCCTACATGGACAAGGTAAATAATTGAAAGACCCAAATACTGAAAATTCTAAGAAAATATAGGAAAGTCCTACAAAATGATGTAATAGGAACACTTGGCCTAATGTGATAAAATAAAACTAAACTCAATGCCAAAATCGAACTACATAGTAATAGAAGTCAAATTCCAAAGATGGACCTAAAAATGAGATATAATATATGTCTGAGAACATAAGTACTCAGTAAGGAAACACCCACTTTTGCACATGAATATCATTAAATTTTTTATCCATTTACAAGAAAGTTTAAAAACACATTTACAAAATAAGGTTTCTATAAGACATTACAAAAATGAAAAAATAACACATCAAGGTTGTTAAACATCATTTTTTTATTATTAAATTTAACGAATAATTTTAAACACCATTAAAATGGTTCTCGCCCTATTTTCCTATCATCTATTTGGACCCACTTTAAAAATCTAGGATAAAAGTATTTAGTTTAATGTTGTTTCCAAAATCTATTTAAACAAAACTCTAATGTAAAAAAATAAACCAAATATAAAATGTATATCATTCTATAGTGAAATCACCACAAGTTAAAGGAAGATAATTAAAGTAAATTAGAAAATGAACCCCCAAACTATATAAGGAAGAGGAATAAAGGTCAATCATAAGATACTAATTTCTTGTATAAACCATCGAACGAAATGGAGGTTTCATGGGATCTAATCTAGTTCCTAGTGTAACATGGTCTGAAATAACATAAATATTTTCTAGGTCAACACTAACAACCTTTCCTATCCCCAAATCCACATCAAGTTATCCTACCCTATAATCTATCCTATAAGGACACTATTCCCTATGACCAAATGAACAATCATGAGTGTTCACTCTGGCTATCCACGAACCCAACATTTGTTGGAACACAACCTACACTAAAGTATACAATTATATAGATATACCATGTTACCAGGGTTCCCATGATTAAATAAATTATACGGTAGTACAAAATAAAGAAAAAATAGTTTACAAAATATCAAAACAAATAATTTACCCAAATCATAAAACAACCACGTCACATTTCACAGGATCGCCATATAAAAGTATCTTCCCACCATAAGAAAACTAACATATAGAAAACCCTGAGGGTTAAACACACCCACAACATTTATAAATATTTATAATTACTAAATGAGTCTTATAAAATTATTATAATATATGTATATCCCTATAAAAACATCCTAAAAAATACAATTTAAAATATGATTGAAAAATATATTCAATCATTAGGACTTAATTTATAATATTTCATTTATACGTATACCCATATTGAATTTAATATATAGATACTATAATCACAATGTACATACTTATGTGAATATTCTAGAAGTATTGAAGGTTACGTAAATGAATTTAAAATTATTTTCAATAAATAATTGAATGAAGAATAAAAGCTTAATTAAACCCACTAATATTCCATAAAAAAATGTTTAGCAAACTCATGTGAAATTAAATACCCAATTTCATTTATAAAATAATAACAAGTATGTTTCTGGGTAGAGGGGATTTTTTTTTTACAAATTAAAAGAAATAAAAATGGAGAATCCATGGGAACTTTAGTTGACATATAATTTCCTCTTTATAAAATCAATAATTATGATCAATAATAACATTATACCATTAAAAATAAAATTTATGGAATGGTCAATCAACTATTAAAAAATTAATGATTAAAACAAAATGTAAACCTTCCTGAAATCGTTGGTGAATAGTTTAATGATCTGAATATAGTAAATTCAGAAGCTAAAAAGGAGAAAACACACTCTAGGTGTAAGAGGACCATGTTTTAGGACGCAAATCAAAACTAACATTTGAACATAGAGCACTCAGTGGTAAGGGGAAAGAAATTTCCATAATCAATTAGAGAGGGGAGAGTAAATAGGATATAAATTCATACTAGGATTGATAATTGGTTAAAATTTCATGGAAGAAGGAAGATTGGAGGAGGGAGTGATGTGTATGGGTGGGGGAGTTGGCTAGTGGCACTCCATGGTGTGGCCTCCCTCTTGAGGTTGTGCAATATAAGCGGTTAGGGGGGATTCCTCATAATTATCTCTATTAGTATTGTTTTTATTATAATTAATATAAATTTATTATTTATTTTTAATTACTTATCAATATTTATTATTATTAAAAAAAATTATATTATTTAATATAATCCTAAAATTTCAAATAATTTAAATAACACTAATATATTAAAAAAATCTTAAATAGCATAAACAGTTACATGGTGGGTGTTACACTATCTCTATCATAAATATTTCTATCCAAAAAATACTTTAAAAAAATAGAAAGAAACCGACAAGGGTGACCATTACGCCCCTAAGAGATAAGAGAAGCTGATCCTCACCCTCCCCACTGTTTATAAATCTTTTAAATGGTGGAACAAGAATCTAAAAACTATAAATATAGAATAACCATAGAACGGATTACATGGAAAATGTGATTCCATCAAACACTTGTAACCAGAGACAAATAAATATTAAAGAAATACACGAAGCATATAAATCATAAAAATTGACTCATTAGGTGTTAGCTGGACCACTTAAAACCATGAACATACCTACTTTAGCCAGTTCAAGATATCTATGAACAAAATTAATCACACATGGTAATCGAGTACTGCCATGAAATTAGAAAAAAGTTTCAATCGATACGTTCATGACCCAGATCGACCATGCCTTCTTTAGGTAGTGTTGGATATGTCTAAACACATTATGATTATTGTTCCACTAATATAAAGACCTGAGTTCTTTCCCACCCTAGTATATAGGATAATGATTTCAGGAATGCCTTATTAAGAAAAAATAATATGTGTAATTATCCATCCCAATATTTAAATGGTTGCTGATAGCTAAGCCCTATCAGTGTGGGAGGATCAACTGTTCCCAGAAAATACCCCATAGCCTTTAATAAATATCATGCAGCATAAAGCCTAATGTGGTCAAAACTATTATAATCTATACTCAAAATCCATTAAATCCCCACCGGTACTATCAATATAACCCTACAATGTTTTTTGCATCATAGTCCACCCAACAATGTGTGTCTTCATTACTATCATATAACACCCTATAAGATGTTTTTTCTTTAGGTATCATAGAACTCTCTACAAGGGATGTATTCGTTATTATAACCAACCACCATACAATGGGTGTTTTTTTAGTATTAGATACCACCCTAGAAGGGGTATTTTCAATTTTATCATAGATTAGACTATAAAGTATGTTTTCTTTAGTATCCCAAATCACCCTAAAAGGGGGTTTTGCTTTAGTATCATGACCAACTCAATGGGTGTTTCTATATCAAGGTCTAAACCAATCCATTATAATTTATAAAAAACTATTCAATTACAAGACCATGTATCATGGATCTATACTTCCTTAAATAAATGTACAATGCCACTTAAATTCAAAATCATCATTCACGAAAGTCATCCTTCAATATTAATTTAATAAATTCCATATTTCTACCAATACTTGATTTAAAAATTAATATTACACGAAAAAATTAAATATATCAATTTACCCTTCTAATTAAAAGATATAATTTTTGATTATTTCTAGGGTATCCCCTTGGAATCACCCAAAACATTGGTCTAAAACACATTTAATTAAAGATATTAATAAAGGAACATAAATGTTAAATCAATTTATAATATCATTTCCACCATTATCTAAGGAATCAACTTGAATCACCTTACATGTGAATTCTTATACCACAATTAATAAGGAATTAAACAAAGAAATAAGATAATTATAATAGTTAATAAATTCCTTGGTCAGGGAATGGTAGGTCAGTGTGACCACACATTGATTATAATTAAAAATAATATATTAATAATTGGAAAATTTAGGGACCACCGATCCAACAATTATATGATGAATTTATATTCACCACTAAGACCTTACGATCTAGGACTATTCCAGTTCCATCATCAACCCCAAGTTATAGGAATTCTCATCACATCGAAATGATGAAAAACTGTAGTTAAAATTTCTATAACACACCCCCAATGTGAACCTGTCAAAGGCCAAGATTGTTAAACCCAAAAAAAATAAAATGAATATTTTTAACGGAACCCCAAAATATCCCACTAGTGAGATATTGTATCACCATACAAATGATCTAGGCACACTGATTAGATCATGTCCTTAAGGGGAACCTTGGGGCAATTCCACCCGACTAGCTGGATGGTGGTTTTAGGCTACGGAATTTCAATAACTTGACCTCTCCATACCAAACCTACTTCTCTCGCAAGCTATAAGCCTACCACCCAAGCCACAACCCATGTTTTAAACCATCATTATATTAATTTTTAACACAAAAAATTTGTATCCAAGGTTAAATATTATATTTACCAGTTAACATAAAAAGGATTCAATCAAAACCCCAAACAATAAAAAAATATTTATCCTCATTAGTCACTTTAATAAAATGAATCTCATATTTAAAAAAAATTTGAAAATTAATTTTTGTTCGCAAGAACAATTCAAAAATCATTTTAAAATTCGAGACTTTTCTGAAATAATTGAGTCAACAATAATTATCAATTAAAAAAACTATAAAAAATCACTTAAACCTGCCTCATTCTACCGAAGTGGTTTTTTTTCAAAATGGGGTTTTCCTAGAATGCATCCATGTCCAAAATAATTATCTTATAGTGTCCAAGAAATGAATCAAAAGAAACGAATAAATCAGTTGATGAAAAACACGCCCCCACAAATACACTATTAATCTAATCACCGCTTATAATATATATAAGAAAATAGTCTTTATATTATAAGTTTCATCAATTAGTAATGGTTCTGGAAAAGGAGTCAGAAAAATCAAAATTTTCCTTAATATATCACTCCACAACACTCAATAATTATACCATTTCATTTACACCCAAGGAAATACAAGTTGTAGACTATCAAAATAAAAAAACTAAATGAGGAATCATGATTGAAATGGTCAAATGGTGTTGGAATATGTGCCTATCATGAATGAGTTCCTAAGATGAAACCCAAATCAAGAAGTTAGTTTGAATATAGTTCTCCTGGCCTTACAAACCAACCTCACATACTAGAATTAATCTCTAATTCCATCAAAAAAATGAGAATGATCCTTAAGATGGCTGTTTAATCCAATAATGTCCCAAATGCATCACCATACATCAAATCTCAATCACTATAAACAACCTAAAAGAAATAAAATTACAAAATTACTCTAGAAATGTGAGGTTCATATTATAAAAGAGAAATCATTACTAACCATAAAAATATACTACTTGAGTCTTGATAGTGTTAATCCAATACTATTAATATTTACCAAATAAAAAACAGATACTATGATACTATTTGTAAGAACAAAGCGAGAGTTTCTATCTAAACTAGAACCCAAACCATCCCACTATAGGACTATGGGGAATATAGGATCCTTATATCCTTGGGAAAATATATATAGAATTAGTAAATAGCATGGTGAAATGTTTCACCACTAAACCATAGTTAAGAAAAATGAACTTTATTAGTAAAATTTGGTATAAAATATCCATAAGTTAGATGTACACCCCAAAGTAAGCTATGGTGAATATAAATAAATATAAAACGTATTTATAAAATGGAAAATAAACTCTTGGATCTCGCTCCAAATCACCTACCCTATAAAAAACAATAATAATGCTACTCTATGACCCCTATAATAATAGTATAGCTCAAACCAAAGAAATAAGTAAAATTACTACATAGACAAGGTAAATCATTTGAATTGACAGATAGAATACTTTATTAGAAGTTTAATGGTAGGTACAAAAAAATCATGTTATTGGAAGACATAACTGAATATAATAAAATAAAACTAACCTCAAAGACCAATGTAAAAAATGATCCAAGATCATATATAATATGATGTGGAATATGTAACTGGTAGATGATATAGGTGAGATCACATATGCACATAGTGTGCCACCACTATCCTTTTTATATCAATAAATTTAAATTTAATATCAATGTTCATGCTTCTTTAATAATACATTTACAAAATACAGTATCGATAATAATTTATATAAAAGAACAAAACCAATCAATGTTGTCAAACATCATTTTCCTTATTCTTATTAAATAAAAATAACCACATTAATGAAAATTAAAAATTCTCAAATACATATTTTCATATCATCCACCAGAAACCTATTTTAAAATCCAAGTTAAAATCCTTTATATTAAAAAATTTCGAAAACCACTTTAAAAACAAACATAAAGATAAAACAACTAAGCATAATGAATTGAGGATGATACAATTTAATCACCATAAGTCAAAGGATGATAATTAATGTAAACAATAAATGTCATACTAAATATGAAAATGAATAGGGATAACATATAAGAATAAGATATATATTCCCTATATAAACCACCAATTGAGAAGGTGGTGTTAAGTTCTATAATCAAGGTTATAGTGTATGATAGTCTAAAAAATGAGATTTATTCCTTGGACAACACTAACAAAATATCTTGTATTGGTTTTCCTATCAAGATAACTAATCTTATAAACCATCTCAGAAACACACCACTTCCATGAACACTTAAAAATCACAATACATCACTCAATATACCTAGGAATGTAACCTTATTTTTAATGCATCACATAGAAATACATACATTAATCCAGACATAAATAGGTACTTGGGTTCCCATGGTAAAATTATATGTAGGGAAGATAATAATCATGTAAAAACCACATGATACAATTCATAAAAACTAATTCCCCCCATTGAAAAAATTACCACATGACATTTAACACAACCACACCATATAAAGATTATAAAAAAATAAGGTGACATTAAACTGCCTAATTGACTTTTTAATAACATCTCAAGTATTTTTTAGATAGTGGAAGAACATATTTTAAAAATGAAGAGGCTAATAAGTGAATTATCCATGGAAAATTTAGTTGAAATAAAATTTACACTTTAGAAATTAAATAATTATGATCAATACTATCATTAAGTTGTTAAAACTAAAATTTAGTGTTCAAATAATAAATGGTTATAAAGTAAATATTAGAACAAATGGAAAATATAACTTGAGTCATTGGTAGAAGTTCCAAATCTCTAAATATGAGACAACCCAAACGTAAAATAGAGATCAATTACCCTATGAGTAAGAGCCGCATGATTGATAAGAACCAAATAAACAACTAGGGTTAGTCCATGTCATATATAGTGAGATGGGAAGAGAAAAATTAATAATTTTTGAGAGGAGGGAGAGGATAAATGATAAGAGTTTTCCCCTAATGGAGAATCACTCAAAATCATGGGGAAGAATAAAAACTAAAGGGGGGAGAAATGTGCATGGTGGGGGTATCGATCATGGGTGATACAAGGGGGGACCGCCATATTTGAGATATAAAACGTTTGGGGGATGGTGGGGTTACCCATTTATCTCTCAATTTTTTCAATATTAATTTTATATTTAATTTTATAATTATTTAATATTTCAATTATCATTATTTATTATTATTAGAATCTTTATTTACTAATATTTAAACTAAAAAACAAAACATAAATCCGGAAATTTCAAAAAAAATTAAATTACCTAATCATTTTAAAAAAACAATATAAAATAATCAAAATAATAACATGGTGTGTGTTAAAATATCCCAACCATACATCTTTATATCTAGATAAATCTTTTGATCAAAATAGAAGGAAAAAAACCGTGTATACCATTTCACCCCTAAGAGCAATTGGAAACCAATATTGGATCTCCCCATAATTTTGATATCAACTAAATGGTATAATTAGAAAATAGAATATATTAAAAGAGAATAACCATAAAATTCATAACATCCACAAAGAGGATCAATTGAATAATTCAAACAATATATAATTAGAGATCAGAGAAATGAACAACACACATAAATCATGCATGCCTGGTTTTTAGGTGTTAGTTGGTCCACTAAGAACCATGAAAATACCTGCTTTTGATAGTTCAAAATATCTATGAACATAGGTAACCACACAGGGGAATCGTGTCCTACTATGGAACTAGAAACAATTATAAATACACAGGTACATGACCCCGATCGACCTTACCTACTACATCAAGAATTATATGTCTCAGAACACATTATGATGATCGTGCCCCCTGTATAAAGACCATGGGTATATTCTATACAGATATATATATATGATAACAACCTTAGGAAATCTCTATCCTAAAATAACAAATTAGGGAATTCTCTATCCCAATATGCCACATTTTCCCTGAATGTTGTTACCTAATTGTATGGGGAACATGACCACTCCCTTAAGATACCCCACAAACATATATAGATAGAGCATGTAATGAACTATCCTCTTCATGGAACCAATATAATTCCAACTCCAAATCCATGGAAGCCCCACCCGTAGTATCAATACCACTATATAAGTTGTTTTTTCTGTAGTATCATAGACCACCACAATAGAAGTGTTTTTCATTGTATCACAGACTAACCAAAAGGTATGTTTTATTTTGTAACAAATACCACACTACTAGGGGTAATTAATATTTTATCAAAAGCACCTTGTTGTGTGTTTTCATATTAAGCGTCAAAACTATCCATCAAACTTTATAAAAATGTATTCATTTACAAAACCATTTATCAAGGATTTAAATTTCATCAAATTAATTTAAAATTCCACTTTAATTCATAATCTCCATTTACTATTATCCATCCACCTCCATTCATTTAAAAAATATCATATTTTTTTTAACATTACTCGATTTATCGAATCATATCACATAACCATGTTTACCATATCAATTTACTATGATAATTGATTAATATCTTGTTCCAATTCTATATATGGAAAACCCTTGGGATCACTACCAAAATTGGTCTAGAACACATTTAAATAAGGATCATAACAAAGGTTATCTAAAAGGTAAATAAATTTATAACTTAAAATTAAAAATTATCTAAGGAATCCACCTAGGTCACCTTCTACGTAGGTTCATATAAATATTGGAGTAAACCATTAAACAAATAAATTATGTCATTATAACACCTAATCAATTCCATTTTCAATGCATGGTAGGTGAGTGTGACCAAATGTTGAATACACATAAAAATATGATAAACAAGATGGAAAATTTATGGACCACTGAACCCAAATTTAGATGATAAATTTGCATTCATTACCTCTCCCTTATAGTTGAGGTTTGTCCACATTTTAATATCATCCTCTTGTTTTAAGAGACCTCTTCACACTGAAAACATGTACAACTATAGTTGAAAGGTCTATAACACACATTCAATATGAACCCAACAATGAAATGAATGGATAATCCCAACCAATTAATAATTTCATTTAATATTTAATAAATAACTCTAAATGACCCCACCAACTGAGAGGCCTGGGCACATCAGGTTTTCGGGGGTCCTAATGGAACTATGGGCTACTGCCAACCCATCGGGGAGCCAATGGTCTACTGATAGAGGGCTGATGGCTGCAAGATAATAAATTCTAGTATTATGGACAATCCATACCTTCTACGAAATTATCCTAGTAACCCATGATTCCCCTTTTCTTTAACCCATGTTTTAATAACTAATTCTATAATGTTCCAACTATTAGAATTTCCATCTCAGGTTCAATTATAAAACCATATTCCATAAAAAAACTAATAATTATATCATTAAGGGATTAACAATGTTACATTTCCAATGTTTTTTTCATTTAGAGTTTTATATAAATAATAAAAAATAACATAATAAGATGGAGTTTTAGACAAAATATACATTTTCTCCAAAAAAGTTCTTTATAAAGACACACATTCTTTATTCATGGTAACTCAAATATCTGTAACTTTGAATTAATTAACTTTTCCATACATTCATAACCCCTGTGAAAATTCCTTTGAAAAAAATAGGATGATAAAAAATATTATTAAGGGGATTAAAATAAAAGGAACTCATTACTACATCACTAATAAATAATATCTATAAGAATGCTTAACTTTTTAAAAATAAACTTTTGATCTCAAATATCTATTCACATTTACCATAAAAACATAATTTATTAATAGATTTCATGTAATAAATAATTTTAAATCAAAATGGAAAAATCATAATAATATATATTTCATGGAAACATTAAGACTCATTAATATATTTCCTTATCAAATAATTATTTCACCTTTAAAAATTTCATAAAATTACCATAAAAGCATATGATCATTTTATTACCTTTTTAAATACAATTTTTTTTCTAAATTATTCAAATAAGATCATGTTGGTTTTTTGAGATATTATTCCTATATAAACCATTATAATAACCCTAAAAATGGAGTTGTCAAATTAGATAATCCCCTGATCCCTAAGGAGTGACCTAAAATTGGATAACTCAATCACTTTAAAAAATGTTTTGGAGGACAATATCAGTCCTGCCCATCTAAAAAGATATATTGGGCTCACCAATAATTCATATGAAATTTAAAATAACCATAAAATTAATAAAAAACTTATAACTTTTACTTTTATCTGAAAAACAATCTAGATTGGAACATAATCCTAGGAGAAATAGCACTTTCATTAATCTCATAATGATGATAAAAAATTTTAATTTCTATAGGAAACGTAAAAACTAACATAATATTGAGAGAAATATTTTATTTTTAAATAACACTAAAAACATGAAAATTAAGCCTAAAAAAATAATTTATATGAAAATATGAAAATATTGTAATGCTATATATATATATATTAAAATATCATTTTATCATATTTGTAATGAACAGAAAAATGATCCCTACAGTAAATGTTTAAATGATTCATTTTTAATCCATAAAAAAATAAAAAATATTTAAAAATTAATTTTTCCAAAATTTTTAATATAAATAAATAAATTCATCAAAAATTTGATGAACATGGAAATGATGGGGAATGAGTTTGAATGGAATACCTTAAAATAAGGATTTAATGAAAATACTGCTTACCATAATTCCTGTAGAGATTCATATATTTCTATGTACGGAAATATATAATTATATTAGTTTTATACATTCATAATAACACTTTAAAGGAAAATTTATTTATTTATTATTTCTCTTATATCATTTATTACCATGTTTTTTAGTTACTCAAATGTTTAAGTTCACGTTATAGGCTTAGGTGTTGTTCAATTTATAACCTCAAAACCCAATCATTTCATTGACCATGATCAAATGTTTTATGGTTTCTTTATATAATTTTTTTTCATGTAATATTTATCTTATTTATACATTTTATACACTTTCAAAACCAACCACTTAAGGTAGTTATAGATAATGAACCATATCGTTTCATCGGGACGACAGTTCGTACTTATACATGAACATCATTTTAAATTTTCCGAAATGGTTGAAAAGAAATAAATTAGATAATATTATAAATTTATAGTAACATAAATATTTTATAAATTTCATATTTATTCATTTTTTATAATTTTATTACCAACCATATAACTTTAAATTGAAAAATGAATCACATCACTTTGTGGAGGTGGTATTCCACAACTATGCGTGAGCGATGTTATCAATTTCCAAAAAACTGTAAAGAGGAAGAATTTATGTAATATATTATCTTTAAATAATCATAATTATTTCATTAATATGACATATATTCATTTTTTCAATCATTATAGCCACTAATTTGATATTGTGTTGAAAAATGGATCATTTCTCTTCATAAAGGTTGTATCTCACTCATACGCATGAGCGATGTTTCCAATTCTCCTAAGATGGATAAAGGATATATAAAAATTTGTAACATAAGAATAATAAAATTTATTTGTATGTATGATATTGATATTATTATTTAGTCCCGGTTTAAGATCTTGTTAATGAGGCAGAAGAAGAAATAAACTTAAAATAGGTCGGTTAATGATTATACCGTCTCCTCAGAAATACTATTTAAATTACATAATAAGATTCATTAGATTGGTATTTTTGGAAGGTAATGTATTATAAAATGTGTTAATTTATTTTTTGGAGTTTTTTTTGTAATTTTTTTTCTGTAATAGTGTTTGAAAATGGTGTGAGAAATATAAGAGAGTAGACTCACTTTTATAAGTTAGGGGATGGACACACTTGTAATTTTTTTAATATTTAAATATTTTGAAGTATTATTATTTGGATTGTGGATCCAAAACTATGTAAATAATGATATAAAGTGGTAATTTAATAAATATAAATTTCCAATAATAATTAAGATAATATTTTATTGCCTTCTCACTTTGTTTTTACCTTAGTTAATTTGATTTACCTTTAACTTTGTGGTTACATTTTTACCATGGTTTCTATTCATAATGACCTAAAATGAAATTGAAATCATTAATAAATTTTAACATGAGGACATAAAATTTTGAATATAGATTTCATGATTTATATTTTATATGTTTAACAATTTATTTTTAATATAAATGTGAAAAATATAATGGAAAATAGTTTTCAAAAAAATGTATTTTTAAGCCCAAAAGTGAACTTATTCCAAAATAAAATTTGATGTTGAAACCTATGGAATTATTTATATTATGTTTAATAAAATGGAATCTATTTTCATTTTAAAAAATATAAATTTTCTTTTAAATTACAAGATTTAATAGTTTGAAATCATGATTTTTAAAAAATCAGCATTTTTCAATATTCACAAAAAAATAATTCTTTTCAGAAAAATAAGAAAATTATTCTAATTTATATTTGATATATCAATTCCAAAAATTAATTTCTCTATTAAAAGTGAATTTTAAAATCATGAAATTTATATTCTAAATAAAACCATGTAATTTATGAAAAAAATCAATTTAGTTCAGTAAAATTGTTCCTTTTTTCAACTAATTGCATTTATAAAATTATTTATAAAACTATGATGAATATAAATACATAAAATTAATATTCATATATCAAAAAATTTATTTATTTATAGCATTATGTGAGGGTTTCATATTTTTTTCATGAATATAAATATATAAAATGAATATTTATAAACATAATAATGTTATATATATAGGATTAAAATTGTTGTCACATTATCCCCAATTAAAAAATTATATCCTCCCAATTTTATTCATTACATAAACTGTTGATATTATTTTTCCCTTACAGAATTTTCAAATACTAATGTTTCTTACCCTATAATGGGATTCTTCCATAAAACATATACCTATAAAATCATCTTATTTCCTAGTACCTCCTATTTATGGTAATAAATATGAACTATATTTTCTTCATAAGAGATATTCTCCAATAACGGTACCACTTTAATTATCAAAATATGTGATTCATTAGGTATATATTTTCTTAGTAATGAAACATGAAACACAACTTGTACATGAGATAAACATGGTTGTAAAGTTACTATATATGAAAATTATCCTCACTTTTCTATATTTTCATATGGACTGATAAAGTGTACACATAAATCCACCATTTTTAATAAAATAAATAACATTTTTCCTTTGATACACTTTAAGAAGAACTTGATCGCCTACCTCAAATGAAAGTTCTTTCTAGTTGTGATCTTCATATCTCTTCTACCTGCTCTGAGCTAGCCTTTTATGCTGCTCGATCTTCTTTACCTTTTTAACGATATCTTTTACCAATTATGATCCCAATAATTTTATCTCATCAACTACATCCCAATATACTAATGTCTAAAACCATTTTTCATATAATTTCATAAAATTCTCTATTCATATACATGAATGAAAATTGTTATTACAAGAAAATTCAGCTAAATACATATACTGCTCCCATCTTCCGTAATAATCTAATGAGAAACCTTATGGAATATTCTCTAATATATAAATTATATGATCTAATTTTCCATCATATTGGGGATGAAAATTTGTACTAAAAATCAATTCAATACCCATAGACTTCTAAAGTCCTTTCAAAAAAATCTATGTAAACCTGAGGTCACAATCAGATATAATGGATAGAGGAACTCCAGGTAACATGACTATCTCTATAAGGTAAATCATTGAAAGATGATCTAAATACATAATATCAAAAATAGTTATGAAATGTATAGATTTATTCAAATTCTCAAAAATAATTAAAATCACATTATTACATTAAGATGTGTTTATTAATCCCACCAGAAAATCCAAGGATACATTTTTCTATTTTTTTTCAGGAACTAACAAATGATTATGCATCACCTTTAGTAGTATTCATTTTAATTTTACCAAATGATAATTAAAACATGTCTTGAAAAAATTAGCTGTATATTTATTCATACAATCCCACCAAAAGTGTAACACCCCACAAAATTTAAAAATAGATTTATTATAGAATGAATGAATCACTGTATCTCTTCAAAACACCACTTTTTTTATAACATATCCATGAAAACATAATTTTGTCACCTTTGTGATTTGAATTTTGAAAAACTGGCATACACTGTTGCGTTCTGTGAGATATGTTGACTCTGATAAGACAAACTTATTTTTTTTGAATAGTAACATACCCTTATGAATAGTGACATACCCTTATGAATAGTAATGAATATAAATTAATAGTAAATCATATAAAAAATAGAAAATTTACCAGTGAATGTGTAAATACTATTTAGATATCTTAAAACTGAAAAAACGATCATAATATAAGTATTGGTATTTTTGTCTCGCATAAATATTTAAATTACAATTTTCTGAGTAATTTAGTAATTTAAAATGGTTATGTATTTTTATAAAATGTAATAAATTTTTTTACATTATTGTCTTATGATTATATGATAATTTTACAGGACATTGATTAATTTACCAAGGTCTTACAAAATGATTTATATTTTTAAAGTGGTTTTTTATAAGAAATTATGATTTTATTTAAAAAATTAAATTAAAAATATTTTGAAAAATATTTTCAAAAAATGGAGTTAATTTTTCATTTCTACACCTCGAAAAACGTATATGGTAAATTTGTGGGATTTTTCTAAAATACTTGAATTTTACGCGAATAGTAAAAAACACAGTTTTGAGTTTTTGGTAGTTTAATGACATAATAATGAAATGATAATTAAAATAAAATGATACATGAATTTTTAACATTATTGTATGTCATGAGGTGTCCCATGTGTCTAAAACCATGGGACAATACCATGTGAAAGCCAACAGTTTTACAAAACCCTCTATTGAGGTGTCCATTTAAATTATTTAAAAAACTCCCACTCATTTTCTACAAATAATGTAGAGACCCAAAGCCTAACGTATGTGGACATTACATTACTTTTGAAGAATAATTAATACATGAAAAAAACATACGCCCAAAGACTGTATTAGTTTAGTGTCTTTGGAAACTCGAAACGTAATCTTCTAATCATGGGGAAAGATATTCAACATCTCCCACAAAGATCTTCCCCTTTTGGGTTTTCTTATCTAAAACCATTCTTTATATCCAGGGGAAAAGAAAACATAAAATGGATGAGCTCAAATTATCAGTTAGGGTAATCCTAGAGAACATAAAACCATCCATAAACATTTGAATGAAAAAAATTGAACATAAAATCTAAACATCAAAATCTTGATCAAATACATAAATCTTGGAAGTACATAAGAAATATATCATAAAGGAACATCAATGATGATAAAATAGCATGGGAATAAAACATGTAATTGTGGAAAACCATTAATCACATGATATTATTTCCATAGTAGCCAAGGAATTTCTACCAAGACCATCTTAGTGGACAAAGTCCCTTTCTGAATCGAGTTCACTCCTCATTCCAGTCCTGTATCACTGAACCAGATTAACTTACCATTCCAGCCATGTCTATCTCATGAGATATAAATCTTTACCCAATGCATTGGAGGGAGATATAAGTCCCACCCATCTCATAATGAAATCATTCTTTTGCGTGCCATAAAATCATAAATCATACATCATAGCATAACCCATGTAATAGAATGGGATTCTTAAACATCATGCCATCATAACATAATCCATATAAAAAAATGGATATCATTTCATCATAAGAAGAATAAAACCATGTAAATAATGGATAAATTATACTTGAAACATAAACATATTAAATAATTTCATTTTAGATGGAAAATAGTTTTGATAAAACACTTGAAATGAATTCTTGAGGAAAATATCCTTTCTTCTTCAAAATCATTTTATTTTCACAAAATGACATGAAATTATAAAAGAAAAGGGGTTTTTTAAAATAATCATGCAATCTTGTAGAGTAAACTTGATGACAATGAGGTGTTATGAAACTGTAAAAATCTGTTCACGCCGTATAATTTAAAAATAACATTCTCCTCGTACTTTTGTCGGAAAAGTCAAAATGTTCCACGTGTGGTAAACAAAAGTAAGATTCCTTTCATAACATGTGGTAAAATTGAAAAATGGGTAAAAAGGCCATTAAAAATACATGAATTATGTTTTTGAAAATGGGTACATGGATGATAACAAAAACCCCAGTAAATACTTACAAATAAACAATCTCAGATAAGAGAAAGATTGGAATAGTTATCCCTTACCTTATGTAAGATATGCTTCATATTTATCTAAATCTCTTGTATAATGATTTAAATAATGTCATTGACTTATTAAAGAATCATATTCATTGTTATGATATCATATATGGTTTACTTATGACTTTATATTACCCATTATTTTGTAAATTCGATGTAAAAGCAGCGATTTAGGTAAAAACGTTTCACTTATTGTACGTGTTTAGACTTGTTGTTCTTGATATTATTACTTATATCCTGATTTACATAATTAAAGAATTTAAAACATGATTTATATATAATATATATTCATAATATACATATATATCTGATAGATCAATAAATGGAATGAAATACACCGTTAATGGAGACGGTATGCCGTACGTACGCCTGAACGCTGTTTTCGTTTCCTTATTGAATTGAATGGAATTAAGTAGAAGATATATATATATATAAATAAATCCAGTATCATTATTATGCCATATATTTCATTATAATTCATTATATATACGTTATAATCATTCATGAATGGTTACCATGGAGAATAAATCTCATCGCGTCATGGAGACGGTAGTCCGTACGTATGCACGCGTGATGATATCATTCCCATGATCATGGAATTGTATTTAAGTGTATGTATAATATTTCAGAATCAATATAAATTTACAATAATCATATATAGTTATTTATTTACACCATTATACCCATCCAAGTAATGTGGTGGTCGAAAATACATTACACCACAGTGTGGAGATGGTATTCCGTACGTACGCACGCGCGGTGATTTTGTTTTCCGTAGGATGGGTGGTAGGTGAAATAAGGTTGTTTCTTATTTATAAAAACATATCAGTATATATATAATACCTATTTTATTACTTTATAATGATACAACTAAATAAGAATAAGTAGAAGAAGAAATAAACTTGAGAGAATCGGAAGAAGAGAGTACCTCTTCTTCGACGCACCTCCTTTCTGATTCCTCTTAAGGAAGTAGAGTTGGTCTTTTCTGAAGACCAAAACCTCCAGAATGTTTCAAGGGAAGAGGATAAGATAAATGTGAAGGTTTTAGCCGAGATTCGTGTCTCAAAATGGTGTGAAGAGTATAGGGAAGGGGTGCCCTTTTTATAAGGGAGGGGAGAGGCACTACAGTAAAAACCTAAAATATTATTTTAAAATAAAGTCATAGTCTGTTTATAATAGATCTAAAATAATTTATTTAGAATCTAAAGTGGTTATGGGTCTAAATAATATCATCCAATAGGTTTTATACAAGTTTAAGGAACTATTTTAACATTATCATATAGATTTAACTCTAAGTTAAATAATTTACCCTTTACCGTGTCTTCTTGTTTTCTTATACTATATGGTTAATAAACTTACATTAACAAGACAAACTAACCACAAGTGGTTCAGTATTAATATATATAACCTTATATAAGGCCTTTGGCCGAAAAATAGATATTTAGTAATATAATAACAATTAATAATATAATATTATTTTAAAAAACTATTTTATGTCAATTTTGACACTATTTGGTAATTGATTTTTGTGAAAATCATAACAGAATTATTAGTTCGAAAAAAGTTAATTAAATAACTAATAACATTTCATATTAACCTATAAAATTAGTTAAATTCATAAAAAGTCTCAAATTACATATATTTGGGTATTTAAAATATGAATTATTTTAATATTTGATTATTTAGGTAATTACTGTACTACCATTGTGTCATAAATAAATTAAACTATTTAATGTATAAAAATTATAAATAAAATCCCATTAGGTAGGATATATTTTTAGTTTCTAATGAATATTTATTGTCTAATTTATCTTATCTATAACCCTATATTAAAAATGTTTTAGTTATTAATCATTGATTTTAACCATTTTAACTCTTCTTTAAATAAAATAATAATAAATGTCCTAATCCAATCCAAGTGGACCTATAGGGTAAATTTTTATTCCTAAGGTTGTTTTCGGTCTAATTAAACTTATCCAATTGAATTAGGACATGTGTTAGGGTTATAGTAATATCATTTTTACCCTTAATTACCCTATTTACTTTTAACTGTGGTAAATTAAAGTAAAAAAGTTACTGTTTGAAAAAATTATTTTTATCTTATTGAACCACATTTTACTCCTTGATATTAAGCGTGTCTCTCATCTTTTCTAAATTCTACTCACAGAAGCGGTAAAATTATGTTTTATGTAAATTTTCAAATTCTCTTTGGAGGTGGGTAAAAGACGGTGAAAAGTTCAATAAAATTATTATATAACTAAAATTATTATAAAATGACTCCAATAAATTACATTGAACTTATATATGTATTTTGTATCAATTTTTACCTAAAATAAATTTAAATAAAATAAATAATTATTTAAATAAAAAGTCAGTTTTTAAATAGTAACCGAATATTTTCACTATTCATCAAAAATTGAATGTTTTTAAAAAAATACCAAAAATTCACCCTAGGATAATTTTGATATTCCGAATCCAAAAATGAAGACCATTTTAAAATATAAAATTTAAAAAATTGCAAAAAGTGGGTATTACTATTCATAACGGCTAGTTCACAATAATATTATAACAATATATTGTTTAGTGAAACTCGGTATTTTGTACTACACACGCTATCAAGGAAGGTCTTGATTGCGTGTAATTCAAGACAAGTTAGGGTTTCATGTAGTGAAATCTCCGTTTTGTGTGGCGTATAACATAATCAAAACTTATTTCATTTATACATTTAACAAAATCTATACTTAATGTTGCGTAGAATAATTTCCACAAAACGAACTTGAATTTTTGTGTAACACAAGCCATGAATAGTATTGCATATACTGCAAGCTAATATGATGTTGCATATAGTACCATCTAATCTTAGTGTAGTGTATAATAGAATACATCAAAGAAATTAAAAATAATATATCTCATAAAATCTCGAGGTGTTACATTCTACCCCCATTAAAATGAATTTCGCCCTCAAAATTCACCAGGGTTATAAATGGTTTACTACTAGAAGGTTTCTTTCATAGAAACCCACATCCTAAAAAGGAATACTAAAATTTCATTTTAAAAAGGAAAGTTAGAAATGGAACGGTTACCCAGATTAACTCATCACTAGGTTTCCACATTGGAGAACATAGGTGGAAATATGGATATGGAAGAAAATTATAACCATCATGTTTTGATGGAGAGTGGTAGAGGACATGGCTATGAAAAATCCAACAATCACAAAGCCATAAATTTGTGATGATATAAGGTACAATATGATTCATCGGATATAAGGGCAGCAGAAAACATTTTGGTTTTCAAGATCATTTCCCTAAAGTTGAAGAATTTGAATTAAAATAAATACTAACTTTATTTAGGTATAATATCACCGTTGTTCGTTCCTTGAAAAATTTCCACTTCATCTCTCAATGAAATGAAGTTGAATTTTTCATTCGTGAAGTGTTAGTAGATCATGTGATAGAGTGATGTGTCATTCCATATGTCTCAAACAAAAGGATAGAATAAATTATCAAATATACATAAGTCCATCTATTGTGAGGTTAATCGTATATGATTCCAAAAATGGACTTAAACTTCATCTATCATATCTCTTAATAAAACTAGTTTCTACTAACCAGGGACTTCCTGTAGGTTAGTGGTAGGCGATAAAGGCTGGTCGCACTTCGGTTGTGGGTTCGATTACCGCAACCTTGTTCGACGTGACGGGTTGTCGCCCATCCTACAAGTTGTCCTTTTTCGGAAACTATAATATTATAACATAACAAAAGATCTAGCCTTAAATAGTACTATATGATATATAACTTAATCTATTAAAATCTTTAGGTTTATCCAAAATACTTCTGTCCAATATCATAGTATAAAGATAACGATTACTTGAAATTTCATATACCAAGCATGTTGATACCATCATTTATCATACGATATATCTTGTTGGTCACATTCCAAACATGTGAATACCTTAATCATGTATTCTCGTGAAACATGAATTACCATATAACCTTAGTGAAAACATGAATGCTATCCAAAGTTAACTCTTTCCACATACCAAAAGCCCAAAAATTCTATAAACTCAAACCATGATATCACATTGTCCTTACATCAGTCATGAGCTCAATAATACTATCAAACATCTCATTATCTCTTTATCCCTTCATTATTCATATATCATCTACTTTCCAAAAATATTACAATCACTTTTCATGGTTACCGGTACCATATAATTATTGAAAACCAAGACATAGATATTCCAAAATTCCATGATGCCATAAATGAGATTCCATGGTAATATTTTGAAATCCCATTACATAAACACTTAATCATTACACAACATCATTTTCATACTCAACAATACAAATAGTGATCTCATGTGACTTCCCTTTATCCTTTTCCTTAAGTGGTTGCTCATGTTGATCATCGTTAACCCTTGGATTAGGGAATTGATTAGCATATTGCCCCATTTCCTTGCACTTGAAGCATTGAAGTGTTGGTGGTGCATTCTATATAGTCTTTTCTTTATTCACATCATTAGCAACCCTTTTTCCATTACTTCGACACTCAGCTGCTCGATGAATTTCTTTTCCACCCTAAAAACAATTCTATTCCTTTAAGATAATCTCCACCATACTGCTTTCCACACTTTGAGCATAAATTAACATTCATCTTCTTTTCACCATTATTCTGAGATTTCTCCTTGAACTCCATCTTTCTTTTCTTGTCAAAACCATGAGATGGATATGTGACACCAACTTCCAGTACTACCTTGATAGCAAAACACACAATTTATTCATAGCTACTGAAGTCTCTTATGGCTAATTCCCTTCGAAGACTTGGTTTTAAGCCACTGAAAAATTGATCAACTTTACTTTCAGGTTGGATGATAAAACTAGATGCATACCTTGAAAGAATTGTAAAATTCGTTTTGTATATACCAACAGATTCATCATCCTTCTGCTTAAGCTCAAGGAATTCCTATTCCATCTTTTTTCGAAGAATGCAAGGGAATTACTTACTAAAAAACAAGTTCTTGAACTCGTCCCATTCCATGGATTCAATTTCATCTTGGGGCCTTGTATTCTTAATTAGACTCCACCACTAGTCTGATTCACCTTCTATATAGTAAACAGGTAGAATGAAATTATCATGTTCGAAACAACGAATTATGGAAAATATCTTTTCAATGGTACTGATCCATTGTTCAGCAACAAGTGGATCAGAAGACCCATTGAAAGAAGGCGGAGGTTGCCTCACCAAGGACTCAATAGAATATTGTTCCCTTATCTAATCATTTGAAAATCCAGAATGATTCATAGCTTGTGTAAGTATAACAATAAGATTTTCAACTCCATCTCCCATCACATTTGGTTGTTCAGGAGGACAATCATTGCATTATCCATTACATTGATCAACACAGTTCCTTCGAGTTCTAGCCATCGTCTAAAACCCAAAAAGAGTAGTGTGAGAGGAAAAAATCATGATAGGGAAAACAACATAATAATGGGGGAGTACATTCAATCTCTAAAATCTTAAGTTTAATTCTATGATCATTACTGTAATTCTAGGACTATAACATATACTTATACTTAACCTTAGGGACATCACTAGACATACCATAGAAATATCTCTAGGGATCTCACTAAAGATTTCACATCCTAATTTCCAAAGGATAACTGAACCTTTGCTCTGATACTAAATTTATAGACCCAATGCCTGACGTACGTGGACATTACATTAATTTTTCGAAATACTTAATACATGAAAAAAACAAACGCCCAATGACTGTATTAGTTTAGTGTCTTTAGAAACTCAGAATGTAATATTCAAATCATGGTGAAAGATCTTTAACATCTCCCATATTGATATTCCCCTTTTTAGTTTTCTTACCTAAAAACATTTTTTATATCCTGGGGAAAATAAAACATAAAAAGGGTGAGCTCAAATGCTCAGTAAGAGTAAACATAGAGAACATAAAACAATTTATAAACATTTGAATGCAAAAACATGAACATAAAATCTAAACATCAAAATCTTGAGCAAAGACATAAATAATGAAAGTACGTAAGGCATATATCATAAAGGAACATTAATCATGATAAAAAAGCATGGGAATTAAACATGTAATTGTTGAAAACCATTAAGCACATGATATGATTTCATAGTATCCAAGGCATTGCTTCCAATACCATCTAAGTGGAAAAAATCCCTTTCTGAATCGAGTTCACTCCTCGTTCCAGTCCTGTATCATTGAACCAGATTGACATACCGTTCCAACCATGTCTGTATCATGAGATATAAATCTTTACCCAATGCATTGGAGGGAGATATAGTTTCCAACCATCTCCTAATGAAATCATTCTTTCGTGTTCCACAAAATCATAAATCATACATCATAGCATAACCCATGTAATAGAATGAGATTCTTAAACAACATGCCATCAAAACATAATCCATATGAAAAAATGGATATCATTTCATCATAAGAAGAATCAAACCATGTAAATAATTTAGACATTATACTTGAAACATAAACATATTAAATAATTTCATTTTATATGGAAAATAGTTTTGATAAAACACTTAAAACAAATTCTTGAAGAAAATATCCCTACTTCTTCAAAATCATTTTCTTTTCCAAAAATGCCATGAAATTTTAAAAGAAAAGGGTTTTGAAGAAAATAATAATGAAATCTTGAAGTGGAATCTTCATGAAAATGAGGCATTATGAAACCGTAAAAATCCGTTCACGCAGTATAAGTTAAAAATAACATTCTCCCCGTACTTTTTTCAGAAAAGTCAAAAAGTTCATCATGTGGTAAAAAAAAGTAAGATTCTTTTCATAACATGTGGTAAAATTTAAAAATGGGTAAAAGGACATTAAAAATACATGAATTTTTTTTAGAAAATAGGGACATGGATGATAAAAACACCCCAGCAAATACTTACGAATAAACAATCTCAGATAAGAGCGAGATTGGAATAGTTATCCCTTACCTTATATCCGATATGCTTCGTATGTATCCGAACCTCCTGTGTAATGATTTAAATAATGTCATTGACTTATTACAGAATAATATTCATTGATATGATATCATATATGGTTTACTTATGACTTTATATAACCCGTTATTTTGTAAATTCGATGTAAAAGCAGCGATTTGGGTAAAATCGTTCCATTTATTGTACATGTTTCGACTTGTTGTTTTGGATATTAATACTTATATCCTTATTTACACAATTGAAGAATGTAAAACATGATTTATATATAATATATATTCATCATATACATATATATATGATAGATCGATAAATGGAATGAAAGACACCGTTCATAGAGACGGTAGGCCGTACATACACATGAACGATGTTTTCGTTTCTTTATTGAATTGAATGGAATTAAGTTGATGAAATACATACATACTTATATATATATATATAAATAAAGTATCATTATTATGTAATATATTTCATTATTATTCATTATATATACTTTATAATCATTAATGAATGGTTACCATGGAGAATGAATCTCATCGCGTCATGGAGATGGTAGTCCGTACGTACGCACGAGTGATGATATCATTCCCATGATCGTGGAATTTTATTGAAGTGTATGTATAATATTTTAGAATAAATATCACTTTAAAGTAATAATATATAGATATTTATTTACACCATTATACCCATCCAAGTAAGGTGGTGGTCAAAAACAAAATACACCATGGCTTGGAGACGGTATTCCGTACGTACGAACGCGCGGGGATTTCGTTTTCAGTAGGATGAATAGTAGGTTAAATAAGGTTGTTTCGTATTTACAATAACATATCAGTATATAATTAATACTTATGTTATTACTTTATAATGAGACAACTAAAGAAGAATAAGTAGAAGAAGAAAGAAACTTGAGAGAATCGGAAGAAGAGATTACCTCTTCTTCAACGCACCTCCTTTAAGCTTCCTCTTAAGGAAGTAGAGTTGGTCTTTTGAGAATACCAGAACCTCCAGAATGTTTCTAGGGATGTGGAGAAGAGAAATAGTCAGGGGATGGAAGAGCTTCAAGGCTAGAAAGGGTGTGAAGAGAAGAGGGATGGGGTGCCCTTTTTATAACGGAGGAGAGGGGCACTTTAGAAAAAACTTAAAATATTATTTTATAATAAAGTCATATTCGGTTTATAATAGCTCCAAAATGATTTATTTCGAAGCTAAAGTGGGAATGGGTATAAAAAATATCAACCAACAGGTTTTAGACAAGTTTAGGTCACTATTTTAACCTTATCATTTATATTTAACTCTATGTTAAATAACTGAACCTTTACCGTGTCTTCTGGTTTGCTTACACTATATGGTTAATAAACTTACTATAATAGGACAAATGAGCCCCAAGTTGTTAATTATTAATATATATAACCTTATCTAAGTCATTTGGCCGAACCAAATATTTTTAGAAATATAATAACAATTAATAATATAATATTTGTTTTAGAAACTATTTTATGTCAATTTTGACACTATTTGGTAATTGATTTTTTTGAAAATCTTAACAGAATTATTAGTTACAAAAAAGTTAATTAAATCTATACTAACATGTCATATTAACATATAATAATAGTGTAATTCATAAAAAGTCTCAAATTAAATTTATTTTGGTATTTATAATATCAATTATTTTAATATTTCATTAGTTAGGTAATTACTGCATCACCATTGGATCATAAATAAATTAAATTAGATAATGTCTAAAAATTAAAAATAAAATACCATTAGGTGAGAAATATATTTATCTTTATAATGAATATTTATAGTCGAATTTATCTTATGTATAACCCTATATTTTACCCTTAATTACCCTATTAACTTTTAACCATGGTAAATAAAAGTAAAAATTTACCATTCCCCAAAAATTATTTTTATCTTATTGAACCACATTTTACTCCTTGATATTAACCGTGTCTCTCAGATTTTTGAAATTCCAGTCATAGAAGCGGTAAAATTATGTTCTATGTAAATTTTCAAATTCTCCTAGGAGGTGGGTAAAAGATGGTGAAAAGTTCAATAAAATTATTATATATCTAAAATTATTATAAAATGACTCCAATGAATTTCATTGAACATATATAGGTATTATGTATCAATTTTGACCTAAAATAAATTTAAATAAAATAAATAATTATTTAAATAAATAGTCGATTTTTAAATATTAACCCAGTGTTTTCACTATTCATCCAAAATTGAAATTTTTCAGAAAAATACCCAAAATTAACCCTTGACTTATTTTGATATTCCAAATCCAAAAATGAAGTCCATTTTGAAAGATAAAATTTAAAAAAAAATTAAAAAGTGGGTATTACTATTCATAATTGCTAGTTCATAATAATATTATAATAATATATTGTTTTGTGAAACTCGATATTGCGTACTACACATGCTATCGAAGAAGGTCTTGATTGTGTGTATTGAAATCCAAGTCAGGGCTGCGTGTATTGAAAGCTCCGTTTGGTGTTGCGTATAACATAATCAAAACTTATTTCATTTATACATTAAACAAAATATATACTTAATGTTGCATAGAATAATTTCCACAAAACGAACTTGAATTTGTGTGTAACACCAGCCAAGAATAGTATTGCATATACTTCAAGCTATATACGGTGTTGCATATAGTACAAGCTAATCTTGGTGTAGTGTATAATAGAAGACATCAAAGAAATTAAAAATAATATATCTTATAAAATCTCGGGGTGTTACAAATACCCACTCATCCATTCGTTTTATTTAATTCCAAATCCCTCATCCAAGAATATATAGTGGTTTTACCTCCCTATGAGTACTCCCAAGGTGTTCTTAATCCCCCACAGTCCCAACCATCAAGTTCTAGGAGTTACCCTATAATGTAAGGGAACCTTTCACCCCTCCTTTTGTCAACACTTCTTTTATGTTATCTCTTTGAATTTATATTATCCTTTGTTGGGGTTTGATATTTTGTACTTATCTTACTATATGTTTTATGTCCATATTATGAGATACTCATTTTCTATCATCAATTCTTTTTATGAAATTTCATGCAATGCAGTTAGGCTGCCGAATCTTCATAAGGGATATCTCAACATTTCTTTTATTTTCAAGTTCAACTCTTTTCTTTTTCTCTTATCACCTCCTCTATAAAAATTACCATGATAACTCATTATCATATATATACTGTAATTATATAATTTAAATAGAAGAACCATCATAAATATTCTTAATCCCTCCATTTTATTTTTATAATCGAAATCCACATCCATGAGGTTCCAATTTATAACCTTCATGGACAGCGAAGTTTCATTCTTCAATTTCTCCTCCATTACAGGTCATTAATCCATTTAGATAGTTTAAACACAATATAATATATGAATTATAACCTATTTAATATTCAGGAACCAGTATATGTACACATTATTAAATCATATGACCAAACTAGTTTCCAATAATCAAAATACTGCTAAAATAATCTTAATGAATGTCATAAATATTTCATCTAATGATTCATAACCTTTACAAGTAAATTAATTATAGAAATTAACATTAACACTTCTTTATGTTCATAAATAATATGTAATTTAAATTCTGAATATTTAAATCCATTCCACATGAACTCCATTACTTAAGAACAAGTGAATTGATAATGAAAATAATGAAAACAAACACTCCAGAATGATAAAATTCAACATAACAACTTATCTATAAGGGAATAAATGAACTAAAAATAATTATGATAAAATAAAAAAGTGTCTAATAGGTTCTAAAATAAGTTATTGATAATTATAATTTCATATTCCAGGACCATATGTTCAAGAGTGGATCACCTTCAGACTTAAGGTTAGGGTTTTCTTCATCTCACTTCCATTTTTGTGAGATTCTCCATATTCAATAAAAATACCTATGTATGGTGTATGTATACAGACCATTGATGTAAAATATCATTAATATTTTTATTTTAATGGTATTTATTGTATCATTTTAGTATTATTAATTTTGGGGCATATGAATCATTTGATTACAAAGTGGTAAGGGCTTTCCACCCAATTTTCCATTTTCATTCGGGTTACTTATACTGTCTAATTACCTCAGTAAAATTCCTATGTATTTTTATGTAGTCCTCATAAAATGTGTGTTATTGTTTTATATATGTTTACCAATGTTAATAATTCTTTATTTTAAGGGGAGTTACACATTATTAAATGAAAATTGAAAATTATTTCTAAAATACAAACCTGATTCAAGGGATCTTTTTGAATTATTACATGTTTTCAAGTGTACACTAGAATCTGTTTTAAGCCACCATTATTTTTATAAAAACACTCACATTATCATGAAAAATTATCTTTGATCATATTTGTTTTTAATAAAAAAAGTGTCTTTTCACTTAAAAATTTCCTTTAATACTCCATCAAAATGATCTAAAATGATTTTGTTTTAAAGAATCTTTAGAACTCTTTTTACATGATTTCACTTCAGTGGGACATAATTTATGCTAAAAATATTATTTCAATGTCCTAGTATTATAATTTATGGGATATTAATGTTTACAAACGGATTTCATGAAAATAAAAAGGATTTTACAAAATAACTCTTCTTTTCAAAGTAAAAATGATTCTTCTCATCTCACTTTATCATTGATGAGATATATCCCTTGTTCACCAGTTACTTCTTACTTGTGGTGTATGTACTTCCATTTGTAATATCATAAAAATAGTCTCCTTATTCTCATAATATTATAAGGGATTATTATTTTAATGTTTTATGCTATTATGGGACACTTTGGAATGTTTACAGATTATTTCTTCAAGGATATTTCAATGGTCTATTTTAAAAGTATATTCATCAATGTCAACATCCTTTTTCGAATATTGTTCTTCATTTAGTTTTATCTCCTATGATATCATCTAACATATTTAATTGAATGGTTTATTATTAGTTCAACTTTGGATGTTCTATATTAAAGCCATTCAACAATATACTCAGAATGGTTAGTGTTTATACATAATGTTCGGGGAAATTTATTTACATTTCATATATTAATTTCAATATGAATATATATGTGGTTTGTATTTATCCTTGTTCATATGAGAAATTAATTGGACATATAAAGTGTTGGGTGGGGCCCACTATATCCCCTCGATGCATTCATAGGTCTCATGAGACAAACTATGGTCTTGGCACAAGGCCTTGACAAAATGAATATTTATGGTCTTGGAACGAGGCCTTGAAGATATGGTTATGTTTTACCGAATTATTAATTCCCTAATTATAGAGCTATTGATGGTAATTTCATGTGGTTATTCGACTAGTAGAAAACCCATGACTATTTTATATTATGAAAATATTTACTCAGCTCATATTCCTTCCATGATGTGTTCAAGTTTATTATTTATAAAGGCGTGTGTTTTCTACTATTCATCATGCCTTATGTATATGTTTATGTTATCTTACGCTGTATTTCTTACTCTTACTGAGTGTTTGAGGTCATCCCTTTCTTATGTTTCATTTTTTCCAGGATATGAAGATTTTATTTATGAGTGAATTGTAGGCATAATCTAGGAGGCCTGGATGTTTCTAAATGAATAAAGTAGTGTTGTTTTCCTTTCAATATGTAAAGTTGAACTTTATTATGTATCTTGTTTCCAAAATTTTAAAAAATACTTGGTACTTTGGGATAAATATTCCTTGTTTATATGAAAATTTAATAAAATAAAGAAATGAATCTGGGAAACTGGGGCCGGGTCTTTACAGTTGGTATCAAAGGAAGTTTAGTAGAAAGCCTGAAAACTATATTTATAAAACGTACATTTGGGAAAAAATCCCTAAGATAGTATTTGAGGATAAACATAAAAGAACGTCCTAGAATCATGGAAATGAATAGATTATGTGTATATATCTAGAAAAATACATCTATGTCTACATAAAAATAGGTAGAGGAGGATTTTAAGAGATATATTGAGGAGTGAAAACTCTGATAAGGAGTCTCAAAATTGAGTGGGGGTATCCTGCTACATGACATCGGGCATTCCTTCACTCTTAGTATTGAATCTCATGAGGGATATGATTAGGATAATTCACATTTTATTTACCCACCATTATGAAGGATTGTTACCCCCAATGTAACCAATGTGTATGGTTATAGTATTTACGATGCATAAATTTAGGCCATGTGTAAAACCATATTTAGAGTCATAAAGAGTTCATAATGTTACCATATAATATATAATATGGAATTGATTAGAAATTTTTCCTATAAGAAGAAATGAGAACTTCACCAATGCACGAGATGAGATGAGTAAGAAGGATCATATCTATGATGGTCTTAAATCATTATTTAAAAGGAAGATTGTATCCCAAGTATCCTCATAATATGAAGAAATAGTATCAGGTGTTAACAAATTATGTAAATACTTCTCTAAGTCCTATGGATTTGAAGGGAAGCAAAATTAGAAGACTATGGTAGAGAAATAAATGGATAATTGGAAGAAGAGAATGTTGTATTTTCCCACATGTGATAAATTTGGAAGGAAACACCTTGGTATATGATTTAGAGGAAAATGATTTTCTTCAATTGTGGAGAAAAAGGACACCAAGCTCATAATTGCAAGACAAGAAAAGAATTTCCCAATATTCAATGCTTCAAATGCAAGGAAATAGGAAACTATGCGAATCAATGTCCCTCGTGTCAAAGGAATATACCCCAAATGATGAATTTGGATAATGATAAAGTTATGATGCCTCCACATATGAATAAGAATGTTTAATATTCCTAGTCAAGAATCAGGTCATTTGAATATTTTTTTAGTATAGTACTGATTGTAAGAATTATTATATTTATAATAATTGTACCGCAATACTATTTTATTAAGGATTTGAAGTCATATGGTGAATGGTAGAAAGGAAAAGTGATTCGGTATAAACTTAAAATTTTTAGAAAACACATGATTGAGGGAAAGATCCCCATTAATATATATATATATATCTCATGTTGATATAATGATGAAGAAATGATTGATTCAGATACCTACTAATTACCTTGGAAGTAATTACAAACATGTCGAGAATTGTTATATGAAATCATAAATGGATTTTACATCACATTTGGATTTATTTAATATATCAAATAACATGTATCTTACTTAAGGAATAGTGAGGAATGCATGTTTCCGATATGGTTTTTATGGTAATTCAAGTTATTACCATATTTCAAGAGGACACTTAATGATGTTATTCACATGTTTGGAATATGAATTTTAGAGTTTCTTCTTATTGATTAAGGGTTATTGATAATCTCATAATGGAATTTTAGAGGCCTTCATTATAATGTGTTGAATAATAATATTTTGTAATTTTTAACCATTTACAAAATGGTTTAATTTGTTCATTGTATGGGTGTAGAGTTTAATGTTGCTACATGATGGTTTGGTTATTCTTCCTTGGTAATGTTTTCCATTTATAATGTGTTATTTTTTAGTAACTGATTCTTTTCCCTTTCATATTGTTAATATAATATTTTAACTATATTTTTATGTGGTTTTCCCATAAGGGAATTTTTAAGTATAAACAATTAACTTTCGAAGTTCAATTTAAATTTTTGAGGACAAAATTTTTATGAGGGAATAATGTAACACCACAAGAATTTTAAAAGAGATTTATTATAGAATGCATGAAACCCTAAGTCTCTACAAAATTCCACTTTTTTATATCATAGTCAATTAAACATATATTTTCCACCCCTGTGATTCTAATTTTGAAAAATTGACATAGATGGTTGCGTTCAGTAAGATATACAGAGTCCGATAAAAGAAACATAATTTTTAGTGAATAGTAACATACCCTTATGAATAGTGATATACCCTTATGAATAGTAATGAATAGTAATTAATAGTGATGAAAAGTAAATCATATAAAAAATATAATCTTTACCCATGAATCTTTAAATACAATTTATACATCTTAAAAGCGGAAAAGATCAAAATATATGTAATGGTATTTTTGTATGACTTAAATATTTATACTAAAATTTTCTGATTAATTTAATAAATTAAAATGGATATTTATTTTTATAAAATGTAATAAAAAATTGTTAATTTATTTTATTATGATTATATGATAATTTTACAGGACCTTGATTAATTTCTCAAGGTCTTATAAAACGAGTTATAGTTTTAAAGTGGGTTTTTTGGAATAAATTATGATTTTATTTAAAAAATTAAATTAAAAGTATTTTGAAAATTATTTTCAAAAAATGGAGTAAATTTTTTAATTCTAAAATTTGAAAAATGGGTAGGGTAATTTTTTTGTTATATTTTTAAAATACTTGAATTTTTTTTGAATAGTAGAAACAAGGTTTTGAGTTTTTGCTAGTTTAATGACATCATAATGAAATAATAATTAAAAAAATAGTTTGGTCGAATTTTTTACACTACCATATGAAATGAGGTTTCCCAAGTGGCTAAAAACCTAGTGAAATACCATGGGAAAGACCGTGGTTTTGCCAAAACCACTAATGAGGTGTCCCTTTGAAGTTATTAAAAAACTCCCTCTCTTTTTCTATAAATACCCACTCATCCATTCATTTTATTTCATTAAAAATCCATCATCTTCAAATATATGGTGGTTTTACCTCCCTAGGATTCCTCCCAAGGTGTCTCTAAAACCTAAATGTCCCAACCATCATGTTCTAGGAGTAACTCTACAATGTAAGGGAACCTTTCACACTCTTCTTTTGGTCAACACTTCATTTTTTTATCTCTTTGAATTTCCATTATCATATGTTGGGGTTTTATTTTATGTATTAATATTAATGTAATTTTTATTTCCATATGATGGGATACCATTTTTCTCTCATCAATTCATTTAATGAAATTTTAAGCAATGTTGTTAGGCTTCGGAATTTTCAGAAGCGATCTCTCAACATTTCTTTTATTTTCAAGTTCAACTATTTTCTTTTTGTATCCTCACCTCCTCTATCCAAATGACTAGGATAACTCTAGTGTCATATATATAAGGAAATTATATCATTAAAATGGAAGAACCATCATCAATATTCTTACTCCCTTCCTTTTATTTTTATAAACGAAATCAACATCAATGTGGTTCCAATTTATAACCTTCCTGGATGAAAAGGTTTCATTCTTCAATATCTCCTTCAGTCCGTTTACTAAAACCATTTATATGGTTAAAGAAGAATATAATATATATTTTTTTACCTACACAATATCCAGGAACCAATATATGTACATATTATTAAATCATATGACCAAACTAGTTCCAAATAATTAAAATACCGTTAAAATAATCTAAATGAATGTCATAAATATTTCATCTAATGAGTCTTCCTCATTAAATTTCACCAAAAGATATAAATGACCATTAACACTTATGGATGTTCATAAATAATATATAATTTTAATTCAGAAGAATTACATCCATTTAACATGAACGTCATTACTTAAGAACATGTGAATCGATAATGAAAATAAAGAAAACAAACACTCTGAAACGACGAAATTAAATATAATAACTTATCAATAAGGGAATAATTGAACTAAACAGAATTATGATAAAATAAATACTTTTCTAAAAGGATATTAAATAATTTACTAATATGTCTTATTTCAAATTCCAGGACCTTAAATTCAATAGTGGATCACATTTAGACTTAAGGTAAGGGTTTCTTCATCCCACTTCCATTTATTTGACATTCTCCATATTCAATATTAATACTTGTGTATTTTGTATGTATACAACCCATTGATATAAAATATCATTAATATCTTTATTTTCATGTTATTCAATGTATCATTTTAATATTATTAATTTTTGGTCATATGAATCGTTTGATTACAAAGGGGTAACAGTTTTCCACCCGAACCTCCATTTTCATTCAGGTTACTTATATTGTATAATCACCTCAATGAAATTCCTATGTATTATTATGTAATGATCATAAATTCTTTTTCAGTGTTTTATATATGTTTACCAACCAGAATAATTCCTTATTTTATGGGGAGTTACATGTTTTAAAAGTCAATTTCAAAATTATTTCTCAAATACAAAATCGATTCAAGGGATCTTTTCGAATTCTTACCCATTTTCAAGTGTATAGAATAATATATTTCAAGCCCCCATTATTTTTATAAAAACACTCATATTATCATGATATATTATCTTGGAACATTTTTTTATTTAATTGAACAAACGCGTCTTTCCACTTTAAAATTCCCTTTAATACTTTCCTTAAAATTCTCTAAAATGATTTAAGTTCTAAAGAATCTTTAGAACTATTTTTACATGATTTCACTTAAGTAGGACATCATTTATGCCTAAAATATAATTTCAATGGAATTTAATTATATTTTTTTGGATGTTCATGTTTAAAAACTGATTTCATGTCAAATACAATGTATTTTCCAAAAGAACTCTTCTTTATAAAGTAAAAAAGGATTCTTCTCATATCACTTTATCTTTTATGAGATATTTTCCTTGTTCATTAATTTTTCATTGTGGTGTATGTACAACCCATTTTTATATCATATAAATAGTATTATTATTCTCATAATATTCTAAGGGATTTTTATTTGAATGTTTCAAGGTGGTATGTGACACTTTGGAATGTTTAAAGATTATTTCCTCAAAGATTTTTCAACGGTCTAATTTGAATTTATCTTCATCTATGTCAATGTACCTTACTGAATATTGTACTTCATTGTGTTTTATCTATTATGATATCATCTACCATATTTAATTGAATGTTCTATGATTAGTTTGACTGTGGATGTTCTATTTTAAAACCATTCACCAATTTACTTGTAATGGTTAGTGTTTATGATTAATGTTCGGAGAATGATTTTCCATATTTCATATATTAGTTTAAATATGAATGTATATGTAGTTTGTATTTATCCTCGTTCATTTGAGGAATGAATTGGAAATATAAAGTGTCGGGTCGGGCCCACTATAGCCCCTCTGTGCATCGGTAGGTCTCATGAGACAAACTACAGTCTTGGCACAAGGCTTTGACAGAATCAATATTTATGTTCTTAGCACAAGGCTTTGAAGATATGGTTATTTTGTCATGCATTTATCATTCCCTCATTATGAATCTAGTGATTTAATGTTCATGTGGTTATTCCATTAGTAGAATTCCCATTATTATGTTTTATTATGGAATTATTTACTCAGATCTTATTCCTTCCATGATGTGTTCAAATTTATTATTTATAAAAGTGTGTCTTTTCAATTATTCAAATTTCCTAATGTATATGATTATGTTATCTTCTACTATATTTTTTACTATTATTGAGCATTTGATCTCACCCCATTCTTATGTTTAATTTTTCCTAGGATATGAAGAAGTTAGTTATGTGTGTCTTGCAGGAATAATCTAGGAGGATTGGATGATTCTAAACCAATAAATTAGTCTTGTTTTCCTTTCAATATGTAAAGTTAAAAATATTTATGTATCTTGTTTCCAAAATATACTAAACCACTTGGTCCTTCTGGATGCATATAACATGTTTATATGACAATGTATCAAAATAAAGCACCGACTCTGGGAAATTGGGTTCGGGTCCTTACCAAATGTATTCTTATATGGATATGTATATCTTTTTAATTTTAGTATGAATAGAAAATCAAGATATATGAGATTATCTTAACAATTACTTATTCCACAGGGAACCACTTATCAAACACAAACTCATTCCAAACTTGATAACTTTTTATTTATCAATATAAAATTCAGTAAACTTATCTATCTTGAACAACTATACTGTTTTTTGCAAACTACGATATTCATTCAAATCCTCCTTAATTCATTCGGACAAAGATGTATACATTGATACCCGATCAAAATTAGAATAATTTTATAGATAAAAAATTCGAAGGAAACGATTCATTAAATCAACAACTAAAGGTCTATGTTCCTTACAGAACATAGTAAATGATTTATTATATATCAAAATCAAGGCATCCAATACAATTTTTACATTACCAAGATGATAGTGAATTGTGAAATTATATTCCTTAATATCTTTTATCCATCTTGTTTTTCTCATGTGAAACTATTTTTGAATTAAAATATACATTAAAATTCTATCATCAACATATATTTCCAATTTATCCCCATATAAATGATATCAACATATTTATAAATTAAAAAACTAAATTTATATCAATGTCATGTGTAGTATAATTTTAATTATGGTGTTTAAATTGTTTAGATTCAGTTATGATGTCCTAATCATTTATCATCAAGACACAACCTTGTACCGTTGAATAAGAATCATTCTAACTAAAAAATACTTAGTTCTGTTTTTCATTCCCATCATTGGAGGATAAATTAATATTAATTTTAGTTCCTAAAAGAATCAAAACATTCCTTTGTTTGGATGATTATAACCCATTTTCATGTTAACTTAGTTAATAAGATATGTAACCAATAAATGTTCTAATAAACCCATCGGTAGTAAACTAATAATCCAAGAAAACATTGAATCATAGTAAAATTTGAATTCCCCATCCATTCTTCCACCACATTTATTTTATAAGGATCACAATTTTTGAAATATTTAGATACAATATACCCAATAAAATAAATTTATTTCATCTGAAATTCACATTTACAAATTTTTATATCCAACTTATTTTATTTTAAAATCCTAAGACCAATCCTTATATGTTTCTCATGATCTTTATAACTTTTAGAGTATACCAGGATATCATTGATAAAAAAAACCATTGATTTATCCAAATAATCATGGGACACTCTATTCATTAGAGTAACAAATATGGCAGGTTTATTTGTTAACCCAAAAGGAACAACCAAAACATTGTAATGACCATACCTTATAAGGAAAACTTACATGACAATGTATTTCTACTTCACCATTAGATAGTGATACCTAGACATGAGACCAATATTCAATAAAAAATTACACCCTAGAGCTCATAAAAAATCCATCAATATGAGAAAACATATAAATGTAATTAACAGTGATGTTATAGAGATATCTATAATCAATGAAAAACATCACAGAACCATTTTTTTTAAAAAAAAATAGGATCATAAAAGGGAGACATGATATGTATGATCAAACCCTTATTATGAAACTCATATAACTACATTTTAAATTTCGAAAAACTTAACTAAAGCCAATTCATAAAGCTGTTTTGAAATTCTCTTAGTATTAGGAATTAAATCAATAGTACACATAAGACATCGATTAGGAATAACACTATAAAATTAATTAGTAAATTCATAATAAAATTCATTTAATACTCATACATCATGAATTTGAATGGTTTATTTATTTTTAAAAATATCTTTAATATTACATTCACTTTCATTGTTTATTCGTTTTTATCACCGTCATGATATGTTATGAAAGGTATCATATCAGTACTATAAATAAATGAAAACTTATTTTGAAAAATAACTTCATTATATTTGATGTCTGTCCTAGAATGATAAACTGATATCCAATCCATTCCCATAGTAAAATAAAACTATAAAATTTGAAGGAAAACATTTTTTGTAAGAAATATGATTCCATATACAGTAATAAGAATATATTGAAAAATTATTATTTCCCTTATTATATCCCCATGAATTTTTATCCACAGTTCTAACATTATTTATTGAGTTGTAATTTAATTTATCTAGAAAATTTATCATATATAAAATAATATATAGATAATGAATAAAAACATACATTGGCATAGTTAGAATATACATGAAATGTAGATATAACTACTTAATTTGAGGGCCCCGCTTCAACAATAGAATAAACTGATGAAATTTTGACACCTTTCATTTTCTTATCATGATTATTGCCACATTCTATAACTACCTTCCAACATGAATTGTAATAATTTATAGACTCATTACAATTAAATCTTTTCACTTCCTTATTTTTATTACTAGTATTACCATTAATTTCGTTCTTTATTGTGTAGACATGACCCTTGTTTCCAAGTTTCCTACATAGAAAACACTTCCTAGATCCCATGAATAATTCCCACGAATAATTATTTTTATATATATCAAAACAGAATATTTAAATTTTTTTACTTTCAGGATTACTTGATGAATGATTACCCTTTTTCAACCACAAGGAACACTTCCTAACCTTTCTATTAAAATTTTCCAACAACTCCATCTCAATTTTCATATCATACCACACAATTTTGAAATAACTTCCAAACGCATGGGTAACCATATTCCTTCTAAAACATGGGTTTCATCCTAAGAAAAATTGTTAAATTTTATGATCATGGTCCAAAATTAAATTTGGTGCATAATAAGACAATTAAGTAAATGTATATGTACAGGTTAAAATAGAGTACTACTAGTTAAAATTCAATTATAAGAATTTATTTTTTTGATAGAAGTTGATTAAACTTATGAAAATACCATTAAAAATAGATATTTAAATATATATATACCATGGAATCAGTTTCATCATTTTCTATCATGATCTTAATCAAAGGCCACCATTTATCATATTTAACTTCAAAATGATAGATTAGAAGGATTACCTTCTGATATTATTAATACCATGGAACTTCAAATATTTTATCCAATGCATTGATCAATCCTTCAACATTCACTGGGTGTGAAGATCCACAAAATAATAGAGGGTTCAATTTCATAAAATGATCCACTATAAAAATTTTCTTATAAGGAGTATTTAATAGTTATCTTTTATATATACCAAAATCAATATCCCACATCAACTGAGTCAACACTTCAACAAGATATTCTTTTCAACAAATTTTGTGTCACCAATTTAGAAGGATATTATTTTATTGTTACCTTAATACTTCAAATCCCTAGTTTATTCTACAGAAACCCATTCTGAAAAGACATGGATTAAATTAATTTACATAAAGATATTAAAAATATGAATCATTACAATATTATAATAAATTACAGTCTCTTTAAAGAATATTTTAATATTATCATAACCTAAAAGGGTATCTAAAAAGTTTATCTAATACCAACTATAACTCCCCATAACATAAAAACCCATTATTACCTAATTTATAACATGGGCTTCACTTTCTTACATACCAAAGATATTTTTTGTTTATTTTATTATATTCTCAAGTAAAACATTATAAAAGGTAGTGGTTATTTCTACACATTATCCATTTATCCCACAAAAAATGTTCTTTATAAAGATTCACTTTCTTCATTAAAGGTAACTCCCATATTATGGAATATGAATGTATTAACTTCTCTAAAAATCCTTAATCCACATGGAATATCATTTTAAAAAATGGTTTGAAAAAAATAAATTTTAGTAAACGACATAAATCAAAATATATCTGTTAGCCCATTTTCATACCAAAAAATACATAAAAATGATTTTCTTTTTCATAAACAAAAATTTTACCTCAGATATATGTTTAATTTTTTAAAGAAGACATATTTTATTAATTTATTTCATGAATCATTTAATATGAAATATTATATTCAAAATCATAATCATAAGGGTTTCATGGAAAATCCAAAAAACTCTGGAATACCTTTCCTTGAAAAAATCCTTTCATCTTAAAAAAGAAATAAACATTACTTAATAACAAAAGGTCATTTTATTACCTTTTGAAATGAAATTATTTAATTTATAATCCATTGTTATCTGATTATTTATGTAAATTTGGAAATTATCCTTATATTCATCCATATAAGAATCGTTATAATAGGACCACCTAATAATATAATTCCTAAATCTCTTAAGAGTAACCTATAACTTGTAATCTATGTCACTTTACCCAATGTTTTATAGATATATATCCAACTCACCCATAATTAGAGCTAAATCAATATCATCCATAATTCATATAAAATTTACAATAATAATAACATGACTAAAATACATACATATATATATTACATTAATCCTAAAACCCTTTTTAATTTTAATTTAATCCTATAAGAAACCAAACTTATAGTTATCTCATAAATCTATGAAAAATATTTTTTATCTACATAAAAAATAAAATATTCATAAAATATTAATATACATATTTTATTTTAAAAAACCTTGGATAAATATAAAATATTATTTATAATGAATAACAACTGTAATGGTGGGAAATTTTTTTCAATCTGTATAATTCAAAAAAGAAGTCAATTTTACATTGTTAGAAAACGTCAAAATGATACATACGGTTAACATTTAAAAATCATTTTTAAAACGTTAAAATGAAAGTAAAAATTTGTTAAAATAAAATTGTACCAATTATATAAACATAAATATATAGATTAGTGAAATATTTAGTGAACATGTATATGGAGAAGAAATAAATTGAAGTGAATACTTTAAAACATGATTTTAATGAAAAATACCCTACCATAATTCACGTGTAGCCAGACACATTCTATAACTCCTGAATAAAAAAATATATTAGTTGTAAACATTATTAATAAAAAATTAAATGTTAATTTAATTATTTTTGTTCCTTTTATTTTATTTATTTTTATGTTTTATTTAGTTACTAAAATGGGTATATTTTTGTTGAACACTTTGGGGCATTCAGATTATAACATAAAAACAACATTGGTTAATTCATCATGGTCAAATGTGTTACGGTCCAATTATTTAAAAAAAATATTAAATAGGTTATATTTATCATATTTATAAATTATTTATTATTTTAAAACCAACCATGTAAGGAATTTATTGAAAACTAAACACATCATTTATTGGGGATACAAACCTGTATGTATGCACAGACACCATTTTAATTTTTTTCTGATGGGTGGAAAATAAATAAGGGAGATAATATTTAAATTTTATAGAATCATAATTAGGTTATATATTTCATTTTTATTTACTATATCTATACTTATATTCATACTTATAAGGTGAAAATGAAAAATAAATCACACTACATCATTGTGGTGGCATTCCACATGTACGCACAAGAAACATTATAAATTTCCAATGGATAAAATAAGTATGAAGGAAAGTGATATATTACCTTTTAAAGATAATAATTATGTAAAAATATAATATATGTTCTCTTATTAAATAATTTTAACCATTCTTATGATCTGGTGATGAAAAACTAAACAAACCACTTTGTAGAGGTGGTATTCCACACATACCCATGAGAAATGTTTTCTTTTATCCTAAGATGGAAAAAAATATTTAAAAAATGTTTAAAAATAAGGATAATAAAATTTCAAAATCTGAATGATAATTATAATATTATTTATGCATAGTTGAAGAATATTTTAAGGAGGTAGATAAATAAATAATCTTGAAATAGGTCGGTTATGACATATACTATCTCCTCGAATATCATATTTGGAATAAACATTAAACCTTCTATATTTGGTACAATCTATGATGAAAATTCATTCCAGGAAATTTTAATGGATTTTGGGATAGTTTTTGGTATGTATTGGATGGACTATAGTGCTGAAAAGTTGTGAGGAAGGAATGAGAGGAGGTTCTATTTTATATGTGAGGCAAGTGGCACACCTATAATTTTTATAATCATTTAGATATTATAAATTATGAATTTTGTGAAATTAGAACTAAAACACTCCAATTTATTTGGTAAGGTTAAATGATTTTAAATACCATCATATATTAATAATTTATTATTAGTGTTTGTGACCTTATAACTTAGCTTTTATTTTAATTAACATGAATTTTTCAATAAAGTGGCCCCACATTTTCACTATGATTACTATTCATAATGACCAAAAATGAAATTGAACACATTTATAAAAATCAACCACATAATTATAAATATGGAATCCATTTTTCATGATTCAATTTCTTGAAATTTTGTTTAATATAAATTCATAAAATGAAGTGCTAAATAGTTTTTAGAAAAATGCGTGTTATGAACAAAAATGAACTTATATCAAAATAAAATATATTATTTATTTTTAATTAAATGGATATTAATTTTCTTTGAAATTATATCACAATAAAAATAGGACATTTTAATATCTTGATTTAAAACAAATAATTGATAGTTTTCTAAAAAATTGACATTTTTCAATATTCATTAGAAGCAATATTTTTAGAAAAATCCAAAAAATTAATATTTTGTTTTTTATATGTATATTTTTAAAATTATTTAAATTTTATTCAACTCAATTTTTATAACAAATAAATTTATCATCAAATAACTCATGTGATTCAGGGAAACATAATTTTAGTTAAATAAAATTATTCCTTTTTTCAACTTCAAATATTTCTATGATTATTTATAAATTTGTGATGAATAATAATAAATAAAATAAATATGTATTAATCATAATATTTATTTTATTCAATGCTTAAATGGGCTATCAATAAATTTTTTATGATTATAAATCCCTAAAATTAATACTTATAAATTGTAAGACTAATTTACTCCCAGGATTACCTAGGATATTAGGTAAATCTTCAAAACAACCCCTTAGAATATAAGGATTTTCATAAAAAAACATAAAAAATATTCATCCGCATCATTCTATTTATAATGGTTGGGGCCAAATACAAAATTTATTATTAAATAAAAGAAAAAGCCACTCTTTTCTAGGTAGAGGGAGACCCATTACATAGCATGAAGGCCCAAGGGTATGAAATCCCATTTTTTGGCCAAAGGGACCTCTGGTGAATAGTACATCTATAGTACTCGGGCTGCTACTATACCTTCAAAAGTTTTACCACCACTACAGTACTTCTACAATACCTCCGTTATTACAGTGTCACCACTACTACAGTTATCCACTGGTATAGTATTTCTACAGTATTCTTTAGTAACTTGGGAATTTTTTCCCTTCCCAGAATCGATCATGGGTCTTTTGGATGCCAAGTAGGATCCTTTTCAACTTCGGTTAAAGCTCATTGGAAAAGTACACTGAGTTTTAGGCCCAAGTTTGTTACAATTTATAGCTGGTCCATCACCCACCATAAAGTTCTTTTATGTACATCCATTCTAGTAAGACAAAGTTTAACATGACTATGGACTTTCAGGCTAGTTTCGCATGGGGTAGAGGGGCCCACGAGAGGATATAATGGGATATAGTGCACATTTCCTTGTATGGAATCGAACCTGGAACCGCGGGGTCAGGATGCCACCACTAGTAACCAACTCACTTGTTCCCCAAGGACACATCATTCACTTTAATAAAACCAATATAATTCCCAAAACTCATAAGAAAAATAATTTACATTTTCAAGACCAATTTAAAAATTCATTTTAAAAATTCAATCCTTTTCCAAAATCACTGGGTCTTCAATTCATATAAATTAAAAATAATTTCCAAAATCACATATGTTTTACTTGATCCAAATAATTTTTTTTATTTTGAAAAATCTCATTTTCTTATAAATCGACTATATTGAAAATAATTATCTAATTGGAACCAATAATCACATCACATGAAATTTATAAATCAATTGATAAAACAAAATTCACCAAGAATCCACAACAAATATTTTCACCCCATACATTATATATGAGAAAATATAATTTATATTATAGGTCACTTAAATTAATAATAGATCCGGAAAATAAATCTTCAAAATGAAAACTAATTTCATCAACACATCATAAGACCACATTTTGTTTCATACCATTTCCATTTCTACCCTAGGAAATAAAATAAACAAAGTGTCAAGTTTATAAAAACAAAATAAGATTTTTAATCAGGCCCAAATTTGTCACATGGTGATTGGACACATGAAAATAATGCATTCAATTATAAAATATATCGAAAATAATCTGTTTCATTATTTCATGGTTCATTTCTCCATTAAAGTTAATCTCACCAACCTGTGAATTCGTCTCCACTTCTATTCCAAAGCCGAGAACGATCCTCAATACAAACCTCCATGTTAATATGAACTAAATAACATCAATATACATCGAATATAAATAATCACAAACAACCTAAAAGGAAGTTAAATATCAAATTTCACATGAAACGTTCGGTTTGGATTGGAAAATATGAAGCTAGACTCTCATTATAAACCCACCACTTCATTTCAAATATTCATAATCCCATACTATCATTTTTTCTCAAATAAAAAAGAACAATATGATACCATTTTTAATGACACAACTCATGTTTTCCTCCTTAACTATTTCCTAAACCATCCCACCACTATTCTGAGGGGAATTTCCAATCCCCATGGACTGGCGATAAGAACCAAGGAATCTTTAGAAAGCATTTAGAATTATTTATATCTTAAATAAAAATTTATCCAAACAAACATTATCCAAAAAATATATTATCATAGATCTATATGTAATAAATCCACATTAAAATTATGTTTGTAGAAAATAAATTTCTAAGTGATATATAAAATAGATGAAAAATGAACAATCTGCTCACCCTCTAAACACCATCCCCTGTAGAAAATCTACCAATGGTTCCTATATTTTGAAACAAAAACAACTGTAATTCTAAAACAATATGAATATAAAAAAATTACATACCTATGATAAATCATTGAAAGGTACACACACCAGAAAATATAAAAATAAAATGTAGGTCCTATAAAATTATTTGATATGAACACTTGAATGAATTAATTAATCGTAAAACTAGCCTAAAATCCCAAATTAAAAAAATTCTATATTATCATTAAGAAGATATTTATGAAACTAATACTATGATATAATATAGGAATGAGTACATAATCATTAATTAGTCTATCTCTCAACTTTCTATATGAGGAACATTTAATTTAAGAAATATTTTCAAGCTAGTTTTAAAATACCATTAAAACATATATTTTTTATAATAATTTACACAAAATATAAAACAACACATCAAATTTTTTTGACATCCTTTAATTTTTTTATTAAATATAAAAAATCACCTAATAAAAATTAAAAATAAACAAACCTTTCTTTTATAACCATTCATAATAAACCACATTAAAAATCCTTTATAAATTTATTCTTGTTAAAATAATTTCCAAAATCTATTTTAAAACATATTTATAGAAAAAAGAAAATTTGAAAGGAATAAAGAATACTACAAAGTAAGAACCAAATGTTTATGAAATATAATAAAATTAAACAAGAAAATTCACCTCAAATAATACCAGAAAGATGTATAATAATCAATCATATGAAAGAGATTCCCTATATAAAACATCTACTGGGAAGGGAAGGTCCAAGTGCAACATAGTATGAACTAATGACATGATTTTCTAGGTCTACACTAAAAACACATTGTTTCCTAGTAGCCATATCATGATATCAGGTCCTACAAACCATCTTATAATCACAATGATTCCATCATCACATGAACAACCCTGATAGCCCACTTAGGTTATCGAGGCACCTAACCATAGTTTGAATGAAACCCATACTATTACATACACATATATAGAGTTACCTAGGTACCTGGGTGACCATAAAAATGAAATCGATGCGAGTCAATAATAAAGGAACAAATGCATTCAGAAATGTATAATAAATAATTTCCATCACTCACAAAACTACCACTTCACATTTCAGAAAAGAAACACATATAAATATGTATCTTGAAATATAAGAGAAACGAAGAGGGTCACACACCACTACAAAATTTCTAACTCTTTGAAAGTTCAAAACATGCCTTATAAGCTTACAATAACACCCACAGAAATAAATACCCTTATTGAAACATCATTAGAAAACCCTCTTGAAAATAATTTAGAAAAAATATTTAGGCTTCAAAATATATTTTCTTATGTTTCAATTAACCTTATACCCAAATAAACATTAATATATATATTCTCTCTTCACAAAATACATATTCTCACCTCTTGGTGTGAACATGTACATAATTGTATCTATATACTTATGTGAATATAATATAAATATTTAAAATGACTTAAAAGAATCTAACATCTATTCTCAAATTTTTTTTGAATGTAGTATAAAAGATCAATTAAACATATTAAAAATACTTATAAATTTTTTAAATATACTAGGTTGACATTGAATTACCAAATACCATTTTAAAAATCATCATTAGTACTTTTTTGGGTAGAGGAAAAATATATTTTAAAAACGAAGCGGATAACATGGGGAGATTTTTTTTAAATCTAATTTATTTATTATAGATTCAGTAATAATGATCAATATTCATGTTATATATTTAAAAATAAATTTTAGGGAACAATAACAAATGGTTCACCAATTAATTATTATATAATGAGGAAAACCTACATCAAATCATTGAAAAAAGTGAATAATATTTGAAAACGGGACAAGTAGAACAAAAAAAGGTGATCACACACCATAAGAGAAAGAGTATCATGATTTTTTGTTCTTGAAAGTCACCTAGGGTTTAGACATGGTAAGTAAAATTAGAAGTGGAATAGAAAACCAGATAAAGGAGTGGGAGAGGAATAAAGAGAAGGAGCCTTACCTTGATAGAGATTCACTATAAATAATGAGGAAGAAGGAAGATAGGTGGAGGGAATGATGTGCACGAGGGTGGTGGGTATTGGCCCAGGGCGCTGTGATGGGGGGAAGAGATCACTCCATTTCTCTTTTTTTATTAATTATTATTTTTAATTATTATAAATATTAATAATATTATTATTTCATTTAATATTACTAGTCAGTATTTATTATAACTAAAATAATTTTTAATATCATTTGAACATAAAAAATATTAAAACTTAAAGCCGAAAATTTAAAAAAAAAATTAAATTACCCTAAAATATTGTAAAATAATATAAAATAATCCAAATAGTAACACAGTGGGTGTTACAACCCCCATGCACGTTAGTATTCTCTACCAATCTTATATAATGCACCCAAATTATTCATTTTATTAATTTCTATAAGTTTTAATTATAAATTACAGTGTGATTTATTTAAATTTTAATTATCAAATGCATAAATGTACACAACAGTTGGGGTGGTTCATGAGTGGTCAATGCCAAATCATTATACAATAAATACCTGAGATAGAAATTGGGTTAGTGATTAGTTTTGAATTTAACACAACAATACTATAATATGTATTTTAGAATTACTATAGAGGGGAAAAATATTCAACAAAATTGGGATTTCAGGTAATATAATTGGGCATATGGTTTACATGTCCCTCAACCCATCAATGAAATTCAATCCTTATGACATTTTTGTAACCATTGGGCCTTCTAGACCTAGGGAATCCACATGATCAAGGGCCTTTGGGACCTTGGTCCTATGAGAAATGGAGAATATCATGTCTTCCTTACAAGAGATACCCAAGGATGAAGAATCTACAGATGAACAGTCACCATATGGGGAATACTAGGCACAATGTTAAAGGAAGGATATGGAATTCATTCCATCGACCTGTATAACAATCCTCATGGAACTAATGCTATCAGAAACATAAAGTAAGGGGGTATGAAAAGAATTGAAGATGTGATGTAGTGGGGAATTCCCGATATCAATATATTAAGTAAATATGTAAGGTATTTGTGCCTCTTTGCTACTCAATCAAGTAATTCAAACCGTTATATGTCTGTCCCACCATGTCAAATAAGTTTCCACTATTAACTAAGTTAATAAAAGGTTTATAAGATAATAAAAAATTTTAAGTGGAGCACACACAAACACATGTGTTCATATCTAATAATCCATATATATAGTCATAATATATAGTTATTAATATATAGTTATATCTATCTATGTTTTTATATATATAAGTATATATGTGTGTTACTATATATATATGTATGTATTTATGGGTTCATGTGTGTAATCTATTTACATGCGCACACATACAATTTTATATAGAAATATCTTTAATCAGTTTATAATTATAAATATATTAATATATATATATGTGTGTGTGTGAATTTTTATATACACACAACAAAATTTCAAGAAAATACCATTTATGAATGATTTTATATCTTCATGAAAACTTTTCTTGACTTTAAAAACATCTAAATCATATTTTTTAATCTTTATGATCATTGCCTTTATTTAAGAAATTTAATTTTCTAGAAACCTTTATGATTCTTCTACTTTTAAATTTAATTAAAAATTATGTTTTTAATTTTATCAATTCAATATTTCAGTGTTTTAACTTCATTTTCTATAATTAATTTTGAAAAGTAATATTTATAATACTGTACGATAAAGTTAGTTTTCATTGCACATTATTTTTGGACACCAATTTTTTATAATTATTCATACGATTCAACTTTCAAAAAAAAATCTTCTTGTAACCCATCATCCTACTTGATGAATTTTTTGGATGTTTATGGAGTATTGAAAACACTATAAACAATAATTTTTTTCATTAAAATCGTCAGAATCATTAATTTAGATTCATTTGAGCCATCATCTTCATAAAAAAACTCAAAAAATAAATATTTTTTTATTCTAATTAAATTTATTACTATTAAAAATGATCATAATCACCCTTGGATCATCCCCATCATCATCATTTTCATTAAAATTTCGTGTATTTTAGAAATAAATATATATAAATCTTCTATAACAATAATAGGTTTGAATTATTTTTCTATGGATTTACCTTTACATGGATTAAGATTTTTATAGGAATTTTTTTCCATTCAATGTTCCATTAACATTATCTTTTATTAAAATATTAATTGTATCATTTAATTCAACTTATTTATACTTATGTTTTCATAAAATATTCACTTTATATGTACTATTTTGGATCATTAATATATGTATAAAACTTATAATTTATGTTTATTCTATTTTATACATTATATATGTATATATTATATTTTTTATACAAATTATTTAAATTTATACTTTATATAATTTTCATATATAAAAAAGATAAATTATATGAATATTTTTTGTATATATATTTTATTAGTGAAATATGAATATTGGTGAACCAAATTGGATAAATATGAACAAAAAATAGAGTGACTATAATCTAATGATAATTGAGTATGAGTATATGGTTATAGTGTTCAATATGTTTATAATAGATTAAAAAAGTGAACCTTCTTGAATTATGTTTTTATGTTTACATTACTGTTATTTAATATGATTTTCACTAAGTTAATTGGATGAAAACATGATATATCATATAAGAGAATAAATTTATAAACATTTAAATAAACATAGGGAAGAGGAATATTGAACTAGGGACTAGAATAAAAATGTGAATTACATATCGTATGGTAATAATAAAATTATATATGATGATGTTGATTGTATTTAGGAAATGAAAATGGTAGTTGAATATGGAATTTATGATTATATAGAGATATTTTATAAGCTTAATAACTACGAAAATATTCCATTGTATGTCTGTTGTACATAATATATGACATTATCAGCCATAAAAAACTATATACTCTGAAATATTGAAACAAATTGAGTGAAACTAAATTTTCAAAACTACATTACCTATTAGTGGATACACCACTAATTATATAGATATTCCATACTGAACATATTATGCTAAATAAATGTTATATTTAATTGGTATGACCTAATGATTAATATATTTATTTGAAAATGACAATATATTGTTATTAAATAATAAATATTCACATTAAAAATTCACTATGAAATATAAATAAATTCCTTAAAATGTAATATGGTACATTCCCACCATCATAAGTATCATATATCTAGAAGTAAGTGAGTTGTCTTCATGTCAATTTATGAGACCAAAAAATAAAATAATTCTACTTGGTAAACTTCATGACATATAAGATGCTTCTCAATGGAAAAATAGTACAAATCTAATCTATAACCACATATCCATACCCATTATTTTCAGTATCTATGGGTATAAAATAAGATATAAATTTTTTAAAAAAACTATAGGAATTCCATCAAAAAATTACACTATAAATAATATTTTCTAAAAATATGTGCAATAACTTGTCACTATAACCCCATCCTTAGAAACTCCCCTCAACCTATCGATTACAAATTCATTTCCCTTTCCTCCATGACCCCTCCATCGATAGATCTATAAAATCCCTTGTTATTCATCCATCTTTTCATTTGATTATTCATTATTTCCAAACCATAGAGTTCTTGATCCATCATCCATTCATCCAAACATTTGTTTAATTTGTTTTTTATGTATGAAAATACTACTAATATCCTTTTTGGTCATGAATATTATTTATTCATAGAAGCGTGACGTTTTAGATCATTTTCATTACAGTAAATAATACTAATATTTATTTTAGTTTACGGGTTTTTTATTAAATTTTACCTACCAGTCTTGATTAAATACATTTTAAAATTGTTTTTTATTGGATATATACTTTAGATTTTGTGACATAGAATAAATTAAATTTATACTTTTTATTTTAAAAAATATATTAACAAATACCTTATTATATCACATATATTTGTAAATGTAACATTAATGTTATAATTTCCTTATAGTATTTATAACATAGAAATGTTATAACAGTTATCCTCTATATTGAGAACCTATATATGTTATGAAAATATTTTAAAAATTATTTTCTATGGTTTATATAACATCAATATGAAATGAAAAAATTATTTCTTAACAATTAGGTGATAGAGGATCATAATACATTGTGACTTTTTATCATGAAGTTTTAATTTAATAATCTCCAAGAAGGATGGTATGAGGATAAACATTCTAAAAAAAGTTACATATATTTAACTTCTTTTGTAAAATTGGATTCTCTTTCTTGACACACATCGTATATTTAATGTGATATTCCTACTTATAGATGTGTATACCGATTCATAAAATTGATATTATTATTAATTTAAATCATTAATCACTAACTTTGATGCATGAATAAAAACTATTATAATATATGCTCAGAGTGAGGTTACATATATTGGTTGTGTTATAAGTTATATGAAATTAATTAAAAAAGATAAGAATGAATTTTCATTGCTAGGTTAATGAAATAATATATCTATTTCCATTTGATTGATATAGAATTATCCAATTAAATCCATGTCCATGGTAGTTTATAGATGAGTTCATTTCAAAGAGCCAAAGATAGAAATTCAAAGCATATAGGGTGATTACATAAGAATGAATCCTACTTGACGAGATACTAAGGAGAAATATTATATTAAATAATAGTGTTCATAGTAAGTGTGTTTTCATTGACATATTAACATATTTCTCTATGGTTACCTTGACATGTTCCTAGATTTTTATCTTAGACTCTAGGTAAGTTCACCCTATTCATTTTAGAAATAATTCTATAGTGTTTTACACTGTGTGTATCAAAAATATCATTAAATTATGTGGAATTTAAATATTAAGAACAAATATTATTCATGGATTTTGAAAAAATAATTATTTAATTTGTATTGATTTAAAAAAATAAATCAATAGTTCTTTCAGTTTATAATATGCGATATGAATATTATATCATTTTTATTATTGATACGGGAATAAATAAATATTTATTCATTTGACAATTTACGGAATAAATTAATATATAAATATTTATTTTTTTATGTATGTATGGAAATAAATTTTAATTCATGGGTTTTGTGAATATAATATATTTTTATTTATTAAACCAAAAATATATGTATACATATTTTATAATTCATGCTTCAATAAAAACTGAGTAATTTTGAAAGGATGAGGTTATGGAACGATGAAGATGATATTTTTATTTAATATCATTTAAATAAATATTACAATATTTATTTAAAAAATGATATAAAAAATGCACATATAATGTGACATAATAATTTTAATATTATTATTAGTTATGTGGAATATATTATAGATTTTTTTTTGATAAAAGGATTTAACACAATTTTCAAATTATTAATCATGTCTACATATTACACTTTATATCATTTTAGATGATATAGCTATTGTGAACAACAATGAGACTCTAGGGATTATCCTAGTCCCAAGTCCTAATATCTACCACCCTCACTCAAATGAATAATAGTGATAAAGAGAGACTCCTCATTGAGATTTATTGAGAATGATTCAAAGTATAAAGTTCCAACACTCGAGATCTTGAAATACCAAGAGCATTGTTTGAAGATTCATGGAGGACATGAATATACAACTAGAGAAATATGTGTTTTGATTCTATATTTCAATAAATACATGATAAGATCAGTTATAAAATTTACTAAAAGAAATTAAAATGTTCATGGTAATTTAAAATTTAAATTAATTAAAAATTAAATATGAAATATACTCTCTTAGAATATTTCAAGGTTTCCTTTTCCGATTCCTTAAGATATTATTTATTGAAAGAAAAAAATGTTACATTCCATCAAACCATTAGATTCATTGAACCCAAAAACATTCCCATAGGATCAAAGTGGTAACATTGTAAATTACAATTATTTATATTATATTAGATCCGTTTACTTCATTTATTTGTTATGTTGTGTTTCATGTTTTTCATTCCTTACACAAAAATATAGGGAATACATTTGGTTGAATTTATTTGAAAATAAAATTCCATGAAATGATACGGAATGCTCGAATATCCTATTCTGAGGTACCATGGAATCTAGGAAAATGACATAATTACATGTAGTGTAATGAAAAATTATACATCGTGTAAATGAGGTCAACCAAACAAGGTATGTGTCATCTTTGTAGCGTTCTCATTCTAAAATCCACCTAAAGAGTGCCCCAAGCTGGGTTTTCCACATAGCCTCAAGCATATCTCCACGAGCGCCAGAGGCTGTCGACTAGCTGCAAGGTCCTTTTTCTTGTATGTGGGGGAGACTATGCCATCATAGGTAATAGTTAATATCACAGCGGAAGTAACAAAAAATAAATAATAAATAGCTAAAGCATATAAATGAATAAACTACAGCAGAAAAAATATAAATAATCCAACTGAATAATAATCAAGTGTGGAGGCTCACAAAATGATTTAATACCCTAATTTCTGTCTAAACTGAATATAAAAAAAACATAACTCAATCATACTATCAACTAAATGAAAATACACAAAGTAACAACTGCTTCCCGATAAAGGCTCGGTCTTATGCCCCCTTATCCATCCTAAGTGTCATGAAACAATCAAGAATCTATGGAATCCCACTTCCCTTTTTCAATACCAACAAGCATGGGATCTACTCGGGTGTCAATGATGTCTGGTCAGGGTGTGAGGAAAATCCCAGTAGGCCAACACCAACAATGCCTAAAACATTCCATTTCGGGCAATAATAAAGTGAATTGTGCCATTATAAAACAATTTAAGAGAATTAATTAAGTGCAATGAGATAAATAACTCGTCTCGGAATCCAAACGGCGCCCATTCCTAATCTCCAACTTTAGCCTAAGCTGGAAGTTTGAAAGGGGAACCAATAAGAATAATACCCACATGTGTATATATAAATCCTAGAAGAATATGGTAAAACAAGGAAGAGGCATATCCCCCAATCTTGTGATTTAACTAAGGGTCAAAGTCAGGTGTCAACCAGGTATGGCTCAGCCTACACGGAAGATATCATCAAACTCAAGAGACTCAAAGCATCCATAATATGACCCTTCTGTGCATCATTTCTAACAGATCTATTGCCAATGGGACCTTTTGTAACCGGTATCACTAATAAGTATTAGAAAGCCTGGGGATATCTCGGTCTGGAAAAGCCAAACACACCACCCCTCGTCGAGAAATGGTAATAGTTTGGAATAGAGGGTCTATGTGGGGCCCTTAATACGAGACCCACCATCTTCCACTCCCTGAATTTAATTAAAGTTTTCATAGTAGCGGATATGAAATAATAATCTTATGAATTTGTATTTTGAAAACTAAATAGATACACCCTTGCATCACAAGGTAAAAATTAAATATTACAACACAACAATATTAACAAGGAAAGATAATGCATCAACATAAGCAAATAAATGCACTTTTTAATAAATAAATAATTCAGCACGAAAAACTACCATAGATACAACAATTTGAGGTTCATAATTATTTTAAATTATTTATTTAAATTAAACACAAAAAAATAGGTTTTGCAACAAATGTAAATTAAATTAAACACCCGACTAACAGAAAATTTTACCACACACGTATGAACACCCAAAGGGGTGTCCGACAATGTTGAAAAATTAATATAATTTAATTCAGGATTAATAGGGCTTCAAAAATTACGATAAAAAAATAAAATAAAGAAATCAGTTGAATTTGCACAAAGTCAATAGGCACCGACTAATAGTGCAACTATGAAATTTTATAAACTACAACAAAATAGAGTGAAATAATGTTGAATCCATACCTTATAGTAATAGAGGATTCTATGATCCATGGTAGGATTTGATTTGACCTAAAAGAATATTTCTGAGAAACACCAAAATGAGGTAAAATCCTTTCGCGATGTACTGCGTGCATGATACACAATGGAAACATATGATTCCACTTTCTCAAGATTAGCTTTTCCCTAAGGTTTACTATGCACCTGACGGTGAAATAAATGGATAATGGACGGAGGAGTGGCGGTCTTCCGAAGGGGCTGTAGAGTGGTCCTCCACCAAGGGAGAGGGAGGACTGTGACGTGAGGGAGAGGAGGAGAGGAAGAGACAAAACAAAGAAAAGAAATAAAAATAAAGGAAACATAAAAGAAAAATAAATGAAAAAGGAAAGGGAAAATAAAAAGAACAATAAAAATGAATAAAAGGATGGAAAGAAAAAAAAATATAAAAATAAATAAAAAAGGAAATCTTCCATTTTAATTATTTTTATTTTTCTCGCATCCCCTTGTCTATTTTATTTCAAAATTTCTTTTTATCCATTCTTGATTTATTTTAAATTTTCTTTAAATTTAATATTATTTCTTTTCAACTCTTAATTATTTGTTTTAATCCTGAACATCAAGATAAGGTTCAAAATAAAATTTTACATAAAACCCCTACAGTCATTTAATTGATTTTTTTTAAAAAGCTACCCAGGACCCGCCATGGGGGGCACAGGCACGTGCCCTAGGTCTCTACAATGGAAAGGACAGAAAAAATTAAACAGTCCATACTTGACTAATGTTAGGACATTACAACCTCCTCTTTTTAAGAAAAACCTTCCACGAGATTCCCTTCTAAGGGTAGTGGAATGTCTCCATAGAAACGTTTCAGCCACTGCACACGTATATCATTCTCTCACTCTCAGGTCTCATCCTGAACGCGCCTGTGTTTCCATAACACCCGAACCAAAGGGACTGACTTTTCTAGGATGACCATCATTCTATGGTCGATGATATGTATCAGATTCTCTGAAAATGATGCATATATCTCAAGCATGATGTCATTGGGGTCAAAAACGAGATGGGTCTAGATGATATTTTCGAAGCTGAGATACATGGAAAACGTCATGAAAGGCATGATACCTTTGTGGTAGTAGTAACCAATAGGCTACCCGCCCAAATCTCTCTACAATCTCGAATGGCCCGACGTATCTCATGGTTCAAATTCCCTAACTTTAGATCCACCTATGACCCAACCTCAGAGAAACACGCAGAGAGACTTGATGTCCCACCTCAAACTGCAGAGGTCTGCAGTGACAATATTTATAACACTTATGTCTAGAATATGCGGTATTTATATGCTTCTGAATTAGCTGGAATTGCTCAGAAGACTCCTGAACAAGATGAGGACCCACTAGAGCTTCTTTCATTTCTTCGAGCCAGTATAAAGGTGAACAAAAAAGTCTACCATTGAGGGCCTCATAGAGATTCATTTCAATTGTTTCCTGGAAGATTTTATTATAGGTAAACTCAAAAAGAGGTGTGAAATTCTACGAGGAACCACCAAAATCAGGGATACAGGCCTATAACATATCATCTAAAACTCTCATTGTTCTCTTAGACTTCCCATCCTTTTGAGGGTGATATGCAGTGCTCGGATGTACCAGTGAACCCATATCCTTTTTCAACCCTTTCAAGGACTGTGAAGTAAAACAGGAATCTCTGTGTGAGACAAAATAACCAGGTATTCCATAAAGTCTCAAAATATCCCACATATACATCCTTACCATCTCATCAATTGAAAAGGTATCCTGAATAGGATGGAACTGTTCAACCTTGGTCAACCTATCGACAATCAAACATACTGCATCGCTGCCTTGAAGAGATCTTGGAAAGCCAGTAATGAAATCCATGGTGATTTCATTCCATTTCCGTTCAGGAATGGGTAGATGCTGTAGGATTCCATCAGTTCACTGGTGCACTACCCTAACCTGTTGGAAGGTGGAGCACCGAGTGATGAAACCTACTACCATCCTTTTTCATACCATGCCACCAATACAATCGACACATGTCTCTATACATCTTGGTCAACCTAGGATGAAATTCCAAAATGGAGGTGTGGGATCCCCTCATCAGATCTTACCATGTATATGATGGTACCCATATAAGGCCTCTAATACCACATTGTAGTGTCCCTATCCCGGAAGCCATGTAAAGAGTGCTCGAAGCTAGGTTAGCCACACAACCTCATGCGCATCTCCCCGAATGCTAGAGGTTGCTGACTAGAAGTAAGGGATTTATTTGTATCTGTGGGGTATAGTATGCCCTCATAGGTAATATTTAATATCATGGAGGAATAATATAAATGAATAAACTCTAGCCAAAGAAATATAAATAATCCAACTAAATAATAATCAAGTGTGGAATCTCACAAAACATTGTCATGCTATGATGTCTGTCAAAACTGAAAGTACGAAAAAAAAAACTCCAGAATACTATCAACTAAAAGAAAAAACACAAATAAACAACTACATCATGAGTAAGGCTCAATCCTCTTCCCAATTCTACATCATATGAAGGATGAAAAAATCAATAATCAAAAGTAGCACGCTTCCCATAGCCAATACCTGCAAGCATGTAATCTACTCAGGGGACAATGATTGCCAACCAGGGTGTGAGATAAAATCCATGTAGGATGGCATCCACAGTGTCTAATACTTTCCATTTCTTTCAATAATAAAATATAGTGTACCATTATATAACAATTTAAGATAATTAATTAAATGTAATGAGATAAATAACTCGGCCCAGCTTCCAAAAGGAACCTGTGCCTTATCACCTACTTCAACCTTAGCCGTATGTCAGAAAGGGGTACTAGTAAGCAGAATACACATGTGCATATATATAAATCCTAGAATAATAAGGTAAACCAAGAAATATGAATACCCCCAAGTTTGTTTTTTAACAATGTCTCTAACTCAGGTGTCAACCAGGTATGGCTCAGTCTACCAAAAAGATATAATCAAACTCAAGAGACTCAAAGTGACATTAATATAATCCTTAAGTGCTTCATAAATAAAGTTCAAGTTAATAGTTTGTGTTCAAGATCATCCCAAATATATCTCTATGGAAAATAAATTAAATTATCCAATACCACCGAGTCCATCCAAATAAATATTTCGAAAGACCAAGTATCACTCGAGGCATGGCTTCACCCTGAGTCCTTCTCGATCTCGCAAAAGGGGTAGAGTATCATCCAAGGTTGGATTCACCACATTTCCAACACATAAATCCTCTATGGGCCCTTTTGTAACCAGTTTCACTCATATATATAATACATCCAGGGGAAGTCTCGGTCTGGAAAATCTAAAGACACTACCCCCGGCGCATAATTGTAACAGTCAGGAACAGAGGGTCTAATCATGGACCTTAATATGGGACCCACCATATTCCCTAACCCGATTTTAATTAATGTTTTATTAGTAGTAGATATGACATAATAAGAATATGAATTTGTATTTTGAAAACTAAAAAGACAAAAATGATCATCACAAGGTATAAATTAAATATCAAAGCATAACGATATTAACGAGGAAATATAATGCATCAACATAAGAATACGAATGAAAATTTTAATACCTAAATATTTAAGCACAATAAAATACAAAAGATACAACAATTCAAGGTTCAAAATTAATTTAATTTAATTATTTAAATTAAACACAATAAAAATTGGCAGCGCAACACATGCATTTAATTAAATTAAAAACCCGGTTAACGGAAAATTATACCGCCCAAGTTGGCATGCCCAAAGGGGTGTTCAGACACCTTCCAAAACTTCATAGAATATAATTTCTGATCAATAGGTCTGCGAAAAAATAGGCGAAAAAAATTAGATAATGAAATCTGGTGAATTTTCAAAAATTCGGTAGGCACCGACTAATGACACAACAATGAGTTTTTATAAATCACATAAAATAGAGGGAAAGAGTGTAGACGCCCGAACATATAGTCGTAGATGATTATAAGATCTGTGTTAGGATTTTTTTTGACCTAAAACCAAAAAAAACAAAATATTTTAGAGAAACCCCAATATAGGGTAAAATCCTTCTGTGAAGAATTACAAACATGATACTCAATGAAAACCTATCATTCCACTTGTGCAAGGTTAGCCTTTCCTTAATGTTTACTATGCACCTTACGAAAAGGAAAACAGATGATGGATAGAGGAGAAACGGTATTCCAAAGGGACTATAGGGTGGTGTGCTACCTAGGGAGAGGGTGGAGTGTGACATGAGGGAGATGAGGATAGGAAGAGAGAAAAGAAAGAGAAGAAATAAAAGAAAGAAAAAGAAAGGGAAAAAGCGAAATAGAAAAGAAACAGAAATGGGAAAAAATAGAATACAAGGATGGAAATAAAAAAATAATAAAAATAAATAATAATTGAAATCTCCCATTTTTTTTATTTTTATTTTTCCCACAACCCCTTTCTAATTTATTTCCAAATTTCATTTTATCTTTTATTTCTTCCTTTTAAATTTTCCTTATATTTCTTATTATTTCTTTTTAATTTTTAATTAATTGTTTTAATCTTGAACATCATTCTAAGGCATGACATGCTATTTTTCACAAAACCCCTGCATTCATTTAGTTAATTTAAAAAAAAACTGCATGGGACCTGCAGGGGGTGTGCAGGTGCATTTCCCGGGTCACTTTAAAGTATAGAACCACAAATTTTAAATGTCCCATACCTGATTAAGGTTGGTATGTTACAATATTTATCAGGGAACACCATCTAGATTGGTACATATTTCCATTACACAACAAATAATAATAACCATCCTAGAATTCATTTTGATAGTGATTTCATGATTTGTAGTTAGTATATATACCATGTAACCCCCACATGGATTTGACTCCATGTAAATAATGACATGGTTAAGGGTTAAATACATGATATCATAACATTCCATGTTCTGACATTGAGCTAAAGTACATAGAAAAATGAGAATTACATGGAATGTTCCTGGTTGTACACAACATGAAATGCATGATATGTCTCATATGGAATATAACAGGATTATAGATGTATCATGGGGGGGGGGTATAAATGTATTACATGGAATCTAACACATACCAACTCATCTAATGTACACACTAAGACAAACATGTAACTGATGGACCCTGGAACAACCTGAGAGGGGAAGGCTGAATCATGATATCAAATTTTTATTTTTAATGTTGTGGATATTGTTCCCACGTTGGAAGGAACTTGTTAAATCTGTCAAACAACTGAAAGTAGGGATATGACACTAAACTTTTACTTGGTTCACCAAAAAATGATACGTCTAAGGAGCACACACTGATAGTGTGTCGGTTGTACCTAAATTCAATATTATTTAATAGCTTTTGGATAAAAATATTTGGTCATAGTCACTCTATTCTAAGCACTTTTCCTTTTCAATGTTTTAGGGATAGATCATTGCATCCGTTAGATCAGCTCCCTCAAATCCCCCTAGCTCACTGCCTTGAGAGATGTCAAAATCAGTTTATCAACTTGATAGTCTCTTCAATAGATTTTGATTGAAGTCCTTGTCTCTATTCAACATGAGACACTTCTTGCATTGAAGTCCTGAATTGATGCACTTGAAAGAAATGAACCACTAAACAAGTTATTCATAACATGTATTCACCCTACACTAATAATTGCACGCAACACCTACCCTATGCCCGCAAGATCTTCTTTTTGTACTAAATATATTTTTTGCAACTACACCCTTTATGTGAAACTTTATATTTTGCGTAGAATTTGATCTTTTGAATGCAACTTGAAATTTTTTGTGTAACTTTATCTTTTGCATGAAACTTTATGTTTTCCATGCAACTTCAACTTTTATACACAACTACCTTTTCACACAACTTTTATGCGCATCAAAGCTCGATTCTTCTCTATGTCGGCAGCAGTACCAAATGAGGGGGGTCACCACTTATTTATAGGAATCACTGAACCATGTGTGAAAAACCCATCGTGTCATGCAAAACCTCTCATTCTTCACACAAAATGTTTTCCACACAAGAATTGTTTTCCGTGAATAACTCCAGATTTGTTGCACACCTCATGCCTTTGCTACTTTTTTGACATTATAATCCAGAAACATTACTTTCACACAAGTTTCCATAACACCTAAAATATTTCACACAACCTATTTTTCCAAACACACATTTCTCCATTTTTCAATTTTCAGGCCCAAAAAATTGGCAAACACTGGAAAACGATGCCACCTTCAGTACTATTGTCTTCATGAACTGTATGATCCCTTTCTTGAAAAACACTATGAACTTATAATGAGTATTGTAAACAAAAACAAACCAAAATCTATTATTAGCAATGAAAAACCTTGGTTCCAATAGTAGTGAGAATCAACACAAGGAAAATTAATGTGAGTGAAAACAACATCACATACATATAGATATAAATGTTGTGCGACATCAGTCAATCCACTCCAGTTACACACCAAGAAATTTTTTTTGTGTCGCATGGATATAAATTCATAATAATTAAGTTCCATATAGAATTTTCAATAACACAATGTGAAATGGCGGTCTATATTCCATGTACATTGCATTTAATTCTATAGGTACACACTATGTTTATTTATGGAATTCCATGTTATTATAGAAACCACTCACAATATGGATTTTGATGCACAGTTGAACCCACTATTTAAATCATGAAATTCTATGTAGGAATAAATGTTGTGAATATACATAGTATAAGATAGGTCCCACAAAAACTTAAGTGAGAAGAATTTTTGAGGGACAATAAATAGAGAGTACGAAGATGATGCATGACATGTCACCTTTAGAATATATAACACAGATATTAAATTCCCGTAATGATTATAAACAGACCATGATGGTATACACTATCTTATGCTATTAATACAAATCATGTATAAATTTAAAATAAATTATTCAAAATTATACTGGATGAGTATCTCACGCCCAGTTTGGAAAAACTATAAATATAAATAATAAATATAATACTTACTAGATTGATTTATTAATTTGATGAAATATATCATTATATCAAAAAATCTAAATTAATGTTATAATTTGTGTGAAATGAATATTTCCTAAATATATTGACATAATATTTTAATATAGGGACTATCATAGGGTCTGAGAGGTATATAGAAAAAATATTTTATTCGACCATTTGATTGTGTATTTTTATGATATAATGATATAATAATCAATATGTTTGTGTATGTTGTATTGTATGATATTATTGAATAATAGTAATAAGTATCTAATGGTTCAATACTTTTTTCATTTTCACAACTCATTTTGACTATCCACAATTTAAGGAATTAATATACAAATGTCCCTTACACATAAACCATTATTGAAAGGCATATAAGATTTAATAGCCATTGGTCATATGAGATGTAACTAGATTCTTTACTCATACATTTATGAAATGAATGAGTAAATATGTGACTCAAATTCATGGATTGGGGAGAATCCCAATAGCCTATATAAATAAGTCTTTGAAATGTACATTGGGTGTGTTATCCACAAATGATCACTGGATAAAACTTATACCTATTGAATCTCTCCCTCTCCCTCTCCCTCCCCATTATTTTTTGATTTTAAGATACTAAAATATCATCATGTTTAGTGAATATCAGCCAATATTTTTGGGTGATTTGGTGTAATATGTTGATACACCTCAAATGGAATAATAATTTTTTTTCCTTGGTGATCACCATAAAAATTATTAGGAATGAATCGATTGTAACATTTTGAGAGTGAAAGGCACACACACCCGTAATTTCTATTTATATAAGAATTTATTTTCAATAATCTGGAGATCTTAGGTAAGGGTTTCTTAATCTATTATAATGATTTGGTTAATGTTTAATCTATGCTAAAAAACCTTTTAGTGACACCAGAGATCTTCTATAAAATTTGATTCATGAAGTTATTTGATAAATAATTTTTTGGGTATACTAATTCATATTTTATAATAAAATTTATTAGAAACCCTTAGTTTTTTTTCATTTCACATCATACATCATCTATATTTCATATTATAAGATTACAATTCTAAGGGTATAAAAAACATAGAAATTTTTTACTTTTATGATATCATTTTCTATCATAAAATTTGAATATATATCCTATTTGATGCTGAGAAAATCTATTTTAATGTATTAAAGATAGAACAAAAGGGTTTTTTTTTTCACCGTGACCTATCAATCATATCATACGAATAACCCTATATTGTTAATTAAAATTCACTATGATTTTTTTCTTTTCCTTCAATTATTAATTGATTTATATAATTTATAAATATTTTATAAATTATTTTAAAATAAAATTTTGGATATTTATTATTTAATGGTCATATTATAATTTAAATAATTATAAATATTTTATAAAAATTTAATTAAGTGTTTAAGAAACATTTATTAATAATAATTCCAAAATATAATGTATTAATATTATAATATTTCTTAAAAATATATAGCCAGACTTGTAATTTAAATATTGAACTATTAAATGAAAATTATTAATATAATTTATAAAAGTTTTAATAAATTATGAAAATAAAGGAAAATATAAAGTGTTTATATTTAATGATTATGAATTGTTTATAATTTTTAATTTAAATTGATCAAATTAAAAAGGAATTATTTGGAAATTATTTAAACCATATCAAATTAGTTTTGATAAATTTTATGATCAAAGGTTTGAATAATATTAATATGGGATTTTTAGATTATAAAAAATGTTTATATAATATAAATTGAAATATAAAATGATTATAGTTCCTGAATTATCATATATTAAAATAAAGGTCCATATAATGATTAATATTGAGTACATATTGATTATATAAATAGAATCTATATTTATATAATTATGGAACGTTCATAATGAATTATACGGTGTTTATAAGTGTTAATTTATAAATGGTTCATGAATGTATATTTGATGTTTTAAAATAAATAAAATATTTATTTATTTATTACTTTTGAATATTCATGTTTATTAAATGTTTATAAAATGAGAATATTGTGCATGTGTTAAATTATGAGACATTGTTTTATTATTAAATTCTTTGTCCATGCTTGGTATGACTACATAAGATTTATTTTACATCTACCTTAAAAATGATTTGTAATTAATGTTATTATCTTGAATTTATTTATTAAATTTAATTTATATATATATATTTGGTGTTATAGTTTTGATGAAGTTAATTATCTCTTAAAAAAGGTTTTGTAGATAGAGGGGATTTGGGTAAGATTTTCTACTAGCATAGTGGCTTTTGAATTATTCTTGAAAGGTGATGGTTGGATATCTGTGTATCTAGGTGTGCTCAACTGGATATTTTAAGTATCATGTATGCCTAGAATGTTACATTAAAATTTCATGTACATTATAGATGGGATACATTTGGATATGTATAAATATGTTTTTCTTCTTTTTTTGGATGAGTAAAAGAGTTTGTAGGTTGTTAGGAAGGTTAAACATTTCTATGGTTTTTACATATTAATTTGGTGGATGGAATATGGATTCCAAAACAAAATCAACATATTCTAGAATACATGATTGAATAAATAATAGGTTTTTAAAAATTTCATGTGTTGAAATAGTTATAGTTTCAATTTTAATATGATATATATTTAATTGGCAGTATATTAATAGAAAATACCCCAAAATAATAAATGTGATACTCATTTAAAAGTGAAACTTTTCATGGACATGATAATTAAAATGGGTAGTTTCATACAATAGTTTGGTACCCATGGATTATCATAGGTATTGAAAGTAAGTAATAAGGTTCCTAATGGTTATATGCCTTTTTCTTGGAATTAAATTTAGGTTTCAGTTAGTTGGGAAACCCTAACAGTTAAGATATTATCGGAATTAATATTAGTTTATATCCATATAAAGGACTTTTATAAAGAGTTATTCAATAACATATTTGAGTCTCATATATGATATGATTGTAATGTTGAAATTCCTAAATAAATAAATAGTTATTTTTTCTCTATACTAGGCTCGTTACATAGAGAAAAATAGTTCTGGGGTAACTAAATAGTAATGATGTATGGTATCATCATTTTTAGAGGGAAATTTATTCATGAAAGTGTTACATGAATTAGTAGAGGTATTTAATCATTGGTAACAATGAATAAATAATGGAATTAATAACTAAGGAATAACCTCATGTTATTTATAAGGAGACATCTTCTATGTGATTGTGGTATGTTTTCTTGTTCATACTTTTTTGGAAACTCCCCCAACCATAACTCTCTTATGCTTCCATATTTACCTAGAAATATGTCAACATATCAGGGTGATAAGGAGGATCCCAATCACATGAAAATTGTTTTAATGGAACATGGATATCTCTAATGAAGGGATACATTTTGGTTTTCTTTTCGTGATGTTCATCAAGAACACAAGATGAAGAAGTATACAATAATAGTTGGATGGAAATTTGGTGTAAGGAAGATTCATGATTTATTCATTCACATTATGCATGATTCCTATATCTTGCACAATGATATTATTTTTGGGTTTTTTAGTCACATCCATTTCATATAACAATTTTTGTTCAATATATTTTAAACCATGTAGTGTTATCATATCCATCCATGAATTTTATTCATGAAAACATGATGAGGAATGAATTCTTTCAAAATCATATATCCCATCATATTACTATAAAAAAGTATGATTTAGGTTTTTATTAGAATGTTTCAAATTATAGTAAAGTATATCATAATAATTAACTTAATCAAAAACCGCAGTTTTATATATGTCATAGAATATGAATCCGAAATATAATATTCAAAGATATTTTGCATCATTCCTTGAAAAACCACAGTGGAATATTTCTATTACATTAATGACATGCATCATTAAATTCAATACGACTATCCTATGTAATGGAAAAAACTATCAGATTTAAAATATGAAAGATATATCATAGATAATTTAAGAGACCCACCTATCAATCATAGCCCATGATTTTCTTTGATCGTAAAAAATGTTTTTTTAATATCCTTCAATTCATATTTTATTATAAAATGTGATTGCGGAGGAAAATTTTAATGATTCATTTGAAATTATGAATTTAATTAAATTATTTATAAATTATTTATAAATTATTTATAAATAATAAACAATATGTTGGTAGATTTATTAATTTATAATGTGTTTTTGTCACATACCTATGTCACATTAATTTATGAAACACTCTTGATATATGTTTTTTGGTAGATCAAGGTGTTGGAGAGTTGACTAGTAGTATAGAGTATGTGCGGATCAGTACTTTTAGCTATTGGTGTTATGGGTGGTCTACTGACCAGTAGGTGAGAGCCACTGACTAGCCGATGGGACTTACATTCAAGCTAGTATCATCACAAGATGCAGAATTTGTTAGGGAAAATTGTGTATTTTTACCTATAAACCTGCATTTTATTATCCTCTCTTATCCCTCATCCCTATCTCAACCCATATCAACCATTGAGGCCTTGATTTGATATTTTAGTTCTCTGATCCTCAATTCTTGATATATCAATGTGATGTTCACTATAATGGTTTCTGAGAGGGATGTACAACTCCTATTAGCCTTCGGTCTATCTCAATTCTCTTTATCCATTCTTCCTAGAGGCTATTAAAAGAAAGGGATTAATTGGATCTAAAATATTTTATTAGTTTTTTTTATTATTCTATGATCTATTCTCATTTCTCTCAATATCATTCAAAATTCATATGGTGTTCAAAATAAGAGGCAAAACATCTCAAATTTGTTGCAGTTTGATCCCAAATATTCCAATTTATGTGTTTCTATTCCATTTCTTATTCTTGTGATTTATAATTATCCATAATTATTGTTATTCCATTTGAAATTGGAAGACATGGTTTATTTATTCCAAAATTACAAATAGAACTTTTTTGATCAAAATGGAATTTTGAATGATTGTTATCATATAAATGAAAGACCCTTTTTCAAATGAAATTGAATTTTTTCCCAATATAAATGGGTTTTGGTTTTGAAATGAAATTCGATTAGAAGGGGATGGTTCTTTAATTTTAATTCAAAGTGTAAAAATTTGTGTTTTTATTGTAAATGTTTTTTGGAATGGTTTAATGAATATAATTAAAAGTTTTTTTGGAAATGTTTGTTGATAGGATATTCTGAAAAAGTTAAAGGGGGTCAATTGGTACTTCAAGTTTTTTATTTAGAGGCCCTCTTGGCACTTTATAATTTTTTGTAAAATAAAAATATATGTATTTATAATTTTAATGGATCGTTCAATGTGTTGTTTCTTTTAATTGAGAAAATTATTTTTATCATGTTTTTTTCCATAATGTAATATTTTTAACATTATAAATTAAATTATATTAAAGTTTAAATTCTTGAAAATCCACTTATCTATGATTTTACTAAATTGATTGTGGTTGGGGTACATGATAGAGGGTTTTAAAACAAGAGTTTTACTCCATGAGGGATCATGGAGGTGAGGGTGAGCTATATACTTTTTATTCTATGGAATGATTATTGGGAATGTTATTTCCATTATGAATACACATTGTGATCCTTACTTATTATTATCTCACTCACCACTATTGATTAGTCAGGGGAAAGCTGGGTAGCTAGTTGATAGATCACATATATATGCTATGCATATTAGGACTCACTCATCTATAAGTATCTCCCTATATAATGTTGATTCAATCTAGGGAAATACTCTGAAGAGGTGGGCATGTGATAAGATGATAAACTTGTGTACTTAGTAGATACATCATTTTCATGAAGTTGTTCACATGATTTATTTTATTTTATTTGGTGGAATAACTAGATTATACCATAATTATGCGTGAAATATGACCTAGAAGCTAGATATTTTATACTTGATATATGACTCTGATCATTTGATCATTACTCAAAGATGTAGTTTTTATATTTGACTTCCTTTATTGTTGTATCTTCTTATTAATATAAGGAAGTTATAAACACATAAGATATTCATTGTTATGTTATAATGTTATATGATATATTCTTCTAGTTCATATTTCATTATTCTCTGTTAACATTGGATAGTAAACTAAATTTGAAATATATCCTAAAAAGGATTTTGTGTTAACATGATTTGACATGTTTTCATCATTGAATATATAAGTGGATATGAAAATGAAACAAATGAATAGTCTTGATTTTATGTTGTTCTGAACTAGTTTAATGGATTTATAGACCCTTTTGATGTATTTAATTCTTCATAATAATTCAATGGAACATAAAAAAATATTTTTTTATTTTTTATATAAATCTATCACATCAAAATTTATTATTGTAATATCATGCATAGACTACTATGTGGGATCATACTGGGATTTTTTCCTCACATACTACATGATTTTTTTGGTGTTAGTAGTTTTATTATTAATTTAGTGGGTACTCAGGTTCCTTCTATCTTCACTTGTGGGCCCATTCTTGGTCGGATGAGTAAAAGATGCTTGGAATATAATGGGTGGTTGTGAACAACTAAATGATGGTTTGTGGTTCATTTAATAGATAGTATTGGATATCATTATATAATAACCATTTTATGGATTTTGTGGTCTCTTGAGATGATTTTTATTTATATTTACATATAATTTCACCTATATTAGTTTTTATGTTTTGGTATAAGTTTCCACTGTGTTATTTAATTTATGTTCTATTTTTCTTCGGAGAAATCAATTTCAAATGGGTTTTCTTGATTCCGTTGCATTTTTGCTAGCCCGTGGGGATTGTAAACACCCTTTAGGAAAGTGGTAGGTGGTTTTTAGTATTGGTTCAGATAAAATTCGGGGCTGGTTCATTATAATTAGTATCAAAATGGGGGTTTCTTAGAAAATTATTATATTGTTTTGGATGTGTCAGGTTAGAAAGGATATTAGATCTTTGTCAGAACTCAAGATATAATTCATGAAGTGGTGACTACTCACCAAACATTGTGGTGAAATTTGAGTTACAAGGGAATGTATGGAATTAAGTCTCTACATTGAGTTATTTTTCCCACTTTTTATGATATTTATATCATGATGAGACAATATTTTACACTAGGAATATCTTTTAGGTTCTGTGTTGGATTGAATTGTTGACCATAGCTGCACAATGACTTTTTAATCTATTAAACCATGAGAAATTTGTGTGGTTGATCTAGAAACCAATATGAGAACTATTGGGAGTTTTGTTCATGGTTTACCATCCCATTCGACAAATCCATCCATAGTTTTATTTTAACCGCAAACGTGATTACTTATTCCTTTATATCGGTATTAACATAATGTGAGTGAGAGCAGTTAGGATGCATTTTTATATTTTAAATTGTGATTATGGGTGAAATTTTATTCCATGATCTGGCATGGTTGTCCATGTTATTTTTAATTTTTTGTTTTTAATTCATTTAGATAACCAAATTTTGAATTTAACGTGGCATCCATTTGATCTATTTGAAATATGTTTTCAATTACCAAAAAATAATGTCTTATGTTTTGTTTTTTTTTAAAATGAATTTTAAAAACCCTTATGTGATTTTGATGAAAAATTATTTCAGAAGAATTTTATTTTATTTCGATGGATTTAAAATAATAATGGGTTTGACATGATAATTTGGGAAGAATGTTTTGAAACCATCGAAAGAATCCATGAGCAAGTAAGGATTATAAATTACGATGGATTATTTTCATGAGAATTAAAATTTAGAAATGAAAGTGGAATTTTTTATAAAGGTAAAATTTATATATTTTAATGTTGTACTGTAATGATAAAAGTGGTTTAGGGTTTTGGTTGGAAAGATCTTGGTGTGTGTGTTCTTCCGTGGGTTTTGTTTTATGGTGAAATTTTTATATTCTTTCATGATTTGTGAGTTAATGAGGTTATATTCATGATATTCAAAAAAGTCTCCCAGAATTCCTTTAATGAATGGTAGAACGTACATTTTCCATTTTGATCTTCAAAGTAACCGTTCAAATTATCTACAAGTGTTTTTTCAGGTTAACAACTCTCCCTAGACTCAGAACTTTGTGGTTTTTCCAACATATATTTTATGTTTTTACTCTAGTCAAATCATATTGAATCACTATCCACCTTTTCTCAGAGGTGACTAGGGTTCTCTTGAGGAAATAATATAATTGGATTAAATTTAAGGAACCATTAATTTTATGAATACTCTTAAGGTCCTAAACGCCATGTATGTCACTTCATTATTTGAAGGATTTTACCAAGAGTGATGTAAATTTTTAGTAACTTCATTCCTAATTGAATGAAAGTATTGGAAATCATATAGGTCAATATTTGTTTAATTGAATTTTCCAATGGAAATAAATAAGGATAAATCTTTCTTGATTATGGATCTCAGTCAATGTGATAGATTATTTTAGGTGTACTATAAAAAACTTTCAGTTTTAGTATACTTATAACCTATGATTGTCGGATATGTCACCCTTAAGGATGAATTTTTATAACGATGTATCTTCCTAGAACTTTATTCAATCATATAATAGACCCACCAAAACTATTATATGCTGGTGATTGAAATATCTTTGTCAGTTGATAAGAAAATAATGAAATAAATGTTAATGGGAAATAACATTGTTGTTGTCAGTGTGCCTAAAAACATAGATAAAGAAGTTGTGTAATTTCGACCATCTCAAAGGAAGAATATGATTCTTGTGTACTTCCAATGTGGAGAACATGGTCAATCGAAGATGACTTGTGTAAAATATCTGAGTGATATTCACTTTTTCCCGTCTGGGATTACCGTGAAATGTTTTTTATGTTGGGATAACAAATCAGATGTTTCATGTGTAATATGTTCTGTGGTGACCTTCCACTTCAAGGGATCTATTATGACTTATTTTGGGTCCATATAGATGTTCTCATAAGGACTCTAGTTTGTGTCATTTTTGATATTTTATCATGTTCGTGGATTCATTTTTCTATGATATCTTTAGTTTCAACTTATGGATGAATGCTAATTAGTAATTTTTATATTCTCCGTAAATGGTTTTAACCCCTTGAAGTTTTTTATGCTACTATATATGAAATAAAATAATATGTTGGATACCAATCCATGTTTTTGGGTTTTAGTCTATAGAAATATTTTTTTTGTCTCATTGTGCGTAGTTATGTATAATTTTATGGATGGTTATTACTAATTTAGGACACTTTTATTCATGCCTTTTGGTTAGAGATCAATCTTTTTGTTTTGGTTGATATCCCGTTATGAAATCTTGCATTTATTTTTTTGTGAAGTGGACATATTGTTTGATCTCTTTTTGGTTCTACATGTATTAATCTAGGATATTTAAATGAGTAACTAGAAATTATTGATTCTTGTTGGATTTGAAACCTATATGATTTGACGGTTGAATTGATGATCTCATCAATGGGTGAGGCACTATGTGGAAATTCATAGGTTTCACTCAAGTATTTATCTGAGGTATTTATCCATATCAATTTTCCTCAATTCTGTGTTGTTGTAAAATTTATTTATCTTTAGTGTGTCATCTATTTTTTAATCAATGTGATTTTGGAGCATTCTATACCTTTATAGTTTCTGATTCTACTCTTAGATAGTTCTTTGGGGTGAGAAGTCAAGGTCTCTTATTTTGGATGAAGGGATGATTCCTAAGTAGATGTTATCCCATTATTCCACCATTTTTCTAAGTCCCTAGAAGGTTGGGTGACCTATTATAAGTATCTAATTCTTGTACGGACTTATTTATTTTTCTATAATGTCGTCAATTTGTTGGAATATGTTTTACAGTCTTACAGGATCTAATTTAAAGTATCTTGGGAATGTTAATAGTACATCCCTTTCAAAGTTATTCTTGATAACATATTATTGGGAGTTTCTTACTCTATTTTTGAAATATATTTCTTACAATGTGGGTTTGGAGTTCTTTTATATCATAAAGTTTATCTTCTTGGATTAGAGGCTTCTTGGGTGAATAAATAGATATGGTGTGGGGGGGATTTTAAAATACTAGTATTTATTTCAACTATGAAAGACTCATTATATATTTTTAGGTTTCATAAGGGGTTTGAGTGCGGCCCTAATGTATGGAGTATGTGTAAACCTATACAGGTATATGCTGGATCTATAGGCAGTCCATTGGCTTGTAATTGAGATACACCAATCAACCTGTGGTATTATAATTGGAAAAAACATTATGTTGTTGCCACTAGCTAGACTATGATACCAACAATGGATATAATAGAATGTTGTAGCCACCAGTTAACTGTTGGTGTAATTGGATATTGTTTGTCATTGGGGAAGTTATATTTGTTTACTATATTACACCAATTTAGTTTATCCTCCCTTCTCCCTCGACCATAGATCAATCCATAAAAACCATGGAATCCAAATATGGCTATATTGGTTCACATAACCATGATTCATGAATGGTGAAAGTGTCGTTCATTGTGTTGGTACCTTCTTGGTGAATTTAACTCATTATATCCTTAAATTCGTCTTCCTTCTCTTGATTATTTTCCTAGAGGTTATGAAAACTAAAGAGTTCATTACATCTAAAATGGTTGATATGGGTTTATGATTCTTGGATAACTTCTCAATTCTCTCAATATATTCCCCATCTTATTTTTTGTTCACCATTATAGGTGAAACATCCTAGAATCATTGCAAGTTGATCCTAGATATTCTATGGTTGGTGTTCCTATTCCATTTATTCTTGTTATGATTCATGTGTTGGGTGAATTATTTTTGTTAAATTTGAAATCATTATGCATGGTTTATTCATTATTTAAAAATAAAGTATAAATTTTGATTAAAATGTTAGTAGAAATTAATGGTTTAATTTAAGGATGAAATGCTTTGTTTTGAAATAAAATTTCCTTCTTTACTAATCATAATGGATTGCGGTTTTTAAAATGAAAATCCTTGAAAATGTATTGTTTGAATAATGTAAATTTCAAATGGATATATATGTGTGTTTCTTAGAATTAGGGTTTGAAATGATTTAAATAATAACTTTTAGTGTTATTTTCTTGTAATATTTGTTGAAATTATATTTTAAAACATTTAATGTATTTATTGGTACGTCATTTTATTTGTTTAAAGGTCTATTTGTAACATTAAAAAGTTTTTTTAAGTAAACTATTATCTATAAACCTTTTAATGGATATTTATAAGTGATGTTTTCTTTAATTGATTATGTCTTTGTTTAACAATTCCTCCCCTTAATATCCTAATGAGAAATTTATAATGAAAATTATCATATTTTGAAAAGTCATTATGAACCCTTATGTATAATTATAAATGGTGTATATTTCTTGGTGAATATGATAATAGGTTCCAAAATAAAGGTTTTACTCTATAAGGTATCACGGGGGTGAGGGTGAGAAGTGGAATTTGTATGCTATGTAATTTTGACTGGGTATTTTTGTTCCATTTTTTGATCTATTTTTTTATCATTGATTCTTGTTATCTCAATCACATTTATTGATTTGTAGTGGGAAACCTGAGTATCTAAATGAGAGGTTGACTATTTATCTTATACTTTATCAAAATCATACCCTAACTAGTATCTTCTAATAGAATTTGAATTTAGGCTAGGGATGTGATCCAAGGTGGTTAATGTGTGATGAGTCAGTAAGATTACATATATGGTAGATACACCATTTTCATTTAGAAATTAATGATATTTATTTTCTTTTCTTTTGGGGAATAACAAATGAATATAAGACTTAGTAATGGCATATGGACTCAAAAAATTATATTTGACACTTGATATGTGGCTATAATTATTTGATCATTATTCAAAACAAAATTCTCCTCATTTGAATTCCTCTAATTTTATATCTACTTGTTATTATATGTTATTTTCATGAAGCATTTATCTTTATTTTTGTTATATTGTTTTGTGAAATTTTATTGATAATTCATAGTTCTTTTATAACATGTTGAACTTATCTTGTGAAAGGGTTTTCAATGATTTCACAGAAATGGAATTTGGTTAGAAGTGGTTTTATATGTTTTTTTTTCATTTAATCTCTAATTGGATTAGAAAAGGTAAAAATTAAATTATCTGGGTTTTATGTTGTTCAAAATGGTTTTAATGGATTTCTAGATCTCTTAAAAGTGTGACACAATTTATCATCATGTTATTCAATGTAAGAAACTTATTTTCTCATTTTCTGTTTTCAAACTAGCATATCTGATTTTTTTGGAGTGGAATTTCATAGAAATATCTGTGGGATCATTTTTGGATTTTTTTTGCAAACATCTTGCATACACCATTTGGTGTATGGAGTCTTCATGTTTCTTTATCAGGTACTCATGTTCCTTTCATTTTCGTTTATGGGTTTATTCTTGGATGGATGAGGGAATGATAATTTCGATAGATGGGTGATTGTGGACCCCCAATAGGTGGGTTGTAATTATTTTACTTTCTATTCATGGAAGTATGGGTATTATCTCTCTATTTCAAGATGTTTGGTCATTTTAGATTTTATTTATTTAGTTTGAAATCTATTTGTACCTCTCTTCGTTTTTATTTATTGTTATATGTTTCCACTGTGTTCCCTAATTTATGTCATATTTTATTTCAGTGAAATATTTCACATAGGATTTTTCTTAATATCCAGGTTGATGTTACCAGCTCGTGGGGATTGATATTTCTCATTCAGAATGTGCTGGGTCAGTTCGAGTCCCTGTTCAAATTGTAGCCTAGGTTAGTTTATTTCTGTTTGAGAATTAGTCAATTACAATGAATTTATAATTAATTAATAAAATTTTCATGAAATATGTATTTATAAATATTATATAATACTAAGTGTTATTGTCATATGACCTTTTACCAAATTATATGAAATACCTTATGACATAAAAATAATATGTTTAGTTATAAATTACAAGGGTAATTTATAATGTAGAGTCTTAATTTTTTTCCTTTAGGCATTAAAATATTTCTCCACATATTTTTCGATCTAGGCACTAAGACGATGTAAAATTTCGAGGCCTGATTTACATGGAAATAATTTCATAAAAATATTAAAAATATTTTTTATTGCACACACATGATACCTCAATGAAAATGGGATAAATCATAAATGGTGGATCCGATCAAAAATCCAAAACCATGGTTGTGTCCATAACATGGGGTTTTTAACTTTTTGTGACATAAAGTGAGTCATTGCAGGACGTTTGGAACTCTCCCTCTTTTGTGGTGCATTTAATAAATGAATTAAATAATTATTTAGGTGATTAGTTTATTTTTTTTAAGATTAAAAAATATTATTTTATGTATATCCACCTAGAAAACCATTCCAACGTTGTATCATAATTTTTGGAATTGTCTTGTGAGCGCTTCATCCTCTTCTATTCACCGAATGATAAAAAAACTCCAGAATTGAGCATTTAGGATGCAAAGAAGGCATTGTCTTCCTTCATATAATTGAAGGATGTATTATTTACTAGTGAACAATCAAAAACTGAGGTATGAAGTATTAATTGGTAGTTTTTCTCCCTTTATTAAATTATTAAGTATATCATTAGTTTTTGTTCGATATACACCTATGTTGCAACCTATGTATAATCCTATGTTTTGAAATATTAATTTTTTCAGTTTTTTTCTAATCCAAAAATCATGTTCTTGGTTTTTTCTGAAGAATTATGGGCAAATTATGTTTACAACTTTGTTTATGGTGCTTTTATCCCTCGATTCTTCACAGTCTTCACACGTTGTATCCCCATGGTCCGGTCCTGACTTTAACGGGTGGTACCGAGAATGATCGGAGATCTATATTCATGGAGAATAGATGAAATGAAAATGTGTTGATGAATAATGAAAATAAATGGAATCATCATGGTTTAAGGATGGTTGATATATTGGTTTGAGATCATGGGATCATGGATCATGGGTACAGTGGTGTGCAGGATGAACGGTGGTTCATTGAATATTCATTCGAGACGATTTATGGCGAATGATGGCGGAATAGTGTGAGATCAATTCAGATCCAATTATTTTGGGATGATTCCATGTGATATCTACATTGGTTGGAGTAGATTCATGAATGTGGATATATATGAGTTTTTTATTCAAAAATCAAGACTACATACTATGTTTAATGAATAACACATGATGTGTAGCCCCCAGAGCATCATCGTTTGGGTTTCAAAGAAATTAAGAGTAACATGAAATTTGGACCCTCTTAATATTTTGAATACACTTCTCAGTTGTAATGTGATGAACCAAAACCAGATGCCACATAATGAGTGCCTCGAGCCTAGTGAACCACATGGCCTTAGGTGAATCTTCCAAAATGCCAGAGGCTTCCAACTTGCAACGAGGGCCTAGGGTCTATATCTGGGAAGACTATGCACTAATTAGAAGAGCATAGCACATAAGACAGAATATAATTTAATAGTAAACAAAGGAATAAATATAATGAAACCATTGATGAAAACTAATACAATAAATAAATGAGAACAACCATAACTGTATCAGCTAAAGAATGATAATGTCATGTAATGTCAATAGAAAACTGGAAATCATGGATACAAGAAAATGTGAATAACTTGTTTCACAAAGTAAAGGAAAAAGTACTACTACAAGCATCCCGAGATCCATCTTGGTCATCTACTATCAATCTCCATATTATCGGCAAGCAATCAAGTACTGGAATTTGTATGATTCCCTTTGTCCACACCTATAGTCTATAATCTAATCTAGGTACAAAAAGTCACCCATAGAGGGTTGTGAGATAAATCTCAGTGGGACACCACCAATTATGTCTATAAAATATGGATCGTACATTGGAGTATACCATTATGTAGGCATTCATATTTAAAATACTGTGAGGAGTATGAAATAACTAAATACCCAAGTACATGCTTCACCCCATGGATGGTGTCTGAACATATAACCAATTCATTTTTTAAGTAATTTCCATTTAATTTTAGTATATTACTTAAGGCATATCCAGAACTTACATTTCCTTATGATAGTATAAGTAGTGAAGGTCTCAAGACGTAATAAGGAAACCTGAAAATGACATCGAGTCATGGAATTCCAAGTTAAAAACCAAGGTAATGTAAACTCATGAAAATCCAACTTAGTAGTTTTGAGTTTATCGAAGGGGTTATAGTGTAATCCATGGAATATAACAATAAGGTGCCTACCGAGTAAAATGAGTGCATCTATGGTAAAACGGGGCAGAGCAAGGACTTGGTCCAAGTAGTATATCCAAGGCACCTTCTTGTCAATACTGGATCAAAGGAGTGTATTTGAGGTATCATATAATATTTAATGGGAACCAATAGTAGTATAACAATCATCCATAGAATAGACAAAAACCAGAATCTATGTGGGAATCAACCTAAGAAAACTGTATCCTTGAACCAGAATGGGGTTTCCAATACCCAAGGTATTCTTCTCTCAGAATCCAAGGTGAGATCGAGTCAGTCCATTCCTATTTGATATTGTTATCATGTATTAATTCATTTTGGTCAAGTCCTTCATTACATTAATGTGCATAGGTCAAGTAGAGTTGAAACCATTTATTTACTGTTCCAATCCTGGTCTTTCATTAGCGTAGATATGCTAAGTAGCATTTCAACCATTTAATTAAATCTTAGTTAACCATAAAGGCATATTAAATTATTGAGGTTCACTCCACCACCTTCCATCAACATGGAAAGGGGTTCTATAGATGTGTAACATTTATTCAATCTCTATTAATAAGTCCAAGTTATATAAATTGTATTCTTGCAATTTATCATTTCAAATTAATAATCATTTGGTGCACTAACCTTATGCGGGTCAAGTTGTGAGCATACATGGTACATGACAGTATGAAATCCTTATTAAACAAAAAACCATTTATTATAGAAAGAATCACATTTAGTAAAGTCAATAAAAGGAACACCCGAACTGTGGCTCAAATGTATCAAAACCATTAAAAACCTAATAATGGTATAACCTTCGACATGAGGCAGAATGATATTTGTGTGTAACCACTAACAACTAATCACATATTTGGAAAGAGCATAACCATATGATTCTAACAAGTGTAATCAAGGCACATAAATTTATGAAACGATCTCCAACGAAACTTTTGGCCCCCACATGAACATTCCAATAATAATGAACTTTCGGGATGAGTTATAGACCACCAAATTTAGGGTTTTATGATCCTTCTCCTCTGATATCCACCTTTTATTTTCCTCAAATCATAGTATATCTAAGAAAATGTGAAAAACGATCACATGGAGATAACTAGGTCGAGGGAGAAATAGAAGAAGAATGACTATAGAGGACTCGAGTACTTACTGTTGTCTATCCATCGTGATGAACAAAATCATGATCGGAAGTCGGACGAAGATGATCTCAAGATTCCTAGCTTTGATCGCAAGAAAACCCAAAATTGAGAGAGAAATAGTTCAATCTCGCCTAAACTCAGATTAGGTAGGAATGGGTTTGCTTAATTGGTTTTTATAATCATTTTCGAAATTTTAAACAGACTTTTAGCCTACACAATGTTTTTCCGCATATTTTTCCAAACCTTGAAGAAACTGTGCGAGACAGTTCTATAGGAAATTTTTTCCTCCCCACGGTTTGATCAAACCGCACGCCATCCATGCATAATTACCTTGGAAAAATGGAAGTTCACATGGTTATGATGCAAGGTCTTGCACCAACTATGTGAGGTTCCACTATAAAAAAAACACCATCTGCACATTTTACTCTATACCATGTACATAATCTATTTTCTCCAAAAATAGAGATTCATAGCTCTGAACAATCCCCAAACACCCTCGGAACCTTTACTAACTCATTATGAATCTTTATTAGGAAAAAAGTGACGATTTAAACCGAAATATTAATGGACCCACACCTGAGTGAAAAACTGGGTTCATACAGTTTTCCTACCCATAAAAGAACTTCCCCCCTGAGTTTTCCTTCCAAGGGTAAGGAAAAGATGTTTGAGAACAACTATGGCCACATAGCACATACATCGTCTTCCCTCTCATATGAATCATCTTGTACTGGGATGTGCTACCATAGTACCCATATTAGAGGTACTGAATTGCCTCAGGGAACCTTTGTGCTTCAGTCAATGATGCGTACTCGATACTCCTCATCGGTAGCATTGGCATATAACTCAACTTACTCGGAATAAAAGGAATCAGATGGGTTAGCATGATATTGGTGCAGCGTTGGTACATGAAAGACCCAGTGCATGTCATGGCACCTCTAAGGTAGTAACCATCGTTAAGATACCAGGCCGACTATCTATATATTCTCAAACTGCCCGACAAAACAAGGTGATAATGTTCCCTAAATTCTAAACCGTCTATCCCCTACCTGGGTGATACTCGATGAAATAAATTGATCCCCATATTCGAACTCAAGAGGTAGTTGAAATCAATAATCATAATATTTCATTGTAGACTAAGTAGTATTCATATGCTTCCTGATCATCTGGGCTTTTTCTAAAGTCTCCTGATCAAGATGAGGACCTACTAGGGTTGTCTCACCCACCTCTATCTAGAAAAAGGATGAATGGCATAGAATTACATTTAAGGCCTCAAGAGGAGCCATTTGAATTGTCACTTGAAAACTATTATTATAACAGAACGAAATAAGAGGGATATAATTCTCCAATGAATAACCAAAATCAAGGATACATGCTCGAAGCATATCCTCTAAAACTTGTACTGTCTCTTCTGATTGTTCATCAGTCTGAGGGTGATAATATGTGCATAAAAGAACCTGAGTTCCCATAGATGTCTGAAAAACATACCAGACAAATGAAGTGAAATGATCATCCCTATCTGAAATGATAGTACATGGACCACTGTATTATCGTATGATCTCACATACATACAGCCTTCCAAATTCATCAACTAAGAAAGTCTCCCATATAGGAATAAAGTGGGATGATTTCATTAATCAGTTGATGACTACCTAGATAGCATCACATCCCCTCGGTGACCTAGGTAAGCTGACTATGAAATCCATATCAACATCTTCCCATTTACATCCAGGGATTAGAAGCGGAAGTAATAAGACTACAAGTCGTTGGTGCTCTTCCTTCACCTGCTAACAGGCGGAACACATAGTAATAAAGCCTAAAATCTGACATTTCATCCCAGGCCACCAATACTGGCATCATAGATCTCGGTACATCTTCCTGATTCATGGATTAACTACCCACTATGATGCATGGGACTCTATCATAAACTCCTCTCTCATATATAAAGGAACCTAGATATGTCCACCTAAATATAGAACATCATCTCTGCCCACAACCTAGTTTGGAGTTGGATTGTCTCCTAATATACTATCATGGATAACCAATCCTTCAGAATCTGAAAATGACTTACTATTCACCATCTCAAGGAGGGAAGAGGTAAATTTTATTGTTGAGTGGTAAGACTGATCATGACTTTCATGAAACTCTAAATGATGTTCTAAAAAGAGGGACATTAACTTACATTCATCACATGCTTCCTGTACGGCCTGTGTTTGAGTTTTCCGAATCAGTGCATCCGCGAGCACATTTCCAATTCCATGCATATAGGAAAGATCAAAATCAGAGGATTGTATATATTTGTCCCATCTATGCTATATAAGGATCATGTCATTCTTGGAAAAGATATACTTGAGACTATTGTGGTTCGAATACAACACATAGTTCTCACCAAATAGATAATGTCTCTAGCAATTTATGGCATGGGCAACTAATGCTAACTTGAGGTTGTGCGTTCTGTAATTCATCTCTTGAGGCCTTAATTGTTGAGATCTATGTGCAAAAAATTTGTCTTCCTTAATCAACACTAATTCTAATCCAACGCATGATGCCTCATAGAAGAAGATATAACCCTTAACAGGTTCTGGAGGAATCAGAAATAGTTCCAAGTCAAGACTCTCATTTAGATTTTGAAAGGCTTTCTCACATGCTTCTAACCATTGGAATGTAACACCTTTCGTTATATGTCTAGTAAGAGGTTAAGGAATATTTTAGAAGTCTTTCATGAAATGCTTGTATTATCTAGCCATCCCCAAGAAACTCCTGATATCAAACATGTTTTTGGGATGCTCCCAGGAAACTACCACACTATCCTTTTCAGGATCAACAGATACTCCTAATTATATGATAATATGACCTAATAAGTGGACCTTATCAATCCAGAAGTCACATTTAGAATGCTTGGAATTATGATTATTCACTTTTAGTGTACTCAAAATGATCTCATATTGTTTGTCATGGCCCTTATGAGTGTGAAAATACACCAATATGTCATCCACAAAGACCATGAAAAAAGAGTCCAAATAGGGGTGGAAAACCCTATTCATTAAATCCATGAAAATATTAGGCGTATTCGTAAGATCAAGAAATATTACAATATACTCATACACACCATACATTCTACAAAATGTTGTATGTTATATGTCTGAGGGTCTGTCTCGCACCTGATGATAAACTGATATCAGGTTGATCTTAGAGAAATACTTTTCTCCTCAGATCTATTCAAGGAAGTCATCTATTTGAGGAAGTGGATACCGGTTCTAGACCATCAGCTGGTTCAACCTTATATAATCCATGAATAGACATAAGGTTCATTCCACCTTCTTGGAAAATATCAAGGGTGTACCCCAAGAATATGTACTAGGCCATATAAAGCCTTCGACCTCTAGGTCCTCTATTTTCTACTTGATCTACTGAGACTATGTAGGTTCCATCCTGTATAGAAGAATGGAAATAGGAGCTACTCCTAGAATAAGATCAATTGTAAGATATATCTCTCTCTAAGGAGGTAATCCAGAAAAGTCCCTAGGAATGACTTCCCTAAAATGATCAACCACTAGAGAAAAATTAGTTTAATGAAAACCCTGATCCTCTATGAAAATATTTGAAAAATGAGCGGTCACTTCACATTGATCATGATATTTCGGTCTATCTCTCACAGCCTAGACATCCCAATCACCATTGAATACATATCATCTCTATTATGGTGAAGTAGAAAACCCTATGGTGATAGCAGTATATAAAGGCATGATAGTGGACTAACCAGTCCATCATGAGAATGAATTCTAAACCCATCATCTTAAGATTAAAGAGATTCTACAAGAGAGGGTAACTGTCAAACTCAAGGGGACAGTCCCTACACTGGTTTATTCCCTCCATCCGTAATCCAAACAGTGTATTGGGGGAAATTATACAATAGTGATATTGTATCTCTACTCTGATACATTCCATGAAAGATATAGAAATGAATGTTTCTGAAGAACCATTATCAAACAATTTTGAGACAATAATAGAGTCTACTAGAATAGTAACTCATACTGTAGATGGTCCCATACCCTTAACCTCAGGTATTGACTGTAAAGCAGACAACTGACCTGATCCACAGCCCTGTGCAACAGATGGACTCCCATGATCATGACTATTCTGATGGCATTTCTGGTTATCAGGGATCAGACTACCACGACCATGACCTCCTCCTCGGCAAGACATTCCGGTGAAGTTTCAACTCCCTACCTAACATGATGCAAAAGAACTCTCTCCTGAATGTGGAGCTAGAATAAACCCCTTTCCACTCGAATCTTGTGGAATAATCCTAAAAAAGCGATAATGATGACCCATAAGGCTGCACGATCAGCACCTTATATGGTCTTTATCACAAGGGAGATTCTTATTCCTTGTTTTTAAACATTGATGACACACCACCAAGCTATCATATTGGACACTCTGGCTGCCACTGCCCTGATGAAAAACCTCAAGGGAACATTTTATTCCACCAGAAGAAATGTTATCATGACGTGACACTGTTCCTTTAAATCCAATACTTTTGCCTTCCATCAGGTTACACTCAGTGATAAGGTCCTGATAAACTATCAAAGAAAATTATGGAAGGAGAAATATATTCCTTGGAGTTCAGATGGCATACTGGATCCCATATTAAAAATGTCTAGCACGCAAAAGCTCATCATCAGCTAGAAGCAATGAAAAGAACTGAAAATTAGTGAAACAAGATGAATATTTTATAACTGACATATAATTATACTCTATATTTATGAACTATCTGATTCTATCATCCCTTAGTGCCTAAGGAAAGAACTTATCAAATAAGATAGTATGGATGTCAACCCATTACGCGCCCTGATGATGACCGGCCTGGGTAACCACATCCCAGCAAAACATGGGAAAATCTCAAAGCATGTATTTACCATGATTTACTCTCAACTCTGGAATCATTCCTAGATTCTAAAATATAGACATCATGGCCACTAGTCCAGACTCAATATCATGAGAACCGCCATCCCTTAAAAATGTTGGAGGGTGCCGCTGCTAAAACTTGCTGGTCATGTCACGAACCAAATCTTGTCGCCACCAAAACTGGCATCAAACCCTTCCTATGACAAGATCTGATGGGCGTTCTCATTCCCCACGGGCTGGAACAAGTTCCCAGGTAACATAAAATGAGAATTGGGAATGATTTATCTGAATTTATAATCTTAAAACAACAAATGAATCTAATAAAACGAATGTGGTTTTTCAAACCAAACAATATTTTAGAAAAAATCAGAACTGAATTACATAGTTTAAAATTACTCACCAATATAATAACAAAGGTAAAAAAACCAAAAAGAAACATCCCAAGATCCATCATGGAAAGGGGCATCACCCTCAAGCCATCTCCTTGAGACTTCACCACCAAGGACCTTCTAGAAACCCGAACCACTGGCACTAAAAACTGTACCCAACCTGTGAAAAAAAACCATGTCTACAAACACCTAATGGTGTAAGTATGTTGTGATAAATTTATCAGTAGGATAAATACACTAATATACTCCATCTGATAAACATTCAAAGATGAAAATCTTGAAAGTTCTCATAAAAAAGAACTACTAGTTACAATTCCTAAAACATGAAACTTCAAAATTAAAATAGTTTTCAAGTGGGATTTCATTACGCGTAAACACATTTAAAAATAATGTCAAAACTAATTAATTTTCCATCCAACCATACAATATGTTGAAGGTAAGTATAAAGTAACTAATTAGCACAAGAAACGTCAAATAACCCCTAGGCACAAGCTTGTTGTGGGTCCCAGGTACATCGTATCTCGGTTAGAGTAACCATCAAAATATTTGTTCTCGTGCACGGGACACTAGTAGGGAACATACCCACAACCTACTATCCCCAAATCATCATCACCATAGTTTAGTTAGTGTTTTAGGCATCAATATTGCTATGTGAAACTGATGCCAAACCCCACAGATTCACTAGAATACATGTACACATACACCCACCTAGAAACACGGGCTTCCCCTTGTGCTCAAACAAGTTAAACAAGTTAAAAAAGTTAGGAAAAAATACTTTCCACATGAAAATATCATTTCCACATCCCAAGTTCCCCAAAAATACCTCATGTACGTCACAAAAGTCATAAAATCCACTTTTTTATTCAAATGAATTTTGAAATCACACTCACACCAAAAATAGCCAAAAATACTTTTCACATTTCTTTAACACTTCCAAAAATCCTTTAGAAAATTTTATAAGAAAATTAAAAGATATTATTACTCACATTACATCCCACTCAAATATAATATAATACTTATTTCATCAAGATATTTCATTTTCCACAAAACACTCACACAAAACAGCCCGCAACCATATTTTATAGCTCACTTTCCATTTTCTAAAACGTTTCTTCACATTATAAAACATTCTAAAATATATATTTGACATCTTAAATAACCACATTACCTTTCAAAAACCCATATTAGGTGAACACACCCACCAAAAAATACATATACACCCTTTTTCCCACATTGTTTATCCAAATTAATCATTCACAATTTTCATAAAACAAACCCAAGCAGTGTAACTATACTTCGCACACAAAACCCATCTCAAATCCCTCATTCAATTCCAAAATCATACCAATAAAAATCCATAACAGAATTTGAATCCATAAAAACATTTATTAAAATTCCCCCAAGTGTTATAAAAATACATTAATTAACACCACAAAAGACACACATGAAAAACTCATGTTTTCATAAATCACTTCCAAGAAGTACAACATGGTTTTACACTTTGAACCCATTAAAAAAATATATTTAAAGTCCCACATGACACTAATGAATTAACAAACCAAAATTTTAATCCCCTTTAAACAATAATAAGTCCCTTTCGTGTGTTATAAAATAAACCCAAACGTTACCCCAAGAGTCACCCATGAAAAGCACCCAATTTCAAGCCATAATCCAACTATAATATTCAACACTTAAGAAAATCCATCAAAAACGGTTTTCACACCACAAGAAGCATCTTAGTAAGAGTAAAACCATTAAACAAGAAATATAACTTGTAAAAAAATGCTTACACAAGGAACCACATACAATTTGGGTCAAAACCCTTGAATCTTAGTGTGAAACCTCAACCGCACCGCCACCACACCACAAGGATGTGAAAACGAACCCTAAATCATAATATTTCACCAAAAAGACCCCAAATAAAACCTTATTTATGAACTTTAACTTATGGAAACTCTATAAATTAATGAAATAGGGAGGAAAACATTAGGAGAAGGAATTAAATGTAGAGGGAAACACTTACCCAGATAAATCTTGAAGAAAACGACCCAAATACACCATTATCTAAATTTGAAAGCATCCATAAATTAAAGCGAGGTTTGATTAAGGCTGAGGAGGTCATATAGGAACTAGAATAGGAGAAAAATACTAAAAATAGAAGGATTTATGAATGGATAAATTTACCTCTTCAAATCTGGGCGATTTGTGAAATCCAGAGAAGTATTGCCCAAATTCGCGATTGAATTGAGCTCAAATTGGGGTATGAGAGAATGGGGCCGCTACTTGGGTGTGTGGGCTTGGGTGAGAGGGGGAATCATGGAAAAACATAAAAATTGAATGAGATATTAAATAATTAAAAATATATATAAATCAAGAAATGAGATTTTAGGCTGGCCCAACACCTTAATAAAAAACCCAAATCCATGGTTATTATAGATTCATATGAGGTCAAAATGGATGCGATAATTTTAATATACTAGGGTATTCCAATTGGGAATTGTAATTTGTGTAAAATGTTTAAAAATTAATGAGTTATAACAGAAGGAAAATTTATTTTTAAATCTTGAAATGGGCTCACGGTTTGGCCCAAATTTTGAAAACCCACCATTTCTACCTTAATGCATGGAAACCCCCCATAGAAAATAAAGGATGGAAATTAAATGAAAAATGTCTTTAAAAAAATTCAGGTATGTTATAATTCTCCCCATAATAAAATATTCCACCCTCAGAAAGCCATAACAAGGCCAAAGAAAAGAATAAAATCCCACTGATATACCAGAAATGTGCCCCTTTTCCATGTTCGGTCTACCCCTGAAAGGCCAAAACACATCTAGTGATCAATTAAGGAAGGAATACTCTCACAAACAAAAACTTACATCAATTTAATAAAATAATCAAGAACATTAAGACTTTATCCCCAAAAAAAGACTCCCAAAACACTATATGAAGAAGAATCAAGTAATCTACCTAGACAAACAATAATAACGAACAAGGTTACCCTTACTTGGTTTAACTAAACCATTGGGAACTCTCCAATCCCAATGTTTACCCCAAGAATATTTTTGTAGTTAGATAGATCGAAAAAAACTACCTCATACTAGACCAAGACCAAGGACCAATCTAAGTTACCTGTATGGGATGACACAAATGTGCCCTCCCCCATAAGAGACAACTTAAATATTCTCGAGATAGATTCAGTACACTAACTGGGGGAGTCCTGAACGGAAAACCAATTTCAATGGGTAGAATTCCGTTGGACCTTTACAAAATAACTTATATAAGACTCATACTGGGTCTCCCCACCATAAGAACCAACCATCATAAATGAACAGTACATGCTAGAACAGAAAGACCCGAAAATTTAAAGAGTTGGGCCAGCCACACAGTTAGTCTGCACGGTTTGGTACACAGTGCGCTAACCGTGGGGATCCTTCTATATACATGGTTTTCTAGGGCATGGTCACTACTAACCATGAGAAAACCATGCACTCAACCATTCTAGATAAACTTCAAATCTTACATCTAATACCCAGTAAAAAATAAAGAGGGGAAGTATGAACTCATGATACAACATGGAAATGAGGTCCTCCCACCTCTACCACCAAACAGAAACAACGAGTACAAGATAATTACACCATAGGTTTAAAATCTTATTATCATTCATACCTTGGATATGACTTTGTACAAGGGTTTGAAAAACCCTGGGATTTCTCCTGACTACATGAAATCTTCTCTCCGGGACCTATGGCTGGAGCTGAAATGATCGAAGCACCTTCGGCCTCATAGTTAGGCTTTGGAAACCACATGAACAGAACTTCTACTTCTTGGGATACAAAAAAATACACCACAATCCTTGATAATTTTACCAAGACATAACAAATTCCAGACACACTTTACCCTAACCCAAAATTTCATGTAAACAATGGCTTAGAACATGCACACACATCACACCTTGTTTTTTTGGGTGAGAAACAATAGAAGGAACAGATGCATATAAACACCTTCCTATGAAACAAAGGATTTTGAAATTTTTACAAGGGAGACATACTTCCAACATAACAAAGACTCTCAAATGATTGATCAACCATCACCTTTATTGTCATACAAGCACATGACAACACAAGGATCACTTCACATGACCACTACGACTGATATAAACAATACATGGAACGATACCTTATGCCAAGTCCCTAAAGAAAACACAAGTCCAGAAAGTGTCCATAATATCCTCTCATGACTATATTCCCAAATATGTTGTTTTAACATGAATTACTGCTTCAATGAAACCATGAAAACTCATAGTTCCTGTTAGACACCATCGAGACACTTATCCACACAAACAACCCCAGACCACTTCCACCTTCAATGAATCAAAAAAATTAAGAAACTAAGGTATCTTTCAACCTTCCACAAGCACTCTCAGGCTACAAGAGGATCCAAAAATAAATTAAAGGAATGTGTGTAGACTCAATCAACAAATATCAATTAATGATTCCTTATATTGATCAACTCGAGGATTTTCCAATGGCAAAACGATTCGGGTTGCACTTTAGTTGGGCATTAGCCATTATTGGGGGCATACCTTATCCAATAAGAGAACCCAAGGTCCCAACCAAGATAGTAAATTGGTCAAAACGTGCCACAAACCAGATCCAAACATATAAATGGAACCACTGTAATGGTGTCTCGAAACATATCTCAGAAGAGACTACTAACCTGTCCTTCTACCCAGCTTATGACCAAACACATACCCAAAACACGGTTCGAACAGGAGGGGTTCTTAGACTCAAAACATCTCAAAAAATCTACATTTTCCAAAAGAACATAATATAAAAAATCCCAAAAAATCAATCAAGACATCCTATTTTTCATTAAAAACATTTATTTGAAAAAAAACAGTTCAGCAGTTAGCATATCCACCAATGGCACCCCATGGGCCTCACACATGCAAGTTTCTGTGCCACACCGGGAACACTACTCATATATGTCCCACCACTCATCCAATTGTGCCACCAACCATCCATAGTCCCATATAAACCCATGCATGTGGTCTATCACAGAAATACCAATGGTTAAAACATAAATTATTTCTACTTTTCAAAACCAAAACGATCAACAAACACATCTTTTTTCTCAAAACCACTAACCACGAGATCAGAATCCCAATTCCCATCTTAAAAAACATTTTAGAAAGACAAAAACATGTAGATAAGAATTCACTTTCACATTATTCACATAAATTTCAAAACATCTCATCCCATTAAAACACACTATGATTTTTTTAGAAAATTCTTTTGGAAACAACTTTTCAAAATCAACTTCAACATAGTTCCTGCTTTCAAAAGATGTGTAAGAACACAATTTTTTATTTCAAAACAATTACGAAAATTTATTACCAAAATTTCATAAATAAAACCATTCTCCCTTTATTTTAAAATCAATTCACAAAACATTTACGCTTCTTAAAACCGTGTCACATTAAAACCAAAGTTCCCTGATTTCAAAACTAAAGAACACAAGACAATTCGATAGGATACTAGTTTCAGTGGGTGGGATGGATATATGGTTGGTGGCCATATTTCAATCACATAACCATCATAGAGAGTGTTCTAAGGAATATCCCTGACTCCACAAGGCTTCCTAGGCCTAGTTAGATCACTAATACCATTAACCCAACTCACTTTTCATTTCCCCTAATCATCATCGAACCAAGAAAACCAAAAGACTTAGATAAATCCAGGCCTCCCATAGCGTCTTGAATTTCATAATGTGGTGTGGTGATCAGGCACAATACCCATAACTAAAATACCATGTCCTGACAATCCTAACTCAAGACTATACCGACTCATCCCCAAATAACATGACCCAAAGAGTTAACTTGAACCTCCTTTGATACCATTTTGTCACGAAACAAATCTGGTCACCACCGAAATTGGTACCAAAACTGGCCCGTGACATGGGCCGAAAGGCGTTCCCGATCCACATGGGATGGTAAAAGTACCCGGGTCTCATAAAATGAGAATTGGGAATGATTTTCCTGAATTTATAAACATAAAACAACAAATTAATCCAATAAAATGAATCTAGATTTTTCAAAAAAAATATTTTACAAAAATTTAAAATTGAATTAAATTGTTTAAAACAACTCACCATGTCTATAAAAAAGTTAGAAAAACAAAATGAAACATTCCAAGAACTCTCATGTAAAGGGGCACCGCCCTCAAGCCATCTTGACAAGATTTCACCCCAAAGGACCTGCTAGAAACCTGAACCACTGGCACTAAAAACTGTACCCAACCTGTGACAAAAAAATTACAAAGTCTACATACACACAAGGGTGAATGTTGGGTGTGATAAATTTCCCAGTATGATACCACCACTAAGAGATTCCATGTGATTAACATTCAAAGATGAAAATATTACAAGATTTCATAAATAGGAATTTCTATTTACAGTTTCCAAAAGATACAACTTAAAAATGAAAACAAAGTTCTCGTAGGTTATCATTAAGAAACAAAAATTTTAAAAATAATGTCAAAAATACTAAATTCTCCATCCAACCTTACTGTATTATGAAGGTATGAATAAATTAACTAATGAGAAAAAGTAATAGGAAATAATCACTAGGAACTAGCTCATTGTGGGTCTCAGGTACCTCGTATCTCGTTGACAATAACCATCAAAATATCTGTTCTCTTTCACAAGACACTTTTAGAGAACATACCCATAACCTAGTGGTCCCCAATCATCATAATCGTAGTTTAGTTAGTATTTTAAGCATCAAACTTGCAACATGAAATTGAGGCCAAACCCCATGGATTGACTAACATACAAGTACATGTCCACCCACCTAGATTCACGAGTTTCTATCTGTGATTAAACAAGTTCAACAAGTTAAGAAATATTCTATGCACATGAAAATATCATTTCCACTGAACAGGCTCACCAATCATCCCACATGTACATCACACAAGTCATAAAAACCACTTTTTCATTCAAATGCATTTTGAAAGCATACTCACACCAAAAATAGCCCACAAAACATTTCACCTTTCATTAACACTTCCACAAATCCTTTAAAATTTTTTATAAAACCATTACAAGAAATTATAACTCACATAAAATCCCACTAAAATATCATATAATACTTATTTGATCAACTAAATTTTTTTTTCACAACATACACACAAAACAGCCCACAACCATGTTTCGTAGCTCCCTTTCTAGTTTCTTAAACATTTTAGCACTTTATAAAACATTCTAAAAAAATATTTGACATCTTAAATAACTACATTACATTTCAAAAACCGATATTAGGTGAACAAACCCACCAAATAGTACATATACACCCTTTTTACCACTTTGTTCAACCAAAAATACATTCATAATTTTCATAAAACAAACCCAAGGGGTGTAACTATACTTCACTCACAAAACACATTTCAATTCCCTCATTAAAATAAAATGTAATAAAAATACTAATCTATAACATAATTGGAATCCCTAAAAACATTTATTAAACTACCCCCAAGTGTTATAAAAAACATCAATTAACACCACAAAAGAAACACATGAATAAAACATGTTTTTATAAATTATTTCCAAGAAGTACAACATGGTTTTACATGTTGAACCCATTAAAAACCCCATTTCAAGTCCCACGTGACACTAAGGAATTACAAAATCCGAATTGGAAGCCCATTTAAACACAAATAAGTCACTTTAATGTGTTATAAAATACACTCAAACATTACCCCATGAGTCACCCATGAAAATCCCCCAATTTCAAGCTGTAATGCAACTATAAAATTAAACACTTAATCAAATCCATCGAAAAGGTTTTCACACCACAAGAATCATATGAGGAACATTAAAACCTATAAACAAGCAAGCTAACTCATCAATAATTTCTTACACATGGAACCACCTACATTTTGAGTCAAAACCCTTGAATCTTGTTGTGAAACCTCAACCGCACCTCTGCCGCAACACAAGGAAATGAAAACGAATTCTAAACCATAATATGTCACCAAAAAGACCACAAATCAAACCCTAGGCATGAACTATAACTTCTGGAAACTCTATAAATTCATGAAAGAGGGATGAAATCATAAGGAGAAGGAAAGAAATGAAGAGAGAAACACTTACCCAGATAAATCTTGACGAAAATGACCCAAAAACAAAAATATCTGAATTTCAAAACAACAGTAAATTAAAGCAAGGTTCTAATAAAGCTGAGGAGGACATGTGGGAACTATAATGGAGGAAAAGAGTAAAAATAAAAGGTGTTATGAAAGGATCAATTTACCTCTTCAAATCTTGTTGATTTGTGATATCCAGATAAGTTTCTCCCAAATTCGCGATTTAATTGGGATCCAAATTAGGGAAGGAGAAAATGGGGTACCACCTAGGATAAGTGGGCTCAGGGGAGAGTTAGAATCACCGAAAAAACATAACAATTGAATGACATATCAATGAACTAAAAAATATTTAATGTAGGAATTGGGCTTTTAGGCTGGCCCAACACCTTAATAAAAAACCCAAATCCATCATTATTATGGAATCATATGATGTCCAAATGGATATGGTAGTTTTAAGATACCAGGGTATTCTAATTGGGAAGTGTATTGGGTATAAAATGTTGAAAGTGGAGGATTTATAAAAGAAAAAAAATTTATTTCTAAATCTTGAAATGGGATTACTGTCTGGGCCAAATTTTGAAAACCCACCATTTCCACCCAAAGGCATGGAAAACCCCCATAACAAATCATGGATGGAAATTAAATGAAAAATAACATTAAATGAAGTCATGAATGTGACATGTCAAATCATCCATCATAGGTTCAACTTGTGGAGCACATTGCATGGACTACATCAGACTTAGGAAACTATCATGGACTTGGGAATCAGTTCCCAGATCAGGTACAGCAGGAGGTGCCTCAAGTGGCTATCCAGGAAGTAATACTGGCAGCTTAGGGCCCACCATGTTTGGAGCATGGTCATCCCCACCCTCCTAGACAACAAATCGAGGATGACGTGGAATCATTGGTCTATAAATGCAAGTCACACATCATAGAACAAGCTTAAGAGCAAGGATAAAGCATCTCTAATGGAAGCTTAATGTACGAAAACTCACTACCCAAAGCATGCTACCCAATATACCTACTTAGATATCCATGTATTGTTTAGTGATCAAGTATTAGGTTCCTTTCATTTTGCAGTTAAATTATAGGTTCACGCATTTACCTTTCATAAACATGACAATGTAGGATAAGGGTGTGCAACAAATTCATTTTAGATTTCATGATTTACTATATAATGGATATCCATTTCTAATGACTCAATTCCAATACACATATAATCAGAAATGACACCCATTTCATTATCGTATAATTTCTTTACTCGATTAATTACTAATCCCAACCCATAAGGGCCCATACACATCATGAATTGAGATAGGCAATCACTCAATCGAACCCAAAGTAATACAAGTACAATCAAACTATTAAAGATCAATCAACAATCAAAGACATATCAACCAATGAAAGGAAGTGAAATACACGTTTATGGCATGACAATATGCATGAAAAGTGATTTCTAGGTGCCTATACTGATGAATGCAATGATGCTCCTTTCCCTCATATCATCAAGGAAAAGATGAAATAATTTCTCAAATATAATAATAATCCACAACACCACTGTAGACGCTGAAATCCGCTGAAGGTCTCATGAAGACATCATTTGATAAAACACAAGAATATTTCTACTCAGCAAATGATTCTAGGAATAGAAAAAAGGCTTCACAGAAAACTGTAGTGGTGAGTGGAAAAACACTTCTGCGCACAAAAAAACAACTTCCTCATGTGGAAAGAAGTCAGGGCCTGAAGCGGGTTTTGCATGCTGACATGGGAGCATCTGCACCACCAACCCTGGGTCCGGGTATTCCGCCCAAGAAAAATTCCCCTCGCCCCTATGGATCCCAATAACATATAAATAGAAGTTCACCCCCCCCCCCACTTCTGGTGGCTAATGAATATAAATTGTCTCCCATGTGAAGAATTCACCTCTACTGCATGCAGAAGATGACTTCCGGATATGGGATTTTCTACGACAGGTCTCCTAGGGGTCCCCTTTTGCACGATACCACTAAGGCTTGACCCTATCAAAAGTCATTAACTGTTAGGACCCTTGTGCACAAACCCTTTCACTTGTGCTCAAACCATCTATTCCCCCTTACACGTAGACCCCTCCAATTGAGTGCAAACTCCTCCACTTTCGCGTAAAAAAACATCTTCTATTTGCGTACATGCCTTCTTTTCTGCTCAACCAGGATTTTTTCATGTAATGGTACCCTCTTGGCATGATTATTGCATGAAAACTTTTTATTTTGCATGAAAACACTTTTCCTTCTCTATTCCATTTATATATTTGTTCAATTTCGCTCTCTCGGTCACCATCTTCAAGTACTTCTTACAAAAAAACCCCAATGTTACACACCCATCTTCTATACGACCCTCCAGGTTCATACGAAGTGATTTCAAAGTCACATGGATGGTGCTTCATGTTCTGTTTCTTTGCCTTATGCTTCTTCTCATAGGCACGATAATAGATATTGCTTCTTTGCATAGCCACCCTACCATGGGACCTTCAATGGATCACTCCATGACACACCCTCACAATGAAATTGATGAGGCATTCCCATCCCTATGGGCGGGTGGGTATCAGTTATGTAATTCCTATGGGGGAAGAGTGAACCCGACTTGTTCGAGATGCATGACGTTAATCTACAAAGAAATATTGTCCCCATCATAGGATGTTAAACTGTGGCCTCACCCCGTGCATCATACATGGGGTGCCATGTCTCAGATATTCTCTATGTCCACTCATCACCATTAGAGTGAGATCTTCCTCACATGGAATGAGGTCCGCTCTTCTAGAGCGGTGCCTATCCATGGAGAAGGGAAACCATCTCGATGTAAGCCCCTATCCTTTTCTAGCAGGAGGAAACACCTATGATCCTCCTCTCTTCTTTTGTGACAATGAATAAGAGGTGAGAGGGTAACATGGACCTTCGTTATCTTATCCATCTCTCTCTGGGCTTTGTCTCCATCAGGCCTCCATCCTAGAGTATGTCCCAATCTCCATCTCCATGGGCAGCTAACCATGCATAATCCCATATTTCATCTTTGGGCGGCTAACCACATATAAGCCCCACTCCCCTTCAAATGGATGCTCCTTTTTCAATGTGATCATCAAGTCAATGATGCCTCTTGTTTCTCACATCGAGCATGACTCGCGTGGGATTAGATTAATAATTGACCATGACATCCTATCCAGGTAGAGTGTAAGCCCCAAACACTTGTGAAATTCATGGACATTGATCCTTTCTAAGGAATGGTACATAGGAAGCCTCCCTGAGGTTCATTCCCAACACCTCCTGGTCCCAAACCATTCACATCAGTCCACCAAACACTTGCGATCTTTGTGGAATTTGATCCATTACAAGTCAAGGTAGTAGGAAGCCTCCCTCAGGTTTAAGCCCAATACCTACTGGTCCCTAATCCTTCATGTTGGTTCACCGAACACTTCTGAACTACGTGGAATTTGATCCTTTCCAAGGTAATGCACATAGGAAGCCTCTCTAAGGTTCAACCTCAACACCTACTGGTCTCGAACCCTTCATGTCGGTTCACCAAACAATCCTGACCACCTCACACCGGTTTACCCTCATCCTTAATGACATTAAACTATACGAACCTTTTCATACTGCATGATAATAATCTATACCCATTTGAACTATGTGTGATTTGATCTTTATCTCCTAGGTTGGGCACATTGAAAGCCTCCTTGAGGATCAGTCCAATCTGATGGTAAGCCATTATAATCCCCGTCCAACAGTAAGCCATTTGAACCCCATTCAGTAGTAAGTCATTGTGAACCCCAATAGATGGTAATCAATTGTGTTCCCCATCAAGAAGTAAGAGGTAGTAACCCCATTTAGTAGTAATCCATTGTCAGCACCCATCGATGGTAATCAATTTTGTTCCCCAACTAGCGATAAACAGTTGGAACCCAGTTCAGCTATAAGCCATTGCACCCAACCAGCGGTAAGCTGCTGTATTCCGCAATTGACAGTAAGCCATTATAGTCCCCTATTTTGGGTCTCACATCTCTTGTCTTCTCCCTTGAGTGTCAGACCAACCCTGGGCTGCTAACCACATGCATGCCCCAACATGCCTTTGGGTCATTGTCTTATGTGAGCACCCTATTTCCATGCCCCATCCTTAACAACCTGGACATTGATTTCCTACGTCAAGGATATGTAGGAATACTCCCTAAGGTTCAAGCCCATCACCCATGTATCATCCTCATATTTCCCTCGATCCTATGTGTTTCAGGAAGGTCATTCATCAACCCAGAGGTTCCACTTCCTCTGGGTCCCATCCATATGGGTTGTCTCCTTAGGTGTCCCATCATCTCACCGAACTACATGGTCATTGATTCCCTACCCTATGGATACATAGTAAGTCCCTTTGAGACCCAATTCCAACATCGTCTTCACTCTTACGGTGGATCCATATCATTCTCCATCCACACTCAACTAATCATACCCATCATGATTATTAATCAGGCTGCCACATCCCGGTGAGATCAAGTCATCCACTTTCTCGCTACACCTAGAAACAGTCGGGCTAATAAACACACGTTATCCCCAACATCAGCATTCCCTACAGGGGGTTGCACCCATCTTATCCACTCCTACCAGTGTTCTGATCAGTCCGATCTGTCTCTGCTAGATGTTAAACTCATGGCATTCCCTATGTTAAGCATGGGAAGGTGAATAAAACTTCATAAAATTATTATGGAATATAATTCCCCACATTCTACATGGAATGAATCAGGATTCCACACCCTTGAGAAGACCTATCATAATGGGAAGAAATTCAGAAACATCAATGTTTCAGTGTCAAGACACACTAGTGATTTCCAATGTGACTACTCCCCCAACTGAAGGTTTCTACTCTGACCATACCCTTTGGAATATCCTGACCGAGGTAGTGTAATAAACCTACATCTATGAAGACATGGAACTGGGAAGATATTTAAGAACAATGTCTTATGTTAATAAGGGAGAAGTGGACAAGGTAACAAGATCTGAGGATGAATCCATGGAAGGAGGAACCAACATCCCATCATCCCGTTCTGATCAAGGAGAAAATGTCCCTAAAAAAGAAAACAATGCCACCCACCTTTGGAAAGAGGGAATACAGGGAAAACATTCACACATATTGATAAACAGATGGATGCGAACCCCAAATAATGCATTGGAAATAGATTTGGTGAACCCAACGTTAATTGCTTCTCCTCAATGTGGTGATTAGTAACGTTTGATACATCAGTGGACTAATATGTCACCAGATTCTTGTATCAGGCACCGGTTCCCGCCAATAATATAGATGGCCTAGTGTGAAACTCACCAAGAATTAGGGCAGTTAAAAGTTGGACATCCTATTATGCGACCTTGTTAGTGCATATCCTTCTTACCGGCCATGGAATACAGAATGGCACTGGGGGACTAGATGTCACTTTCCTTCTTTCAAAACTAATGGTTAAATATCCAAGATTTTCAGGATCCATGTATCCATCACAAGAAACAGATCCCCACCCACACATTGATGTAGGGGAAAGGGAAATGACAATGCATCAACCCCTCGTAGCCTCAACCATCCCATGAAAACCTTGGTTCCATGGATGTTGGGCACCCACACCCTATCTCGCCTTATGAAATTGTTCAGAGTTGGGTGATAAATGACATCGTTCGACGGTAAAAGGAGGAGGGGATTATCCCTACCTAGGATATGTCCCATCAAGACATAGAGGCCTCTGCACCTAATTTCCACTACCGCCCACAAGGGAAACGTAGGGAGTCACTGCCCTCTACTCCGATGCATAACCATTTTTTGATCCTCTCCCTGGAAGGCTTCAATGAATCCCTCCCCTACGCTGATGAGGTGAGGGATGTTTGGGCCAGCCTAGATGGTATTCCATTACAGGGGATCCCATGGAGGGCTCTCACTAGGCCGTGTGAATGATTTCACCCGACCCCACGGGTTGAGGAGAAGGTAAGCTATGCACCGGCACCACAGGACCAAATCCGGTTGACCCGACGCCAGCGTCAGGCGTAGGAAAAGGAGGATTCCCACCTAGGGGCATCAAATTCATTGACTACCATTTCCTGTGCCACCACTAACACATATCGCCAATCCCATATCTATGCTGATAAACGGAAATCATATGCCCGGCCCAGATTGAAGACCCAACCACCCCACGGGCAGTTTGGGTTGACTCTTCTAGTCACTGATGTACGAAGTTCCCACCACAGGCTGACCTGTGGCTATGACACGCAATATTGAGGTCCTCCTCATATCATCTACAATTAGAATGCAGGCCATTCCGGATCCCAAGATCATAATGAATACCCCCCCATGTTGGATTCAATCCAAACAAGGGTCTCCCATGCTGTAGTAACGTTTAGTACGGAAGGCTTCTTCATACCCACAACATCGGGTATGGAGCCGTTCCTCCTGTCACAGGTTTCCAGTGTGAAGATTCTATACATCTGGTCAACCATTAGTGTGAGGGAATTCCCCATGTACTTACAAAAACTGAAGAAGGTTCTTCTTGTTATAGTAACTAGAGAAGTAGAGTTTTTCCTCACTTCATAGACACCAAACACAGAGGTCCTACCTATGTTCTAATCGACCAGTACGAGGACCCTCCTTGCACTGATGTCGCCAGAGAAAATAAGAATGGAGGCCCTACCCATGCTCCCACCAGTTCGAGAAGAGGTCCTACCTAATCCAGCACTTCCCATCAAGATTCCCTCTGAGAGTCAGCCAGTGGACATAGGGGTCCCCCCACCACATGTTCTCTTTGACAGTTGTCCAGGTACCCGTCGAACCTCATCTCACCCAGGCGATACCCCTCTCCACCCCACACTAGTTCGTCCAAAGTTCCTCCTCATGCCAAAAATCTACCATGTCTTCAAGAGCCATCCCGGGGTAGGAGGGAAGGTCGTTGAAACTATAAAAATAATGCTGGGAAGATTCATACTGAGATTGGACATGTCTACTTCTTTGATTATCAGACAAAATATGATTCGACAATGGAGCCCTCACCTCGATCTTATGTATCATGTAATGGGGCAAGGATGACGCGTATCAGCCTCATAGTTCTAGAATTTGAGGTCCAACTAATCCTTGCATCCCTTTGTAGATACATCTAGAAGGACAAAGATTTATCATCTCCCCATGGTCTTGCCACACAATCACCACCATCATCACCAAGAACACTCACTACCTCAACCCGAGATCACTAAGAGTTATTCTAGGGATCGATGGAAGATAAGCAACGGAATGTTCCACCACCATCAACTGTAGTCCCTATGCCGAAAACTGTGGTCGCCAGTCCGTCTTATCATAATGTTGTGGCTAAGTCACTACTCTCTTCGGAGGATATCCTGAGATGTGACGTCTTTTCAACCCGCTCACCACATCCTTGGCTGACATACCATCTCATTAGTCTACTTCAGTACCTGTAAGAGGTCCTCATCCACCTCTAGTTGATGAGTGGGGAAACTAAAGGCTAGAACTTGAGTCTGAGAGGAAGATTTTGTGGGGAATTCTTGGAGTAGACCATTTCCTAGATATATTTTGGCCAGTCACAGTGTCGAATTTCAATTCCCCAGAATCAATCACCCAGGAGTAGGTGGGATACTTTCGCCAGACCCCCTGAGTGACTCACTTACCTCTTCATCATTGATGAGTGGACGACCCCAATATTTAGGTACACTTTGAAGAAATATATCAACAATGTTGTTTGATCGATTTGGTTGCACTCCCCATAACAAAACGTCCTGAGTCACTAGGCCTCCATATGATCCTCCAAAAATGGTGGTTTTAGAGATTTAAAGTGCTTCGTAGCATTATCAAGGATGTTTCTATCCACGTGAAGATAAATGGATGGGGGCAGTCTATGGCCCTCTATTTTAGTTTTATTCATTTCCATCTCAACATTCCAGGCAATATTCAGGTTATGACTCTAGGTATAGTCATAATAAACATGGAAGATTTATCATAGAAAGAGACAAATTCAAAGATAATTGGAGAAAACATACCCCATGGGGGAGTTCCGAAACTGTTAGATCTATCGGGAAGGGTAACATATTACTTGAGAAACCCACTGGGTCTTCTCGTGCCCACTGAGGCATTTGTTCTCAGCTAGAATCCCAATAAGGGTATGGAGCACCTTGGAGCCATCATACCCTCTGACCCATCTGACATAGTACATAAGACTGAGGATGATCCTGAAAAGGATTATTTGCATCAATATCTCACAGAACACAAGAATATGTTCGATGAACTCCTTGCTAAATGTGTTGGGGAGCGACGACCAGACTATGGTAATCCTCGATCGGGGCAGCAGGGGAAGACACAACTCCCCTCGGTGAATTGCCTCTAGGTGACCCTAACCATCATACCCACACAGACATGATAGATTCCTAAACTTATGGATGGAGGTCGTGCTTTGTGTTACCAAATCTGCCAGAGCAGTGTGATAATCTTCGGCACCCAGCTCAGGTTCCCCCAGCTACCCCCCAGATCAACCTACTAGCCACTCCATGAGCCACCGAGGCTTCTTCTCATGTTGAAGAACCTACCAACACACTGGTGGTCATGGATCCTCATCAAGATAGGAACCACTTCCCGGACGATCTGATGGAAGAACTAATTGATCACCTTGAGGCGTATGGAACTAAAAAGGTGGAAATCCCACCTAATGGAAAGCCATATCTGGCGTGGGTCGACGACATGTGAGCACCCCTGGGTTTTGGAAATCACACCTGCTCCCCCTTTAATGGGATGAGCAATCCCTTGAAGCATCTGGTCCACCTCATATTGAGGTGCGTACCCATTCAAGGAACTCCAGTGTAGAAGGAGGCCTCCAAACTCCATTGTTTTTAATAAACATTGGAAGGGTATGCCTTTTTCGAGTACATCCAGCTACCCATCAGGTCAGTAGCTATCTAGGAAGATCTTAATAGGAAATTTCTTTACCAGTTCAGTTTCACCACTCATAATGAGAGTACTTTAGTCCTCTACAAATGAAAACATAGGCCTAAAAAGTGAATCACAGACTTTTGTGCCTAGTGGAATGGGATCACCTACTGCATGGACATGCTGCTGACTCAGGAAATATTGCTGAAAATGTGTGTCAGAAATTTCAAGACCAAGCTGGCCCCTCTCTAGTTACCCAAAATTACCCAAGTGGATTCCTTGATTTGTCTAATAAGGCTATGTTCCTAGATGAAGCCTTACAGTAGTCCAAACAGGCATTTCTGTTGCCTCATGCAATTCCAGTGAGGTGGGACTCTAAGGCTGAGCCCACCGTGGTGGCATAGATAAAGGACCCAAGGCAACTAGAGTTATTAACCGTGGATCCACCTTAATAAACTTGCAAAGGCCCCCCACCTCAGTTACAGCCTTCGACCCAACAACTCCCACCTCATAATCGGTAGGCACCATATGTAATGCGCTGCCAGCACACATCCAACATAACCAAGTCCCACCACATTGACAGGCCCCTCCAACCCCTCATCAGGGCCAGGCTCTCAGAACCCCCTTCTCTGACAGGAGAAACTAGACCTACTCATTTAATGATAATCTGGTTTTGGAATACCTCTGAAGCACCTTGGAACCAGGGATTTTATGTTTCCTTAAATATGGGAGGCCAAAAGTGGAAGATTTTATTAATTTCCCCAACTAAATCCCCTATCATCATATCCTAGGACACACCCTTAAATAGTTATATGTGTTTAATGACTAGGTTCAGGACCAATTTGACAAAAATATAGTTAGGTTGGGCCGAGATCTGAAATAAGAGGCATGTTTATTTCTGAAGTCAGATAGAAATAGTGATAGAGAAGGTGAGTGGCCTCAGGTTTCTACCCATATATCCAAGAATTATGATGATTAGATGGTCCGTAATGTGGTCACTCGTTCCCATGGTATTATTTTTGCATTTATAAATTGATCTAAGCATTTAAATGATGTCCCATCACCTGCTACCTGTACGTATGCATCAATGACTAAGCATTTATCTTCCTAGAAGAGCAGACATCAATGACACAATGGAATACAAATTACACCACCGATGTTTTCTTAATATCATAATCTCAGTGACATCATGCCCCTAGAGATAGAAATTACCCACGAATCCATCATGTAGTGGAGGATTCTTCAAGTGACAGTCAAGGTTACACCTTGATTGACTCCATAGATCTCATAAACCTTTACATGATTTCTGATAGCAAAGAATGCTGGAAGGATCCTCCCAACATCCCCATCCATCACCAATGTCAACAGTTCCATTGATATATGGTTTGTCATAGTGATTCAGTCAGTACTTCCATTAAGGTAGTGCACACCACTGAAACCAGAAAGTAGGCCCAACACAGATCTCAACACGCGTAGAATTCTCATCGAATGTCATCAGATCTTCCTTTGCCGCCGTTTGTGTGGCTTGATCAGGAATAACTGCCCCGACCATTCTGGGATCAGACACACTATGTTACGGACTAGTCTCAGTCATCTAGCCCTCGTCCAGTATCCACTCCACATTCCACGATTAGTGAGTTGCAGGATGTTCCCTGCACGAGTATGTTGCCAGTCCAGCCGAAAGGGCTAGTCATTCCCCCTACCGTAGAATGAACTCCTATAAGTAGAAGATCATGCTTGGCATGGAAATATGATGTAATCAAGAATCTTTCCAGAATTCCAACTAGTCTCTCCATACTTGAGGCCCTTTTTCTGTCATCAGATATAAGTGAAGCCCTCAGAGAGGATTTAAGAACCCCCTCTAGTTCAAGATGGAGGTTGCTACTACAGAAGACATCCATGCTAAGGCAATTGAGCATGATGATTGATAGGCCATTATGTCATTATTTGGATAAGATGATGGCTCTCCCAGACAGGGGAACATCCTTACACTATACATCTCCATCCATTGAAATGCAGTGGAGGTTCTTCAATATCTTATCGACATAGGCTCTGGGATCAACCTAATCCTGACCTAGACACTGCGAAAACTGGGGTTTTTTCAAGGATTATATGAGTCCCTCTGACCTAAAAATTCAAGGTTATTATTGGATGGAAGAGACACCAATAGGGAAAATCCCCCTAAAGACCCAGTTCGATGGTCTAGTAACCAGCACAAAGTTCATGGTTGTCTCTCATGACGCCGCCTACAATGCATTAATGGGTAGGCCATGAATTCACATGCATATGGTAATACCTTCATCATATAACCAGTTCATTAAGTACTCTTTTAATGATCGAGTGGGAATACTCCTAGGTGGCGCATCTCCCTTTTTCCACTTGTGAAGCCCACTATCTGGATGCAGATTATTACAAGATCAAGGACAAAAAGATACAGGCTAATGGGGTTGAACATGCTTGGAACGCGACCAACCCATGGACAAATATAGAAGTTTCCTATATCATTCCAATCCATCAATTAGAGGCTACAACCCTAGATATGGGAAAATGATTCTTTTTTTTTCTGGAACTAGTGGGGAGAACATTCTCAAGTATAAGCTATGCTGGAAGATCACCTCATACACCTACACTAATCAAGCTCTGGTGATCTGAGAGCCCCCTAGACCCATATGATATCGGGATGTCCACCCCATGGGAACAAAAATACACCACACTTTCTTGTTCCAATAGGCTAGGATAAACCAGCTCAAGACAACACATCACTATTGCTTCGATATCATCATGTGTGGCCCCTTAGACCAAAGACTAGATGGGATCAGATCAACATCATTCGTTGCCTTCATATTAGTAGGACAAGCATCCCTCAATTTAGTGTCTACCGCTACTCAGGCAGGTACCCATCTCCAATTGGGATATTTTGACTCAGTGGATACTCCTCCCACTGTGTATCCCTCCACCATAATTGAAGAATAAGATTTAGAGGATGCTCTTTCTGTATTAGAAGAGGGTGTCTCTACTACAGTCGATGAATTGGTACATGTGAACCTCAGTAGCGAGACAGATCTAAAACCCACATTGATCAATGATGCTATACCTTTCGAATGAAACAAAAGTACATGGAATTCCTCAATCAACATCGTGATATCTTTTCTTGGAGTTATGAAGAGATTTTGGGACTAGATCCCCAAGTATCCATACACTGCCTCGATCTTCCGGAAAATCCCCACAGGTTTATGTAGCATCCCAGAAATATGAGCCCTAATAATGGTTCCATGGTTGAGGATGAAGGTGAAAAATTCAATAGAGACAACTTCATCAAGGACGTCATGTACCCCAGATGGTTATCCAACATAATTCCCATCAGGAAGAAGATCAGATAGATTAGAGTTTGCATCAACTTCGGAGACCTCAACCGTCATTGTCGGAAGGATGATTTTACCATTCCCATGAGGAAGTTGTTGATCAACTCCAAATATGGGTTCTAGGACCTCTCCTTCATGGATGGGTAATCTTGGTATAACTATATTCAAATGGCCTTTGAGGATGAAGATTATATAGCCTTTAGGGCAACACAAGGTACTTTTTGTTACCAGGTCTTTCCCTTTGGTCGGATGAATGCAGGTTCCAGTTATCTGCATGCCATGCATCTCATGTTTAATAATATCTTTGGGATATTGGTGGAATTTTATGTGGTAATATTGTGGTCAAATATCACTAGCATTAGGACCATCTAAATGACCCTAAGAAAGTGTTTGGCTTCCTCCTTTCTCGCCATCTGAATATGAACCCATTGATGTGTGCCTTCAGGGTCCCCTCCGTGAAGATTAATGGATTCATTGTCAGATATAGGGGCATCGAGGTCAACCTGGAGAAGATCAAGTCCATTAGCTAGATGTATCCCCCATTCAAAATTCAGGAGCTTCGAGGCATCAAGGCCACTTTGCCTACAAAAACCGATTCATCTTGAATTTGTCCGAAAAGTGAAAGACTTTTTTCTTGCATCAGGAAGAAAGGCATTGTCTATCAGTGGGACAAAGAATGTCAGAATTCTTTAATGGAAATCATGAAATACCTATTACAGCCTCTGGTATTGATGCCACCTATCTCTGGAAAGCCGCTGGTCCTTTATGTGACCACCCTATAATGATATCTCAGTGCCCTTCTCACCCTGATGAACAATGTGGGAACAAAGAATAGTCTCTACTATCTCAGTCACATGATCCTTGATATAGAGACCAGATACTACCGTATCGAGAAGAGCTGCCTTGCACTGGTATTCACAGTATAGAAATTCAGACATTACATGCAGCACCATGAGGTACAACTGCTGTCCCAGGTGGATCTGCTGAAGTACATCCTGAACCGCCAAATGTTGACAGACCGTCGAGTTTGGTTGGAAGTGATCCTCTAGAAGTTTGACATTAGGTTTGTTCCCTAAAATGATATTAAGGGCCAAGAACTGTAATATTTCTTTGCCACCCATACATCCCCCGCAGACCAGTCTGTGGACCATGATTTTCTTAATGAATCAATAATCATGGTAGACCAAGCCATTTTGTTCTAGAAAATTCACTTTGATGGGGCTTCCTGAAGCCCTAATGACAGAAGGATCAATGAACACAGGCTCAATAAAGTAGGACTGGGAATCATCTTCATTACCCCAGCACAAGTCGTTCTATTGTATTCATAGATACTATCAGAGGGCTATACCAACAATGAAGCAGAGTACTTGTATCTCATCACTGGCCTCGATTTGACCCTCAAGATTGACATTCCTCACTTTCATGTGAAAGGGGTCTCCGAACTAGTCATAAAGAAAATCAAGAATGACTATGTCATTAGAAATCCAGACCTCATACCACTATTAGAACACACCCTCCAGTTGATGACCCAGTTCCCATCTCGGCCAGAAGTTATTCATGTCCCTCGATCCCAGAATGGTCAATCCAACGCCTTAAAAACCTAGCTGCATCAATTTAATAGCCCTAACAGGTTGATATGATCATCCATGTGGCACCCCGAAGATTCATCACCACCGCCACTTTGAACAAGGTGGTTAGCCCACAAGTAGGACACCTTAATGTCATATCCTACACATTAGGACCTACAGGTCCCCCAGATGGAGTGATTGAAGTGAATCATCCCTGGAGAACTTCCTTTGTCGAGTACCTCCAAAATGGTAATCTCTTGGATGATCGATTCGAGCATGAGAGAATTCAATGCCACACATTGTAGTTTACACTCTAGGGTGATCATGGTCTTGAGCAGATCCTCTACAAGTGAATACTTGATGGGGTTCTCCACCTTTTAATTCAAGGAGTTGACATTTCTCAAGTCATGCAGGAGGTTCCAGCTTGTTTCTGCAGAGCACATCAGACTGGGCTGAAATTATCTTACCAGATCCTGTGGTTGGAATTTTTTTATCCCTTAATGATCTGTGATTGCATTGAGTTTTCCATGATACTCAATGTGTTCCAGATTCATTCCATCATTGTGCACTAGATGTTGGAGACTCTAAACACCACCATGTAATCTTGTCCTTTACGGTCTAGGGACTCGATGTCGTGTGTCCATATCCAACAGTAATAGATTGCCAGTCTAGGTTCATCCTAACTGCTACAGATTTCCTTTCCAAGTAGGAATAAGTGGTGCCTCTCAAGTAGGTTAGGGCCCATTCTATCATTTAATTTGTGAGCATCAACATCATCTACCAATTTGGAGTCCCTCACTCCATTCTAACTAATAATGGAACCATCGTCCGGGCAGCCGAGTTAAAGAAATTGTATGCCATGTACAACGTAAGTTATAACCATCATTCCTTCTATCACATGCAAGAAAATGTGTAGATCGAGGAGTTCAACAAAACCCTATCCAATATTCTATAGAATATGGTTAGTCAAAATATAAAGAGTTCGCAGAGAAAACTCCCCAATTATCATTTGTCCTATCAGACAATGACTATAAATTCCACACTAGTGACCCCATACGCCCTATTATATAGAACATAGGTCATCCTGCCCATCGAGATTCAGTTTCCTTCATTACACACAACTATTTATGATGATCATGTGCGAGATAATGTTTCTGAAATCCATCTAGATGAATTGAAAGCACTCTATGAGAATAGGCTTTGTGCCCTGAATAATCTGGAAAGGCATCAAAACAAGATAGCTTGATCTTTCAACAAGAAAGTTTTCCTTTGCTCTTTCTTTCAAGGTGACATGGTGTTGTCCCTAAGAACACCAATGATACTTGGAAGGAAACCACCCATGTTGGAGCCCAAATTGGAAGGAACATACATCATTCATAAGGTTTACCCTAATGCCGTGTACTCCCTGGTTAGCATGGATGGTGAGCATATAACTCCTCCCACCAATTCCAAATTCCTCAAGCAATAATTTTCATGAGAAACTCGGTCCTACGTGATCTTAAACTATCATGTACCACATGAAATTAAACAGTATGTCGTCCCAAAAGATGTTAAACTATATCCGGTCTTACCTGACCTTGAACTGTTATGTCCCCCCCCTGAAATTAAATTGTATGTCATCTTGTAAGACATTAAACTGTATCAGGTCCTGGATGACAATAAACTAATGTGTGACACATGAAATTAAACTGCATTGAATTAACATAATTTTTTGTCGCATATGACGATAAACATAAAAATGGTTCGAGTTCTATGACCATAAACTAAGACCACCATCGTCATGCATGATGTTAAACCGCATCACAAGAACTACATATGGCTTGATTCCCATCTTCATGGGATACATAGGAACTCTCAGATGCCTTGTCTGGAGTGCAACCCCAAAGTCTTCTCTTTAACTACCCCAACAGGGTTTAGTTCTCTTGGAGGATCCCACATGGTGTAGTGTAATATTCTTTGGCCCACACTCATGATAGGATTACAAGGATCGCACCATGTTACCTTCATTTTTCTTCTATTCTCCCATGTCCTCACCTAAAGACGCTAAAATACAATTCCCTTTCATAACTATGTACGGCTTGATTACCATCGTTATGGGATATGTAGGAACACCTGAAAATTTATTCCATAGGCCCAGCCTCAAACTTCAGGATATCCCCTCTGGTCAGAAAGCATGGTGTGGTTCTGATCTTTTCCCACATTTACATCGGGTTCATCATGACCACACCATATATCCATCTCCATAGATATCTCCACCTCTTTCATCGTCCGGGTTGACATTAAATGGAAAGATCACATTTATGCCTCAAAAAAACCCTTTACCTAGGACATCATCATCTTTCACATCCAAAAGGGTCCTCGAACGATATAGATACTTAGCCTAAGGGCTCACCTATCATTTCAGGACAATGCCCTCGAGGACCTCGAATGACAAATTGATACAAGTCTCGCATTGCGAATATGGTTAGTGGTCGACACTCATTTGTTGTTTCCATTTCAGGTCACATGATATGGATGCTATGCTTTGAACATGGAAAAAAACTATCCTTCATCATTTTCACCACCCCCATATGTCCCAAACACTGGGTGTAGTGGTTCATGTTGTCTCGTTGTCCCTTAAAACGTCAGTTTTCCTCAAGTAGAGTGTGATTCCATCTGTCGTACCCTTATATGCTGTGGAGAGCTTGGTCCTAAGACTTTTTTCCCACACTGATCATTGATCACGTGGGCTTATGAATTTTGGGAAGGAAATACCCGCATGAAAGGTCTCATGTGTATGGTACGAGCTCTAAGAACTTAAACTGAGATCACAATTTTCTTCATTGAAATAGGTTAAACTAAAAATTGGCCAGGACTTCCTGTCTTTGGTCCCTCTCCCCTTTTTGGTCCCCTCACCCAAGTTCTCACTCAGGATTGTGCTGTATGGGATGGATTCTATGTCTTCATTCATGTCAATCAATTTTTTCCAAACTGCATAAATCCCCCTATGATACCCCTCTATTATCATCCTCATGTTAATATGTTAAACTACGAACTGGATGGGACTTCCCTTCTAGGATCACTCAACATTTTGGGCCCCCTAGCCCAAGTCCTCATTTTGGATCAAATGATGTGGAATGAGATTATTTTCTCATCCACATCGGGTTGTTCATTATGCCATACACATTCCTCATTAAGATAAATTTCCCATATCTTTTCCCTTTCCGCATGACGAAAAACTACATAGTTCCCACTATAACTATGTGTGACTTGATTCCTAGCCTTATGGATTGGGTAGGACCACCTGAAAATTTAGTCTTCATGTCCAGACCCATTTATTATAAACCCCTTATCTTCCTATCCCCTGGGCCTCAATTCTCCTATGAGAGGGGCAAGAGACATGATATGGCCCTATGTCCTCATTCACAACAGATTTGTAACAGCCATCCAATGTACCTCTTTCTTTGGAGATCTCTTCATATTCTAGTCTTAAACTCATATTTTTGAGTTATTTTCTCTTGATTTGGGACCCTTGGACTTCTTGGGAAGTTCACCGATGTGCCTACAAACACTCTGGTTTAGGACCTAGAATTTTGGATTCTACAAGGCATGTTATCACCAATTTTCAGGCTTCATGTTCCCCTTGATTTATGATTTCATCATCTTTCATGTCCAAAACCCCCACAAACAGTACAGATGCTTGATCTAAGGTATATCCTATCATTTTGGGACAATACACTCAAGGAACTAGAAATAAAAATTGATACAATTCCTGCATTCTGAATATGGTTAGTGGTCGACACACATTTGTTGTACCCATATCAGGTCACACGATATGGATGCTGTGTTTCAAACACGGTCAAAAATTATCCTCTATCTTCACACCAACCTCATCAATTCCTAAATACTGGTTACATGATTCACATCATTTTCTACTCTATCATATCCAATTGGAATTTCGACACTCTTGGTACTATCCCTCAATGTTCATTTTCATGTTAAGAGGATAAGGCCATGATAAGGCATCATTTGGTAATCTGCACCTATATCCTCTTTTGAGCATTATAAGCTTTGCAAAGTCCTTCTCTACCTCTGTTTACCAAATCGATCATAGCTCATGTGGGCTTATGAATCTGATCGTGGTTTTCTCTCTCTTGGAAGAGTTTTTATTTTCTTTGGTATGAGCTCTAAGACTTTAAACTAAGATATCTTTCTACGTATTTTCCATAAGTTGTAAGGACCATAACTCTCAAAACATTGTATAGAATGACTCCCGTTCTCATGGGAGACATAGGAATGCCCAAACATCTCGTCTTTGGGGCCATCTCAGGTTCTGCTAATTACCTATCCTGTTCGGCCTTATGGTACTTACCTTCACGGAATTTCATAGTGTGGCATAGGACTTATTTCCTCATTTACATCTGGTTTGCAAAAGATGCACCACACAATTCCCTTCTAGGATATAGTCTCTCATGCTCGTCATCCTGCAAGATGCTAAACTGCACCCTCATAACTACTTATGGCTTGATTACCATCCACAAGGGATACGTTTGAAAACCTAGATGTTTCATCCATAGGTCCAGCCCCATATTTTTGGACCTATTCTGGCCCCTTGGCCCAAGATTTCTTCCCTGGAATTGCACTTGGTGTGGTGTAGAGCACGCCCTAACTCACATTTGGTATTCTTCATCACTTCATGTGCATCCCACCCCCAAAAAACATCATTTTTCATGTATGTGTCCAAGCCGTTTGACGTTAAACTATGACTCTTAATCCCAAATGTCTTTAAACTATTGTGTCTCTATTGTAGGATGTTAAAATTCATTGGTAGGTCGTATCATACGATCCTAAACTATGAGATTATCGTCCATGACACATGATGAAAAATAGAATTACATTGTGATGTCCTCACTCAATGGGACATCTTGTTGGTTATTGGTCCTCCACTATACTAGCTTTCAATTCTACATGTGGCTTGATTCCTATAGTGACACATGGTTTCTCTATCCTATGTTTATTTATGTAAAAAAACACTCATCCATCTTAATGGAAAAACAAGATCTATCCAATTCCACTTTTTTTTTTGTGTTTAGACCATACCCGCATGACAGTATTGTCCCTGGAACTAATATCCTACCAGGCCAATCCAAGGACTATGTATGGCTTTTCCCCATCATAATGTGGTATGTAGGAAAATCCAGGCACTTGGCCCCACTCCCATCCCAACTCTCATTTTTGGTCCCTCAACCTATGATTTCCCAAGGGATCACATGGTGTGATCTAGGATTATGTCCTCATTCACGTTGGGTTTTCAAATTACTGCACCACGTGTCTCCCTCCCCCCCATTCCATTTAAAGTCTGAGCTATAATTCATTTAAACTATGTTCCAACCATCTTGGTCGCAAGACACTAAACTGAGTGACATCCTCCAAAACTACATATGGCAAGATTCCCATCCTCATGGGATACATAGGAACTCCCAGACATCCCATCCGTGCATCCAGCCACAAGAATCTTAAATCCTACCCCCCTTTTTTACCCACAAAGCCCGAACTCGTTTTAAAGCATGTTGTGTTGGGAGCACCTCTTGGGTTCCCATTCATGTCCTGTTTTTCAAAAGATGCACCCTGTATGTCCCTTGTCACATTTGAGCCTAGTATGAGTTTTAAAACCCTAAACTAAGATCTCCCTAAGGGAACTATGTATCGGGTTTGACTACGTTTCCTACCTTTGAGCACTTCATTAAATTAGTTCCCCTCTTAATGGTCCACTATATGACCTCAACCTAGGACTGTCCGACCCCAGGACCCTTTTACTTGGAAAAGGATTCGACTCCCTCTACCTAAAGCATCTTATTGTCCTATTAAAATGCATCATTAAAAAGATCCCAAAGTGTGGAATTTTCTCATCGCCATTATCTCATTCCAGGATCAATATTTATGGGCCCTTTATTTAGATCCTCATCCTATTACATTCTTGAAAGGACCCCCTTTATGACTTGGTTTCATGCCAAATTGGGTCACCTACTGTCTTGGGTCAAGGCCCCTAAAACCTCAGACAACATTTTCGACTGATCCGACATTTCGAACATGGTCAGCACCTGACCCTCATTTTTATATCCCAATTATTGGATAAACCAAATTGGATACAATGTTTCGAACATGGTCAGCAGTTATCATCTATCGTCATGCCACTATCATTGTGATCCAGATCTTGGGAATCATGGTTCACATCATTCTACACCCTTATGTTCAAGTGGAATTCTAGAACACGGTTTTACACCTCCATGCTTCTAGGTGAGTTAATTAGGTGGGTCAATAATTTTGGGATGTCAGTCACCCAGAATTCCATTTACCATAATGTGTGACTTCTGGAACTAGAAAATATCACCACTACTCGTTTTTCCCACATCTATCACAAATTGCATGGGCTTAGTAGTGTTCGGGAATCACGTACAGGTGCAGCTATGCCATAGATTCCCTTCATCCCGTATGATGTTAAATTGTGATTCTAAAACTACATGTGGCTTGATTCCCATCCTAATGGGGTACGTAGGAACATCCATGCACTTTTCTCTGAGCCCAAACAAACTTTCACTTTTGGTCCCTCGACCTAAAACACTTCTTCTAGTTATACATGGTGTGTTGTAGACTCTTTATGTCCTTAGTAAGATCAGGTTTATAGTTACCACATCACGTACTCCCTTCTTGGTATCTCCCCTTTCACTCCCGTCCTATCGAATGACGTTAAACTGCTTGAGTCCATGTTTACTCAATGCATGACACTAAACTATGGTTCTACCCTGAACAAGTTCGAGATGCCCCATGTTAACTTTGATATGTGCTAGATTCCATCTTTTTGAGGGTTTCCTCTACCAATGTTGGTCTCCAAACATTCCATTTTTATGAACTGTGTTTGGCTTGATTCTCACCCTTTTGAGATACATAGTGATGCCCATGCATTTCGACTTAGGCCCAACCTCATGGTCATTAACCCTTCTATCCCCTTGGCCCTGATCATGGTCCATTCAGTATGACCTTGAAACTATGTGCACCATCCACACTGTAAGACATTAATGTACATTTATATCATCCTCCTTGGTATGGTGTAAAACTACAAGGAATTATAGGTCCTCACCAGAGAGGTCCTTTTTATATGGTTGTTTGATCTCTGATCAGACTGATCCACCCACCTAATGTTTTTTCACCACAGTGGCATAATTTAAATAGTGTTGGACTCTATTTTAACAACCCATCATGCCACTCCCATGCTTTGTGTGGCATTTATTCGGACCCTTTTTCTATTTCATGTTTAAAAGAACCCCATAGCAGTATGGATGCTCAGCCTATGTCTTGCCTACCATTCTGGGTCAACGTTTTGAAAGACTAGTGGATAACATTTTTGAGTCTTTCCCCATGTTGCGAATATCGTCAGTGGTCGGTCCTTGTTTTTTATCCCCATTTTAGGGTACCACAATAGGGGTGCTGTGTATCGAACATGTTCAACATTAACCCTTCATTTCCATGCCACCCCCACCATATTCCAAATTTTGGGTATCATGATTTACACTTTCCACCCCCTATGTTTGGATTTATTATAATTATCCTAGAGTTACCCCACTCGTGCACGAGAGCACATTGGGGAAATGATAATTCGACTGTTTTGAGAAATTTATTCTCCCGTAAGGCCTCCACCTTCCATCTCAAAAGCCCAGATGGGTTGTTTATAACCTAGATGCCCGATTTTCGTTTCCACTTCCACATTCAAATGATGTGATAACATGACCACCCCTTGTTTCTGACATTGGTCATAACCCACGTCATCTTAGGGATGGATTTCTAATTATTTAATGATTGTGGTCAGGATGCGTTGAATTGAACAAGCATGTGAATAATCTGTTCATGAATGTAGTTCAGAAATAGAATCAGTAAAGAAGGATAAGTTTATGTGTTTTGAAAATATAGGGCCCTTAAGGATCAGCGTTTTGGATGGATTGATCCAGTACCGCCACCTTCCGCCTTGTGGACTCCAACATCGCTTCATACCCTCTGAGATCTTTCTCTTCATTAGCGGCCACATAGCATAATTCATTGGCCTTATTCCATGTTCATTATTTCTATATTGGATCTCAGTAATTTGGTATCTTGCATGTACTATCTTCTCCAAGGCATCCCCCAGCTGAGCCCTCAATTCCTCAATGAGCTCAGAGTGGTTTTCAATGATTACCTCCAATTCTTTTTCTTGCTCTTCAAGGCATCATACATCCTGGTCCTCCTTCAGGAATTCATGGGTATTCATTGACTCTTTCTAGAATAAGGAAATCTCTGAACATTGTCTATTCTCTTGTATCTTCTTAGCCATGTAATTACGGATCATTACATGAAGACAGTGAGAATCTACCCCTCTAGTGCAGAGAACGCATATCCAGGAGTGGGGTGATCCCATCTGTTTTATCCATTCTTTCAGTGTCTGACTAAGGAAGAATTTGATACACTTCCACCCCTTGTTCCACATCATACGGCTCTCATCAACTACTTCAGAATTGGATTCATCTATCTCCTTAGTGTCTGTAAGATGATAGTTGGGGAAATCGGACAAAAGATCAGTGAAGGGTGTCCTTGTAGTATTCCACCCAAGGGATTAGGCTTATCAACATGTGGGATACCTTCCTCTCTCATCCAAGTCTCATTAATTTCTCCGCTGACGACATTATACCCTACCCCGACGTTGATATCGCTGGTGTCCACGTCCATTTTCTCACCAGGTATCAGGGCCAACTCTGTTTGAGAAGTGTGTTTTATGTGAGTTGGTATGTTAACTATGGGATCATCTATGGATTTTCTAGATAAAGTGGCCTACCGATCCTATAATATAATTATTACTTCATCAATAATGAAGGATCCGATCTGCAGATCCCTTCGATGACGAATATAGATGTCTGAGTAATGAAACATTCAAGAGCTTAGCGCATCGACCTACATCGGTTCAGTCAATATAGGAGCTATCATTATGGGAGATCCTTTAGCACTCGACAAATCAATGATGGGTGTCAGATCCCCACCTTGCTATATCAGTGAAAATTTACCCCACTCAAATAGAAATTCCTGACCACCCACACCAAGATTCACCTATATAGAGGAAAACCTCATTTGGTGATTATGAAAGATAGAAAGAGGAAATGCTAGGATAAGAATTAAGGCATACCTTTAGTTGCTCAGCTATGACCATGTTAGAGCCAGAAAATCCCGCCTCTCTTCCAAGGAATCCATTGGTGGGATGTACTCTAAGATCCTTCACACCAATGTACCTCTTCAACTCCCCATATTTTTGCCTTCTCTTCTCCATCTTATTCTTTCTCCAATGATTCGATTTCCTCTATCTCCTCATCACAGTCATCATCTTCAGATGAAAATTGTTCCATATCATGATCCTGGCCAAGAATCACTTTCACTATGTGAGGTTGTTCCTCACACCACCCCTGCCGACATGCATACACATCCATGGATGTTAGATATGTGTGATGAAGATGAAAGCTCACTCTGTCGTCAATCCTAATGATATCAATTTCTGGATACTAGATCCCATTGAGTACTATCTTTTTCTAGAGGTATTTGATGCTCTTGGAATTCCACAGGTCAACTAGGATAACCATAGTTCATGGAATATTTCATCCTCATTGGGTTGGAGAAGAAACCATACCTGATTCCTAGGAAGATCCCTGACCACTCTGTGAGATTGTTCTGGAGACCCTCTCTTTCCAGATAATGGGGGCATCGCCGCACCATGTGATGTTCTTGCTGTCGAGGTTCCGACTTGTACTGACTCAGCTACCTAATTTGTTCAAGGACTCTCCTACCTAGTGGTGCCCTGTCTTCTTTCTCACCACCTAGATTCTATAGTGGACACCTTGATTTTTCAAACTCGTTTCTGCCAGATTCCCTCAGGGTATGACACCATCCAATCCGCGACATATTTCGTTGAGAGGCCAGTATCGACTCTAGTGGTGAGAAATTTTATTTCCTTAACAGAACCAAATTTTGTGAACATCATCCACATTTGACGAAGAAATAAAAGGTGTTCCTCTCCCCAAACATTTTTATACACCTTTTTTGGTATCCGCTGGGTGCATCCAAACTACTTGTCGAACCGTGACGACACATAGGGCTTGCAAAGGATCTTCCTTTCGACTCGGGCCACAAGAACTCTACATATGAGGCTTTGAAAATATTATCATTGCTCCAGAAATAATTCATGTCATATTCTATATGGCCGGCTGAGGTGGGGAATGGGATAATGGTGAAATTGGGGTGATTACTGATCTTGATCCTTATCCCTTCTTTGTGAGCGCCAATGGCATAGTCCAGAAAATCATTAACAAGGAAGGTCATAGACTGTTACCTAGAGGACAAATGGAATTTGGGAATTTGTATCTACTGTAGAGATATGAGATCCAACCATGAAGGATTTGGAAAGGGCCACATATTCTCCTCGGTGATCCTCATCCTGAAATGAAACCCAGGATGGCTTACAATTGGGCTATCACGAGGACCCCCAGGTTGAACCTTTTATTAGCTACCATAATCCCCACCATCACCAATGTTGCTGGGTGAACTCCCATCTTGGAATCCCTAACTAGAATTATCCATACACTTATGAAGGTTGTGAGAAATCCATAATATCAGATGTTTGGGTCTGGAATCTCATCCACATGAAAGCCCTACTATTAGTAGTCCCTCGTCTCCAAGATTTTCCAATATGACCCGCTCTTGCTATTTGTGTTGTGGTCAGACACCTCTTTCCTCACCCTAAAATCTTCACACTAGTGTCCTTCTATAGATACAGGTAGAACCATTTAGAATAAGTAATGTGATTTAGAGTGTCATTGACCTTCAATTTTTCGGTGGCTAGGTACATCAGATTCCATGTCAGAATGGGAGTTTGCAACCTATCCCCCTAGATATTCTTTGTCTGAAGAAACTCATCATATTGGTGCCCATATAAAGGGATACCTCTGATACAATGGTCATATCAAAGAATTATTCAACATCCCCATGATATAAGTGTAATGTGTTGGTATTAGGGGAACACCGACTAAATATATCCTTTCCAGGTTCATGCTGTTGGTAGATGTGGAACAACGACATCCACATCGCCTCGAACAACCCAATATGCCATAGTTCTAATCTAAACTAATTGTATGATTGGATTACCCAGTATTCCCAAGCCCTTTCTCTGGAGAAATTTCCTCTAGACCTTTAGTTGCAATCCTATAGGTAGCCTTTGGTATCGTCTGTAATGTTCTGTCGGAAGGAACTCGCATAATGTGTCGGGGAATCCTCAGTAACTGACTGAACCTTCGAGATAGTTTTGGTCCTTATGTGTAGGATGTAAATGTGAATGTTCTTAGTTTCACTGGTTAGGTGGACATTTTTTTTGTAAAGTTGTATCAGGGAATATCATCCTCGTGCACCACCCATGACTGCATCGTATCAAATTCAAATCCCTGCACTGGTACCTCCACTAAAATACCTATGTCCCACATTGGTAGATTGTTAGAAAGCGGGTGACCCTTTTGGGCTTGGGTTACAATATTGAATAGGGCATGGTTATTGTATAGTATTTTCTTTTCACCACAAACCTCACAGTTAGCACTCATCTCATCCCTCGTCGCAATATACATAGCTTCCCCTGCGACATTACTATGAACAGTGACAATTTTTCATGGAAAAGACTGAAAACCCCAGAAAGGTGCGTGAAAAATGATGGTGTGTGAAAAATCAGATTGATACATGCAAAACTAGACAAGTGGAATGGAAAATGACAACTTCATCGAAAACTGAGTCCAATTTTGGTGAATTCCTCGCTGAACAGAATGAATTTGATGCAAAGGCTGAAGATTTTTCCCTGCATGAGAGCTTCGAATCTTATCATGCGAGAAAATTTTGTATGGTCCATAGGACCCATGAGGGGGTTTAAAGGAATGGAATGGGTTATATTCATGTTCAAAAACACTTTATGTGTTCATGAATGGTTTTTTTGTACACCTCCCCCATGGTGCTAGCCATCTCGGCGTTTCCCTCAGAATCTGACCTTCGCACCCCCTTGCAAATCCAATTCTGAGGGGGGGAATCTGTTGATTCCAAAATCCTCTGAAGGTCTCAAGAATATATCCTTGGATAAAATAGAGGAATATTTTGACTCAAGAACCAATTATAGGAAGAGGAAAATGTTTCGCAGAAAACTGGAGTGTTGTATGGAAAACTGATTCCCGTTGTGGAAAATGGTCGGGCCTTGAAGCGGGTTTTGCACGCAGACATGGGAACTTCTGCTCCACCAAACATGGGTGTGGGTTTTCCATGTAAGACAAATTCATAATGCACCCGTGGATCCTGATCGCCTATAAATAGAAGTGCACCCCCCCCCACTTCCTGTGGCTGAAGAATACAAACTGTCTCCCCTGCGTGGAATTCACCTCTACAACACACAAAAGATGACTTCCAGGTACTGGATTTTTCACAACATGTCTCCCAGGGGTCCGCTTTCATGCAGGACCACTAGGTCTTGTGCCTTTCCCATGTCCTTAAGTGATGGTCCCCCTGCACACGAATGCTTCAACTTGTGTGCAAACCAACCTCTGTCCCCTTTCACACAGACCCCTCCACTTTCTCCCATACTCATCCACTTCCACGTAAAAATTATCTTCCATTCTCTTTTACACCTTCTTTTCCACAAATCCTTGATTTTTTGTGTGAAATGGTCCCCTATTTGCGCACCTATTACACACAAACATCTTCTTTTTCATGAAAACCCTTCTCCTTGTGTGCGCCCTTTAGCATGTGTTCGATGTTGTTCTCTCATGCAATATATTCCAGATTTTATTCCACACAAACCCCTTATGTAACACACTCTTCCCACTATACGAACCACTAGGTTTGTATGAAGTTATTTCAAGGTCCCTTGGGTGGTGATTCATTTTGTGTTTCTTCACCTCATGCTTTGTTTCATAGGCATGCTAATAGCTATTGCTTCTTTGAAAAGTGACGCTAACATGGGCCCCACAATGGATCACTGCATGACACCCCCTCACAATGGAATTGATGATGCCTTCCCATCTCCAAGGGTGGGAGGTTATTATTTATGTAGGTATTATGGGTGGGGAGTGAACCGGCCTCATCTGAGTAGCATGAAGTTAAACTGCCAAGAAACATCATCCCCAACACATGATGATAAACTATGGCCTCACCCCATGCATCATATGCAGGGTTCCCCATCTCATATATTATCTATGTCTGTTCATCACCATGGGTGTGAGATATTCCTCACATGGAATGAGATCTTCTCTTCTAGAGTGACGCCAGTCCATTGGGAAGGGAAACCATATTAGAGTCCTCCCCTATCCTTTCTTGCAGAAGGTAGCACCTCAGCTCCTCCTCTCTTCTTCAGCCCCAAAAATAAGAGGCGAGAGGGGCACAATGACCTATGTGATCCTTTCCCACTCTCTCTGGGATTTTTCTCCATCGGGTCTCCATCTTGGAGTATGTACCGATCTCCATCACCCTAGGTTGCTAACCACACATAAGCCGAGGTTTCCTCTTCAGGATGCTACCCATGTGTAAACCCCACTCCACTTCCCGAACACTCACCTTTTGTGATGTGATCGTTAGGTTGTTGATTCCTCTTATTTCTCACACTGAGAATGAGTCATGTAGGCATAGAGTAAGCATTCACTGTGAAATCCTCTCTGAGCTGCCCTAGAGTGTAAGCCCTCAAAATTTCTAAGCTTTGTGGACATTGATCCTAGCTAAGGAAAGGTATATAGAAAGCCTACCAAAGGTTCAAGGCCATCACCTGTAGGTCCCAATCCATTCATGTTGGTTCACTAAACACTTCTTAACTATGTATACATTGATCCTTGCTAAGTCAAGGTATATATGAAGCCTCCCTTAGGTTTAATACCAACACCTACTGGTCCCCACCCCTTCACCTCGGATCATCAAACACTTTTGAACTAAGTGGACTTTGATCCTTTCCAAGGAAAGGTATTATGAATCCTCCCATTGGTTCAAGCCCATCACCTACTGGTCCCGACCCCTTCACATAGATTCACCAAACAATCTCAACCCCTTCACATCAATTTACCCTCGTCCTGCATGACGTTAACCTGTATACCCCTTTTCTCCGCGCATGATGCTAAACTGTACCCATTTAAACTACATGGGAGTTGATTCATATTTCATAGGCATGGTATGATGGAAGCCTCCATTATGTTCAACCCCATTCGATGGTAAGCCTTTATTTTCCCCATGCATTTGTAAGCTGTTGGAACCCCATCTAGTTCTAAGTCATTATCAAACCCAATTGATGGTAATCCATTGGGTTCCCCAACTAGAGGTATGACATTGGAACCCCATTCAGTGGTAAGCCATTGTCAACCTCAATCGGTAGTAAGCCGTTGTGTTCCCTATCCAGTGGTAAGCTATTAGAACCCCATTCAACAGTACGTCATTGAACCCAACCAACGGTTATCCAGTGTGGTCCACAATCAATGCTAAGCTGTTGTAGTCCCCTTTGATGGTATCCATATCTTTGGTCCTCCCCCCTTGAGTGTCAGACCATCCCTGGGATGCTGACCATGTGCAAGCCCCAGCATGCCTTTGGGTTGTTGTCCTATGTGAACATCCTGATTCCATGCCCCATTATGAGTACGTGGAATTTGATTCCCTGCCTTCGGGATATGTAGGAAGCCTAAATGAGGTTCAATTCCATCACCATTGTCTCATCCTGGTCTTTCCCTCGAGCCTTTGTATTTCTGGAATGTCATGACCCAACCCGGAGGTTCCACTTCCTACAGGTCCCTTACAAACGGGTTGCCTCCTTAGGTGTCCCATCATATCACCGAACAATGTGGACATTTATTCCCTTCCTAAGGGATACGTAGGAAGTCCCTTTGAAGGTCAATAACAAAATTTCCATCTCTCATATGTAGGTTCCATATCATTTTCCATCCACACTCAACTATCCATACCCATCCTGATTAATACCCGGGCGGCCACATCCAAGTGAGATCATGTTATCCACTCTCTTGCTGATCCTAGTAGCAATTTGGCTACTAACTATTCTTTACACCAAACATTAGTGTTCTCTCCAGGAGGTTTTACAAATATTATCCACTCCTGTTAGTGTTATGATCAATCTAATCCATATCTGCATGATGTTAAACACATGACATGTGTTGTGTTAATCATGTAAAGCTAAGGAAAACATTAGAAACATTCCTATGGAATATAATTCCTCACATTTGATATGGGATGCCTCATGCGTCTAATACCTCAAGAAGGCCTGTGATAAGGGGAAGAAACCTAGATGCATCAGTGTTCCAGAATTAAGATATGCCAGTGATTTCTAACATGAATACTCCCCCGACTGAAGGCTGCTGCCCTGATCGGACCCCTCAGAATGTCCTAACATAAGAAGTGTAATTAACTGGTGTCCATGAAGACATGGAATTGGGAAGAGTTTCACGGAAAACATCTTAATTCTATAAGGGAGACATGGACTAGGTATCGAGCTTTGAGGAGGAATCCATGGAAGGAGGAACCAACATCCCATCATCCCTTTTCAATCAAGGAGAAAACATTATTGAATAAGTGATAGATGCTGCTCGCCTTTGGAAAGCAGGAATGGAGGGAAACAATCAACGCATCCTCGACAGATGGATGCAAACCCTAGTGAAAGCGTAAAAAACAACCACACAATATGTCCATCACCCAACAGTGAAATAATATCAATAGTAATAAGAAACAATTAAACAACAATTGCATTTTTGGTAACAAGGCTTTTACCCCGAGCATGGGTTCTTGATGCCCAAGAATGACTCATCACCAAGTACCAAGCATTATTATTTTCTAATATAAGGTCTCCAAATAGTAATGTAAGAAAATATACCTACTTTGATACCACTTTGTGATAAGCTAGACCCAGATGCCACTTAATGGGTTCCCCGAGCCCAGTGGGCCAAATGGCCTCAAGCGCATCTTCCATAATCTAGAGGCTTCCATCTAGCAGTGAGGGCCTATGGTGTGTATGTGGGAAGACTATTACCTCATTAGAAGAGCTTAGCATAGAAGAAGGAATATAATATAATAGTAAACATGGGAAGCAATATCATGAAACAACGGAAGCAAACTGATGTAATAGGTAAATGAAAACAACCATAACTGTATCAACTGAACACTGATAATTTAATGTCATGTATCTAGAAAACTAGAAATAATTGATACAAGACTATATGAATAACATGTTGCATAATGTAAAAGAAAACAATGAGTTCTCCAAGCATCCCGAGATCCAACTTTTCCATTTGTTATCAAGCTCTATCCTATCAACATGAAGTCAAGTGTTAGAAGTTGTATGCTTCCCCTGGTCCACACCAATAGTCATATAGTCTAATAAGGGTACCAAACGGCACTCGAAGAGGATGTGAGATAAATCTCAGTGGGACACCACGAATAGTTCCTATACCATCTAGACCGTGTAATGGAATATAACAGTATGTAGGCATGTATATATAAAATAAAGCAAGAAGTAAAAAATAACTAAATACCCAAGTACCTTCTTTCTCCCATGGTTGGTGTCTGAACATGTAAACAGCTCACTTTACTATGTTATTACCTTTTAATGTTAATAGTTTACATGAGGAATAGCCAACCTTAACATCACCTCGTGATATTATAAATAGTGAAGGTCCCAATATGTTATAAGGAAACCTAAAAATGATATCCACTGAGGAAGTTACAGGTTAAAAACCAAGGTAATGTAAACTCAAATAAATTTAACTCAGCAGTATTTGATCTTAGCTAAGTGGTGAGATTTTAATCCAAGGAGAAAAATCTATGGAAATCCACAATAAGGTGTCTACAAAGTCCAAGGAGTGCATACAAGGTAAAACGGGTCTAAGAAAGGTCTGGGTCCAAGGAGTATATCCAAGGCACCTACATTTCAATGATGGATCCAAGGAGTGTATCTAGGGTATCATGGAATAATGAAAGGGAGCCAACAGTAGTATATAAGGAATCCAAGGAATAGAAAAGAACCAGAATCTAAGTGGGAATCAACCTAAGAAAAATGCATCCTTGAATCGGAATGGGGTTCCATAGACACAAAGAATTCTCCTCTCAAAATCCAAGGTGATCATGAGTCAGTCCATTCATATTTGATTTTGTAATCATGTAGTAATTATTTGGTTCATGTGTTTCCTTCCATTAGTGTGGATATATCAAGTAGAGTTGAAACCATATATTTATTGGTCCAAGAATTTTCCTTCAATAGTGTGGATATGACAATTAGAATTTAATCCATTTAATTAAGTCTTAGTAAACCAATAAGGCATATTCAGTTATTGAGGTTCACTCCGCTACCTTCCATCAACCTAGAAAGGGGTGATATGAACATGTAACCTTTATTCAATCTCTTTTAATAATGCCAAGTTATATACATAGTATACTTGTTATTTCTCAGTTCAAATTTAATAATCATTTGAAGCACTTACCTTAGGTGGGTCATGTGGTGAGCATAAATGGTACATGACATTATGAAATCCTCATTAAAAAACATTTATTATAGGTAGACTATCATTTAGGAAGGTCAATATAAAGGCACACCCGAATGGTGGATCAAACGATTAAAAACAATAAAAACCCAATTATTGAATAACCATCGAAATAAGGTGGATTGAGATGTTGGTGTAACCACTAACAACTAATCACATATTTGTAAAGGGCATTACCATCTTATTCTAACAAGAATAATCAAGGCATGTAAATTTAATAAACAGTCTACAATGAAACCGGTGGGCCCAACATGAACCTTCCAAAAACAATGAACATTAGGGATGACTTATAGAACACCGACCTTAGGGTTGTATGATCCTTCTCCCCTGGTACCAGTCCTTGATATGCCTCATATCAAAGTAGATCTAAGAAAAGGTGAAAAATTCTCACATGGAGATAAATAGGTCGAGAGTGAAAGATAATAAGAACGATTAAAGTGGACTCAAGTACTTACCGTTGTGCATCCAATTTGACAAACAAAAGCTCGATCAGAAGTCGGATGAAGAATATCTCTTGATTCAAAGCTTTGATCTTCAAAAAACACCAAATTGAGAGAGAAATAAGTCAATCCTGCAAAAAAATAGGTTAGGGAGGAAGCGGTTGGATTAATAGATCATTAAGGGCGTTTTGGATATTTTACATAGGCTTTCAGCCTACACATGATTAGTCCGCATGGTTTTTCAACCTGTGTGAAAACCGAGCAAGATGTTTCTGCCCGAAAAGTCTTCCTCCACATGGTTTTATCAAACCATGATCCATCCATGTACGATTAACTTAGAAAACATGGCGTTCACATGGTTAGGCTACACTGATGTGCACCAACTATGCGAGGTGCCACTGTCTGAAAAAACACTATCTGCATGGTGTTCCAAACCACACAAAAATCTCATATGGTTTACTCCAAACCACTCACAATGTCTTTTTTGTCCAAAAAGATGGGTTCTGAGCTCCAAACAATCCCCGAACACCCTCATAACCTTTACTAACTCATTAGGAATCCTTATTGGGTCCAAAGTAAATATTTAGACCAAAACATTAATGGATCCATATTGAATGAAAAACTGGGTTCTTACATGGATAATCCACGTGAAGGGTCACACAAATAAGAACCCTTTTAGGAATACATTAGGTTCAATATATAGTTGTGTACACTAGTACATAGACCCGACGTGAAATACACGACCCTCATCTCAGTTAGTTAATAATGACCATGCAGTCCACCTACATAGTGTGTAATACTAAATGGGATGAATCCATGTCCTAGATTGTTACATTTCTAGGTTATTATGTAGGTCAACACATCGTGTTCTCCCCCTCACATGTCTTTTACCATTGGTTCCTTTTCAATAAACATTAATGTACCATATATTCTTATTTTAATCTTGGATTTTGGATCATGAGAAGGATATAATGAGTTTTATCCGTGTCGAAAACAATGGCTCCCTTGTTTATGTATTTTTGAGATATGATGTAAAATGTTTCGGTCATCGAGCTTGGTTGAGGGGACAACCGATGGTGAAAGAAATCGTATGGGAGCTAAAGAGTATTATGGGCATTACCCTCTAACAAGGGTTGGTAGTGTAGTTCCTTGAGTAACTATTATGGGTGTCACCATCTAGTAGGGCTTGGCAGTGGAGTTCCCTGAGGACCCTTTATAGGCATTTCCATATAGCAGGGCTGGGAAGTATAGTTCCTTGATGAACCTTTTTGGGCCTTTCCCTCAAGTAGAGATAGGTAGTGGTGTTCCTCGATGCCCTTTTCAGGTCTTACTCTCTTTCATGGTTGGAGAGTGGAGTTCCACGATGACCTTATATAGTGATTCCATATTGTGTTCTATGTGGTAGAGTTTCTCGATAACTATCAGAGTAAGACCCTCCTATCATACATGGTTATGAGATCGTTACTGGGAGTTTGTGGCCCTATACTGTTTGGCAGAGTGATAATACATGGTTTTACATGGCATGGGGCTCCCAAGAAAGTGGGGCTCTTTCCCCACTGAGACGCATTTTTGTGACATGGATTAAAACCATGTGGGAATGTCAATGACACCATAAGTGGATAATATCCTGGGGTGTTAAGTGAGTACCTTAAACTTGGTTGTTCATGGAAGACACGTGATATGATGGGCATCATTATTAGACTTTTGGAACTATTTGTTACTATTCTTCTTGGAAAATTCTATGATATGGATATCCCCTTACTCCCTTTTTGGGTTTCATTGAATAAGAATATATATATATATATATATATATCCTTCTTTTATTCCCACTCTATGAGTTTGGATACTCTCCTTATAGGAGAGGAGAAGACATGCAGGGCATGCCACATACTTTCCTTGTGTATATTTTCATGGTTGGATGAGCCTACTCTTATATTATAAGTGGTGAAGGATTGATGGTTATTTTATCTAACCACTGTGTTTAGCCCCTTGTGCTTGGATGAGATTACATTCACTCTTTACTGGTTTGAGTTGTACTATTTAATTGTACATTGTGTATATACATCCTTACTCCTTGTTTTTTATCTCTTAATACTCCCTCCCCCAGCCTTCAGGGTGTATTACATGGTGTTTATATACCCACCCCACATGGGCCTTTTCCCCACATGTTGTTTCCTATGTAGGTGATAGACATGTTTACCCTGTATATAGAGAAGCTTATGGAAACTAGGTTCTTGGACCACATACAGTGGTCGTATCGTGGGATTTAAGCGCAAGGATCTATTTCAATTGTTTTCTTTTCCAATTATTTTATGTTGGGACATATTTCTGGTTTGGAATGTATTTGAACATGTTTCATTCAGTATAACATATGGTAATATTTAATTATTTAGAGGTTCATGCATTATTGATTTATTTTTTAGCAGTGTTGAATTTTTTCTTCTTTCACTTTGTACTTTTTCATTGAGTTGGTTGTGTTCATATGTAAAAGTCCATAAGTAATGTCCTCCTTGAGTAAGATATGAATTCAACACTTTTTTCCACCCCTATCTTATAGAGTGGGCTTGGGGTAGTTGCTTCTCGAGCCCCGTCTTGAGTCAGGTCGTGACAGATTGGTATTAGATAAAGCTAATTCCATGGGAATTTGTTCAAAAATACCCCTTTTAGATGATTTTTTGGGTTTAGGGAAACAATTAAAATGTGTCTTGAGTGAGTCTCTTATTCCATAGAACTTTTGATAGTGCTGTAGTTGGAATATCCATTCACCAAGACATTGATTTCATTCTCATCGACTCATCATGTTGAGAGACTTATTGTATGGATAAATGGTATATGAATCCTATTGGACTGAGTCTTTAACAATCCTTCTTAATTATTCTCCCCATTGTTATATATATATATATAAAAATATATATATATACTTATCAGACTATAGTACTCCTCAATAACATTCAGGATGGCTCTACGATGACAACTAGCTGGGATACTAACTCTAGTTCATGATGATGACCTTGTGAGTGATGAGACCTCAGTTTAGGGTCCATTATGTGATCCCATTCCTCCAGGTGGTCTAGAAGAAATACCTCCACATGTTGAACATTATATCATCCCAATAGAATAGTTTTAGGAGATGTGCATGCTGATATAACTCTGTGAATTATAGTATCTGAGACGGTTGAGGTTCTATGGTGATCTCAATCCTCAAGAAGTGTAGGATTGGCTGGATTCAGTTTTCTATATCATTAGTTTTATTCATAACCCAATGTATCAGGTGGTGGAACTATTATGCATCCTTTTCCATAGAGTAGATGGTCATTGGTTTATCCTAGTTATGCAGATGCAAAATGAGTCAACACTCTCATGTGACGAATTCTAGTAGTTGTTCCATGAGGAGTACTACCCCTCCTTATTACGCTCAGTTAAGATGCTAAAGATTATAATGCTTTATAAGGGAGTGATGATGGTAACTGAGTATATGGTTAGGTTCACAAACCTTATGTACTGCCCCTTGATATGATCCGAGGGAGCTTCATCTAAGAATGGATGGTTGACCAGGGACTCTACAGATACATTCGATCTAGCATTGTTACCTTCTATAAACCCTCCTTTTACAAGGTGTTGGAGTGGGAAATGGTGATATATAGAATTATATTAGAGGTATTCTAGATAGTTGGAGCTGGTAGTGAGAATCGTAGAGCTAAATCATTTGTAAAAACTAGAAGATGTGGGTCAATGGGATTATGGAGTAGGAGACCCCTTCCCAAGCATGATCTGACACATAGTCGTATGAGGCCAAGGAAGTTAGAGCATCAGGGAATCCCAGAGAGGGGGTTTGTTTTACTTATGATTGGAATGTTTACATGGAATGGTACTACCCGACTAGATGCACTGAGAATCTTAGGAAGATAACTGTTGGACAACTATGGTAGACGCATTGTTGTGAAAAATGATATCCCAAGAATGGACATGATGGTCAAAAAAGGGGAAGAGCTGGAAGAGGAGTAGAAGGACCTGTAGGTGGAGAAAGATGCTATGAATTCCTTCCACTACCACCACTAGGAAGAGTACATCAAGATCAGGGAGTAGGTGGTTGGGGATGCAAACAGCTACATGCTTAGTATGTCTGTGACATCTTTTTCATGAGGTGCCTATAAGGAATACTTCTTATATAACTTTCATATATTGGTTGTGTGAGATATCATCTCAAGGATAGAAGTTCATGTGGGACATTTTGGTCATCGTGATGGAACCCTATCACCTCATCATGGTTATGGATTAGATTTCTATATTCTGATCACATATTAACTGTCACCATAGGAAAGTATAATGCCCATACACTAATGGTATGAGATTATCCTTTTTGAGTGAGAGAGGTCTCATGGAAGGGAGACTAAGTGCTTCAACCAAGAGGTTCAAACATATCCTTCATTAGTTAAACATTGTAAACCATGGTGAATTAAAATTTTCATGAATATGGGTTCCTTCAACTATGGATGATTATGTGCACGATTTCCATGTTGATGTTCTAGGACTACCTTTGAGGTAGGAGATGGAGTTTTTCAATGACTTTAATCCAAGTATTTCCCAAATATCTTCTACGGATTATCAAATGACACCTCCCAAGAATTGGGTTCTATATTTTTAATTATAGGACCTTCATGAGAAAGGTCTCATCCGACCTACCATGCCCCAAAGGCAGCTCCATTAATATTCCTGAAAAATGTGTATGACTTCATACAACTTTTCATGGATTAGCGTCCCCTAAATAATGTCACGATAATGAAAAAATAACCCTTACTAAGGATTGATTACCTCTTTGTCTAGTTGTGAGACACTAGATGGTTCTCAAGGATTGATCTTATATTTTACTACCACAAGGTGAAGGTCCATGTGGATAATATTCCAAAGATGTCATTCCAAGGTAACAATGGAAACTATGAGTATTTAGTGATTCCCTTTGGTGTGATGAATTATCCCATCATGTTTATAGCTTTTATTAATTTATCCTTGAAGAAATACTTGGACCGCTTTGTTTTTGTCTTCATTGATGAAATAATCATCCACTCTAGAATAGAGGAGGAGAATGTAGATAATTTGAGGGGGTTCATGATTGTCTTTGAGAGAACTAGATTTTTGGTAAGCTCTCAATGTTCTAGTTCTAGATACATGAGGTTCAGTTTCTAGGGCATGTCATTACTGAGCATGTTTTAGCTATGGACCAGGTGAATATTGATGCAGTTCATTCTTTGGATCCACCCACGAATGGGTCATAGGAGAATAGAATCCATGGGTTTTTAGAATACTATAGGTGATTTGTGGTATACTAATCCAAAATCATAACCACTTTGACCACTCTTTTGAGAAAAGGGATTCATTTTACCTTTTATGAGTATTTCCAAAGGGCCTAAAAAGAGTTGAGGTAGAGGATTATGAGTCCTCTAGTGTTGATACAACCAGATGAGGGAAAGGAATTCATAGTGTATTGTGTTGGATTTAGAGTTGGGGTCTATAGCGTGTTGATGTAGGGACACATAGTTATCACATACAAGTCAAGGAATTTGAGATCCTGTGAGAAGAACTATGAAAACAATTACCTACAGTAGACATCAGTAGTCTTATCACTAAGAATGAGGTGACACTACCTTATAGGGATATACTTTGTGGTTTACTCAGACCACTCAAGTCTCATTTACAGCATCACTCAGAGAGATCAGAAATAGAGACAACGAAACTAGTTGGAGTTCTTATATTAATATGAGTTCGAGACAGTTTATAATTTAGGTAAGGGAAATGCAGTTGAAAATTCCATTATATGGAAGATCTAGGTTCACATCGTGTAGGAAGCTTCAGATCAGTTAGCTCCATACAACTAAGTATAGTGAAGTAGGAGGATACAACTTTTCTTCAATCGATGGTGTAGAATCATTCCTTTCTTGAGCATGTGAGAGTTTCCCATATCAGATGAATCGACTGAAATTTATTATGTAATAATAAATCTATATGAGACTCAATAGAGGGATATTCTAAAGGTAGGAATCACATTATCTTGTTCCAGGGATGAATAGTGGTTCTAGTAACGATGCGAGAGGAGGTGATGTGGGAGGTCCACACATCTCACCTAGCTATACATCCTGTGTTTGGGGAAGATGTATAGAGAACATCAGCGAAACTTTTGGTGGCCTGATATGAGATGAACCATAGCCTATTTTGTCTCACTATGCCTCACATATTAGTAGGTAAAGGCCTAGCACCATGTTTTAATAGTTTTGTTTTATCCACTTGGGATCCAATAGTGGAAGTGGGATAACAAATTCATGTCCTTTTTCATGGGACTTACATTAACAATGGAGGGTTATGAAACAATATTGGTGATAGTTGACTGATTCAAAAAGTCATAAACCTTTATTTATACTAGGTAGAAGAGTTTAGTGGAGTGTTTGGGATAACTATACATACAAGAGACCTTTCACATTCTCAAGGTTCCCTCGATGATAGTCTCCAATCATGGCATGTATTTTAAGTCACAATTCTAGGGAGTCCTATAGGAGGAATTCAGGATACAATTTTAGATGAGTACATATTTTCAGCCCCATGCTGATGGGAAGATCGAGCACACTATCCATGTTCTAGAGGATATGTAGAAAGCTTGTGTGTAGGACTTCGGCCGAAGCTAGGGGATCACCTTCCCTAGTTAGAGTTATCATAAAACCACACCATCTACTATACCATTATCATAGAACCCTATATGTACATATATGAGAGAACCTTTAGGTCACCCTTGTACTGGAAATAGATTGGTGAGAAATCTCTAATGGTCCCAATGATGGTGTAGGTGACAACGGATAATGTCTAGGTCATCTATGAGTGGATAATGACTGCTTAGAGGTGACATAAATCCTACGTAGATAACCATTGTAGGCCCTTAGTTTTCAAGTGGGAAGACAACATTTTGATGAGAGTATCTCTATGATGAGTAATGTGGAGATTCAGCTAGAGAGGCCAGCTATCTCCATGGTTCGTTGGACCGTTTGAGATCGCGTAGATGGTTGGAGAGTTTTCTTACCACATCTCCCTACCACTACTATTGGAGTAGGTGCATGATGTGTTCCACATGTCACATATGAGGAGCTATGTAAAAGAACCTACAATAATATTAAATTGGGTGAGATGGACATCGAGGACAGAGACACCTTCATAGAGTACATAGTGGAGATCAAGGATCTAAAAGAGGTGACCGTGCATGGATGGACCACCATTTGGTTTATCATGTTGTGGAAGCATAGAAATGTTCTTGAGAGTTAGTGGGAGTAGAATATCCATGTAAGGGCTTGGTATCTCAATATTTTTTTTTTATAGTTTTTCCTTTTCAAGGATGAACATATTAAATAATAGTTAGATATAGACACCCAATTTCTCCATTTTATGTCTTTGAGATATTTATATACATATTTCAACTACTAGGTGATAAGATGACATGAAAATATGAGTCCTGATGTTCCCAGAATTAATTTTATAAATATAAAAAATATATTTTATATTGTGTATGCATGATACCTAAATGAAAAAGGGATAACTCTAAAACAGTTGATCATTTTGGAAATACAAGACCATAGTTGAGTATGAGAAGCTGTGTTTTCACTATACGCTACATAAAATGAGTCGACATGGGACTTTCAGACCCCTTTTTCATTGGTAGAGACTTAAATAAAAGAAATAATGAAAGAATTAGTTAATTTTTTGACTTTTTAAGCACAAAAAATAATAATATAATTATATTTTTCTTGAAAAAAAATTGTAGGGTTGGCCCATAATTTCTTGAATTTGATGGTGAGAGATTATTACTCCTCCCCTTAGTAGGTGATGAAAACAATTCTAAATCGAGAAGATCATGACACCAATAATGAACCAAATTCCATAAAATCATTGATTAATATGTTATTCCCTACTGATCAATCCAAAACCGAGGTATGACCCATAAATTTGTGTTTTTATTCCCTTCATTAAACTATTGAGTAGATCATTAATTGTTATTCGATCTATGCCTATGTTTCATCCTTTACATGTGCCTAAGTACCAAAATCTCAATTTTTGATAGCTACTTTCTAATAAAAAAATCCCATTACTTTGTTATGCAATTATAAATCAAATCTTCACATTCTTCGTCGATTGGATCACCGTGGTCCAGGATCGACTTTTACAAGAGGTACCAAGATTGATCGAAACCTCAAATTCATAGTGAATTTCTGAAATGACACTGATTTGACAAACCAAACAATGATATGGAATCTTCATAGTTCAATTATTATTGATCAATTGGTTTGAGATCAAGGAATCAAGGATCAGAGGAAAAATGGTATACAAGATGAATGGGGGTTCACAGATTCTTCATGGGAGATGATCTCTGAAATAATATGGGTGAAATGATTGAGATTCCAGTTAGATATAAATATTTAAATCCAATACTAGAATACATCTATTGTGGTTGGATAATATTAATGTTAAATGATCATATCTAAGTTTTCTTAAAAAATCCTTACTACACGTTATGTTCAATGAAGAACACACTACGTGTAGCCCTCTCAACATCAGCGCTAAGCATTCATAGAAATTAAGGGAAGCATGACATGTAATCCCTATTAGATTCCATGTACTCCCTTCATAGTTTGATTACCTGTGTGAAGGGTTACACTGATTGGAAACCATGTTGGAATACATGAGTTTTGATACATGATCGTGTACCTCTAGTACACAAACACAACTTGCAGTACACGGACCTAGTCCCACATAGTGAGGAAACACCATGTAGTCCACCTACATTGTGTGTACTTGTACATTGGATAAAGACGTGTACTGACCAGGGACACATCCAACCTGCGAATTGGGTCCACAAACCACATTGGCCATGTCACACCACCTGTATCCCTTGGTTCTATTTCATGATACTTCAAAGTCCCATATCTTATTTGGTTAATGTGTGACTTTTTCCTATGAGTAACTTATCCTGAGTGATTTTCTTCATAGTACATGATGTGGCACATAATTGTGGATTTTTATATTAGATGTGAAATGTTTGGGGAATGGCGCTCGGATGAGGTGACACCCTTTGATGGTAGGGATCGTTCATGATTAGTAGATATTTCTAGGAATTACCCTCTACTATTGCTAGGTAGCAGAGTTCCTCGAGGACATTTTTCATGCACTACCCACTAGCAGGGATGTGTAGTGGAGTTTTCTAAGTACCCATTCTCGATGTTACCCACCCATAGGGCTAGGCAGTGATGTTTCTCTAGGGATATTTCGTGGTGTTAGCATCTAGTAGGGCTAGGATGTGGAGTTCCCAAATAACCTTTTTGGGCATTACCCTCCACCATGGTTGGGTAGTTGATTACCCAGATATAATTCCCAAGTGTAACCCTTCAATGGGTAAGGGTAGTGTATTTATTCAGTGACTATTAGAGTAGAACCCTCCATTCATAATTGGGAATGACTTCTTTACCTAGATTTTTGGCGCAAAACTATGTGACATAGTGAAGAGATGTTGTTTGACATGAATTTGGACTGAAAATTAAGATGGGTTCTATCCCTAATGAGATGTATTTTTATGATGCGTCCTAAAATCAAGTGGGAAAGTCAGTACCACCCAATGATGATAGATTCAAAGTGTGTCGAATGAGTCCCATAGAATTGGGAGTTCATGGAAGATGTGTGTGATGATTAGTTTCACTATTGGACTTTTGGAATAGTCTATTAATTTTCTTCTTAGGGTGAGCTATGAGATTCATATCCCCTGACTCCCTCATTTGGGGTAATTTGACTAATAATATATATATCCTTCTTCTGTTCCCACTCCTTTGGTTTGGTTACACTCTTTCCATGAGAGGTGAAGATTCATGAGGTATTCGATGTTGTTTCCATGTAAATATTCTCATGGTTAGATGAGTATACTCTCCTGATATAGGTGGTGAAGGATCGACAAGTAGTTCATCTAATCATTGTGTTCATATCATTGTTCTTAGAAAATATCAATTTAACTCTTTATTGGGTTGATCTGTACACTTTCACTATAACTTGGAAATCTAATTCAATTCTCTTTATTTAGTATCTCTTACTGCCCCCAACTTTTGGGGCGTTCTACTGGGCCTATATATACACACCCCTAAAGGTGCCTTTCCCGTACATGTCATGTATTATGTAAGTGATAGAAATGTTTAACATTACTATAGAGTTGATTTGGGATACTGGGTTCTTAGACCGTGTACAATGGTGGGAGCTTGGGATTCGGGAGTGATTCTATCTTTTAGCTATTTTATTTTCTAGTTTTATCAAGTGGGGACATATTTTTTGTAGGTTGTGTAATTTTTCTTTTTCAATCATTTTACACTACCATACTCTTCCAATATTCATAGGATCATACATGATAGGTTTATTTTATAGCAATGTGTATATTTTCTCCTTTCCCTCTTCATCATTTCCTTGAGTTGGCTATGTGCGTGTATAAAGGATCTTAGGAAAAGGCCTCCATGAGTTAGATATTCCTTCATAACTTATTTCCACCCCCAGGCCTATAAAGGTGGCCTTGGGGAATTTGTGACTCGAACCGCATCTTGGGTCAGGTTATGAGATATAAAGTATTAATAAATTAAAAAAATGTCGAATATAAATCATTTATATTTTAAAATTATGAATTATTCATCATACTGGATTTGAATTATTCAAATTGAGGGCCATATTTTGGAATTACTTTGACAACATCAAAAGATTTTTGATGATTTTATTGATAAAATTTTAAATAATATAAATATTAAATATTTATTTTAAATTATGAATTATACTCATAAAAACATAATTTTAATTGTTCAAATTATAACTTCCTCTATAAAGTAATCGGTTGACTATTTTTGGCTATATAATTAATCATGTGGGGATCAGTAATTTAATATATTTATAAACTATTACATGAAACATTCATGTAACGTATGCATGAGATTCATTTAGATATTGGTAGATATGCTTGGATTGTACTTTTAGGTGTGTAATATAAACTCTGAGACTTCAATCATTAAAACAAGGTAGCTCATGCCAAATATTAGTGTTAATAGATTATATTGTGTATTAATGAAAGTGATTTTTGATCCCATTAGTATTAGATTAATTTTATTGGAAGATAATATATGTTACAATTGTCTAGGAGTACCTAATAATATTAGATTCCAGGAGGAATATAACGTAGTTTATCCATTTAACGGATTAGGACAACCAAATCAATTATATTAGAATTATATATGATATGATTAATTGAGTAGACCCTTATAGGCCATTCCTTTGGGTTCAAGAGAATTGAAATGTGTTTCAAAGGCTATATATGTGTTTTCCATAATGACGAAAACCACATCACAGTTTTAGTCTTGGATTTAGACGTTTTTAGTCACTTGGATATGAGAGTATTGGAAAATTTCATTTGGCTAGGAATTCGGGAAAGGAGGAGTGTTTTGGAGTGAGTTTTGTATTGTTGGTTGAACTCTAGGGAGTGAAATTTCTAGGTAGTCCATTTTAGATGGCCTTTTTTGGTTAACCCTCCTATGTAAAATCAGAAAGGGATGTTCATAAGGCATTAAGATTATCAGTGTGCTAGGGTGTGGTGAAAAACAGAAAATAAGCAAGGGTGAAATGATGAGTGGGGTTCTTACACACTGTGTTCATTGTCATGGTATGCAGAAATGTTAAAGGATTTATCCTTATTCAATAGTGGAGGCTTGAGTGATAGTTATGGATAATTCCGTCTTACTAGAGTGTATGGTTTCACATTAGGGTGAGAGAGTCCCCATGTACGGGTAATCTATTTATTAACAAAATGTTCTTGTTGGATATTTAAGATTACAAGACGTTATTTTATAACATATTTAAGGGTGATATTCATTTGGTGTAAGGGTAAGTCCACTTTTTCATTGCCTACATAAGAGTTCAAAAGATGTTTCTAGAATTTCATGTGGTTAGTCCCTATATCATATATTGGTAGATCAATTCTTGAATAAGGGTCATCAAAACTAATCTTTATAATGGTAATTTTAATCTAACCTTATGTGGGAAACCCATATCATATAAGGGTAACAATTTTAGTTCAGTTTTCCATGTTTTAATCATAGTTAAATTCATGAAGTGCTTTCAAATTTAAATAAATGTAAATAATGACTGAAAAATCATGGTTTTAAATCCTTCATGAAGTGTTTTAATTATATAATTGACATTAAAAATTTATCAAATATTAAAGTGGGTCTTGTGAGGACAATTAAAAAATCATGAATTATTAATAATTAAAATGGAATGTTTGGATTAATATTATCTAAAAATCCCCAAAAGATATTGCAGTATATTTTTATCTAAAAACAATATTCATTTACATAATTTGAATATTTTTGAAATTAACTTTGATTATGAATAATCCAAAAATCTCCATTCAAGATCTTATATCCTTTTGAGATTACTTTAATCTACTCCATAAAATTATATAAAGATTATTTATTATCTCCCTTCTCTATTTTTACTATAGTGAATGGTGAAGCTCCTTTAATAGGCATGGGATTCAAGAAATTCACTCTTATTTCGGTGTAAATTGTGATTTTATCATGATTTTTCTACAAATAGGTATTTAACATGAAATAAATCAATGAATATAAAATATACCATAGTAACTAATTTTAATATAAATTGATTCACATGTGATTTATTTATTTTTATTTTTTATATTATAGTGTGGTCACAGTCATTTTTCTTTAAGAAATTTACACGATTAAACAAGAGAAATATATAAGTAAAAGGGATAGAAAATTTATAGTGATAAAGTTATTTATGAAACTTTATTTTTATGAGATATGTAATAATTGGTAATTTTAGGGGAACTATGACATGTGTTATCATTGAGATGATCCCCTATCTCTAGTTTTGAACAAATTTATATTGAATGTATTCTTGTTTCCATGTTCACATATTGTGAAATAATCACATTAAATATTATTGTGTTTGAAAATAATAATTGTTTCAAATAATTAAATAATATTTAAATCTAATAATTAAATGATCTATTCACATAATGGGAAATTGAACGATGATGATGTTTGCCCATGTAACATAGATGCATGGAAAAATTTTTGTTACTTATTTCTGTGTGTTTGTGGATATGATAAATGGTGTGACAGTGTTATATATTCCTGATAGTATCGAATGAGGATGGCATAAATAAATATTTGTTGGTTAATTAAAATTTGGATAGACAATATGGCCTATAAATGAATAATGTGGGATGAAAATTAATGTTCGGTAATTGAATTAATGTTCTAATTGTTAATAAACATGTCGCAGAATTATAGAATCACATGCAGGGGATGGTTCATGTTGGTTTCCCTTAAATATAGCATTAAAATTGATTAATTAATTAATTATTTTTAGTGATATGATAATTTTTAAAATGGTGTGATCAGTGATTGTCTAAAAGCAAAATATAGACCTTGTGAGGTTTTTTTACTAGTGAGTTAAATATAGTGGTTGTAGTAGTTAGTGACATCATGTGGTAATGTTGGTATGATGTTTATGGTAGATATATATCATGACGTATTGATGTTAATCCCAGATGTTAGGATTGTGTATGAGTATGAATGCGTGTGCTTGTGTGTGTCTATATGTATATATATATATATATATATATATATTATTTTCTTTGTAGTTTCCAAATTCACCCAACTTGAGTCAAGTATATTATACCGATGCCAGATGTTTTTGTTGTAGGTGTTTTATACAATATATAGGTTGGTGATGGTGGATAGATGACTTAACCATTTTCCCATCACACCCATTTATAGTTTACTAGTCATTACTGATCGAGGTATGTATATTTGTAAAAGGTGTGGGAGTGTTATGTGGTGTACCTAACAAGTTGGTGATAATGGGATGATTATTATATAGTGGGGGTCATGCATGGTATAACTAGTGATCAAGGTTAATATGAATGATGTTCAGAATACCATAACAATTTAGTTCTAAGATGATGGATGTGGATTTGATGTGGTATGTAGTTTTCTATGATTCCAACATGAGATATTTTACCTTCTAAACATTACGGTATGTAGGGTTGTGACTTGAACCACATCAGGAAAGAAGGTATTTGAGTACAAGATATTTTATATTGGGGTTTGAGATGGAAAAATAGTGGGGAAGTGGTTGTGGGATGTCTTTTATTATATTATTATAATAATATATTATCTTACATGGTTGTGATACTTGCTGAGTGAGCCTTAGGAGGTTGGGAATAGGATGTTGTACTAATAGGTTCTTGTTAGTTCTTCTCATTCCTCACTTGATCATTAGTAATATTTTTTAAATTTTTTATGAGAGGTTTTTAGGAGGATCCTACTGAGTATACAATTTCTTATCACACTATATAAATATAAATGATGTTTAGGTGTTCATTATGGTTTTGGTGACCAATAATGACCATAGTTTCATGGAGGGGAGAGTTTCCGTTATATTTTCTTCTCAGGAGTTGTTTTATATTTTCATTTTGAGTGTTATTCTATATGACATGCCATGAATTTTTTCATTCTATGGTATGTGATCTTGGTTTTTTTATATGATATAGTGTTATTAAATAGAGTGAGGTGGGGGTATTAACTATATGATTAGGATGATACCCTACCTAAATAACTAAGGGAGAGAGAAACTCTAAAGAGAGAACATTTCTTAGTGAAATATAGATCATATACCATTATTGGATATGTTTAATATAAAACTAATCATTATTTTAGTGAGGTTACATTTAATAGAATTCATTATAAAATGAATTTATAAAATTATACTTATCTGATAAAATATTTTTTTATAGATTGATAGACCGCCATCATAAAACATAGCATTGAAATCAATACATAAAAAGAGAAGTTTAATGTTATAAAATATTATACTCGTACTTTAAGAGAGGTTCTTAAGTGATAGAAATTTTAGGCGTTATAGAAATCCCTTCTTTAGTAAGAACATGATGAAATTTATAGAAAAGTTAATCTAGAGGCTTATAAGAAGTATATAATGATTATCTTAAGGTGACAAAGGAATTAGATTAAAAATAACCCAATTAATCTTTGTCTACACTCATATACTCAATATGATTTGATATGTGAATAATTTGGTGAGAATAGAGGTTCCATTAAGGATTATATGGGTTATGGAATATATCATGTTTTCATCTATGGAAATATTTTAACAAATGAATACGTTAAATTAATGTAATCTATGTATCTTGGAAGTGTTTAAAATAGACGAACTAGGCATATAATGTCTATGTTTTAGTGGTTTATTGATAGTACATGTGGTTAAATGTTCAAATTTAAAGAATAAAAAATAGTTGGAGAGACTAGAAAATTGTATTTAAGTTTCTAGTTGAGGTACTTTAACCCTGAAAATGTTATTGAGATGAAAAGTGTAATAATTCCATATGATAGAATTTTTAAGGATACTTGATGGGGTTTTTGAAACTCCATAGAATATCCATGTCCGAAATAAGTGATATGGAGATTAATTATTTTCTTTTGACAGTCATGTGACAAAATTTGTATGTTTTATATGTTTTTTAAATATTTAATCCCAAAAATTTTATTTAGGTATGTTTCTCATTGTTTTTTTTTGTTTTGGAAGAATCTTATGTGCATTTTGGATTCAATGTGGGGTTTGGACATTTTATTGTTAAAGGGACACCGTACCATATATTAGTCCTAGATGATTTTCACCTGGTATCACCTATGTACCATGAGAAGTGATATTTAAACCAATATAGGGTTTGTTCCTAAGCTTGGATGGATGGTTATCTCTCTATCCACCAAGGACAATGAGTACATACCATTAGTGAATTGGAATCCATGACCATGCCAAAATGGAATGGGTCTTGGGGATATGGTGTTTCTCTGGGGATGGCCTTGTCTATAATGAAATATATGAAATGGAAAATATGGGATAACCATAGTAAAATAGGAAGGAATGTCCATGAAAACCTGAATCCTTGCATCAGTGTGTGGCCAGCCCTGTGGTTTTATCTTGTTCAGAATTTGAACTACATTAATGAGCATTTGATCTCACAAGGGAAGTTACTCCAGCCTTGTGTGATATTAATGAAAGGGTTTATTGAATTTTTTAAATTCCTTCCCTATATTAAATAGATAGTTATCCCTACTTTTAGTAAAATTTCATATTGGGTGGGTTTGTAATGGTTTTTTTCCGTGTTCTAGCTTCTGTAGAATGTGATTTGGTTTCATTGGATCAGCTTATATTTTTTGCTATTGTAAGATTAGTGTAAGGGTATTAGATAATTTCATTCCTTGATCATTGTGTGGGAATACATAAGGGATTAGTATTTATTTTATGGGTTATAAGATATTTTCTCGTAGTGGGTTCTCTAGTTATTGTTTTATAATTATATTAACTTGGGTTTGTAGTTTCGTAAGGAATTCCAACTAATTGAAACCAATTTGTCTATTTTGATTTAAAATGAATTTCAAAATGAATTACAAGGAATTACTTTAGATTCCTAATAAATGTCTTCAAACATAATAGTGTATGTTTAAACTATCTGGCTATGAATTTTGAAAGAAATTATAGATTTTGGGAAAATCAATTGTATCTGAGATGAATGACTTGAAGGATCCTTCGATAATGATTATTGGGAAAATACGGAGTGAAATATTTTAAATTTTTTAAAATAAATGATATGTTTTGAATGGATTTAGTCTTGATGAACCATTTTATGTTGGGTTATTAAATGAAATGGAATTTTTGAAACATAATTTGGGGTATCATAAAAGTTTATTGATGAAAGTATTCTGAAAAGAATTATTTTCCCCTTGAATGATTTATTTAAAGAACATGAGAGCCTGGATAATTAGAAGGAAGGATATACAATATTGTTACGTTTCTTCCATGTAATAACATAAGGATGACACTGTTTACTAAACATGATGAGGGAAATGAGTTTATTCATTATGGTGTTATATTATTCCTATAGGCTATATATATATGGATGTGTGTGCACACTTAGAGTTTTATTTCACTATGATTGGTCAAAAAATTGTGACCTAATCTAAGAACACCATGGGGATATGATTGAAAGTGATTATACAAATTTTTTTTGTGAAATGATATATTAATGCATGTTTGATGTAAATGATTATTCTTTCCTTATTTGATCTACCCACTTTATTTCCTCCTTTTAAATGATTTTATAAGAATGATTTATTAAGGATTTCAGAATTTATAAAATGAATTATTTTATAAAAAATTTATCATATTCAGTTTAATTGGTATTTATTTCTTATGTAATGTTTTGTGGAATCTTATTAGGTTAGTTTTTATAACACCCTGATTTTTCATTTGGGAATTTTTAGAACTTATTTTTTTCTGGTCTAGGAAAAGTAAATTCATTTCTTGGAGGCAGTAGGAATTCCTGATAATGGGTCCTTGGGAGTTGACTTTGAGAAAGCGATTATGTAATCCACTTGTCACAAGGGGATCTTGTAACATTATCATCTTTTTTCTTGTTTCGTTTATGGATTCTTATTATATTCTATGGTACTTTTCTCTTGCTAACTATTTTTATATACTTACTGTTTATAATCAGATAAATTTTACTATTTGGTTCCTCTTATGATGTGATCATTACCTGCTAATTAGTTTTTATTTGATGATACTAGTCTCCATCCAATGGGAATCGAGAATGACCTTCTGATGTTTTCAAGTTTGACTTGGGTTATAGTTTATTGGATTACCCCAGATGGTTTGTGAAAAATTGGTATCAAGGTAGGTTGAATCTCTTCATGGATGTCATTATGTAGTTTGATATGTCTTATTAGAAAATATACATGATTTTATGTCCATAAATGGTATGTTATTTTCAGGTTGATTGATATATATCTTTACAATGATTCTTAACTTTCAAATAGTTTTTTTCTAAAAACTAATTTGAAGGTTTTCTTGATCTAATTATAGACATTTCCCACACTCTAATCTGTTTTTTGTGTTACGAAGTTTAGTTTTGAACAATATATTTGACGTTTATATGTCTCTTAACATTTTTTTATATTTATATTTCACTGTTAAATAGTATAACTCCCCCATTAAGACATCTGACTTTGATTTAAGAGGAATCTACTGATGAACCACAGCTAGTGAACCCTCTAGTTGTCCAAAACTAGGTAGAGGTGGTAGTGGATGAGGACTAAGATCTGTTCCAATGTGCTGCACCTATTCTTGTTCGGGTTGTAGGATTAGATCCACAAAGGAATGATTTTAGAGATGAATCTCTAATGTTTCTTCATCAAAACCACAATCATTCGAGCGAATGAAGGATCCTTGAAAGGAATAAAATTGGTGGAAAAGAGTGAATGACTCTTTGAGTTTTTTGAGAGGCCATAATTTATTATGGGGAAGTCTTCCATCATCAAATTAGAAGGGATGAGTGTGATATTTTGGGATGATATAAATATGGAATATAATAATGAGGGATTGGAGTGGAAAAACTAAAATAATTTTTTTGTGCATAAATTCCATCATGTGTTGTTGCTATTGGATAATTCAATTATTTTATCAATATTTATCATGGTGATAGATCAGTGAGTTAGTAGTCCAATTTTTTTTCCAACTTGATCAGTTTTCACTTGAGGTGGGGTTGAAAAAGAAGAAAATGGGATAGTGGTTTTATATGGGTCTTTGATCAGATAGTTGATCTCATATTTTTTTTGTGGAAGCCTACCACTTACACAAATTTTATATATGGAGCTCTTATTGAAGAAATTTTATTGGATAGTATGTCAAGGTTGACATGATTACCTATAACTCCTAGTGAATTATTTTGTGGTTTTTTTAAATGGAATAGAAAGGGAAATGATCCTCATGCTAGAAATAGTAGTAGTGCTCATCGACAACATACTTCCCTCAGAGCATCTTCTATAGCTATAAAAGACCCAACAAATTGTTTCAAATTTGGAACTATTGGGCACTCAAATTATTATTTCATGAATGTGCTAAATATATAATGCTAATTTGGATGTTCTGGACACATTTTTCAGTTTTCCACATTTTTATTACTCCATGTAGTGGTACTGTATTGATAGTACTAGGACTATATCAGTGTAGTAAAATGGTTCCTGAAAAAATGGCATTTCAACCATAGGAATAAGAAATGTAGATTTCTTAGGTAGTGGATGAGTCATAATTTCCAACCAATCTGGGTTCTACAAACGTGAGTGGTACCATTTCATATTAATTGAATTTATTCTTTTCTTTATTTTATACTAGGTCCTCTCATTATTTCATATCAACATAAAATGTGGCTTTTGATTCTTCATACAGAGCTCATTCCTTCTGTGATGGGGAATGTGACATGGTTCTTTGATACCCCACCTACACTTTATATTTCTTAGAGATCAACATCATCTATGACTTTTTGATTTAAGAGATTAATCCTCTAGTTTTAATTCTCATTATGGACTGGTAGGTGGATTATAAAGATTGAATTGTTTTTTTATAGTTGAAGGATGTCTTTAACTTCCCCTAATGGGTAGTTCGGTGTTTTTTAGGTATAATTTGACCGATATCTAGCTAAGCTTGTCATCCAATTTTAGAGATGGATAAGATGATATATTTTTCTTATATTAAACTAGTGTAGGAATTTTATTATAGATCACTTCCTAAAATAGTAGATTATTTTATAAAATAGGTTTCATTATACCTTTTTGTGATTCCATCGGTGAAGGAGGTAATGTTATCAATCAAATTGGTAATGATTAGTCAACCCATAACCATTCCATCATATTGCACAGAATCATCATAATTTAAGGAACTAAAGGATCAATTGGATGACTTGATTTCCAAAGGATTTTTTTATGTAGTGTGTTTCCATGTAAATCACAAGTTCACTTAACCAAGAAGGCCATTGATATCCATCACTTATATATTTATTACAGAAAATTAAATATGGTAATGATTAATAATAAGTATCAATTTCCTTATACAAATGATTTGTTTAATCAACTGAAATGAGTGAAGTGATTCTCTATTATTGATCTTCAGGATGGTAACCAATAGATCAGGGTTATGGAGTATGATACCCCAAAGACTGATTTTAGGAGTAGGTATGTCTACTATTAATAACTTTTCATGTATTTGGCCCTGACTAAGAATCCTCCAATTCTTGTGGACCTAATCCACAAGAATTCCCACTAGTATCACAACTATTTTATTGTGGTATTCATGCATTATGTTTATATTTACTCGAAAACCAAAGTGAATTATTTTATTCATATGGGAGAAAATTTAGACATATTAAGGGAGCATCAAATTTATTCAAAGCTGTCAAACATCTAATTTTATAATTGAGAGTTAATGTTCTTGGGCTATGTGATCTTCAAACAAGGTACCTCATTTGATATTGAAATGGTGAAAAATATCATTTCATCAGAGGAATAATGAATTGTATTTGAGATTTATAGATTCCTAGTATTAACATAGTTTTATATCCAACTTGTAAAATATTTCTCTTACATATCTTATCAATTTTCCACTCTCACTAGGAAGGTAGTGAGGTTTATTTGGGATTCAAAATGGTAGAGTTCCATTAATTATTTCAACCATCAATTGACTTCAACAATTTTTTTGACTCTTATAGAGGATAGGTAGTGCTATGAGGATTTTTGTGACACATTAGGTTTTACATTATCATTACTTCTCATGTAGGGTAATCATGTTGTAGATTATGGTTCACATTTTAATATCCCTCAAATGAATAACTATCCCACAGATCATCTAGAAATCACAATTGTGATGTATAATTCTAGGTGTTTAAAATATTAAATTTTTAGAGAAATTTTTTCCATTTAATACAATCAAAATATGTTGAGATTTATCTTTTCATATAAATATATGAATGTCCTTCAGTGGAAGTGGAGGGAGTACCTACAATCTTAAAATTTTGATATCACCTACACCATTGAAAAGGGTAATGCTATTTCTGAATCTCAGTGTAGGAAGATTATATTTGGGAATATAAAAGAGTCATCATAGGAGATTAATCTCATGGAAATATTTGATCACGTGCAGTTGGGAGACTGTGAGGTTGATATTGAGGTTTTTCTTGTGAGTGTTTAGTCAACATCCCTTCTTATTTAGTTGATCACACATGAGAAGTAGATTTATGAGGAGTTCCATGTCATTATGGATTATTTATATAGTGGGGATAATTTAGAGACCCAAAGATTGACATATATGGACATTAAATTACCTTTTCAGAATACTTAATACATAACAAAAAAAGGAACACAAGGACCGTAATAGTTTAGTGTCTTTGGAAACTCGGAATATAAACTTATAATCATGTTGAAATATCTTCGAAAACTCCCATAACGATCTTCCCCTTTTTGTTTCCTTACCTAAAACCTTCTATTATTTCTTGGGGAAAATAAAACATAAAAAGGGTGAGCTCAAATGCTCAGTAAGGGAAAACCTTGAGAACATAAAACAATCCATAAACATTTGGAAGCAAAAACATGAACATGAAATTTAAACATCAAAATCTTGAGCAAAGACATAATTTGTGGAAGTACGAATGGAATATATCATAATGGAACATCAACCATGATAAAATATAATGTGAATAAAACATGAAATTGTGGAAACCATTCAGCACATGTTATTATTTCCATAGTAGCAAAGGCTTTGCTGCCAAGACCATCTTAGTGGAAAAAGTCCCTTTCTGAATCGATTTCACTCTTCGTTTCGGTCCTATAACACTAAACCGGATTAACTTACCATTCCAGCCATGTCTATCTCATGAGATATAAATCATCACCCAATTCATTGGAGGGAGATATAGGTCCCACCCATCTCATAATGAAATCATTCTTACTTTTGTGACAAAATCACAAATCACACATCATAACATAACCCATGTAATAAATTGGGATTCTTAAACATCATGCCATCATAACATAATCCATATAAAACAAATGGATATCATTTCATCATAAGAAGAATCATACCATGTAAATAATAGAGACATTATAATTGAAACATACACATATGAAATAATGTCATCTTAGATGGAAAATAGTTTTGAAAAAACACTTGAAATGAATTCTTGAGGAAAATATCCATTATTTTTCAAAATCTTTTTCTTTTCACAAAATGAATGGAAATTTTAAAAGAAAATAATTTTGTTGAAGATAGTCATGAAATCTTGTAGAGGAAGATTCATTAAAATTAGGCGTTATGAAAACGTAAAAATCCGTTCATGCCGTATAAGTTAAAAAAACATTATCCTCATACTTTTTCTGGAAAATTCAAAAAGTACTTTGTAGGGTAAACAAAGGAAATATTCCTTCCATACCATGGGGTAAAATTAAAAATGGGTAAAAAGGAATTTAAACATACATGAAAACACTTTTATAAAACATGGACATGGATGATAACAATAACCCCAGTAAATACTTACGAATAAGAAATCTCGGATAAAAATGAGATTCACAAAATTATCCCTTACCTTAGATCCGATATGCTTCATACGTATCCGATCCACCTGTATAATGTAGAGACCCTAATCTTAACGTACATGGACATTACATTACTTTTGCAGAATACTTATTACATAATAAAAACACACACACAAGGACCGTAATAGTTTAGTGTCTTTGTAAACTCGGAATATAATCTTCTAATCATGGTGAAAGATCTTCAACATCTCCCATAAATATCTTCCCTTTTTTTACATAAAACCTTTCTTTTTATCCTGGGGAAAAGAAAACATAAAAGGGTGATCTCAATTTCTTAGTAAGTGTAAATAAAATAAATATAAATCACATCATATACATAAGAACATAACTTTTGGAAATCTTAACCTGCAAAAGAGATCATAATATCATAACATGGGATAAATCAAAGTAGTGAAATGTAGTCCCAATAATCATAACGTAAAACATGAAGATTTGTGGCATACACACATAATCATAGAGAATCATTTCATATTAGTCAAGACTCATTGCCAAGATTATCTTAGTGGACAAAGTCCATTTCTGAACCCAGTTCACTCCTCGTTTCAGTCCTATTTCACTAAACCGGGTTAACCTGCCGTTCCAGCCATGTCTATCTCATGAGACATAAAATCTTTACCCAATTAATTGGAGGGAGATATAGTTCCCACCCATCTCATAATGATACCATTCTTATGTGTGCCACAAAATCAGAAAACCATACATCATAGCATAACCCATGTAATAAAAATGGGAATCGTAAACATCATGACATCATAAAACAATTCATATAAGATAAAGGAATTCATAAAAATATAATTCCATCACAACATAATTAAATCAATGTAATAATAGGGATAAAAACACAACCCTTTATTATCTTATATGGAAAATAATTTCGATAAAACACATGAACTCCATTCTTGAGGAAAATATCATTTCTGCTTCAAAAACAGTTTTCCTTTCTTAACATGTCGTACAATTATAAACTAAAAGAAGTTGATTAAAAATAAACTTGAAAACTTATAAAGGAAGCTTCTTGGAAATAATGTTTTAAAAATCCATTCATTCCTTATAAGTTAAAAAAACATTCTTCATACTTTTGTCAGAAAAGTCAAAAAGTACCTCGTACGAAAAATGACAAAAGATTCCTTTCATATCCTTTACTAAAAACTCACCGAAGGGTAAAATTGGATTTAAAAAATTTTAGGTGGAGGGAAATAATACTATATATTGAGGAAACATGGATGTGGATTATAAAATACACCCCAGTAAATGCCAAAGTATAAACAATCTCGGATAAAAATCATATTGTGATATTTTCCCTTACCTTAGGTCCGATTTTCTTCGTAAGTGTCCGAACCTTTTGTATAATGATTTAAATAATGTCATCGACTTATTCCCGAATCATACGCATTGTTATGATGTCATATATGGTTCACTTATGACTTTATATTACCCGTTCTCTTGTAAATTCCATGTTAAAGAGCATTTTGGGTAAAATCTTTTCATTTTTCGTCCGTGTTTTGACTTGTAATTATTCATATGATTACTTAGATCATTATTAATTAATTACAGAATATAAAACATTATTTATATATAATATATATTCATAATATACATATATATGATAGATTAGTAAATGGAACGAAAAATACACAATTCATGGAGACGGTAGGCCGTATGTACGCATGAACACTGTTTTCGTTTCCTTATTGAGTTGAATGGAATTAAGTAGATGACATACATATATATACACATAAATCCAGTATCATTATTATGTAATATATTTCATGATTACTTATTATATATAATTTATAATCATTAATGAATGGTTAACGTGGAGAATGTATCTTATCACGTCATGGAGACGGTAGTCCGTACGTACGCACGAGCGATGATATCGTTCTCATGATCGTGAAATTGTATTGGAGTGTATGTATACTATATCAAGATAAATATCACTTTACAATAATAATATATAGTTATTATGTACACCATTACACCCATCCAAGTAAGGTGGTGGTGGAAAATAGATTACACCACGGCGTGGAGGCGGTATTCCGTACGTACGCACGCGCGGTGATTTCATTTTCCGTAGGATGTATAGATGGTGAAATAGGGTTGTTTCATACATATAATAACATATCAGTATAGGAGTGATACTGATGTTATTACTTCATAATAAAACAACCTAAGAAGAAGAAGTGGAAGAAGAAATAAAGTTGAAAGAATCGGTAACGGACATTACCTCTTCTTTGAAGCGCCTTTTTGAGATCTCCTTTTAGGGCACTAAAATTGGTCTTTGTGGAAGAACAGAACCTCTAGGATGTTTTTATGGAAGTGGAGAATGGAATTTTAGGGGTTTGGTCGAGTGTGAAGGCTCAAAGTGGTGTGAGGAAGAGAGGGAGGATGTGCCCTTTTATAAGGGAGGAGAGGGGCTCCTTTGGAAAAACTAAAAATATTATTTTATTATAAAGACAAATTCGGTTTTAAATGTCTATAAATTGATTTATTTCTAATATAAGGTGGGGATGGGTCATAATCCTCTCATCCAATATAATTTAGATAAGTTTAGGTTCCTATTTTAACCTTATCATTTAGATTTAACATTAAGTAAAATAATTTTACTTTTACCGTGTCTTCTTGTGTTCTTATACTATAAGGTTAATAATCATACTATAAGAATCCAAACGAATGAAAAGTTGTTTATTATTAATATATATATACTTATCTAAGTCATTTGGACGAACCATATATTTTTAGGAATAAAATAACAATTAGTAATATAATATTTGTTTTAAAAACTATTTTATGGTAATTTTGAAACTATTTAGTAGTTGATTTTTGTGAAAATTATAATAGAATGAGTAGTTCATAAAAAGTTAATTAAATCAATAACAACATGTCATATTAAACTAGAAAATTAGTGGAATTCATAAAAAGTCTCAAATTATATTTATTTGGGTATTTATAATATCAATTATTCTACTTTTTCACTATTATGTTAATTACTGCATCATCATTGTGTCATAAATAAATTAATTTATTTAATGTCTAAAAATTATAAATAAAAAATCATTATGTAGGAAATATTATTAGCTTTCTAATAAATATTTACAATCGAATTTATCTTATGTATAGACCTATATTAAAAATGTTGTAGTAAATAAACTTTGATTTTAACTCTTTTAACTTTTCTTTGAATTAAATAATAATAAATGTCCTAATCTAATCCAAGTGGGCCTAAATGGTCATATTTTATTCCTAAGGTTGTTTTTGGTCGAATTACACATATCCAATAGAATTAGAACATGTTTTAGGGTAATAATAATAACATTTTTACCCTTAATTACCCTATTTACTTTTAACCATGGTAAAAAAAGTAAAAAGTTACTATTCACAAAAAAATTATTTTCATCTCATTGAACCACATTTTACTTACTGACATCAACTGTGTCTCTCGGATTTTTGAAATTCCACTCACAAAAGAGGTAAAATTAGGTTTTATGAAAAATTCAGATTTTTTTAACTACCACTTAGTGGTTTCACTATTCATCAAAAAATGAATGTTTCCAGAAAAATACAAACAATTAGGCCTAAGCTATATTTGATATCATGAATTAAAAATGATGTCTATTTTATCAAATTCAAAACATATCAGTTGCATTAATTAATTTAAAAATTAATTCCCGTCGTCAAAACAAATAGCGTGTTCTTAAGAGATAATAACTATCAAAAGATTGACATTTGTTTATGTCTGGTTTAAATGTGAAATTACATCCAATGACCAACATTGTATTAAATTTTAAAAATATATTCTAAATATACATTAAAACCACTCAAATTAATAATTTATCACTATTAATTATTTCGATTAAAAAGGTTGTTTTTAATTAAAATTTAGTAATTTTCAATATTCATCAGAAAATGAAAGTTATCCAAAAAGTACCAAAATTTCACCCTATGCTAAGATCGATATTCTGAATCCAAAAATGAAGTCCATTTTGAAAAATAAAATTTACAAAATTTCAAAAAGTGGTTATTACTATTCATAATGGCTAGTTTTAATAATATTTTAATAGCATATCATTGTTTAGAAAAACTCGGTATTGCGTACAACACACGCTATCGCAGAAGGTCACGCTTGCGTGTAATGCAAGGCAAGTCAAGGATGTGTGTTGTGCAAGTTTCTTTTGGAGTAGCGTACAACATAATACATTAATGAAATTAAAAAGAATATTTTTCATAAAATCTCGGGGTGTTACATATAATGATTTAAATAATGTAATTGACTTATTACAGAATCATATTAATTGTTATGATGTCATAACTGGTTCACTTATGAATTTATATTTCTCGTTCTTTTGTAAATTCTATGTTAGTGCAGCGTTTTGGGTAAAATCGTTTAATTCATTGTACGTGTTTGGACTTGTTGTTCTTGATATTATTACTTATATCCAGATTTAATTAATTCCATAATTTAAAAAATGATTTAAATATAATATATATTCAGAATATACATATATATAATAGATCGATAAATGGAAAGAAATACACTATTCATGGAGACGGTAGCTCGTACGTACGCATGAACGATGTTTTCGTTTCCTTATTGAATTGAATGGAATTAAGTAGATGAAATACACATATATATATATATACATAAATCCAGTAGAATTATTATGTCATATATTTCATGATTACATATTATATATATGTTATAATCATTCTTGAATTGTTAACATGGAAAATGAATCTCATCACGTCGTGGAGACGGTAATCCATACGTACGCACGAGCGATGATATCGTCTTCATATTTATTGAATATAATTGGAGTGGATGGTATAATATATCAAAATCAGTATGATGTTATAATAACCATATATATTTATTCTTTAAACCATTATACCCATCCATGTAATGTGTTGATGGAAAAACAGATTACACCACGGTGTGTAGACGGTATTCTGTACGTACGCACGCGCGGTGATTTCATTTTCCGTATGATGGATAGAAAGTGAAACGGGATTGTTTCATATTTATAATAAGATATAAGTATATTATTTATTCTTATGTTATTAAAATATAATTAAACAACTAAAGAAGAATATGTTGAAGAAGAATGAAAATTGAAAGAATCAGTAACAGATATTACCTCTTATTTGACACGCCTCTGTGAAATCTCCTCTTAGGGTACTAAAATTTGTCTTTAAAGAGGACCGGGACCTCTAGTATGTTTCTAGGGAAGTTTATAATGGAAATGGGCAGGGGTTGGGCGAGCTTGAATGCTCAATGTTGTGTGAAGATGAGAGGGAGGAAGTGCCCTTTTATAAGGGAGGAGCGGGGCACCTTTGGAATCCTCAACAATATTAGTTTAATATAAATTCAAACCCCATATAAAAACCTCAAAAAATGACTCAATTAGAATATTAGATTATATAGGGTTGTAATCTCATCATCCAATCAAATTTAGACATGTTTTGATTTTATTTTAAACCTTATCATTTTGATTTATCCTTATTTAATTTATTTAATTTTATTTGTGGTAATAAAATTATAAATTATAAATGGTTATAAATAATCACTTATGTGTTATGAATTTTCCATAATTGGAAACTTTATGAAATTTTAGCCTAATTAAATTTCAATTTATAATTTTTAAATATTTTTGTGATTTTTAAGAAATTTAAGAACATGTTGTTTTTATAAAATAACAATAGTGTCAATTTTGAAACTATTCATTTATTTGAATTTAAATAAAATCCACACAGAGGATATATTCGAGATAAAATATTTTATAGGTTCCTAACATGTCATATGCATTTATTAAATTAGTTTAGATCATAAAATAGTTCATATAATATTTATTTTAATATTTTTAAAACCATTTATGTGATATTTCTCTTAATAAAATAATTACTACAACTTTTTTGTATAAATATTTAATATACATATATTTGAATAAAAATTAAAAATAAAATACATGGATAAATATAAATATTATATATTTCGTAAGAATACTTTTATTCGGATTTATCTTCTAAAACACCCAACATTTAAAATGTTATATTTATTAAATTATGAAGGTGACAACTTTGACATCAAATAAAATAAACTAATATAAGTGTCATAATCACTTTTCTAAGACTCCAAACGGTCATATATTCTGTCATTGGATGATTATCATGTATATATACACAAACAATAAGTTTTGGTCAGGTTTCTGAGCCCTTTAATATGTATTAATATTTCAATAAAAAAAATATTATTGGTTTTTTTACTAAATAAATAATTTCTGCATCATTAATGTATAAGCTAATAAGGTAATTAAATAACTCTTAAAAATAACAAATAAATTACCATGATAAAGAAAAACATTTTATCTTTACAATGAGTATTTATAACAGAATTTATATTCTATATAACCTTTATATTAGAAATACTTTAATTATTAAAGTTTTAGTGAGACATATTTCACTTTCCTTTAAATAAAATAAACTAAAAGTCTTAATCACATTCAAGTGGGTTCTAATGGATTCCATTTTAACCCAAATATGACTTATAACTAATTATAACCATCCAATTGTATTAAGACACGTGTTAGGGTAATTTTATAATATTATATTTACCCTTAATTACCCGATTTACCTTTTACTATGGTAAATAAAATTTATCGTAGTTACTATTCATAATGCCCAAAAATAAAAAGTAGTCTATTAATATAATTTGTACCCACTGATTCCAAATATGGAATCCATTTTTCCAAATTCAATACACAGAAGTTGCATAAATTAAATTAAAATTAATCCTGTTGTCGAAAGAAAACGGGTTTTTGTTTAAAACATTGCAAAAGAATGAATTGATTTAACTTACGAATTCAATGTAAAATCAATGCTAATGACATAAATTATATTAAATGGTAAAAATATATTCTATTTATACTTTAAAACCATTAAATATAATAATTTAACGACATAAATTATTACGATGAAAAAAGTTGTTTTTAATTAAAATATAGCGTGTTTTTACTATTCATTAAAATATGAATGTTATCAAAAAAATATGAAAAATTTATCCAAAGTGAATTTTAATATCATGATTCCAAAGAATAATTTTATTTTGTGAAATTTAACATATAAAAATGTTAAAAACTAGATTTAAAGTGCGTACACCATTAAAAAGGCGCCAAAACTGCATTTTTTGAAAAATACATATTTTACATGAAAAATTTATTTTATTCTTATACCATGTTCTAGAAAATGTGTAAGATGAATAATAATGTTATAAAATTTAGAATTTAGTTAATAATATTCATAATGGGTAGTTCATAATAATATTATAATAATATATCGTTGTTTAGTAAAACCCGGTATTGCGTAAAACACACGCTATCTAGGAAGGTCGTGATTACGTGTAATGAAAGACAAGTAAGGGTTGCGTGTAGTGAAAGAATCCTTTGTTGTTGCGTATAAAAAAATCCAACCATATTTCATTTATACATTGAATATATATATATATCTATATACACTCGATGTTGCGTAGAATAACTACTATCAAACAAACATGAAATTGTGTGTAACACGATCCAAGATTAGTGTTGCGTATACTGCAAGCTAATACGGTGTTGCGTATAGCGCATGATAATCTTGGGGCAGCGTAAAATAGAAGATATGAAAGAAATTAAAAATAATATATCTTATAAAATCTTGGGATGTTACATTCTACCCCCCCTTAAAATAAATTTTTCCCTCGAAAATCGTCGGGGTTTTAAATCATTTACTATTCATAGAAACTCACATTGTAAAAAGGAATATTAAAATGTAATTTTAAAAACTATAGTATGAAACATAACGATTACCCAAAGTAACTCATCATTGGGTTTCCATATATGATAAAATAAGTGAAAATATAGATATGGAAGAAAAATCTAACCATCAAGTTCTGATGGAGAGTTGTAGAGAACATGGCTATGAAAAAGCCAACAATCCCAAATCCATAAATTTGTGATGATCTATGGTACCATCTGATTCATCGGATTTGAGGACACTAGGACAACATTTTTTTGTTTTCAATAACATTTCCATAATTTTGATGAATTAAAAGAAATACTTACATGATTTTGGTACAATATTATTGTTGTTTGTGCCTTGAACAATTTCCGCATCATCTCTTAAATAAATGATGTTGAATTTTTCTTCCGTGAAGTGTTAGCATATCATGGGATAGAATGATGGGTCATTCCATCTATATCAAACAAAAGGTTAGAAAAAGTTATACATAAGTCCATATATGGTGAGGTTAATTGTATATTATTACAAAAAATGGACTTATACTTCATCTCTAATACCCCTTAATATAATAAAACTTGTTTCTAATAACCAGGGACTTCTGGTTGGCCATTTGTAGGCGATAAAGGCCTGTCGCACTGTGGTTGTGGGTTCGATTCCCACAGCCTTATCTGGTGCGACGGGTTGTCTCCCATCTTGCAGGTTGTCCTTTTTTCTAAAACTACATCATTATAACATTCCATCAATAATATTGGAAAATGTTATAGCCTTAAACAATACGGTCTCACATCCAACATAAACCATTCCAATCTTTAGGCTTATCCAAAATACATCTGTCCAAGCTCATAGTATAAATAAAACAATTACTAGAAAGGCTATCTACTAAGAATGTGAATACAAGCATTTATCCCAAATATATCATAAGATATAACTTGTTGGTTACATTCCAAACACATGAATACCTTAGTCATGTATTCTCTTGAAAAATAAATTACCATAGAACCTTAGTAAAAACATTAATGTTGTCAAATGGTAACTCTTTCCATATACCAAAATCCCCAAATTTCTATATACTCAAACCATGATATCACTTTGTCCTTATATTAGTCATGAGCTCATGAATACTATCAAACATATTATTTTCTCCATATCCTTTCATCATGTGCATATCTTCTTCTTTCCAAAAACATCTGAATAACCTTTCATGGTTACCAGTACCATTCAACATATTCTTTCAAATACTTTAGGAAAAACAATAGTGTAACAATCCTTAGATTTTTATTTATTCCATAGTACCATTAAATAACCTATACAACATAACTTTTGATAAACATACAATCATTCCACTACTTTCATAAAAATTGTCCGAGCTTCATCATTTTATTCCTCAACACTAATTTCATATCACATATCATTTGTAGTCTCTTCATTATCATTAACATAAATACTACCCATAAAACCATGCTGATTATCTTCATGAGATTTTCCCTTAAGACATCGATTTTCATAATTCCCGTACATTCCACATTTAAAGCATTTAACAATTGTTGATGTATTAGCAATACCATTATACTTGTCCATTGTGTTAACTGATCCTTTTCCTTTGCAATTACTGGCTTTGTATACTTCATTTCCACACCCAAAGCATCTTTCAGTTCCTTTGAAACATTCCCCTTGATGCCTCTTCCCACATGACTTACATGATGGAAATTGAACTTTCTTCCCTCTATGATCATCATGAAACTCCATATTTCTCTTATTAGCTGAGTCATGAATCGTACCAAAGTTGAGATTATTGATCATATTATGAGATTGATGATTAGGCATAATAAAGATGTTTCGCCTTCCAAATTCCATTTCATTTGGTTTCTCATGAGGAATATCATTCCATTTTCCATCATATCCTCCATTATCGTGAATCTTCATGTTTCCATCCATTTTCTAAAGCTCAAAAATAATAGTGTGAGTGGAAAAAATCATGCTAGGAAAATAGCATAATAAAGTCGGAGTACCTTCAATATCTAATATCTTAGGTTTAATTCTAAGATCAATACTGTAATTCTAGGACTATAAATTATACATATACTTACCCTTAGGGACATCCCTAAACATACCTTAGAAATATCTATAGGGATCTCATTAAAGTTTTTGCATCCATGTTTCCAAAGGTTAACTAAACCTTTCCTCTGATACCAATTGTGGAGACCTAAATCTTGACGTATATGGACGTTACAAAAACTGTTGCAGAATACTTCATAAAAAAAAATAGACACTCAAGGACAGTAATAGTTTTGTGTCTTTCTAAACTTAGAATATAAACTTCTAATCATGTTGAAATATCTTCAATAACTCCCATAACGATCTTCCCCTTTTTGTTTCCTTACCTAAAACCTTTCTTTATTTCCTGGGGAAAATAAAACATAAAAAGGGTGAGCTCAAATGCTCAGTAGGGGAAAACATAGAGAACATAAAACAATCCATAAACATTTGGAAGAAAAAACTTGAACATGAAATTTAAACATCAAAATCATGAGCAAAGACATAAATCGTTGAAGTACGTAAGGCATATATATGATAATGGAACATCAACCGTGATAAAATATAATGGGAATAAAATAAGTAATTGTGGAAACCATTCAGCACATGTTATGATTTCCATAGTAGATAAGGTATTTCTTCCAAGACCATCTTAGTAGACAAAGTCCCAATCTGAATCGAGTTCACTCCTCGTTTCAGTCCTGTAACACTGAACCAGATTAACTTCACATTCCATACATGTCTATCTCATGAGATATAAATCTTTACCCAATTCATTGGAGGGGGATATAGGTCCCACCCATCTCATAATTTAATCAATCTTACTTGTGCCACAAAATAATAAATCATACATCATATCATAACCCATGTAATAAATTGGGATTCTTAAACATCATTCCATCATAACATAATCCATATAAAAAAATGGATATCATTTCATCATAAGAAGAATCATACCATTTAAATAATAGACACATTATACTTGAAACATACACATATGAAATAATGTCATCTTAGATGGAAAATAGTTTTGACAAAACACTTGAAATGAATTCTTGAGGAAATATCCATTTTTTTTCAAAATCATTTTATTTTCAAAAAATGTCATGCAATTTTAAAATAATATAATTTAGTTGAAAATAGTCATGTAATCTTGTAGAGGAATCTTCATTAAAATTAGGCGTTATGAAAATGTAAAAATCTGTTCATTTCGTATAAGTTAAATTTTTTTTCCCCTCATACTTTTTCCAGAAAAGTAAAAAAGTACTTTGTAGGGTAAACAAAAGAAATATTTCTTCCATAACATGGGGTAAAAGTAAAAATGGGTAAAAATGAATTTGAACATACATGAGAACATTTTTATAAAACATGGACATGGATGATAAAAATAACCCCAGTAAATACTTACGAATAAGCAATCTCAGATAAAAAATGAGATTTGCAAAATTATCCCTTAACTTAGATCTGATATGCTTCGTACATATCCGAACATCCTGTATAATGATTTAAATAATGTCATTTACTTATTACAGAATCATATTAATTGTTATGATGTCATAAATGGTTCACTTATGACTTTATATTACTCGTTCTTTTGTAAATTCCATGTTAATGTGGCGTTTTGGGTAAAAACGTTTAATTCATCGTACGTGTTTGGACTTGTTGTTCTTGATATTATTACTTATATCCTGATTTAATTAATTACCTAAATTAAAAAATTATTTATATATAATATATATTCAGAATATACATATATATAATAGATCGATAAATGGAATGAAATACACCGTTCATTGAGACGATAGGCCGTACGTACACATGAACGTTGCTTTCGTTTCCTTATTGAATTGAATGGAAATAAGTAGATGATATACATATATATATATACATAAATCCAGTAGCATTATTATGTCATATATTTCATGATTACTTATTATATATACATTATAATCATTCTTGAATTGTTAACATGGAAAATGAATCTCATTGCGTTGTGGAGACGGTAATCCGTACGTACGCACGAGCGATGATATTGTTTTAATATTTATTGAATAGAATATGAGTGGATGTTATAATATATAAGAATCAGTACGATGTTATAATAACCATATATAGTTATTCTTTACACCATTATACCCATCCATGTAAGGTGTTGGTGGAAAAACAGATTACACCACGGCGTGGAGACAGTATTCCGTACGTACGCACACGCGGTGATTTCATTTTCCGTAGGAATGATAGAAGGTTAAATGGGGTTGTTTAATATTTATAATAACATATAAGTAAATTATTGATAACTATGTTATTAAAATATAATGAAAAAACTAAAGAAGAAGAAGTTGAAGAATAATGAAAATTGAAAGAATCGGTAACAGATATTACCTCTTCTTTGACACGCCTCTTTGAAACCTCCTCTTAGGGTACTAAAATTGGTCTTTCAATAATACTAGGACCTATATTATTTTTATAGGGAATTTTAGAAGGTAATTGTGCAGGGTTTGGCCGAGCATGAAGGCTCAATGTTGTGTAAAGATGAGAGGGAGGAAGTGCCCTTTTATAAGGGAGGAGAGGGGCACCTTTGGAATCCTCAAAAATATTAGTTTAATATAAATTCAAACCCCACATAAAAACTTCCAAAAATGACTCAATTCTAATATGACATTAGATAGGGTTGTAATATAATCAACCAATAAAATTTAGACATGTTTTTATTTTATTTTAAACCTTATCATTTTGATTTATCCTTATTTAATATATTTAATTTTATTTGTGGTAATAAACTTATAAATTTTAAATGGTTATAAATAATCACTTTTTTGTTGTTAATTTTCCATAATTGGATACTCTAGGACATTTTAGAATATGTAAATTTCAATTTATAATTTCAAAATATTTTTGTGATTTTTAAGCAATTTAATAAGTTGTTATTTTTATAAAATAACAATAGTGTCAATTTTGAAACTATTCATTTATTTGAATTTACATAAAATATAAACAGAGGATATATTCGAACTAAAATAGTTAATAGGTTTCTAACATGTCATATTAATCTAGAAAATTAGTGGAGAAAATTAAATAGTTCGTCTAATATTTATTTTAATATTTTTAAAACCATTTATATGATATTTCTCTTAATAAAATAATCACTACAACATTCTTGTATAAATATTTAATATACTTATTGTTTTCATAAAAATTAAAAATAAAATTCTAGTATGATTATACATATTATATATTTCATAAGAATACTTTTATTCGGATTTATCTTCTCAAACACCCAACTTTTAAAATTTTATATTTATTAAATTATGAAGGTGACAACTTTGACATCATATAAAATAAAATAATATAACTGTCATAATCACTTTAATAAGACTCAAAACGGTCATATATTCGGTAATCGGATTATTATGATGTATATATACACAAAAAATAAGTTTTGGGTCAGGTTTGTGAGCCCTTTAATATGTATTACAATTTCAATAAAACCAATATTATTGGGTTTTTTTACTAAATAAATAATTTCTGCATCATTAATGTATAAGCTAATAAGGTAATTAAATAACTCTTAAAAATTAAAAATAAATTACCATGATAAAGAAAAAAGTTTTATATTTCAAATGAGTATTTATAACCGATTTTATATTCTATATAACCTTATATTAGAAAAAATTTAATTATTAATGTTTGAGTGAGACATATTTCACTTTCCTTTAAATAAAATAAACTAAAGGTCTTAATCACCTTCATGTGGGTTCTAATGGATTCCATTTCTACACAAATATGACTTAGGACGAAATATAATCATCCAATTGTGTAGAGACCCAAAGCTTGACGTACATTGACATTACATTACATTTGTGGAATACTTAGTACATAACAAAAACACACACACAAGGACCGTAATAGTTTAGTGTCTTTGGAAACTCGTAATATAATCCTCTAATCCTGGTGAAAGATCTTCAACATCTCCCATAAATATCTTCCTTTTTATTATACCTAAAACCTTTCTTTATATCATGGAGAAAAGAAAACATAAAAGGGTGAGCTCAAATGATCAGTAAGGGTAAACAAAAGAAATATCAATCACATCATATACATAAGCACAAAACATTTTGAAAATATTATCCTGCAAAAGAGAGTATAATTTCATAACATGGGATAAATCAGGGCAGTGAAATGTAATCACAATAATCATAACTTAAAACATGAAACATTGTGGCATACACACATAAACATAGAGAATCATTTCTTGTTAGTCAAGACTCATTGCCAAGACTATCTTAGTGGACAAAGTCCCTTTGTGAACCGAGTCACCCTCGTTTCAGTCCTGTTTCACTGAACCGGTATAACCTACCGTTCCAGCCATGTCTATCTCATGAGATAAAAAATATTTACCAAATGCATTGGAGGGAGATATAGGTCCCACCCATCTCATAATGATACCATTCTTATATGTGCCACAAAATCATAAACCTTACATCATTGCATAACCCATGTAATACAAATGGGAATCTTAAACATCATGAAATAATGAAACAGTTCATATAAGATAAAATAATTCATAAAAATAATTCCATCACAACATAATCAAATAAATGTAATAATAGGGATAAAAACAGAACCCTTTTTTGTCTTAGATGGAAAATAATTTTGATAAAACACTTGAACTCCATTCTTGAGGAAAATATCCTTTCTTCTTCAAAAACAATTTTCCTTTCATAACATGTCATAAAATTCTAAACTAAAAGAAGTTGATTAAAAATAGACTTGAAAACTTGTAAAGGAATCTTTTTGGAAATAATGTTTTAAAAATCCATTCATGTCGTATAAGTTAAAAGAAAACATTCTTATCGTACTTTTGTCAGAAAAGTCAAAAAGTACCTCGTATGAAAAACGACAAAAGATTCCTTTCATATCCTTTTTTTTAAAAACTCACCGAAGGGTAAAAATGGATTTAAGAAATTGTAGTTGGATGGAAATAATATTACATATTTATGAAACATGGATGTGGATGATAAAATACACCCCAGTAAATACTTACGAATAAACAATCCCAGATAAAAATGAGATTGTGATATTTCCCTAAACTTAGGTCCGATTTTCTTCGTAGGTGTCCGAACCTCCTTTATAATGATTTAAATAATGTCATTTACTTATTACAGAATCATACTCATTGTTATGATATCATATATGGTTCACTTATGACTTTATATTACCCTTTCTTTTGTAAATTCTATGTTAAAGATCATTTTGAGTAAAATTGTTTCATTTGTCGTTCGTGTTTTGACTTGTAATTATTCATATGATTGCTTAGATCATAATTACTTAATTCCAGAATATAAAACATGATTTATATATAATATATATTCAGAATATACATATATATAATAAATTAGTAAATCGAAATAAATACACCGTTCATGGAGACGGTAGGCCGTACGTACGCATGAACGATGTTTTCGTTTCCTTATTGAGTTGAATGGAATTAAGTAGATGACATACATATATACATAAATCCAGTATCTTTATAATGTCATATATTTCATTATTATTTCTTATATATACTTTATAATAATTCTTAAATGGTTAACACGGAGAATGAATCTCATCGCGTTGTGGAGACGGTAGTCCGTACGTACGCACGAGCGATGATATCATTTCCATAATTATTGAATTGAATTGGAGTGGATGATACAATATATCAGAATCAATATGATGTTCTAATAACTATGTATAGTTATTCTTTACACCATTATACCCATCCATGTACGGTGGTGGTGGAAAATAGATTACACCACGGCGTGGAGACGGTATTCCGTACGTACGCACGCGAGATGATTTCTTTTTCCGTAGGATGGATAGATGGTGAAATAGGGTTGTTTCATACTTATATTTACATATCAGTATATTAGTGATACTGATGTTATTACTTCATAATGAGACAACCTAAGAAGAATAAGTGGAAGAAAAAATAAAGATGAAAGAATCGGTAACAGACATTACCTCTTCTTTGAAGTGCTTCTTTGAGACCTCCTTTTAGGGCACTAAACTGGGTCTTTGAAGAATACCAGAACCTCTAGGATGTTTCTAGGGAAGTGGAGAAGAGAATTTGGTAGGGGTTGGCGGAGCTTGAAGGCTCAATGTTGTGTGAGGAAGAGAGGGAGGAGGTGCCCTTTTATAAGGGAGGAGAGGGGCACCTTTGGAATAACTAAAAATATTATTTTATTATAAAGTCAAGTTCGGTTTTAAATAGCTCCAAATTGATTTATTTAAAGGATAAGGTGGTGATGGGTCGAAATACTCTCATCCAATAGGATTTAGACAAGTTTAGCTTATTATTGTAACCTTATCAATTAGATTTAACTCTAAGTTAAATAATTTAACTTTTACCGTGTCTTTTTGTTTTCTTACACTATATGGTTAATAAACTTACTATATCAAGCCAAAAGAACCCCAAGTTGTTTATTATTAATATATATAATCTTATATAAGTAATTTGGCCGAACCTTAGATTTTTAGGAATAAAATAACAATTAATAATATAATATTTATTTTAAAAACTATTTTATGTCAATTTTGACACTATTTAGTAATTTATTTTTGTGAAAATCATAAAAGAATGATAATTTCGAAAACGGTTAATTAAATAAATACTAACATGTCATATTAACCTATAAAATTAGTGGAATTCATAAAAAGTCTCAAATTATATTTATTTGGGTATTTATAACATCAATTATGTCAATATTTCATTAATAAGATAATTACTGCATCATCGTTGTGTCATAAACAAATTAAATTATTTAATGTCTAAAAATTACAAATAAAATACCATTATGTAGGAAATCTTTTTATCTTTCTAATGAATATTTTTAGTCGAATTTATCTTATTATAACCCCATATTAAAAATGGTTTAGTAAATAAACTGTGATTTTAACTCTTTTAACCCTTCTTTAAATAAATTAATAATAAATGTCCTAATCTAATCCAAGTGGGCCTAAATGGTAATATTTTATTCCTAAGTTTGTTTTTGGTCAAATTAAACTTGTGAAATAGAATTAGGACATGTGATAGGGTAATAATAATATCATTTCTACCCTTAATTACCCTATTTACTTTTAACCGTGGGAAAAAAAGTAAAAAGTTACTATTCACGAAAAATTATTTTCATCTCATGGAACCACATTTTACTTACTGACATCAACCGTGTCTCTCGTATTTTTGAAATTCCACTCACAGAAGCGGTAAAATTAAGTTTTATGAACAATTCAGTTTTTTTAACTACCACATACTGGTTTCACTATTCATCAACAATTTAATGTTTTCAGAAAAATACCAAAAATTAGGCCTAAGCTATATTTGATATTATGAACTCAAAAATGATGTCTATTTTACCAAATTCAAAACATATCAGCTGCATTAACTAATTTAAAAATTAATTCCCGTCGTCAAAACAAATAGCGTGTTTTTAAGAGATAATAACTATCAAAAGATTGAAACTTGTTTATAACTGGTTTAAATGTGAAATTACATCCAATGACCATCATTGTATTAAATTGTAAAAATATATTCTAAATATACTTTAAAACCACTAAAATTAATAATTTATCACTATTAATTATTTCGATTGAAAAACTTGTTTTTAATTAAAATTTAGTAATTTCCACTATTCATCAAAATATGAAAGTTATCCGAAAATTACCAAAATTTTACCCTAAGCTAATTTCGATATTCCGAATCCAAAAATGAAGTCCATTTTGAAAAATAAAATTTACAAAATTTCAAAAAGTGGTTATTACTATTCATAACGGCTAGTTTTAATAATATTTTAATAGCATATCGTTGTTTAGTGAAACTCGGTATTGCGTACTACACACGCTATCAAAGAAGGTCGTGATTGCGTGTAATGAGAGGCAAGTCAAGGATGCGTGTTGTGCAAGCTTCTTTTGGTGTAGCGTACAACACAATACATTAATGAAATTAAAAAGAATAAAATCTCGGGGTGTTACATTCTACCCTCCTTAAAATGAATTTCACCCTCGAAATTCGTCGGGGTTATAAATGGTTTACTATTAGAAAGTTTCTTTAATCGAAACCCACATCGTAAAAAGGAATACCATAACCAATCATTAAAAACAAAAGTATGAAATGTAACGGTTACCAAAATAAACTAATCATTGGGTTTCCACATAGGTGAAAATATTGATATGGAAGAGAAATCTAACCATCATCTTCTGATGGAGAGTGGTAGAGAACATGGCTATGGAAAAACTAGCAATCACAAAGCCATAAATTTGTGATGATCTAAGGTACCATCTGATTCATCAGATATAAGAGCACTAAGACAACATTTTTGGTTTTCAAGATCATTTCCCTAAAGTTGATGAAATTGGAATTAGAAGAAATACTTTTGTGATTTTTGTATAGTCTCACTGTTTTTTGTTCTTTGGACAATTTCCACTTCATCTCTTAAAGAAATGAAGTTGAATTTGTCATTCGTGATGTGTTAGCAGATCATGTGATAGAATGATGGGTCATTCCATCTCTTTCAAACAAAAGGTTAGTAAAAGTTATAAGTCCATCTTATGGTTAATCGTATATGGTTCCAAAAATGAACTTATACATCATATATCATACCGCTTAATAAAAAAAAACTAGTTTCTACTAACCAGGGACTTCTTGTAGGCCAGTGGTAGGCGATAAAGGCCAGTCGCACTTCGGTTGTGGGTTTGATTCCCACAGCCTTGTCTGACGCGATGGGCTGTCACCCATCCTGCAGGTTATCCTTTTTCTAAAACTATATTACTATATCATCCCATCAATAATATCGAAAAAAAACTTCTATCCTTAAAAAATACTAACTTATGTCCAACATAATCCATTCCAATCTTTAGGCTTATCCATAATACTGTATTCCACTCTCATAATATAGTGAAAACGATTACCAGAGATTTAATACCATCGTTGATCCCCATATATCATAAGATATGTCTTTTTGGTCACATTCCAAACATTCAAAGGCCTTAATCATGTGTTCTCTTTAATACCCATTGAAGCTTAGTGAAAACATGAATGCAGTTAAGAGTTAACACTTTCCACATACCAAAATCCTCAAAATTCTATATACTCAAACCATGATATCACTTAGTTCTTATATCAATCATGAGCTCATGAATACTGTTAAACATTTCAATTTTTTCCTTATCCCTTCATTATGCGCATATCATCTTATTTCCAAAAATATCTCAATCACTTTGAATACCACATTATACCAATACATAAATATTCCAATACTCTATGATACAACATTATTTGGGAATCCCATTACATAAACATTTAATCATTCCACCACATCGTTTTCATATTCAACATCGCCAATAGTGATCGCATGTGACTTCCCTTTTTCCTTTGCCTTAAGTGGTTTCTCATGTTGATCATCACTAACCCTTGGATTAGGGCATTTATTAGCATAATGCCCCATTTCCTTGCACTTGAATCATTGAAGTGTTGGTGGTGCGTTCTCTGTAGTCATTTCTTTATTCACATCATTAGAAACCCTTTTTCCATTACTTCGACACTCAGCCGCTCGATGACCTTCTTTTCCACACTTAAAACATTTTCTAGTCCCTTTAATACAATCTCCACCATGCTTCTTTCCACACTTTGAGCATAAGGAAACATTCATCTTCTTTTCACCATTATTCTGAGATTTCTCCTTGAACTCCATCTTTCGTTTCTTGTCAAAACCATGAGATGGATATGTAAAACCAACTTCCATTTCTACCTTGATAGCACAACGCACAATTTCTTCATAGCTACTGAAGTCTCTTATAGCTAATTCCCTTCGAAGACTTGGTTTTAAGACACTGAAAAATCGATCAACTTTACTTTTAGGTTGGATGATAATGCCAGATACATACCATGCAAGTCTTGTAAAATTCGCTTCGTATATACCAACAGATTCATCATCCTTCTGCTTCAGCTCAAGAAACTCTTTTTCCATCTTTGTTCGAAGAATACGGGGGAAGTACTTACTGAAAAACATGTTCTTGAACTCGTTACATTCCATGGACTCAATTTCATCTCTTGGCCTCGTATTCTTGATAAGATTACACCATTGATCAGCTTCACCTTCCAAACGATATACTGCTAAGATGACTTTATCATGTTCAGAACATTGAAGAACTGAAAATATCTTTTTAGTGGTACTGATCCATTGTTCAGCAACAAGTGGATCAGAAGACCCATTGAAAGAAGGTGGACGTTGCCTCATAAAGGACTCAATAGAATATTGTTCCCTTCTCTGCTCATTTGGAAGTCCAGAGTGATTCATAGCTTGTGTAAGTATAGAAATAAGATTTTTCACTCCATCTCCCATAAAATTTGTTTGTTCAGGAGAGAAATCATTGCATTGTCCATTGCATTGATCAACACGGTTCCTTCGGGTTCCAGCCATCGTCTAAAAACCCAAAAAGAAGAGTGTGAGAGGCAAAAATCATGCTAGGGAAAACAACATAATAAAGGGGGAGTACCTTCAATATCTAACACCTTAGGTTTAATTCTATGATCATTAGAGTAATTCTAGTACTATAACCTATACGTATACGTAACCTTAGGGACATCCCTAGACATACCATAGAAATATCTCTAGGGGTCTCACTAACTTTTTCGCGTCCTAGTTTCCAAAGGTTGACCAAACCTTTCCTCTGATACCAACTGTAGAGACCGGAAGCTTGACGTACATTGACATTACATAACATTTGCAGAATACTTAGTACATAACAAAAACACACACACAAGGTCTGTAATAGTTTAGTGTCTTTGGAAACTCGGAATATAATCCTCTAATCCTGGTGAAAGATCTTAAACATCTCCCATAAATATCTTCATTTTTATTATACCTAAAACCTTTCTTTATATCCTGGGGAAAAGGAAACATAAAAGGTTGAGGTCAAATGCTCAGTAAGGGTAAAAAAAAAGAAATATCATTCACATCATATACATAAGCACAAAACATTTTGAAAATCTTATCCTACAAAAGAGATTATAATTTCATAACATGGGATAAATCATGGTAGTGAAATGTAATCACAATAATCATAACATTAAACATGAAACATTGTGGCATACACACATAATCATAGAGAATCATTTCTTGTTAGTCAAGACTCATTGCCAAGACTATCTTAGTGGACAAAGTCCCTTTCTGAACCGAGTCACCCTCGTTTCAGTCCTGTTTCACTGAACCGGTATAACGTACCGTTCCAGCCATGTCTATCTCATGAGATATAAAATCTTTACCCAATGCATTGGAGGGAGATATAGTTCCCACCCATCTCATAATGATACCATTCTTATGTGTGCCACAAAATCATAAATCATACATCATTGAATAACCCATGTAATACAAATGGGAATCTTAAACATCATGACATCATGAAACAGTTCATATAAGATAAAAGAATTCATAAAAATAATTCCATCACAACATAATCAAATCAATGTAATAATAGGGATAAAAACAGAACTTTTTATTGTCTTAGATAGAAAATAATTTTGAAAAAACACTTGAACTCCATTCTTGAGGAAAATATCCTTTCTTCTTCAAAAACACTTTTCCTTTCATAACATGTCATACAATTCTAAACTAAAAGAAGTTTATTAAAAATAAACTTGAAAACATGTAAAGGAATCTTTTTTGAAATAATGTTTTAAAAATCCATTCATGTCGTATAAATTAAAATAAAACATTCTTCTCGTACTTTTGTCGGAAAAGTCAAAAAGTACCTCGTATGAAAAACGACAAAAGATTCCTTTCATATCCTTTTTTTAAAAACTCAACGAAGGGTAAAAATGGATTCAAATAATTGTAGGTGGATGGAAATAATATTACATATTTATTAAACATGTATGTGGATGATAAAATACACCCCAGTAAATACTTACGAATAAACAATCTCGGATAAAAATGAGATTGTGATATTTCCCTTACCTTAGGTCTGATTTTCTTCGTAGGTGTCCGAACCTCCTGTATAATGATTTAAATAATGTCATTGACTTATTCCAGAATCATACTCATTGTTATGATATCATATATGGTTCACTTATGACTTTATATTACCCTTTCTTTTGTAAATTCTATTTAAAGAGCATTTTGAGTAAAATTGATTCATTTGTCGTCCGTGTTTTGACTTGTAATTATTCATATGATTGCTTAGATCATAATTACTTAATTCCAGAATATAAAACTTGATTTATATATAATATATATTCATAATATACATATATATAATAAATTAGTAAATCGAAAGAAATACACCGTTCATGGAGACGGTAGGTCGTACGTACGCATGAACGCTGTTTTCGTTTCCTTATTGAGTTGAATGGAATTAAGTAGATGAAATACATATATACATAAATCCAGTAGATTTATAATGTCATATATTTCATTATTATGTCTTATATATACTTTATAATCATTCTTAAATGGTTAACATGGAGAATGAATCTCATCGGGTTGTGGAGACGGTAGTCCGTACGTACGCACGAGCGATGATATCGTTTCCATAATTATTGAATTGAATTGGAGTGGATGATAAAATATATCAGAATCAATATGATGTTATAATAACTATGTATAGTTATTCTTTACACCATTATACCCATCCATGTAAGGTGGTGGTGGAAAATAGATTACACCACGGCGTGGAGACGGTATTCCGTACGTACGCACGCGCCGTGATTTCTTTTTCCGTAGGATGGATAGATTGTGAAATAGGGTTGTTTCATACTTATAATAACATATCATTATATGAGTGATACTGATGTTATTACTTCATAATGAGACAACCTAAGAAGAAGAAGTGGAAGAAGAAATAAAGATGAAAGAATCGGTAACGGACATTACCTCTTCTTTGAAGTGCTTCTTTGAGACCTCCTTTTAGGGCACTAAAATGGGTCTTTTAAGAAGACCATAACCTCTAGGATGTTTCTAGGGAAGTGGAGAAGAGAATTTGGCAGGGGTTGGATGAGATTGAAGGCTCAAAGTTGTGTGAGGAAGAGAGGGAGGAGGTGCCCTTTTATAAGGGAGGAGACGGGCACCTTTGGAATAACTAAAAATATTATTTTATTATAAAGTCATGTTCGGTTTTAAATAGCTCCAAATTGATTTATTTCGAGGCTAAGGTGGGGATGGGTCGAAATAATCTCATCCAATAGGATTTAGAAACGTTTATCTTATTATTTTAACCGTATCAATTTGATTTAACTCTAAGTTAAATAATTTAACTTTTACTGTGTCTTTTTGTTTTCTTACACTATATTGTTAATAAACTTACTATATCAAGACAAAAGAACCCCAAGTTGTTTATTATTAATATATATAATCTTATATAAGTCATTTGGCCGAACCATAGATTTTTAGAAATAAAATAACAATTAATAATATAATATTTGTTTTAAAAACTATTTTATGTCAATTTTGACACTATTTAGTGATTGATTTTTGTGAAAATCATAAAAGAATAATAAGTTCGAAAAAGGTTAATTAACTCAATTATAAGATGTCATATTAACTTTTAAAATTAGTGCAATTCATAAAAAGTCTAAAATTATATTTATTTGGGTATTTATAACATCAATTATGTCAATATTTCATTAATAAGATAATTACTGCATCATCGTTGTGTCATAAATAAAATAGATTATTTAATCTCTAAAAATTACAAATAAAATACCATTATGTAGGAAATCTTTTTATCTTTATAATGAATATGTATAGTCGAATTTATCTTATGTATAACTCCATATTAAAAATGTTTTAGTAAATATACTTTGATTTTAACTCTTTTAACCCTTCTTTAAATAAATTAATAATAAATGTCCTAATCTAATCCATGTGGGCCTAAATGGTCATATGTTATTACTAAGTTTGTTTTTGGTCGAATTACACTTTTACAATAGATTTAAGACATGTTTTAGGGTAATAATAATATCATTTCTACCCTTAATTACCCTATTTACTTTTAAACGTGGTAAAAAAAGTAAAAAGTTACTATTCACCAAAAATTATTTTCATCTCATTGAACCAAATTTTACTTACTGAAATCATCCGTGTCTCTCGGATTTTTGAAATTACACTCATAGAAGCGGTAAAATTAAGTTTTATGAACAATTCAGTTTTTTTTAACTACCACTTAGTGGTTTCACTATTCATCAAAAATTGAAGGTTTTCAGAAAAATACCAAAAATTAGGCCTAAGCTATATTTGATATTATGAACTCAAAAATGATGTCTATTTTACCAAATTCAAAACATATCAGCTGCATTAACTAATTTAAAAATTAATTCCCGTCGTCAAAACAAATAGCGTGTTTTTAAGAGATAATAACTATCAAAAGATTGAAACTTGTTTATAACTGGTTTAAATGTGAAATTACATCCAATGACCATCATTGTATTAAATTGTAAAAATATATTCTAAATATACTTTAAAACCACTAAAATTAATAATTTATCACTATTAATTATTTCGATTGAAAAACTTGTTTTTAATTAAAATTTAGTAATTTCCACTATTCATCAAAATATGAAAGTTATCCGAAAATTACCAAAATTTCACCCTAAGCTAATTTTGATATTCTGAATCCAAAAATGAAGTCCATTTTGAAAAATAAAATTTTCAAATTTTCAAAAAGTGGTTATTACTATTCATAACAGCTAGTTTTAATAATATTTTAATAGCATATCGTTGTTTAGTGAAACTCTGTATTGCGTACTACACACGCTATCAAAGAAGGTCGCGATTGCACGTAATGAAAGGCAAGTCAAGGATGCGTGTTGTGCAAACTCCTTTTGGTGTAGCGTACAACACAAGACATTAATGAAATTAAATAGAATAAAATCTCAGGGTGTTACAAATTGTATTTGGAAAAGGTTTATGGTAATTTTATAATATTATATTTGCCCCTAATTACCTGATTTACCTTTTACTATGGTAAATTAAATTTATCATAGTTACTATTCATAATGACCAAAAATAGAAAGTAGTCTATTAATATAATTTGGACCCACTGATTCCAAATATGGAATCCATTTTTCCAAATTCAATACACATAAGTTGCAGAAATTAAATTAAAATTAATCATGTTGTCTAAAGAAAACGAGTTTTTGTTTAAAACATTACAAAAGATTGAATTGATTTAACTTACGAATTCAATGAAAAATCAATGATAATGACATAAATTATATTAAATGATAAAAATATATTCCATTTATACTTTAAAACCATTCAATATTATAATTTAACCACATAAATTATTGCGATGAAAAAAAGTTGTTTTTAATTAAAATATAGCGAGTTTTTACTATTCATTAAAATATGAAAGTTATCAGAACAATATGAAAAATCTATCCAAAGTGAATTTTAATATCTTGATTCCAAAAAATAATTTTATTTTGTCAAATTGAACTTATAAACATGTTAAAAACTAGATTTAAAGTGGGTGCACCATCAAAAGGCGGCAAAACTCAATTTTTTAAAAAATACTTACTTTACCCGAAAATTTTATTTTTATCTTATACCATGTTCTAGAAAATGTGTAAGATGAATAATAATGTTATAAAATTAAAATATTAGTTAATACTATTCATAACGGGTAGTTCATAATAATATTATAATAATATATCGTTGTTTAGTAAAACCCGGTATTGCGTACAACACATGCTATCGAGGAAGGTTGTGATTGTGTGTAATGCAAGCCAAGTCAGGGTTGCGTGTAGTGCAAGACTCATTTGTTGTTGAGTATAACAAAATCGAACCATATTTCATTTATACATTGAATATATATATATACACACACTCAATGTTGCGTAGAATAACTACTATCAAACAAACATGAAATTGTGTGTAACACGATCCAAGATTAGTGTTGCGTATACTGCAAGCTAATACGGTGTTGCGTACAGCACAAGATAATCTTGGTGTAGTGTACAACAGAAGATATGAATGAAATTAAAAAGAGTATATCTTATAAATTCTTGGGTTGTTATAGATAAAATATGAGAATAGTCCCTATCTCTATAGGGAATCCTTTTAATCAGAAAATATCATTTTAATTCATCATTATGAAAACATAGGTTGTTTTATTTTAAATATTCCCCATGGGTGGTGAACCTAGGCCAAATGAAGATGTTTTATGATTTAAAGAATTGATTTTTGTGTCCTTTTATTAATTGATACATCACTGATTTCGTTTCTATTTTTTGTACCTATCAATAGTTGGTGGATGGGAATTATAAGAAAAATATAATGATTAAACCAAATTATATGTAGTCTTGGAGGTGGGTTAATATATCAACAAACTTTGTTGATGGGTTCGGAAAAAAACCTCGATGAAAGAAAACTGATTTGAGTTGTGATTTTCAGGTTAACTAAATTGGCACACTTTCTTCTGATTTGTGATACTACCAATGTTGAAGATATCAAAAAGTTTATTTTGAAGGATACTATCTTCCTAAGTAGAGTTATTTTAATGATTCTTTCTGATAAAGATCTCAAAATTTACATCTTTTTTTTGGATAGGCCTTTTGATAGTGATGGGATCCAAGGTCATGTTGAGCACTGTATATTATTCCTATATGGATAGTCAGATAGAAGGAGCTATATAGATTCTTTAAGATATTCTTCATTATTATGTCATCGACTTTGGAGGAGTGTGGAATTTGATTTTACAAAAGGTTGATTTTTTATAAAAAAATACATACTAGACATCCATTAAGATTCCACCATTTGTTCCTTGGATGGACATCTTTGAAAATAACTATTTTATTGGTTAGATATTAGTGAAGCTTCCATTGTGGAACCAATCTCAGTTTATGAGAAAAAGTTGAGGATCAATATGATTTTTTAGAGGTTGGTGATGGAATAAAGATGGTATAAATCATATTTTAATCATCTTTACTATCTTTGGAGTTATCAGATAAGGATGAGGGGTTATTGAGAACCTCTCTTTGGCTTGGTCATTGAAGGATTAGTATATAAGGGAGTTTAACTACAAGATATGTGTGATGTTTTCAAATAATAGAGAGGATTGGGAATGTGGAATACAATTTGGATTTTCTATCATATATTACATTGATTCCTGACATGTATTATGAGTCACAAATCAAAATATATATCTCAGACCCATCTTATTTATGAATTTGAAGGACGTTGATGTTCAGCATAATATGTGCGTGACTGAGAATCTGGTATTTATTATTGATTCCTGAGTATAGTTTCTCCATGTAAATTATATAAATTTGGATCATATTAGGAGGGTTCATAGATACAATTCACATGAGATGTTGGAACAAGAGATGATGATGATAGAGTAGTAGCATATTCCCTTTATGGAACATTCTTCTTGATGATGATTTAATAGGGGAAAAAGCTTTATTGCGGGGAGAATTATAACATCCCAACCATTTAATTTTTGTATGATTCATCTTTATTTTTATTATCAAAATAATCCAAGGTACTTGGTGGCTTATAATTGTGTATTTAGACATTTTAAAGTGAAAAAAGGGAAGGACTACACCTTGGTCAAATCCATTTTACCTAAGTTTTACCATTACACCATGGGAAAGTTGTCACACCGAATACAAGGCATGGTAAAGTTAATGGATCTCCCATGATCTCTTTTTACACAATGTCCCACAAGGATACACCATGGTCATGATGGAAGATGTAGTTCAGCTGAAATAACAATGGTATTGGGGTTAGGTAATTTCACTAATTGTGTCCAAGGTGTAAGAGATCTGTGTGGAATGGAAAATATGGGACCATGACAGGCATTGTAGAAGGTGTGGGTATGGAAAAATTTCCTGGATCCTTTCACCATGGTGTGTCCATATTTCATCTGATTTATAATTTGAAACACCCAAACACGAATTTGATTTCTTAGGCTGGTTACTTCAGCCATGCTCCATCTGAATAAAATGGTATAATGTATCTCGTTACTTGAATTCCATTATTAAATTAACTATTCACATTATTTTGTCAATATTTTCAATTTGTATGTGTTATTGAAGAGATTTTGGAGAAGTCAAACTAATTTAGAAGGAGAGCCGGTCCCTTTGGCTCTATTTATGTTCATCTTTTCTAAGAGATTTGTGTAAGGGTAATAAAGATCAAATTTGATTGATAATTTTGAAAGATTTATTGATGGATTACTATTTATTATATGGATTCATTTTTCAATCTAGTTGTGGATTATCCAGATGGGTGTTTGAAAATTTAGTGATTTAACTTAGGTGGTTTTTTAAGGCATTCTTATTAATAGAAACCAATGTTGTTTATTTGATTAGAAATAGATTTCCAAATGATTTCCAAAACATGATATGAGACACTTTAATTTTTTTCAATTACATGGAGTGCGTTGAAACTCTTTAGCTATTGATTTTGAAATAATGTGTTGAATTTTAGAAAATGTATTTAAATTGAAATAAACTATTTAAAGGAATTTTTGATGATGATTCTTGAGAAAAGAAGGAATGAAATATTTTACATTATTGCGAAAAAATGAAATGTTTTGAATGATGTGAGTCTTGATGAAAACCATTTTATTTTGGTTTCTTAAATGAAATGGAATATTGAAAAATTGATTTGGAGATACTTGAACGATTATTAATGAAGCTGTCTTGAAAAGAATGATTTACCCTCTAAATTATTTCTTTGAAGAACTCAAGAACATGGTTTCTGCAGATTAAGTATATACATGATAGGTAATTTTGAACCTAATAATGAATTGATGATGAAAATTATGTCTAAAATTAATGAGGATTAGGATTTCATTCAATGGGGTTTCTCCTATTCCACTTTGTCTTGACATATTGGGAGGTTTTTGTGCACCTAGAGTTGTATATCACCGAGATTGTACATAAGCTTATTTGTAAACTAACTAACCCCATGGCTTGTAACTTTGTTGATGTGACTTAAAATAAACACACATTCCAAATTTTATGAAATTATTTATTCATTCCTATTTGATGTTAATTCTTATTCATGATTGTTTAGATATAACATCTTTATTTCTACTATTGAAATGATTTGAGACTCATGATTTATTATAAATTGTCAAAAGAATATAATTCATGTTTTATCTAAAATTGAGAATATTCGGTTTATCTTATATGTATTTATTATGAAATGTTTGGTATAATCCTATTAGGATAAATTTTATGACACATGACTTTTTTCTTTCAGAATTTTTTGAATTTATTTTTCAAGTTTAGGTAGAGGGAATGAATAAATTGGAGGTATTGGGTGTTCCTGATAGCGGGACATTTCGAGATAATGTGTATAAGAAGAGTGTTTTATCAAATTTTTATGAAATGATTATATGATGTTTTATTCATTAGGATTTGTGATTTTTAAGGATTCCTGTATATTATGTGATAATTTTCATCTGATTAATTTTCTATCATACCAATAGCTTGTAGTTTCAAATCATCTTATTTTTATTTTTTGGATATTCTTAGGGAGAATTCATTCCATGTTGATAATTTTTTATTCCTAGGTACAATATTATAGCATGTGGGGATTGGTTCTACCCTTAGGGCGATGTGATGACTGATATAGGTTACATTTTTGTGATTTACCTAGGTTGGTTCTGGATATTAAATATATACAAGTACCAAATCAAGGGAATATTTGATAGATACTGTAGTTTTCATTCAACTGAAGATGTAAAATGATTCTATATCAATCATTGAAATCCAATGGAATAAATTAAGGATAGAAAGATCTAGGTAATGTATGTATATGTTTATCTCATTTCTCTTATGTGATAAGAGAAGTTTTTTTATTAAAAATAGTTGTTATGAATAATTGGAGATGAATAATTAAATACACATTTTTCATGATTAATAAAATTATAGAACCTATTTTTTAGAAAGAGATAAGGATAAAAATGTTATATCAAGGATAATTTTCTTAAAAATACATTTTTTATAATATATGGGAATGTTCTCTTTCTACCCATCAATGGTGTATTTTAATAGTCTTTTTTCTATGGGAAACCCAAAAAATATATACAATACCATATATGATATGGAAATAACTTATTAGGTAAATATTTCCATTTAATTGAAATAAGAGATATTTTATAACACACATGATTTTTTGTTTCTTTGTAATTTATTATGAAGAGAATAAAGAGTATGAAAGGCTAGTTGTAGAATTTTTGAACTTAGAGAAGATAAAATTTTAGTAATAAATAATATTCTAGAAAAAATAATATTTTTCCACTTAATAACATAAATTTTTTTGGATTTGTTATGGTAAATAAAAATGTAAAATGATTCAATTAGTGACCACAAGAAAATTAATTTTACAACTTACTAATGGATTATTCCTATCAAAATACAAAGTAAATGTCATTGGTTATCATAAAAGAGTTTTAGGATAACATTCTCATGAAAAATGAAAATAGTTATATTTAGTTAACATAAATAGTGAATTTAATTTTATCAAAATTTTTTTATGTGATGGAAAGTAATAGTGTAATTTTTTAATATTTACCAATAGATTTCAAAGAATTTTATTATGTAATGATTAACAAGGATATTGATATTATATATTGAAATATTTTATTTAGAAGAAAAATGTTTACATAGTAATATTTGATTCTATTAATGTTGATGGGGGTGGACAATAAGAATATGATTCTTAAATCTCACCACTATTCAATAATACATTCTTTATTGATGTTACTCACTAAAAACATTAGTGGGAAGATTTTATTAGATGTTTACACAGTGATACATAATATATTATGTATAAAAGTAATTAGTTACTATATCCTTATAATGTGTAGTACACATAATGGTAATATTTTATTCTATCATATATGGTATGATATATAGTTTAATATATATAGTTTTGTAAAGTATTATTAATGGAGATTAAAAATATAAAATTTGTCACAAAAAATTCAATATCAACGGTATAATTCTTTAACATTGGATCTGTATAGGCATATATTGATATGAATATCGTGAAATGATTTGTTAATTAAATTCTAAATTTATGAATTTCAGTAATCCCTAATTGTTATTCTTGATGTACTATTATATTTTCGATCAATATGTTAGGGTTATTGTGAATATGATTCTTTTATATAAGTGAAAAATATTCTCATGGTGTAGAAAACGGATATTTTGGAATTGGATAAACCATTAATTATATCATATGGAGTGTCATAAACTATGTATTTGTTATCCAATGGGTTCATGGATCGTATAGTCCCCTCTGCCACCACTACCTGAGGCTGTACAACTACCTAGAATGGGAACCATCATTCTATGATATATTTTCTTTAGAAATTATTGAGGACTAGCTAATCAAGGTATGTTTGGGTATCTGATGCACATTTCATATATTGGATCCTAACTGAGATGGTGGTTTTCCTCTCTTAAGATTATTATGACATCGATGAACATGATTGAGATATGACAAGGCATGATAATCCACACCAAGACTGTAAATATGATGTACGTATCTATTCAAGTGATGGACATGAGATGTTCTCATCCATAAAGGTAAATTCCATGTGAAATAATATTATACTTAGTTAGACTATAATAAGACATTCAATTTCAGATGAGTTAGATTAATGGTATTGATATACTCCATGTCCCGTGGTCACTAAATGAGTTGGATAATGGGAACATGTAATAATTCAAGCAATCATGTGATAAGAATAATGGGAAAGTATATAGATTCATGTTTTTGATAGAGATCCCTATATATCACTTTTTAACATGAGTATAGTTGATTATTTTATAGAGTATACAATTATCTTACATTTATGGATATGATGATTCCCATTTTTTATAAAACTATTAAGGATTTCGGGGTCACACTTTATGGTTGACTGAATAGGGATTGACTTTGGCACATAATGTTACTATAAATGTTATTTAGATTTAATAAAAAAGTGTTTTCGATGATTTTTCACAAATTATATAATATAATTTAATACATGCTGACGTTTAATGTAACTTTCCGTTTTTTTGGAATGTATGAAAAAAGATTTTGGGATATGATTTCAAATTTTGTTTTATAGAATATGACATCACATGAAATAGAACATATGTTTTTTAATTTATTTAAATTTGGATATTATAAAATTTATTACCTAAATACAATTTGGATATGATTTAATTTGGCCACCTCATAATTTATGACTTTGGGATGTCATAAATCCTGTAAAATATTATATTTACTCATGAAAATAATAATGTAAAATTGGGCCATATTATTTGGAACCATTTCTATAATGTAGTAATTTTTTTTTTCTATATCATAATTCACATACATGATGATGTCACTGACACTCATGGTGTCCGAACAGTAATTTTTAACATTATAGTGAATCTCCTTCACATTTAAATATCATAAATTATCCATTTCATAAGATGAAATGGATAGGAGATGAATTCATTACAGAATTATATGAATCGATAGAGGTTATTATTGAAGCATTATAATTAAAAATTAAATGAATGAACACCTGATAATAATCATTGGGGTACTTATAGGTTTCCCACTAACATGAGATAGTGGTAATTTCTCTTGTTCATAATTGGATGAAACTCCCTTTTCACATATCTCTCTTATTCTTCCACCTTTATCAAAAAAGGAATTGGCACACAGTGATTAGGAGGAAGATACCACTCATGTGATGAATAATTTAGTATCTTCTGGATACCTCCAAAGGAAGGATGTGTTTTGGATACAAATTTTAGGATATTTATCTAGAAAAAAATGAATATGCATATGGTATTAGTAGGTAGATAATTTTGTTTAATGTACATGAAATATTTATTTATTTTTAATATGTTGTTTCATATATCTAACTTGGTGATGTTTTGGGTTTCCTAGGATTTTGATAATTATCCTTAAAAGAGTTTAATAAAACAAATTATATTATATAAAATGGAATTTCCACTTTATTATTCTTTAATGTTGGCAGCATACAGGTATATATGAATATAAATTCCTGAATTGTAATGATAAATGAAGTCTCAAACTATGACTTTGAGTTTTTCATAACCAATTTTTATTATGGAGTATTATTTTTTGTGATGAAATATGAACTTTAACATGAATATAATTCTTTTATAGTGATATATAATATTCCCAGGTGGAAAAAATAATTTTGAACTCTAGATGATAATGAATTATACTATAGTGAGTGTCATATAATATGTCATTAGTATACTAGGGAAGAATTGTTCATATTTGGAGTCTCCAATATATGTTTAGTGACACAACTATCATAGGAAACATTATATGTTGATACATTTATTACAAAAGATATGAGATTTATCAAATTAGGGTGTGTTTGAGTATGTTTATTATCATTTCATTAGTTAGATCTCAACCAAGACTGAATGTTTCCTCCCATATGATGTGTATGAAACCTGGTCCATCTATTGAGATAGATTGAAAAAATTTATATTCATAGTTAGAATGTATAAATGATGTGATTATCAAATTTTATGAGGTACATGTGATGTTATCATCTATTAAATGAATGACATGTGACACATTCATTGTTTGGGTTCGTATATATTCAAATTATCAAGAATGTTTGGGGAGGATATATGGTTTTGACATGCACTATGTACCTTGGTCAATCAATGTATTGGACAAAGGTAATGTTTGAAAATTAATTTTATCATGTGTTTAAGCAGGTCGAAACAAGTATAAAGATATATGTATTTGATAAATATCACATCAGATACCTTTATATCTTGAGTTCTGTTGATTCTTTTCTAGAGGTCACTCTTTTCATACATTTGTGATTTTGAAGATTTATTTTTGTTATCATTAATAAAAAGGAATGTGGGGCCACACAATATTTATTAACTAATTAGGAATGTGTTTAACATAAAGACTTACTCTAAATGTGTTTTAGAGTTTTATCCAAAATAATTTTTCAAGGGGATTTCATAAGGTATTTAATATTATTTTATACAAGTTGAATTTAATTAGATCCTTATAAAAGTGTTTTATAATACCTATCAAATGATTTGAATATGAATTCACAAGTCATAATATATGATAATAAATATAGTTAAATTGAATTAATGTCTTTTAGGATTTAGTGCATACAATATACTGAAAGGAATCTTTTCTAAATCCCTAGATATGACATGATAAGATTTGTATTATCAAAGGGTGTGAATGTAATATTGAAATGAAATTTTAATCTATAATATGGATATATCATACTTTGTGATATAATGTTATCACATGAAAGGTAAATATATATATATATATCATATTTCATGATATTGTTGACCTATAATGTCTTTTATCAAATGTTTTAATACTATTAGCACTACTGTAATTTATTTCACTTATCTAAATGTTAATAAATTAACATTTGAATCTAACATAAAAATAAACTACCACTGAATGGAATCAGATAAATATTGTCCATATATAACATGAGATATAACATAAGTCTTTAGACATATGTTTGTGAAATTTATGAGTAAATACATGACTCATGTTCATTAAATTTGGAGAATCACCATATCTAATATAATGAATTATCATCCATGGATAATGGATATGCGATCCTCAAATGACCATTGGACAAAAAAATTATCTCTTAAATATCTATATCTTCCTAATTCTTAGATTCTAATAAACAAGAACATCATGAAGGTTGAATAATTACACCTAATGTGTTTTGATAATTTTTGGTAACCCATGGATATAATTTTATGGTAAGAATAATTTTATTATTATAGGGTGGACATCATTATACACAAATGGATGGTAATAACAATATCATTTTGACTATGAAAGGAACAAAGAGTCTTCATTCATAGTTATACAATTCCTTATTGTCAAAAAAACTGAGATATTAGTTCACAGTTTCTTAATATCTTCAAATTATTTCATTAATGGTTAATCTATGATAAAAAAAATTTCAGTTTAAATGAATTGTCATTGAAAATTATGATTGATCATCAAATTTATCTGCCAATGAAGTAGTTGGATTTATTTAATTTAATTACTTATTATATTTTTTATATAATAATATATTATTAAATTAAATTAGATGATTTACACATCATACCTTCCTCCTTTACAATACATGTACCTACGTGTATAACATTAATTTTATGTAACCCTCAACCCTTGGCACTACTCACCAGTGACTGAGTAAGAAAATGAAATGAATGTATCTCTTTGGGAGAGATATTTGCCAAGCCTTGATCCAATTTTAATGCAACCATGGAGATATATAAGTTAATTGATCAATGTTAAAACTTGAGTTAGATATTGGCTCAAGGATTTATTTCTCATAGGGTTAAGGATTTTATTTATTTTTTTGATGCATTTTTTGTTTGTCAATTAACCATGTTTAGATAATGTAAATGATGTACCATGATTTATATTATGAAATAAAACAAAATTAAGAAATTACATTATGAAACACTATTAAATAATTATGTAATATAAAAATAATATTCAGAATAATGTGAATAGTAAAATAAATGATAAATTAATACATGTTATATAAGATTCGTCCAAAAATTAGTTATTTTGTAACTACCTTTCATTACATGTGTAATAATGTAACCATATATCAATTTATGGTCTCTGTCCTCTTTAGGAGACATTCATTTATTGAGGAGTTTTAATGAAATTTTTGGATTTAATTAACTATGTTAGTGTGAAGAGTAGTTTCCCCTATCAATACATTGTGTAAATTGAAGGAAATTATTGATAGAATTAGAGTACAAGATTCCATGATTGGGTATTCTACTAAATAGATCAAATAAATATTAGTTATTATAGTTTAAGATTAAATCAATCCAATATATCTATAAATAAATTTGCAATCCCTCTTCTATTTTTTTATTTGAAACTATGGATCCTTTGCACTAGAATATGACAGAAAATGAATATTCCAATCGAATTGCAATGGATATTTATATTTGATAAAACAATGATAGAATAATAAAAAAGTTTTATTATGTTATAGCTTCAAATCAAGATAAAATACGAAAGCATACTTTTATTTGTTGTAAAATATGGAATGTCATTCTACCATGAAAAAATTTACGTTTTCTTCAAATTAAATAAATATAATATCTTGATTTCTTCTGGATTCCAAGAATGGAATATGAACTAGTGAATCACACTATGAAATTTATTTATGTTTACTTCACATTACAATTCTATACATACAAATTCCTCTATAGAAGCATCAGAGCTGGTATAAAAAATTCTTTTGGAAACATGTTTATGATGCATTGGATGTCCAATACCACCTGTTGTCATCCATGACTGGTAGGATAATAATGCTATAAGAATAAATGAATGCATAAAAAATCTTCTGTCATATCCATGATTTCTATCAGGGGAAATCAATACAAGAGAATTATGATGTCTCTAACATATTATTTAGGTAGAATCTAGGAGAAGATGTTCCATATAGTCCTCATGTTGCTATGATGTTTGACATCATTGAGTGATTAGAGATTTTTAGGTTGAATCATCCTAATGAATTGTTCAAAGACCATGTACTTTCCTCACTTATTCTATAATTATCAGGTTTTATTGTAAAATTTATCATACTTAATATAGTGAATATTCTACCATATATCTTAACATTGATTCCCCAATTGAATAAGATATGAATTACAAAAATTATTTTGTCAGTATGGTTGATAAGAGAAAAGGTAAGGTGGAGTGGTCTAAGACTAATTACAAGTACATGGAACCTTCACAACAATAATATAATAAGAGAAATATTCAAATAGTGTAAATGGATTTATATTTAGTATGTATTCATATGGAAAGGGAGGCCACTGGAAGAATAATCCCTCCTAAGTAAAGAAGTAATAGGAAATTGTAATTTTACTATTTGTTGAGCATAATCTTTCAGCTATTATAAATTAGGTTTTACATAAAACTTTTGATTCCCACATTTGTATCCAAATATAGAAATCCTGTAAATTCTATAAAATTAAGGTGGATCTTTGAGCTGCTAATAGAAAAAGAATGGATACATCGTCTATATGTGGCTTCCATATCACATATCATACTTGTTAATTTATATTCTTAATGAATTATAATTACATTTGTAGTGTAACTGAGAAAATAATTTATGTGTCCAATTTAGCCATGGATGGTTCTTTTCTAGTTTAGACCTAAAATTTTCTAATTTTATAATGATATAATATGTAATGGGATATAAGGGTTAAATAACATTACTTATATACTATAATATGAAAATTAACTATTGGAAATTGATAATGAATCTTTTGCACATGACTCATGCCACACCTTGTTTTGAAACAACAAGATTGGCCATATAAATGAGAAGTGATTGAAAATATATATAAAGAAGGATATTTAATTTCATTTCAACTAAAACAGTTTGATAAATGTAATGCATATTTTCAATGTAAAATAACCAATGATCTATTTAGTGTAATAGTTTAAAAAGATATAGTGATTCAAGAATTAGTGAATACAAATTTGTGTGGAATATTTCCCATAGAGGATAGAGTTGGATAGGCTTACCTCATAAATTGTACTGATGAAATTAGTAGATGTTGATATATATACTTAATGAGGTATAAGTAAGATTACTTTTATAAATTTATGGAATACCATAATGAAGTATTGTATTATATTGGTAAAAATATAATGAATCTATTTTATTTCTAATGTGTGGATTATATTATCCAATATTTAATTGTTTATCCAAAAGTGTTTGGGGTACTAAATCAATTTACTCTTCTTTATACACTACAATGGAATGGTGTAAATTGAAAGAGGACCAATTCCTTTGGACATGTTGAGATTGATGTTGAGTAATTTAGTTATTCCATTATACATTTAGGGGTATGCATAATAAAAAATAGAACATACACTAAAATGAGTTCCAACTAAAACAAAAAGTAGAATTCCATTTGAGCTATAATATGAGAAGAATATTTTTCCCATTTTCATGTATGGGGATGAAAATCATTTGTTAAGGCTTTTTTAAAAAATAATTTTTTATCTCAAAACACTGCTTTAATCTTTATAGGATTATTTATTAAAAATTGGCATATTACCTATTTTGTCCCTCAGATAAAAAGGTAATCATGGAAAGACACCCCTTGTCCCTCAGAGTTGATGACATCTATAAAAGAGACAATGGGAGTATGATAAAATGCCATGAAGTCTAGGATATTAATACACAAGAATCCAAACCTGAAAAAATTCCACAACTCCCAATAGAATATGTTTCTAAAGAGAAATTAGTACTATATATCAGCACTATATAGGTTAATGAACTCAAGAGATAATGTTTTCTTATCATAGATGAATGTAACATGTTATTAGTTGAATATAATGAACCTATGTCCTATAATAGAGTAGTGAATATTATATAAGTTATGATGTGGAAATAATTCATGAATTATATAATATATTATTTGTTCCAGAACATAGAATTGGTTTTGGTAGATTAGTCAGTTGAAGTAAATCCTATTGGGTGAAAATGGGTATTCAAGAATAATCTAGACATTTGTGGTAAATTTATTACCTATAAAGAATGATTGATTTATAAATGTTCTATCAATTTTCATAGAGAATACAAGTAAGAAACCTTATCACTAGTCAATATGATGCATTTTATTAGAATTATACATTCCATAACAACTAACCATGATTATGAGATTAGGTAAATTGGGGTCAAGAAAACCTTACTTAATGAAAATCATATAGAATATGTCCATATGGAACTACCAAAATTGCATGTAATACCAAATGGTACTAAATTGATGATAAATTTACAAGGATCCATTTATGGGTTGTAGTAAGAATAAAAATTAAGGAATATTTATTACAATGAATCCATAAGAGAGTTTGGTTTCATAAATAATCAATTTGAACTGTGTGACTACAGGAGTTTTAGAAGGATTGTAATTGTTTTTCTAGTAGTACATTTTAATTATATATTATTTATGGGAAGATAATACCAATCAGATGGTCATTTAATCCATGAATAAAAAAAACTAATCTCCACAAAGGATTTAGGTGAAGGAGAATGCATTATAAGGATTGAAATCCATTTTTTACTACTAAAAAAACGACCTATATCAGTGCTCAAAATGGACTTTAACAGAACTAAAAAAGCACTCTAAAGCTCAGCACCAATATAGGGGGGTCTCTTTTATCAGCACTACAAAAAGTGATGATAAAGGCCACTTTTATCAGCGCTAAAAAATGTGCTGATAAAAGACCAATTTATCAGCACTTTTTCTAGCGCATATAAAAGGGGCCTTTATCAGTGCTTTTTAAAAAGAGCTGATAAATGTCAATAAAAAATTATAAAAAAATCAAAAAAATTAAATAATGCATGGGGAGAGCTTTTATCAGTTCTTGACCACCCCTTTATCGGTAGTAGGAGGTCTCCTGCACGCTGCCATTCTCGTGCATCCTCACACGTGTGCACCACCTTTGCCTCCACCCGAACATGAACCCACAACCTCCCCCTTTTGTGGCTCCACCTTTACCACTATGTTATTTCATTTTTTTCTCCATTTAATGATATATATCTTTATATATATATATAGTTATATTTATTCGTATATTTATATAGACTCATATTAATATATACATATTTATTCATATATTAGTATATATATATATTCATTCATATATTAATATAAATTTATAATTATTTATATATATATATATAGTAATAATTTTTTATAAGTATATTTATTTTCATATTAATATATACCTATATGATTAGTTTTAAATAAAGTTATGAAATATGTTTTTTATATGTGTTTATAATTGAAAAAATAATGACATACATACATATATAAAACACAGACACACACAAACACAGACACTTACGAATATGTAGTTGGGGTTTGGCTTAGTGGTAAACCCCCCGTAATACTACATGGAATATGGGGGTTTAAAACCCATGGGGCATAGGGTACTGTAGCAGTACTATAGCGTTACTGTAGTAGCGGCAGCACTGTTCATCAGCGGGTACTGTAGCGGCGACAGGGGACTGTAGCGGCGGCGATACTGTGCGGTACTGTAGCAGCAGGTTACTATTCACAGAATGTGAATTGGCCTTTGAATTTGGGCCTACAGGCTATGTAATGGGCTACAAGCCCACTGGGCCTTCGGGCTATGTAATGGGTTTCCCTCTACCCAGTTAGAAGTGGTCTTTGCATTGATTTAATAATAAAAATGATGCTTCGGGCCCAACCTTTAAAAAAACAGACACATACGAATAAATACATATATATATATGTGCCTTTGAAAAGACATTGAATGTTAAAACTAACATAACTTATAATAGAGAAGTATTTTTCAACTCCACAACAAGTAAAATCACAGAAAATGAAATAATATTCAATATGATATGTGGTACATGCTTAACTGACATCCAGATCAGAAGTTATACCTCTCAGAATGTTAAAAATTGAGGTATCTCGACCAAAAACTCTATTTTGGAGGACTTATGGGCCTTTTTTGGGCTTGAAAAATGTGAAAGAGTCATCTATCGTGTCACAACCTTGTAGAGTTCATTGTAGGCTTCAATTTGATATGTTGTAGAGCTCAAACGGACACCCAGATCAAAAGTTATGGCCGTTTGAAGTTTGAGTTACATTTTCAATTTATTTTAGTTCTTTTATTAATTGATTTGTTTTTTTATCTTCAAACTGTTATTAAATTATTTTTAATAGATAATAATTAGGAAATTATTAATTAAAAATATTTTTTAAAAATATTTTAAATCCATTTTCACTAAATTTCATATATATTAAATGTAATAGTCTATTTATACGTATATAAAACATATTTAAAAAATATATATTATATTTATATATGAATAATTATAATTATATAACAATAAATTATTTTTCATGAGATTTTTTTGAAATATGAATTTTTTCAGCACTGATAAAGCCCCCCTTTATTAGCATTACTAAATGGAGCGCTGATAAAGGCCCCCTTTATCACCGCTTCTTTTAGCGCCGATAAAGGGGTAGCGCTTCCCTTTCCCGTTTTTTTGTAGTGTTTATAGATATAAGAAGTTTTTTAGAATTTTAAATGGCACATACATTGACAAGGTGTTGAAGAGATTCAATATGGTGAAATCCAAGAGTGGGTTTTCATCCATGTCACATGGTATACATCTTTCTTAGAAAATGGGACCTTATACACCCGAGGAGAGAGAGAGGGATAATGAGTAGAGTTACTTATAATTTAGTGATTGGATCTGTAGTATATACCATATTATATTATAGTATTTATGTTTTTTTATGTCTTAACTATATTATAAATATTTCAATCCAACATAGGATATCTAAAATGATAATCTATAATGAATATCTTAAACAATTTGAGGCATATAAATTATGTTTTATTGCTTTATTGTGGAGATGAAGAACTAGTTGGTAGAGGATATATAGATGGTTGTATCCAAATATATTAGAATGATCTAAAACCAATGTTTGGATGTGTGTGTTTCCTTAGTGGATGAGTGGTGATCCAAAATTGATCAAATAAAGAAGTGTTTAATGATTCTACTGTAACACCCTGAGATTTTGTGAATAATTTGTTTCGAATTAATTTAACCATTTATGTATTTTTAATTTCACATAAGTATTACAATAGTTTATATTATATATAATCACTACGTTTAGATTGTGTTCTATACAATAGTAATTTAATTATTCACAACACAAAATATAAATATTAGTTTTCTCCACACATAAAATTGAGGTTAGCTAGTGTCACATACAACAATGTCTTTCCTTAATGTCTTGCAAAACACGCATGACCGAGTTTTACCAAACAATAATATATTATTAAAATATTATAAAATGATATAACCTAGTAGTTAAAGTTTATAGTTTCAATATTATTAAATAATTTATGAAAATATATGGTTTACAAAAATATAATAAGAATGAATAAGTTATCAAAAAACTTTATATTACATGAAAACTGATCCAATATAAAGAAAATAATAATAATATTATGTCCACACGGTTGTTTTATGCTAATAAATAAAATTAATAATTTTAGAGAAAAATAATATTTTAATATATATGTTATATATAAAATAAAATATTTTTGGTATTCATCAAATATATTTTATATAAATAAGATAGGAATAAACCTATATTTTATTCATAAAAAACAAAATTTTTAATATGTAGTTTTAACTCCTTTTATGGGATAACCTATTTTAAATCAAATTCTACCACATTTATAGATTTAATATGTCAAAAGAACGTTATATTTGGAATAGAAATATTATAATTATGTTAGGCTAATTTTTTGTTATTATTCTCTGTGGTTTAATTTTTTAATGAATTGTTTAAAATATTAGATTTAAATTCAAAATGACATTTTCATCTAATTTATTTACAAGGTTCAACTATATGTGAAATTTTATTAATGATTAATTAGATAATAGTTTTATCAATTATTCCAATTTATGTCAATGGAAACAATTTCACATAGGAATTGGATATAAAAACATTTCAATCTTTTGGATATCCTTACTTTAAAACCCGATGTGTCATCCCGTCAATATGAATAATTTTAAATAAATTTCAGACACTATATTCAATGGAATTTGAGAAAATGGGTTCCTTATTTTGAACCATAACAATATATAACTTTTAATAAGGTCTACATATTTTTTGAGAAAAATGACTAGTGAATGTAATTATAATTAATTACATTCGTTAAGGTAAAATTAATTGTAACTGAGGACTAAAACATAAATTTAAGACACAAAAGGACTTAGAAACTTGTCAAAAAGCAATTATAAGTCAATTATTCATCGACTAATAATAGATTATTGATTTTGGTTGGTTTTGTTTTAGACATTTTTTGGAAAATACATGGGTATAACTAACTTGTTTTAAAAAATGCTATGTGTGTCCTTTCCCTTCCCTATAAAATGCCACCACCTCCCCCTATTCTTCACACCTCTGAAACATAATTAGTTCAGAAATTCACTAAAAACCCACTTCCAAAAATACAAACATTCCTACATGAATCCTCCCTTTAGGAAGAAGGTTATTCAAGTGACCCTTTTCATACAAACCAAAAGTAGTTAACTAATTAAGAGGTAACACCTTCTCTCAAGAATCATTTTTTTATATTCCTTATCCACCCCATTACTAAATTTATTACATTATTTTATAAAGAACTAGTAACTTAAATATAAAAGGATATTTTTATCATAATTTTTCAACCTAAACATACACACACCCCCATTTAAGGGGTAACAAACATATTATTTATGGGTATAGAGAACTCCCTCCTCCAAAAGCGATGATTATTAATTTTTTTTACCACCTATCATGATGGATATTATCAAAAAAATTATATTTATATATATTTTAGATTATATTAATTATGTCTTTAAACCTTATGTATTCCTTTTAGAGCACATATCCTTTTTACATTCTATTCAGTGTAAATACAATAATTTTGTTTCAAGAAGTGTGGACTACCGCCCCCTCCAATCGATGTCATTCAGTCACACACCCCATGGAATGTAGTAAGGATGATTTTAGTGAAATTAAATGATATATATAACATTATAATTCTACTATAATTATAGTATATACATAGATTCATATATGTATTTTTTTCTTTCATTGAATACGATAATACAAACAGAAGAAACATTCATGCGTACATACAACTATCTTTCTCCAGGAATGATGTATTTAATTTGGTACTTATATATAATATATATTATAATAATAAGAATATATTGGATATAAGTGGTATTTAAATAATTTTTTACATTCTGTAATCATGATATAAGTATAAGTACCAATGATAGAACAAAATTAAAACACATGCGAAGAACAAAGTGAATATTATTCGAATTGAAACATTAACATGGGAGGGTTAACGAGAGGTTAACAATATGTCGTAATAAAACCATAAATGGTATTAGATATGAGAATATAGTTCATTAAAATATTTATAATAAATTTATATTTATTTTAAATTTTTATTTAATGAGTATGATGAGATTCCTGACACATGGAAAAGTGATTTCATCTCAATTTTTATTGTCATGAGATACACACTTTATTCACCACCCATTACCTTTTTGTGGGGTGTATAATTCCCATGGATGTATTAAATTATTATTATAATTAAATTTATTGGTATTTAAATATACATTTTGTTATATTTATATCATGGGTTTTATGAATCAAAAATTACCAAATTAGTAAAACAGTTTTGTCCCAATTTTCTATCATTTAGAGTCAGGTTTTTCTATGCACCTAAATTATTTTTTGAGTGTATATACCCCCATTTTACAAGTAATATCATGAATCTCCAAATTTTAATTATATTTTATTGTTCATTTAATTTAATTTTCTTATATTGAGAGTATGATCCCAAGTTACCAAGTTATAAGTTTTTATTGAAACAATCTCATCGCTTTTCAAGGTTGTTTATATTTATGCTTTTTTGATGAAATCTTATGGTCCATATCTTATGAAAATTCATGAAATTTTTTATACTATGGATATTCATAATATAATAATATATTGGTGCCATTTTCTACTATTTGGTACATAAGATAGTTAGGAATGTGTTTTTAGGTTATCTTAAGCTTACCCTGTCTTCGGTTAGAAATGTGTGTTCTTTCAAAAACATATTTTCTAAAAAGGAGCTTCTAAGAATATTATACCAATATCCTATGATCACGAAAAAAAATTCTTAACCATTTTTGATTATTTTTTTAAATAATATTTTTTTTCGATTTATGATCAATGAATTATTTGTCCCTTCCACCTTTAAAAAATAATATTCATTTTCCATCCTATGACATGTATGGTTTTACCCGCTTTTATTTATATGAATATTCAGTTTTATTTTAAGAGGTTAATATTTTGGAAATATTTTTAATCAATTTTCAATGAAATTGATATCAAAACTTTTTTAAGCTTTATTTATATGTATACAAAGTATTTTTAGTCAAATATTTTTCCAAATGTTTTGATGCATTGTTTATAAGCATTCAAAGTGGTTTCCAAGAATTGGGTTTTAAAACAATTTCAAGATTTATTTATAAGTTTTAAATGTTTTTTCAAAGAAAAGGGGGTTTAAATTTTTTTGAATCTTATATTATATTTTTTTACTGAAAAAGTGTTTCAAATTATTTCACGTCTTATTTTAATATATTAAAAGTATTTTATAATGAAATGATTTCCAAAAGGTTTTATGTATTAATTTTTTTTCAAAGATGAAAGGATTTTTTTCTCACGAAACATGTTTAAAATATATTTCCAAATTATTTCCCATTTAATTTGACATTCGTTGATATTATTCATGCCCTTTTAGGAAATGATCTAAAGGTTCAATTCATATTCTTCCTATGAATGGGTTACACTTAATGTCATGGTCTTTATGAAATTTGTTTCTCATTAACATGTTATATCTTTATTGAATATATTCCCCTTCAATGAGTTATATGTTTATGAAAACCTCTTATAATTCATGAGTTATATTCTTTTTAAACCATATTCATTTCATGGGTTATGTTTATGACAGAATAATTATGAAACCTATTTGTTTTCACAGATTATGATATGATTACATGTTTATAATACCCATTTATTTCATGTGTTTTGGTATGATTTTTCATGATCATGGTGAACATGTATGTATGGTTTCACTATGAGATGTATGGGACCTATATATACTTACAATGAATTGGGTAGATATATTTATATTAATAAATAGACTAAGATGGTATTGGGAATGAACCTTGACTACAAAGATGGCCATAAGAGTGAACCATGTATTCGAATATGGTATAAGTAGTGAAATCATGCGACTAAGATAGACATGAGAGTGAACCATGACTACCAAGATGATATGGGTAGTGAACCCATACAACCAAGATGGTCTTGATAGTAATTCCTTGGATACTATAGAAATAATATTATATGCTTCCTTGTCTACCATAATTCCATGTTTTATTCCCATGTTATGCTTTCATGGATTATGTTATTTATATAGTTATGATTTAAGGATTATTAATATCCATGGTTTAGTCCTTGATTCATGTATATTGTCTTTGTTATACAGGGTATGATATTCTATTTTCATGATGTTTTTTATACCCTTATTCTCATCATTATGCTAATATATCTCCCTTATTTAACCTTACTAAATATTTTATCACACCCTTTTCCTAAGTTTCCTTTCCACAGGGTATGGAGAATGGTTTTTGGAAGAAGTACTATTGGTGTAGATATTTATTGGAGATGTTTATGATCTTTCACCAATATTGAGTATTTTGTTTTTATGTTTCCAAAGACACTAAACTATTATAGTCATCGGGCATGTATTTTTCTAATGTTCTGAATATTCATCTAGAATGATATAATATCCATGTATGTCAGGCCTGAGTTGCTATAGTTGGTATCAAAGGAAAGGTTTAGTCACCCATTATAAACTAGTAGGAGAAAATATTAGTGAGATCCTAATTTATATTTCTGAGGATATGTCTTGGTATGTCTCTAAGGATAATTATAAGGAAGACTTAATGCTTAGAAAAATGTACAGGAATTTTCGTAAATGATAGAGTGAGAGATTTCCTATAAATACATTCTAGTCAAGATACTACAAGTGGATGTTCCTTCGGAATAGATGTACCATGGGGTAAAAAGCCTAACAAAATGTTCCAAGATAGACTCGAGGTAATCTAGTACCCGAAAATGGACATTACTACACACCCAGTTTGACACTCCTAGGAGATATGCTTTATAAATTCACAAACTCTTCATGAACCATCATGAAGAATTTAAATATATGTTGTCTATGAATAACTTATAATAAAAATAAGGTTCCATACACTAAATAAGGTTTCACAATCTAGATATCTTATATTTAATTATTTCCATATCAATATGGTTTTCTACTATGATAATTAATGACCACACTATAATTATGGATTTAGTTAATGGCAAGAACTGGAAAAAAGTTGATTAACATTGAATGTGGTAGATTATTTTTTGATGAGCAGTCAAGTGGAATAATCACTTCAGTGAGAGATGTTGTGATCATGCCTAATAATTTTTCATGGAACATGATTAACTGTGTATACCTTAACCAACTCTCGGACTCACCAAGGTTGATAAAGAGTAAGGTCACTGAGATTTTGTGTAATGGAGACTAGAGAAGAAATAATATTTGGCTTAATTTCTGTTAAGAATGTAGAAATAATCACCTAAGTGAATGTCTTAGATGAACAAGAAGATGTTTTAACTATGGAAAAGAAGGACAAAAAGTAACTGATTTCAAGGAAAAAAATGAAGAGTCTTGTTAATAAAATGGATTAGAATATTGGACTCCCTACCACATAACCGAAGGATAATTTTTTTATGTATGGATTAAACGGTCATTATTCAACTCAATGTCCCAATATAAAAGATCATTAAGGAATCCAGTAAGGTGGTGTAGGTAATGGTTACATTGTTGTTGATGAAGAGACTACAAATGATATCTTATAAGAAATAGGTACTGTGTAATAAGATAATGTTACCTTTATAATGGAATAATGATGATTTGGAACAATAAATGATTTTATGTATTTTGATTCATGAATTATTTTAAATTAAACATGAAATATATTAGTAATGTGCAATTTATGTTTTTTTCTGCAGATTTAATGGAACACGTTGAGTTGTTATAATAGAATAGAAAAGAGATATAATGGAATGGTGATGCCCCTATAAAACACATGATTATGGAAAATATAACCCTTAACATGTATTTTATGTTATGATATTGCTGATTGGATAAGATTTGTGAGATATGAAAATGTAAATTGGAATGTAATAATTACCTTGGAATGAATTGAGGAGTTGATGAAATGTAGTTTATGTTATCATGGATGAAGTTTGCAACTTATTGGATTTATGAAATATATCCAGCAATCTATGGAGTAAGTAATAATTCTTGTTTTTTAGATGTATTTATGGTAATTATGGTTGTTACCATGTTCTTAGAGAATTTATCAGGAGGGTATTCACATATTTGGAATGTGACAACCAATAGATACTTTTTCGTACAAGGGGGATCAATGTTTTTGATTATCCACTGAATGAGGCTAATATTCATTTTTAATATATATATATATATATATATATATTACTCATGTGATTTATTATTCGTAAAAACCATTTTTGTGCATTTTAAACATTGACCATTATTTCACATTATGATTGTAATTCCCTTTTAAAATGCACTATTACATAGTGCATTTTTTAAAAAAACTTCTAAAATATAAAATGTTCTTGATTTTATTTTCATATTTTATTTTCAGGTATCTCATGATATAAGTAAAAATTCATGATTTTCTAGTACTTGAATTTTAACATTAGAAGACCACCAGAATGGGATTTCATGCGGACACATTCTGTGAAACGTAAACTAGACATTATCTCAATAAAGAGACTGTAGAGGTTAAGATACAATCCCAATGATTTTAAAAATTTATTTGAATAAAGGGGAAATCATGGAGAAAATTTAATCCAATAGTGAAAATATATAATTCTGACTTTTTATTGGATTTACTAGGGGCCCATGTTGGAGATATAATTTCGGACCAGATTATGTGGCCTAGAAAAATATCGGACCATTTTACACACATATTGTACACCATATACTCTTTCGTGATGAAACATTACCAAATGTTATTGGACATGTTGAGATTAATTTTATTTTTCTATATCCCACTCAAATTATTCCATTAAGAATCTTATTTAGGTTCTTCTCTTTTGTGGTTGCGAGATGGGTGTCATATCGGGTTAAGGGTTGAAAATTCTAAATTCCATAAAAATTCCACCAGCTTACGCCTACCATACAATATTTGGAAGATTCGGACTATTGGGGGCTCGAACCAAACCTCTAGAAATGACTATTTAAGGAAGTGGTGGTGGATGAGTTTATCATCTTTGGTGCTTTGTTTAATTGTAATGTTATTCTGCGATCTTGCTACCTTTTGTTTTTCTTTATCATGTAAGTTGTTCCATTCAACATAGTTTCTTAATAAAAATTTTCGTATACTCTTATTAAATCATTCTTCATATCCCTTTGATACCGTTGGATCTAGGACTGGTTTTATTCACACAAAACCTTGTGAAATTATCCCACAACGATGGAGTGGTCATTATTTCATTGTATTTTTTACTTCTCCAATTCTTCCCTCATGAGTCTACTTTATGCTTTCATTGGAACCATAGTGTTAATGGAGGGAAATCCCACATATGGGTTGATCTAAGGGAGTACCAAGGGGATGTATTGGATGTAATTTCTCACTACATTAATTTCTAATCCCTTATTTTAATTGAATGTTTTTTTTCGATATTTAAACTCAGTATTCCTTGTTAAATTTAAGGCCACACACTACAAGTGATAATACGAAACATTAACTTGGAGTGCCCAAAACAACGATCCTTAAAGTGTATAGGTGAATAGTGATCGGGTGTGTAGTCATTAAACCATTGAGAGATGAAGTTTATTGATCTTATTAAATGGACCCTTCTGAAATATAAGGAATTGAAATAGTTGAAAAAGAAATGCATCCAATCTACTTCATGTGATAACCTAGGATCAACTAATTATTTAAAATTGAATTCACATAAGTCTATTATTGTTCAATTAAACACATATAAAATAAACCTAAGACGACCCCTTCATATCCCTAAAAAATTTATAGAATATACATGTCTGTAGGTTACTTATTAGGTCTTTGAGGATCCGACAACCCCATCTAATCTACAAGCGACTGATTAACCCTAAATCCATGGTTAAATTTGGGCGAGACCAAATTTTTTCACCACATACAGCTACCTATTTATGTTTTCATAGAAACTAGAATTCTTTTCTCACCCACATTCACTATTCTCACCCCCATCCATCTTGTCATTACCCCATTATGTTTGTGTGTCTCTTGGGAATCTTGAATTCGCCTTTCAGTCTTCACCAATGGAGTATCTTCTAAATTACCATGTAACAATCCCATGATGGAATCAATTGGAAAATCAATATTGTGAAGCCCCTAAATTTTTTATTTTTTTGATAAAAAATTTATTAATTACCACACACCTAGTGGCATGTAAAATCAGTGGGATGATTAATATTCAAAGGATAAACTTTCATCCCGCTCAAGGATGGTTGAAGAGATCAATATTTGGGAATTACATGATGTCAAAGATTCTATCCAGCCTAATCCCCAAAAAATTATAGATATATTGTGTGAAAAAATGGATTAAATGAATTTGGAAGATTCATCATTGAGATTAGAACTACAATGCATCGAAACGTGTGAGGAATCCAACCCTACACTGACTATCCCTTCCATAACCTTATGTGATGTTTCTTATTTCCCACAAAACCCACGATAATTTACAAAAGAATAAAACATTAGATTTGGGATTTATGAATAGGATCAAAGAGTTGTTTAAGGTTCTTTAATTCATGAGAAAATTTATTTCTTGGATTCAAAAGAGGAGAATTTGAACTCTTGGAATGAGTCTCCTATGTATAACTCCATTGATGATTTTTCAAAAAACACTCATCACTAATCCATTGAGAGAAATCACAGACTTGAGTCTATATACATTCATAACACTGCTCTTTCCAATTTTGTGGTTGAATATTCTATTCAAAAGGAACCAATTATGTTGAGAAATTTAGAAAATGAAACTGAGTTGGATTCAAAATCTTGACTTGTGGCTGAATTTCCTATTCAAACCGAGATCAAAATTATTGTCCATTCTCCCCTACTCATGTATCCCTTCATAGGGTATAACCATGAAATTTATGTTTTAATTCAGTCCTCTCTTGATACCAAAAAATTTGAAATGATCATTGATGTCTTCTGCAAGACTATAGTGGAAGCCAGACCAACCATTTCTGACATTCCTTTGATTTTCCAACTCATTGAAGAACATAGGTTTGTAGATGAAAAAAATTATAAACAAAAAATAAATCAAAATTTTGTAAAAGTGTATAAATATGGGGTCCTTAAAATTTTTAAAGTTGGTATTGGGTAATTTAGGGGGGGTTTGTATTGAACTAGCGACGTTAAAGAAAAGCGACGCATAGGAGGTATCACGTGGTTTTAATCTTTCCAATCATTGTGAATAATCATTATTATTCAAATAAGATTAATTAATCCTTTTTATATTTAAAAATAAATAAGAAAATAATGATAGACCCTAGACTTTGGACATGTTCTTCTATTATGTGTATGGATGGGTATGAAACGGGAGCATCGTATTCATCTGTGTCACATGGTGTGATTCTTGAGAAATACCATGCCTAGAAATTTTAAAAGAACACCATTTATCATCAGTCTATTTTATTTTATTTTTATGTGTTTTTAGGTTAATCCAAAAATAAAAAATTATTAATAATAATTTAAAAAAAAAATTAAAAGGACATGTCGAAGTTTTTTGGGAAAACCATGTCACAACCGGCGAAGCCGCGAGGACTCGAACCCGGGACCGAAGTGAGACATGGGAATGCGCGTACCACTAACCTACGACTTATAGTGTATCCTTATTATATTATATTTATATATATACTTATATTTTAAAATTTATATGTCCACACACATATATATATATATATATAATTATTTTTCTAATTTTTAATTATTCCTAGTATCTCTCATTGGTATGCTTAAATAAAAAGGTACAATTTTTCCCTTTCTTTTTATTTTAATATATTTAAAGGTACCTCAAAGGGTTTCTATTGTGTTCCAATTTCTCTGGTGTTTGAGATTCATGGGATGATGTGTTGATATATTTGTAGAAAAATTTATGATATATAAACACAAACTATCATCAATAATTAGGCTTCTCTAAGTGATATGTAGATTAAGGGTTTAAAAGGGAGAAAAAAGAACATCAACTTCAACCACTTAGTGACTTCATTACATGATCCTCATTTTTTTCCTTTTGGAACTACGCTTATCTTCCTCTACCCACTCCTAAATTTTATTTCATTAAACACTGGAGGAAATTTTATTTTATGTTGGGGGTGATGAAACAAAAAATTGCTTTTGTGTGAAAAAATGATTTGCAAAAAATGTGCCTTAATTGAAGTAAAAGTTCTTTTAACCTTGAACATGATAATACACATTACCGACTTTGAAATTGAATATGAAATAATTTTTCATGACTTGATTTTGATTGTAATGCTTGTTTATGTTCATGAGAATAGATTTTGGAATGTGTGGCCATCTAATGTGATATTTCATATTTTATATTTTCATGCAAATAAAAAAAATCACAATCAACATCCTTTGGATAGTTTGGTATTATTTTGAGTTCATGGGGTCCCCAATATAAATATCATAGTTTTGGCGATAATTTTAGTTATAATATGAGTATTTAATAAAAAATAAAAAAATAATAAAAATAAAAAACAATAATGTTTCTATTAGAGGAATAAAATGACATAATGAGTGGATTTCGGAACATAGGGATCATGACACCATAGTTTTCTGGCTCAGAGTTTATAATATTATCTCTATTTGTAATAATTTGACATTATTTTTTGATTGAGTTAACTCGAGAAGATTCCTGAGTATTTGGGCCTCACTTTGTTCCCTATGGCCTTTGAGCGTGGGTGTCATCAGAAAAGTCTTGCTACATGGATCGACTATATTGACTTCAATTTCAATTAACATGGAAAAAATATAGCAAAAAAATATTTAAAAAAATTAATACTCATCTTAATAGTGAAATTTGATTCCACCAAGAGCTTCCATCATTTCCCCTTGAATAAATATAAACCACCTTGTCTATTGTGATTCCCAAAACATCATTTTGATTAATTGAAATTAGATGAAATGTGGAGATGAATTTGAACAAAGGAATGGGATTTGGCTTGGGATATTCTTATGAGACTATCTTGTATTAAAATATTTTTATGGGTTTCATGATTTTTTGGAATAAGGGTTCTTTGCGATCATTGCTTATTAAAATGATTTGGAAAAGGGAATACACATTTTTTATATTTTTTTTCACCGAGACTAGAAAAACTCATGTTTGGGGTGTGATTAGACACTTAATGAGAATAATATTCATTGTAAATATATATATTATTCATGTTCTCAATTATTAATAAACAAAATTTTTGTTCATTTTAATATTTGACCATTAATTCTTATTATGATTGTATTTTATTCTTAAATTTCACTATTACATGGTACTTTTTTGAACATCTCCTAAAATAAAAAATGATATTCCTTTTATTTTCATATTTTATTTTCAGGTATCTAATTCTAGAAGTAAAAATTCATGCTTTCAGAGTACTGTAAGATTCAAATTTGAAGACCACCAAAATGGGATTTCTTGCGAACACATTCTAGGGAATGTAAATTAGATAACAGCCAAATAAATAGACTATATTGGCCAAGATACAATACCAGTGATTCTAAACAATTATCATAAGACATATAAAATTAGGTAGAACATTTAATCAAATAATTAAATGAGCTAATTTATATTTTTTAATGTAGTTCAAAGTGGACTATGTTCGAGATAAAATTCTGGTCCAGATTAAGTAACCAAGAAAAATAGCCGACCATTTTACACACATCATGTAAACCATAAACTATTTTGGGCTGAAATTTTACTAGAAATTAGACTACATCTGGAGATTCATTTTATTATTGTATTTTAGTCTCCAATTCTTCCATTTATAAGCATAATTTAGGTGCTTCTGTGTTTGTGGATGCAAGTTGGATGTTATTTCGGGTCAATGGTGGAAAAGTCTAAATTCCACAAACATTTCACCACCATCGAACTACTATACACAAGTGGGAAGACATTGAGTATTGGGGGATCGACCCAATACTCTTTAAATTCATATTTAAGGTAGTGGTTGTGAAGGAGTTTATCATATTTGGTTCTTTGATTATTTGTATTGTTATCCTATGATTTTGTTTCCTTGAGTTTTTCTTTATCATGTAAGTTATTCAATTCACCTTAGTTTCTTAATAAAATGTATTCTTATCCTCTTATTTTATTTTTCTTCATATCACGTTGATACCCTTGGCTCATGGTGTGAATTTATTCACACCAAACCTTGTGAAATTAACACAAAATTGTGGACTGATCGTTATTTAATTGTCTTTTTATACGTCCAAAATTCCTCCCTCATGAGTCTACTTCCTACTTCCATTGAAACCATAGAGTCAACGGAGGGCTAACCCACTTATGGGATCATCCAAGGGGGTTTAAATGGGTTTTATTTGTTGTTATTTCTCACTCCAATAATGTCTAGTCACTTCTTTTAATTAATAATTTTGTCGTACAAACATTAAACTCTTTCATCCTTGTTGAATTTAAGGCCACACACTCCATGTACTAATGCAAAACATTACCATGAAGTGCTCAAAACATTGATCCTTAAATTGTATATTCAATTAGTATTAGGTTTTATAGGAATTAAACCTATATGTGATGATGTTGATTCAGATAATTAAATGAACCCATATAAAATATATGAAATTGAAATAGTTGAAAAATGGATGCATCCAATCCACCCCAAGAGATAACCTAGGATCAAATAATTTTTTTAAATAGATTTCACATAAGTCTTTTAGTGATAACTTAAACATATATAAAATAAACCCATGTTGGCCCCTTAACATACAAAAAAATCCACAGAATGTTCATTTCTATAGTTTACTTCATAGGTCTCCGAGGATTCGACATACCAAGATAAACTACAAGCAAGCACTTGACCCTAAAATCATGGGTATATTTGGGGTATAATAGTTATGATGATTTCATGAATCTCTTTATAGTGTTTTTTATTTTCATATTTGAGAAGGGTTAAAAGGTTAACCATTCATGAGAATTTTAATTTATTCTTCAGAGGAAGTATTTATGCACTGTCTATTTATTGAAAACTTTGTTTAAAAGGCTATTTAGTGATTAACCTTATTTCAAAGATGTCTATCATATTTTTGAAATTATATTAGTTTGTTATAGAAATGGAAATCATGTATGTAGGGTGAATATAAATATTTCCTAGAATGTCCATGGGTATTGAACCCAACACCAAAGGACAACAAGGGTTTCACACCTACCACTGGCCTATGAAAAGTACTAGTTATGTATGATTATTTTTTATGAGTAATTATTTATGATGAAACAATAATTTTAATTTTTTGTTTACAGATCAATGTATTCACCATACTGATTTTGATAAATTTTTAGATATAAATGGTTATACATTTCATTCATTTATAGGCCTTAATATTTATTAAATGTGTGTTTCAGGACTTTAGACATCAAGGTTAATTCCTAGACATCCATTTCTTTATTTAATCGATGGATTAAAAATTGAAGAAGGAATAACTAAAGGATGAAATTTTATTTATAGGAATATATTAAGTAATTATATAACCTTATATTCTTTTTCAATAAAGTAATTACCCAGAATTATGATACTTTTTGAAAAAAATGTGTTGTCCAAATACCTTAATTTTGTAGAACTAATGGCCTTTTAAATCATAATAGATTAATTAATTTGAGGCTATAAAATTTTATTTGATCATCCACTTGCTTGTGATTAATGACCTAAATAACTCCCAATAAATATATAAGATCTTCTTCTATATCCAACCATCACTCTAAAACTATGTTCTCCTATTTGGAAACCTAATTATATGGTACTTTAGGTAACCATTATGGTTCTAACATTACTTTTTTATTGTAAGTTTTAGTATAGACTTTTATGATGTGGGACTAAATGAATGGGACTTTCATGAATTAAACCATTTGTAAAACAGATTAATTTTTAGGGTGAAATTCGTTTTATTGGGGGTATAATATAACATCCCTTGTTCTTATGAAGTTTTTTGAATTAATTTATCCTTCGTTGCATTTTTCATTTCACATAACATTGAAAGTAGTTTATTTTATATTAAATAACTATGTTTTTCTTGAGTTATTTTCAACCCCATGTTAATAGTTCACAAAAAATGAAATAAAATTTTATTTCTCTACATTGAAAATAGAGGTTATATTGAATTACATGAAACAATGACTTTCTATGATGTCTTGCGTTGGGCACATAATCAATTTTTATGAACAACTAATTTTTTTATCAAAATATTATAATAATATATAACATAGCAGTTAATTGAGTAGTTATGAACAGTATTAACTAATTTATGGACATATTTTTTAAAATAAATATAATATGAATTCTTATGGTTTCAATAAATTAGAAATTAATATGAAATATGATTGAATATTAAGGAAAGTGTTAATATTTTTATGGTCACTATGCTATTTTACCATAAAAATTAAATTAATAACAAATAGTGAGTAATATAATTGTAATATATATTTAATATTTAAAATAAAATATTATTTTTATGCATCTAATATATTGGATAGACCTAAGATAATAAAAAAACTAATTTGATGCGTAAAATAAATATTTTTTTAAGGTTGTTTTAATTCAATTTAATTGACAACCCATTTTAAAACAAATTTTGGAAATTTAATGGGTTTAATATGTCAAAAAAATATTATATTTGAAATATAAACATGAAAATTAGGTAAAGATAATTTTTTTTGATTTTTTTCTATAAGTTTCATTTTTTAATGAATAGTTAAAGATACAAGATTTTACTTCAAAACTGTATTTTCATCTAATTTATTTGTAAGGGTAATTATATATTAAATTTAATTCAATGATTAATTAGATAATATATTTATCAATTAATATGATTTAGCTAATTGTAACCAATTTCAAATTGAAATTGGATAAAACAACGTAGCATCCTTTTGGATGTCTTTAATTTAAAACCCATAGGGTCGTCCCGTCAGCGAGATTAAATTTAATTTATTTTTTTCCACTCCTATGAATAGAGTTTGGAAAAATAGATTCCATATTTGTTGTATTATTAATTATTAATTAATAATAATGTCAAATTATTCTTTGACCATAATTAATAGTGACAATAATGCCAATTAATTACATTAGATAAGGTAACATTAAGCTTAACTAATGAAAAAACATTAAATTTATGACCAAAAACGACCTAAAAACTTTTCCACAACCCATTGGATATCCATTAATAACCCATTATCCTTCCATTGTTGGGATTGTTAATTTTTATGACCATTTGTTTTCTTTAAATGTGGGCATAACGAACATGTTTTAAAAATTACCCAGTGTGTCCTTTCCATTCCCTATAAAAGGCCAACACCCCTCTCTCTTATTCACACCACTCAAACCCCTTATAATCTACCATTATATTCCCAATAAGCTTCCCAAAATACCTCCCTTACACTTTAAATCGTCCATTTCATCAGAAATTATTCCATGGAATCCTTTTGGTAAAAACCCAAAGGAGGTACCCAATTAAGAGGCAATGCCTTATCTCAAGTTCCTTCCTATTATTTTTCTTCTCCTCCCCTCCAATATATTCATTAAATTTTTTTATAAAAAAATTAAACTAAATATACTATTATTTTTTATTCAAATTTATCAACCAAAATATTCCCAAACTGCCATCTAATGGGTAACAAACATACAGTTTATGTGTATGGTGAACTTCCACCTCACAAAACGATTATAGTTCAATTTCCTTACCACTTATCATGATGGATATTATGATGTATATATATATATATATATTATAAATTAAATTTATTATGTATTTTAGTATTATTTATTTATTTTACAACATATATCATTTTTTTCCATTTGGTGTAAATATCAAAATATCGTTTGAGGAAGTGTGGATTACTGCCCCTTAAAACAATTATATTCATTCAAAAACTACATTAAATTAATTAAGGATGGTTTTAGTGATATTATATGATATATAAAATATTATAATTATATAATATTGATGTTATATACATACATAAATATATTTTATTTTCATTTTTCTTTCAAAATGATAATAAAAAAACAGACAACGTCATGAGTATGTACAATTTTTTGTATCATTGAATGGTGTATTCCATTTCAAACTTATATATTACATAGATTATTATAATAAAAATATAAAACAATTAAAATATATTTATATAATATTTTTCATTTTATAATTATTATATATGTATAAGAAAAAATGATACAACAAATTAAGACACATGTGATGAACCAAGCAAATATTACCCTAAGTGAACCCTTAACATAGAATGGTTAATAAAAGGGTAATATAAGGTCGTAATAAAAACATATATTGTATTAGATATAATAATATAGTTCTCTAAATGATTTATAATTAATTTATATTTAATATATAGTTTCTTTGAATGAGTTTGACGAGAGTCAAGATGCATGGTAAGACGATTTCATCTCAATTTTTATTTATGTGAGAAACATGTTGTATTCACCACCCATTCCTTTTTTGGGGTGTGTATACTAACCATGTATGTATTAAATGATATTTATACATAAATGTATTTCTATTTACATATTCATTATATTGTTTTTTTTCATGGTGTTTATTTTTCAAATGTTTTCATTCAGTAAAATAGTATTGGCTCAATTTTCCTTCTATGAGACTCATGTTTTGTTATGCCCCTAAATTATTTTTCTAGGTGTACATACATCGATTTTACATTTTATATAACAAATATAATACATTACAATAAATTTTATGATTTATTTAATTTACTTTTCTTATATGGATAGTATGATCCCATTTTACCATGTTATAAGAGTCTATTGAAACAATATCATCAATTTTTTGAGATTATTTATATTTATGCACTATTTGGTGAAATCATATTATCCATATTTCAGGAAAAATAAAAAATTTTGTCATCCTTTGGATATTCATAATATAATCATGTATTTGTACCATTTGTCTACAAGTTTATACATAATATAGTTAAGAATGTGTTTTAAGAAATCCTTACTTTACCCTCCCCTTGATCAGAAATTTGTGTTCTTTTAAATACATGTTTTCTAAAAAGGGGTTTACATGAATATTATAATAATCTCATATTATTATTAAAATATTTTATCCAATTTTTTTATTTTATATATTTTCAATGACTTATTATTGTCAATTTTTGAACAAGGAATTTTTCGAAACGTTTCAATGTACAAAAGGAATATTCATTTTACCTCATACGACATGCATAAATTTACCCACTATCATTTCTGTTAATCTTATTTCACATGTATAAAGGATAAAATTTTTAAAAAGTGTTTTTTAAATGTTTTTTCAAATAATTTTATTTTATAATGTTTTAAATATTTATTTATATACTGCCAAATTATTTTCAAATAAGTAGTTTTGAAAACATTTTCAAGATTTATTTATAAGTTATCAAAGTACTTGAAAAGAAAATAGTTTCAAAACATTTTTGAGATTTATTTATAAGTTTTCCAAGTGTTAAAAAAACGTTTTAATTTTTTTAAAGTTTATTTTATATATTTTCAAGGAAAAAAGTTTTCAAATAATTTTATGTATTACTTTAATGTTTTAATGGTATTTTCTTTGAAAACAATTTCTATATTGTTTTATGGATTAAAAATTGTTTTTCAAATAAAAATAGATATTTTACTCAAGAAACATTTTTGAACCATTTTTAAAATTTATTTTTAATATGAGATGAAATCCATTGATTTTAATCATGCCCTTTTAGAAAATTATCTAAATGATCCAATAATATTCTTTTTATGAAAAGGTTACTCTTAAAGTAATTGTCTTTATGAAATCTATTTCTTTTTACCAGGTTATGTGTTTGAGAAATTTATTTCCCTTCCATTGGTTATATTTATATGAAACCCATTTCTATTTCATAGGTCCTATTATTTTATATCCATACTCATTTCACAGGTTATGTTTATAGTGGAATTATTATGAAACATATACTTTTTCATCAGTTATGATATAATTACATGTTTATAATACCCATTTCATTTCGTGGGCTATGATATGATTATTTATAATTTGGTGGAACATGTACGTATGATTTCACTATGAAATTGTTGGGACCAATGTCTCCATACAATGAATTGGGTAATGATTTATATCTAATTAGACAGACTTTGATTGTCTTGGGAATGATCCTTGAATACTAAGATGGTCATGGGAGTGAACCATGACTACCAAGATGGTTTGAGGAGTGAAATAATTCAACTTATATGGACAAGGGAGTTATCCATGAATACCAATATTTTATGGGGAGTGTACCAATAATAATAATATGTTATTAGAAGTGATTTCTTGGATACTATAAAAATAATATTATATTCTTATCTATCTTAAAAAATTCCCTGATTTCTTTCTATGTTATTATTTCATGGCATAAGTTCATTATTTACTTGTGTATCAGGTCTTATAAACTTCAATGATTTATTCTAGGCTACATGTATATGATCTTTGATATGAATGATATTATATTATATTCTAATGATCATGTCCTCCTACCCTTATTCTCACAATATTTATTAGATATCTCTATTATTTACACTAACCGAGCATTTTACCTCACCCATTTTTTATGTTTCATTTACCCACATATTGAAAAAAGGTTCTAGGTAGAGGTACTAAAGATGAAGATATTTATGGAAAATGTTGAAGATATTTTACCAGGATAGAGTATTTTATTTTCATGTTTCCAAACACAGTAAACTATTATGGTAATCAGGCATATATTTTTGTAATGCACTGAATATTCATCAAGAATGATGTAATATCCATGTATATTAATCCTAGGTCAGTATGTATATAGCATAGTCTATATATATTATGTATTATGATGTATCCAAAAAATTAGTTTTTATACAAATATTTTATAAAGAGAATGATGTGGTACATATCTATAAAGAGGTCGTTAATCTATATTGGGATAATACTACAAAAGTGTATCAATATTAGGAGGCAAAGTCATATCAACAAAAGAAAAATTAATTAATAAGTATCATATATTGAGGTATTTTTCTCAAAGGGGTGAGTTCATAATTATAATAATATCTACTAAAGATAATGTGGTAGATCTATTTACTAAAGCCTCATTTTAGTAGAAAGAGGAATTTAATTTGAGTTCTAGTAGACTAAAAGGTGTTTGTAGCTTGATCTAGTGAATGTAGGTGTTTGTTAGAGTTGCTTCCCTAAAACTAAATGACATTGTGCTTTTAATTTCCAAAATATTTTTCAATACATAATCCCAAAAATATTATTAATATACATATCATTAATTTTATATTCTCTTAGAGAATTTATCACATTAAAATAATTAAATAGTTCCCTCATATAATGAGAATGATGAAATATTATGATAATATATTTAATCATTGGTCATATGGGTTAAATAAAATTTTTCTATTAAGACACAGTTGATGTTTGACTATCAGTTGTCGGAAGCTCATAATTTATTAATACTTCTTATCATTAATTTCACACATTGAAATCATCTAGAAGGGAGGTTATGAGGACATGACCACCAACAGTATTTCCACATGTCATATGGATAATTGGATATTATTATCTACTAAAGTGTGCATCGATCATTATAACTGAGACTATTTTTAATGTGTATTGTTATTTTTTCAGTTTGATATATGGATTATAATAATTAAAATATATTCTAATAGTGAGTTATCATATGTTTTTGCATCATAAGTCATATAACATCTATTGTTTAAGTCAAGAAATGATTTGTTCCTTTCCATGTTAATGGAGGAATCTATCTCTTGCCCTTGGATTCAAATAGAACCATATACTAAAACAAATGGTCATGGTAGACTATTAATGAGTTCATTTTAGCGAGTTAAAGTATGATAATTCAAGAATATGGGGTGACGACATGAGTATGAATCCTGTTGGATGATATATTGATTCAAAGGGGATATATTACGTAGCATGTTTGTATAAATTTTATTATCTTTGTGACTTTAATTTAGTTATGTATGGTTACCTTTAAATTTTTAGAGGTATTTATCTTGAACTTTAGGTAAGTTCCCCTAATACCACTAAAATACATAGTCTTCAAGGTCACGCGCTATGTGTATCCAAAATCACATTAAATTTTATTATGTCTTAATATTGATAATAAATATTATTCTTAAATTTTGGAAAAGAAATTATTAAATTTAAATGGATTTCTTAAATTCAATCACAAAATATTTTATTTAAGAAAATGTGAGTTAAATATTAAATATTATTTATTATTCCCAAGCTACCAAATAAATAAAAACTCATTCATATTTTTTGTGAATTGATTTATGTGTAAATATTTATACAGTTACATGAATACTAAAATATATATTTAGTCAGTTTAGTGAAAATAATATATATTCATTTATTAAAGGAATAATATATATGTATATATATATATATATATATATATTATTACTGGTTTAATAAAAATAGTGGAAGAATGATAGTTTGAGTTAAGGGTCTGAAGGAAATGCTATATTTTATTTAAAATAATTTATATAAGTATTTTATTATTTATTTAAGAAATGATACTAAAATACGGACTTGTCATGTGATATATTGTTATTATTATTACACATGGGGAATATATTAGTGAAAATATTTTATAACATTCTGTAAGGTCCTTAAAAATTCATCAAAAAGAAGAAATTACTCCCACAATCACTTCCCAGAAGGAACCATGTACTTATACATGTCTATCAAGGTGAGTGGACTCAAATTGAGTTACAAATTTTTGAAGAAACTTGAAGGAATTAATGTTTCCAATTGAATTTATGTTTCCCACATACTAGAACTGGGAAGGGTTCTTAGACCGCCTGGATCGCGAATCACTGGTACGCAGAATGATCTGTGAGGCACTGGCCCATAGAGCGATGGCCAGCAGACCCAGTAGACCGAGAATCATGTCTATGAAGGAATCATGCACACAAAAGAAATCTGCATACCATCTCATGAACTCAACGGTTCTCTGAAGAAGAAAACTAGAAGGGTTCCAAAAACCATGATCTTGAATAGTAGCCTCTGCAAACCTTGGTTGATGAAGTCATCTATGAGATATGATATCTCTTCATGGGCCTCCACAAATAGCACCACATTCCCATAGATACGATTTCCCCAATTATATATAAATTGAGTATCAAAGGAATTTAGAATGGACGGATGATGAAAGCTTAATGGGGACCCCAGAGGTTGGAAATTGAATTCGTAGAAGATTCCAGCTTCAGTCTTCAGTCACAAGAAAAGACCAAATTGAGAATCACACTCTTCGTAGGTACAACCAAGTGAAAACCAAAAAATGGGAGAACTTAAAAATAATAAGGGAACCGTGAACCTAATTTTTGTAACTATGAACTGCATATTTCTTGTGGATTAAATCCCTGTGCACAATATTCCCCTGAACCGTCCTTAAATATGGTGATCCACATAGTGTATCGCTACATGGATTTAACTTGTTGCCACATACTGCATCAGTACACAGATTGAACTCTAAGAGGCATGAAGGACCACGTACCAATGTGGTGTGTAGTGGTCCATACACATGCTCGCGCACTGCTTTGGTACCCGAGCGACTCCTCCACATGCATACCACTATAGTATACAAAGCCTCCCCCATCCTGGACAAGAAATCAGTATTCTGAATGGGGTGTTTTCATGTGTTATTTCATCAAATTTCAATCTCGCCCCTCTATTACCATCAAGTTTTCTATAATCCCTCGATGAACTAGTCCCCATGCATTAGGTCAAATCCTCCTCCGAAGACACCAGACCCATATGATCAGACCGTTGAGTGTATCAGCACACCCCTTTGAGTCTAGATACCCATGGTTAGAGTGGTCCTGAAGGCTCTCCCCACAACATTTCGGGTTTCAGGGATTTTCGTGGGTCTACATTCACATGGTTACTAGGAGTCCAACCATAGGATGAAAATGTGATCCTCCATGTTCTAGGGATTAAGGGTGATCACCTACTTTTCAATTCAATGAATAATAGTGATAAGTCCCATGGTTTATGTTCACTTCCCCTTTTAAAGAGGATGACACTCCTCCCCTCCCCCAAATGCATTATGTGGCATTCCCACTAAGGTTAGTCTCCAATATTTCGATGCTGAGATACATGACTTTTAATGTCATTTCACATTGAAAGGTTCATTGATCTTTGCCATCGATCACTGTTTCCAAATCCACTTATGACATAGGATCTCCCTCCCCAACCTGTAGGAGTGGAAGGAAGTGGTTGGTTGGATCTCTTACATCCTCTTGTTTCTCACACCAAGCATGACTCACATAAGCTTAAGGGTTGGTGACAATTACAACATCCACACAATTCTGAACTACGATAACACTGATTCCTGATCAATCCATGATACATTGGACATCTACTTGGGGGCCCAAGCTCAAAATAGTTCCCTCCCATAAGGGATCACCCAATCATGTTCCCCTCAAATGGGAAGACTCCACGCATAAGACCCAAAAAATTCTAAAGTACAAGAACTCTGTTTCCCGATCAAACTAGGATATATAGGATTCCCACTTGAAGGCCCAATCTCTGAAGGGTTCCCTTCCATAAGGGGTCAACCAATCATGTTCCACTCAAATGGGTAGCCTCCACCCATAAGCCCCACAAAATTCTGAACTACAAGTACATTGATTCATGATCAAACCAAGATACATAGGATGCCTACACGAATGACCGAGCTCAAAAGGGTGTCCATTCAAAAGGGGTCACATGATAATGTCCCCCAAAATGGGATTCTTCCATGCATAAGCCCCATCCATTATGAACTACGTGAGTAATGATTTCTATACTGAGGATATGTAAGAAACACATCTTCTATGACTGATCCGAAAATCATGTCATCTTCCATCCCCTAGATGATGATAACCTCCAGAGCACCTTACTGCATGGATTAAGTTATCATTTCCATAATAGAATCATATTCATGTACACCTATGATGATCCTACAAACCATAGGTATCCCATGGAAACACTCTTCAAATATGAACCAAGGATTCACGAATATATGATCCTGAATTAAATCCAGAAGAGAGTCAGGAAATAGGAAATAATCCTCCCCCAAAAGGGTGTGGTGAGCCGGAATTCCCATCCTATCCACCAATAGAGTCTTTAAGAGTTGTTGGATGAATCATAGACCCACGAGTGCCTTACGTTGATAATAAGGTCTATGAATCATGGATACCCATGCCTTTGGGTGTTTCTGGCTCCACGAACAAACCCATTAGAGACCATCTAAGGATCTTATCTCCTAGGAGGAATGACGACATAAGTACTTGACACCATGAAATCGCCTATTGGGATAACAAGACTGTGGAATCTCCTTCATATTATGGAACTAGTAAATTACCTAGTCCTCATGGGGTTAGTCCAAACCTCATTTAATGCATAATGACACAGAATGGGTCGAAACAAATGAAATTTTTAATTTTACAAAGGAAAATCTCTGAAAAAAGAAATGGATGATGATTATCATCAAGTCATTTCACCATCACCCGAAACTCACCACTTCACAGGCGAAAAAATGGTAAACCTGACATGAATCATTAACCAAAGTGGTAGTATTACCCCATTCAAGCCCCTTTTTCTAGAAAAAAAGAGAGGGAAAGGGGCCAAGATGAATCATCTAATAATAATATGTTTAATAGAATGCTACTATATGAGGATTCATGATCTGTATGTGATATATGTATGTTACAGGTTCCCCCAAAGCATCATTAAATCCAAATTAAATCTTGATGACAGATGAAGACACACACATTAGTGAGCTTAGAGGCAGTTAGGGTCCCAATGAAGAGCAGGAACCCCACGCCTATCGAACATCTTCAACGCTGGGCGATAAGCATGATGATCAATGTGTACCAAAAAATGATACTCTCCACATGATAGAGGCCACGATATAGGTCCTAGAGTCTGTGAAGACTCACCTTCCACCTCTTCATCCATGACCGACACCCCAGCACAAGGCAGCCCCAATAGTCATCTCAAACCATTTTGCGAGCGTGTCCCCAAAAGGTTAAAATGCATACCTCCCTTATTTTAGGGAGGAAGATGCAGTCAATGTTGACATATTAATCTCAACTTCACATGGGTCCTAGTCATGGGCCCCCTCCAGGGAGCATCTCCAATGAAACTAGACAACCAAACCACCTCCCGCTAAAGAGGAACTTATGTAGAAGGAACATACTGATGTCCATGGGACCTGGGCCCCTTGGGCTGCCTGCTAAGGGAAGATAATATATAATCAGAAACACACTCTCACCCTATATCCTGAAGAGTAACTACACTATACTGACACAACGACATTTAAGGCACATACATACAATTGTCCCCCCTCTACTCAAGACCACCACAAAAACAGGGTGGCATAATATGAGCACATGAACGTTCCTACTAGTAATCACTGGTCCTACCGTGCAAACAGAGCATCAAACTATATGAATATGAAGATATCTGTCAATGCCCAAAAATTCCATCAGCCAAATAGGAAAGAAACCTGAAATACCTAGGAAGAATACCTGCTGATGCATATCAATCAATCCATCTGAATAAGGAGTCATGTAAATATGAGCACTGCCAAATTCTTATGGATGAATAAAATTACCGTGAGACAAAAATAGTGGAATGAGAGTGGATGAAAATCCCCACTCGTGAATACAGAGAACATCATTCAAATATAGTGGCAACTAGAGAAGGAAACTAGTGGTAGACTCTTCCCTCTTTCCTTCCATAGGAAAAATGCCAATATTTATTAGAAACTTAGGGAGTACCAGAGCAGGAACAAACCCCGGCTCAGATTTCAGAATGGGACATCATACCTATTCCAACCAAATATTTATCTCAACACATCATTGAAACAATGGAATTTCATACATCAATCCCAGTTCATAACATCCCAACAAGCCAAGAAATTATTGCATCAGGGAAAAATGTGAGAAACTGATCCCATGACACAGTTTCCTTGAAAGGAATGGCTTACTCGTAAAATAGGTTAGTCACTCCAGATGAGTCATGCATTCCTCCTCCAGTCCATGAGGGTCGACGAAAATATCCTTCGACACATGGACAACCAGATCGAGAAAAAACTCCCGTTATAGTTGGGGGATGCTGGTATAATGGTGTGGCCACTCCAGGGTAGGAATATATCCCTTCCAAAACTCATGATGTTTATTAGCATATCCCGGCATCATCATGAGACCCATCAATACAAAGAACCGTATATGAAGGTCATTACCAATATCAGATGGCCCCAGTTACCTAAAAGAGACCACTAAAAAAAATGCACCAATGGCCAGCAGAAAATGAAGAGAACATAAATGACCCTACTCTGCTGAAATCTGGGGTTTCTGACGCCCTCAAAAATATATCAATTAAGGCTCGAGACCCTGTTAATACATTACGAAATTATGGAAGTGGAAGTAGTAGTTGTGAAGGCCCTCCCCACAAAGTCTTTATAAGAAGCTTTGAAGGTACTCCCGAAAGCACCCATGGGGGATAACTCTGTGGGCTAGTAATGATTGATCATGAGATCTAATCTTCTAATGTGTGTTTGGGTATCCCTCCACTCAACTGGAAGACCAGACAACAAGATGGTACTCCCCTTACCATCATCTTCCCCGATGGTCCTCTAAAGGGTATACACTTTAGATATGATTCTTCCTGTAGTCAGAAATCAAGTCATGATGGTACTCCACACCATGATTACAGTCATTCTAAAGGCCCTCCCCATAATGTAAATTTCTATGAACGACCTCCCCATAGTAACGTCATGAACTATGAAGGTCCTCCACTCATTATAGTACATCCTGGAGGCCCTCCCAAGGACGTGAGCTTCAGAAATTCTCCCTACAGTCGGGTATCAAGTTGTGATTATAGTCTTCACCATCATGGTAGTGATCTATAAGGTTCTCCCCAAATTGACATTAATCAGGAAGAAGGTCCCCCCCTTGCTGTATCCCACCATAAAGGTCCTCTCTAGGCTATTCATCATAAAAACATTTCCTATAGTCGAGAATCATGTTGAAATAGTATCCCTCAGCATTGGAGCACCAATTACCAAGGTCCACCCCATAACCCAAATTCATACCAGTGAGAAGGAAATCCCCTTACTAGAACAAAGATGACAAATCCCTCCAATGCTGAGGTGCTCAATAAGAATGAGTCAGAAATATCAGGCACTGTATCTATAATGAGTCATATCCTTTCTCAACCAAAGGATGGCTCGGAGCCATGCCCATCTTCTAATCCACCCCATGCCATTATCATATCAATGAGGCTCCCACTATCCTAGTTACATGGAAATAAATTATTAAAAAGCTATCAATCTTGGCATATCAAGTAGATGAGCCAGCGAAATAACAACAACATGACATGTTGCTCGTGAGAAGACTACTAGTAAAAGATAATATACTAGTGAAATATTGGCCTATAATAACTTCAAACATCGACATACATTGAGATCTGTCTGAGGAATGTATGCATGAAATTAAACACAATATATAGACAAATATTTGTCAGCTGAAAGAAAGATTCCTACCCTAAAAAGGTTATGCAGACCATGTCAACACATTATGGGAGCTTCACCATCTATTTGACCTAGAATTCCTCCCATTTTCATAGAATACATGATTAGAAAAGTGAAAGAAAAACCTTGAACTGTCCTTCCTCCATGAACTGAACATGTTACATCACCTCATTGGAGACTCCTTGACATGAGTTCATATTTGGGGATGGGGAGAATATGGAGCTCTACACTTTACCCCACACCCCGTCCAGAAAAAACCATTGGAAATGACAATTTTCAATGTCATCACCTAAATGAAGTAATTGAATTAAACCATTGCTCATGAAATTTGGGATACTCAACAAAAACCATCCTTGAGTAAGTCTAAAAAGCATCAGGACCAAAGAGATCAAGCCTTCGAGAAGCATCTGAGTCTGGAATCAAAGAACATCCAACAGGCATCCCATCTAATGGAAGCCAACCAGAATTATTTTCTCATGTATTTAGAATACCATAGACTCCATTCAAGCCCAATTCCATATTGGGATCACACCAGCATGGGAGTACGTGAAATTAAAAATGTGGATATAGAGGCGGCTACCGCTGTGATGTTGGAACAACCCCAGCCCATAGGGTTGGAGGAATTTTAAAATAAAAATGCCCCTGTAAGATCATCAAATCCAGGACGTAGTGCATCAATGAATGAATGAGAAAAAACCTAGAACAAAGGGCTGGGGCACTTTTACCTCAGGTCCCCACACATCAGATGTCTTTCTTCTCCTGTGTCGGAAGAATGATGGGAAAATGAGTCACATGTTAGACCCCTTCTCATGGTTCGCACCCTTCGACACAAATTCACATTATAAGGCCAGAGTAGGGATCCCTTGGGGTCAATAATTTCCAAGAAACCTAAAAAATACCGTTGAATGGAAGGAGAAAATCCAATAATCAATGGAGAATGCCTTCATACCATTGGAAATTGGGTACCCCACCCCTAATGTGGTATGAATCAGTGAACATGGTTAACGTCAACCCCATAGATCTCATAGGAAGTGTTACAAAGAGAGGTGATGAAAGGGAATATTTTTCCCTCTTAGATGTATCCCCCACCAACCCTGATGTCGTGCATACCCAGAACTAGAGAGAAGTCATAAATTGGGGGTGCCCTTTAGTTAACATGAAACTACCTCCCTTGGAAAACCCCAACAAGGAGAATAATTAATCCAAGGTCGTTTTTGACCTGCCACCTCCCCCACATGAGAATATATCCCTCAATATCAAGGAAAGGTTCCCCCAGCATGAGTAATATATTTATGAACTTAGGCAAATTAATGTCAAACTGCATCGACAAAGTTATCTTTCCAGATGTGCCTCCCGCATGGAATGTTAGCAGGTATTCCTAGAAGAGGTTCACTTTACACAAGCACTCATTTTGGTGAATGAATCCAAGCTCCGAGGCCCATCCAATCCAACATCAGGATCGTCAGCCTAATTAAACCTGAACCATTAAGGACATCAAGAATTCCCCCTACTGGGATAGAATCTATAATATATTCAGGTAAACCCCAAAAGGATACCCCCAGCTAGACATCCACCCCAAATTGTAGGAGCACCGACACACCAAGATTTGGCCACTATCACACCAACTAGAGCTCAAGCCCATAACTATATAAATCAAGGGATATTGAACACTATCAACCAACTAACAACTCAACTAGAAGCCATATAGGGGTGGATAATTCTGATAAAACCAAAGAGAAAATCCTACCTTAATTGGGTGAGTGATGTTCCGCCACCACCAAACATCAGAAACTCCATGTTACCAGTATTCAATGGATCAGGGGACCTAGGATAGTATTTAATGCATTACGTCTATTATTGTGACCCCCTGATGGGCACTCTAGAGTAGCCTGAATCTATGAAAATCAGGTTCTTTGTGCGAATCATGTAGTGATCGGCTTTCGTATGGTATAATAGCTTGCGAGATAACTCGATCATAGGCGGGGAGGACCTCCAATTACAGTTTCTCTTCTAGTTTAGTTCAATGTTAACTAAGATGATGACCGGTGATCTTATGAACTACTAGTAGTGAGAGAAAAAAGGATCCTTAGGCATGATTGCTAGATATAAAGGCCTGAATTATTCCATGAACCAACCTCTTCTCTAATATGAAATTCTCACCATGTGTATCGACAATATTCGTGATGAATTACAGACACCGCTCAGGCTAGTGATGTAGACAAGATGGCTTACATATTTCTATTCCATTTCCCAATGAATAGAAGACTCTATGCAATGGACCAACCTCATGTCCCGAGTGGCCCCATCTTCCCCAGAAAAAATAGAGTGAATAGATGAAGAAGCTTTTTTCATGCTTAAGACAACCCTGACACCATATCTAATTGGGAGGTCCCCATCGAAACATGCAAGACCCCTAGAAACCAAACACCACCCCCAACTCACCAAGATGACCGACGAGGTGCTAAAATATAGAAATTTGAATAAAAAAATAATAAATTATACCTATTCTGAGATGATCGGGTCCATGTCTATTTCATAGCCTCCATGAATTGCAAATTGCTCTGGCAACCAAAGCCAAAGCGAGCCAATGGAGTGGCTTTCAAAGACCGTCCAAATTAATGCCCCTATCACCGAATACTGGGTCACACCATCCAGGAGTGATTTGTTTTTAAGAATATCCTACAAAAGAGTGTGGATTCTGGGAAATTTAGGTTGGTAACGCTGCCAGCACATGTGGCATATGTTTATAACTCAGACTCAAGAGAAGAATTGGAATGGAAAAAAGTCTATAGTAAAAGGTTCAAATGGTTGAAAATATTATGAATTAGAATATAGTCATCCATGTACCTGGAATCCTCCTTGAATAGTAGAAATAACAATCCATGCCCCCAAAAATACACAATACAACACAGCCATCCTCCATGGCCCTGGAGTCCTATATAGGCATGAAGGGAAGAAAACAGGAGTAAGAAGGCATGATAAAACCAAATCCAAAGTCAGTGATGAATCTTTTGGACTTCATTCCAATAGACTTGGTACAACAGGTACTGCCCCACCAAATGGTACAATGGGAACCACCCCACCAAATAGCACAAACATAAGGAGACAGTGAGACCGAAATATTGATGGATCAAGAACGGGTATTCAACTCCATTATTGTCATTCACTTTATGGACCCCTTCCTAGATAGAGACTATTGCTATTAACCTAAATTCCCCATGCCTAACATGAGAGATGGAGGAATAGGATAAAGATTCCGGAGGTTTCCTGGAAGGCATGATTATGGAATGAGTCCAATTCTTGGCCACTCCATAACTGAAACCATTAACATTGTGAAAACTCGCGGAAGGACCCTCAAGAATACACAATAAGAACCATAATACTTCTCCACCCCCATTAGAAGAAATCCAAGCCTAGTTATCGTAGAATATCCATCAGGGAAAGAAAAAATATCAAATTTTCCAAGGCATACAAGAGGACTAGTTCAGCCAAGCCCAGAAAAGACCGCAATGATAGAAGATCCTATCACAGAGGCCGAACCACCTATAACCAAAGACCAATCCCCTAAAGTGTCTGTGAACGAGAAACCTCGAGCTGGGATGAACTGAACTTTTGAGAGAAAATATGATATTCAAAAGTAGGTGGATTCCGTACCAAGAAAACTATCAATCCTGGATGCGTTATGCAAGACCAAAAATCCTAGGGTGGCACTCATCTAAGCCTCACTAAGTCCCTAGGAGTTCAAGGCTGAAGTAGCAGTAGTCGAAGTCTATCAGAAAGAGACCAGTCCTAAATAATTTCACAGTGTCATGTCCTTCACAGAAAGGGATGAATAAAACATCATGCAAGGTCACATCAAACCATTATATGTGTGCAATAATATAAATAGAATTTATTTTGGGAGGAGTTTCATAGAAAACGTCTTGGGAGTCAACCACCTCCCGCTACGAATGCTTTGTCAACTGGGCTATGATGAAGACATCATTACACCCTACACTACAACTCAACTGGTATGTTAAATTAAAGAGAATAGAAATCATTGGAATGAATCATGATTAAAACATGGCTTTGAGACCTCATGTTATATTCTGAGTTCCTTGAAGTATCGAAAAGTAAGGGCTTCAATGTCCTATCAGGGAGGCCTTGGCTACATTATCATTATGTAATTCCATCATCATACCACCAGTGCATTAAATATTTCAGTAATGAGAAAAATAGGAAATTTCACGCCGATAAATCCTAGTTTGAGTCCTATGAGTCACATATTATCAACACAGGGTTCTAAAAATAGGAATAAAAGAAACCTTTGACCAATGACATTGATTGGATTCTTGCCTCGAATGGATTGGAAATGGCTCCCGCTGAACCCAACCATCAAGTTGGGGAAGAGTATGTCTTACCCATCAACCAAGATAAATGTATAAGTTCATGTCTGGATATGAACTCAATTTTATGCATGATCTCTTTTATAGATACCAAGTCCAAATACATGGAAGAGCAGGCTGACTCCCATGAGGTTAGGAAAATCTATAATATGGAAGCTCCCAACCCATACTCATGACCTCAAACTAGCCTCGCCTCGCTCACTATGGAGAAAGATGATATATCTCCCAACATTGGAGAGTACGTCTCGAGAATCCTCTCTTAAATAGAAGAGAAAGAAGATAATGATGAGGTAGAAGAAGAATATAACCTCAGGGATTCCCCTCCCACGTTCAAAGAAGGTTTCTCCACCATAATCGATCAACTTGATGCGATAAACCAGGGAACCAAAGATAAACCGCTTCCAACTCTGATCAGTGTGTCCATTCATATTTAAAAGAGGTAGGCATATACATTCTTCCTACATGAGAATTGATATTTGTTTGCCTAGAATTACACGGAAAGGCCAATAATTGATCCTGACGTCACCACTCATCATATTGGCTTACCAGAAGACCACTAGGACTATAAGAAAGAATCCATAAGGAACCACCCGATTCATGCAACCAAAATGGGGACTGAAGTTGCTATCAAATTTCCCATGTTATCATTATCAATATATATCTTTCCCTTTATTCATGTAAATTTATTGGTCTATTGATATTCCTATTGCCTAACATGTGTTGTATTACTCATTTAATTCCATGTTCATTCCATTAAATGGTTTTATATCTCACCCCTTTCTTTTGTATGTCTTCACGTTATCCAACGCAGTGTTAAGTACAAAGGAACCTTTTAGTCTTGTTAAAGAATTTTTCAATAAAGATATTGTTTTTCATGTTTTAAGTTGTTATGGTATGTACCTAATTTCACAAATACACTGCACCTATTTATCTTCTGATGTTTATTAATAGAATGTTTATGTAATAAATCATATATAGATATGAAATAAAGAGCATGGTTGTTATAATACCTGACATGTCGTGTAAATGATTCCTAATATGTACCAACATATTCATTATACTTCTTTATTATCACATGGAAATCCTTCTCCATTTCATGGATCCAATTTTATCTTCTTGAATGATTTTATTGACAATAATCCATCATCAATCCACATATCCTTCCAAATGATAGAGAACCAAAATTAATTCTTCATTCTTTGAACACTGGATAATGAAAAATATGTCTTCAATTATATTGATCCAATTCATAAAAATCTAGGGTATTAGTGGAACAACTAAAATATGGAAGAAATTTCTTCATGAAGGATTAAATAGAAATTTGTTCCATATTTTTTTTGTTTTTTATTCATCATGATTCGTAGATTGAGTTATTTTTGGGATTATATAAATGATAGTTTCTATTCAATTTCCCATAACATTTTTTTTGGAGGAATTTAAATGCATAAACCATCACATTCCCCATTAACATGATTCATCCCTATTCTATCCATCGACTAAAACCAAAGAGCATAGTGTGAGAAATAATTTTCATAGTGGGAAACAAATAATTATAAAAAATCACTAATAGTATGTCTAAATCACGATACCTAGTTTGTATTCTATGACACTATAGGATTAATCTATGTCATTCATGGTTATTATTAAAATCATTCAAGATGAATCATATTGTGTTTGTGAATTTCCAAATCACATCCCTGAGTTTCTTAAAATTGGGTGAGCAGAAAATCCCAATGTCATCCTTGAGGTGATGATCGAGTTCAACCCAATGGATTCTTCGTAGAGTTATTAAAACTATGTAAAAGTGTTTTAAAGAAACATTCTCTTATACTATACAAACATGGATGTAATTTCTTGAAATTCACTTTCTCTATCCTTAGTCAAAATTTGTTGAAATTGTACAATACTATGAAACATACTTAGAATTATCCTTAGTCATATAACTATAGATATCACATGTTTGTTCTCATCCTAGTTTCCAATGGTTCAATAAACCATTTATATGACACTAAATATTGTTACTTTGGATTTTTATATATAAATATTACATCTTTGAGATGAATATTCAATAAATTTAAAAAATACATCCCAAGGATCGTAATGGTTTATTTTCTTTGGAGGCTAGAAACATAATATTTTTATTTCATGAATGATAATAACCATATCTCCTAAAGATCTACCCATATAGAACCCTTCATGGACATAACCTACGTAAAATCAAATTTCATAACTAGGTTAACGGAAATAGAAAAAGGGTGGTCTCATATGCTCATTAACGGTAAACATCATATATATAAACATAACATTGGCATAAGATTATTATAACAAGAGAGTAACATTTTAAGACCATACCATACATTTCATAGATCCAAAAAATGAGTCATCTCTTAAATCATGGTATTATATAATACATGACAAAAAAATGAATAATAGTACATTATCTATGATAACATACAATTGGCATAAGACATAGATTTTTTAAATACACATATGTATAGAAAATAATTTCCGTAGTAGCGAAGGATCATTCCCAAAATTATCATAGTGGAATGAGTTCACTACCTAATCCATTGTAGTAATCATGGTTCAATACAAATAATATCATAGTGGAATGGGTTCTCTCACCAAACCATCGTAGTAGTATAGGTTCACTGCCAAAAATACCATATGGGATAAAGTCCCTTACTGAACTAGGTTCACTCCCCATTATATTCATGTTTATCTCATGAGATATCAGTATTTTCCAAGTGAATTAGAGGAGGATATAGGTTACACCTAGAACATAAATAAAATCATACATATATGTTCGACAATATTATAAATCATTTATCATTCTAATACCCATGAAAATAAATGAGTTTCATAAAAATTTCACCATATAATAACCCATGGGAATGAAAAAGGTTTAAAAAACTTTTCATCCATTAATCATAGAATAAGCTATGAAACTGGAAGTGCTTCATACACATATTTTCCTACTAAACATAAACCAGACTAATAAATATAATTTTTGGTTTCATTTTATTATATCCCCAATAATTCGTAAGTAACACAATTGTATTTCATGTTAGATAAATATTAATTTTTAAAGATCACATGTAATATTTACAAGTGAATATATCTATTAAATATTGAAATAACATATTCTAAAATCATAAAATTTACTAAAAATTAAGGAAAGAAGTTTCTTTGCAAATAACCATGGAATATTGTAATTAAAATGTTTATGATGGTGGGAAACACCCATCATTCCAGACATGTTAAAATGAAGATTCCATTGATTTTTTGTAATATCATTATTAAAATGGTACATCAATTATAATGTTTAAGAGCATTTTTAGGTTCTAATGGCATTTGATTTGGTTTTAAGATTTTATGAAGAACATGATTTGTGTATTATGTGTTAGTCACATTCACGTTGTGAATTGGTTACATAAAATGAGTCAATTTTTAGTAAAATTCAATGAGATTGGTTTAGAGAAAGAAATAATTTATTGTTGTAAAACTAGTTCACATTATGAATGGGTCAATTAGGATTAATTTATCCTGAACCGAAAGGTTTCACGGAATGCATATAATTTGAAGGATTCACAATGTACAACCTTAATTCACATCATAAATCATGCATGATGTGTAATACTTATTCAATACGTTTATATTCTATTTTCATTAATTAAATGTGAAGGAATACTAATTTATTTCTAGGATATCATTGAAATTTTTTCGTTATCAACGATCCTTCTATATTTTATCATTTAATTATTGATATATATAATGTTTTCAATATATCACTTTGTGTAATAATCATTTCTAGTTCTTTATTTCCATAAACAATGATAGTAGTGTTGTTCAATATTTTGGATTCGTTGTCTGTATGATGAAATTTTTTATAATAATTTCAAGATCCTTGTTGTGAGCATCTCTAAGAGGCTGACCCTCATGTTGGTTTTTCTGTGACAGGAATGTTATTTGTGGCAAGTGTTGTTTTATTTTCTACACTGACCACTTTTCGTGTTGAATTAATTATAAGATATTTGAAAAAATTAGAGGGCCTTTGTTGATGTCTCTAAATTCCTTTCTGTGTTGGTGGATCTGATTGTGGTCATGTGTGACCCAAGTTGAGGTAGCTGGTATAATATCAAGTCTATAATGGATGAACCATGAATTTTTTAACATTATAAATTGTTTGTTAAACAAATTGGCATGATTTATTGATTTTGTTTTTGAGTAAATGGGTTTTTCTAGAAAAGGCAGTTTCCCATATTTTGGTAAAAAAAAGATTTTTCAGAACATTGTGAAATGGATTTATGAAATGGTTTTAATTATTTTTAATAACATGATTTTGGAATTTTACCATGTGGGAATCCTTGGGTACTTAGGTGGAATGTGTATCAAGAGGCATTCTCCTAGGTTATTATCGGGGTATTAAATCTTGTGGAGTCCCTTTTCACCCAAATACGTGTTTCATAGGGACACGTATTTCACTATTGGGAGGTTCACTTTTTTGGGGTGTTCCTATGATCCCAAGATTGAATTCATTTATCTAAGAGCTTGATGGACATGACTCTCTATGTTTTCATATGAGTGTTCTAGATAACCTGGCTTGTAATGGTCTTTGGCATGATTTACCTATTATTTGATTTGTATTACAATAATTTAAGAACCTACTTTGATATAAGTTAAATTATTTGAAACCATATTACCAGGTTTATTTAGAACTATGGATGAAATTGAATGGATTACCATATTTTTTATGTTAAAAATTTTAACTGATTATCATGCCTTATTTTATTTATTTTTGAGCATGATTGGATTTTTATACCGATAAATTTTATGGAAGACTTGGGTGGGATCCAACTGACCCTATTTATCTAAAAACCTACACAACCCTTAGGTGTTTTGACACCTAGTAATGTATTTTGATGAAGGAAAAGGTACGGAACCACAGTGAGAAAACCATGATTCTATTATCTTGGTTCAAGTAGATGGCGGTGAGATGGTGGGATGTTTCCCACACTATCACGTAGAGTAGTCTGTTTCTATTTTAGATTTCCTTTTATATTATATATTTTTTACTTTGGGTTTATTCTAACAACTTTTATTTGTATCATTTCAGTTATCTTATTTTAGTAATGTCATTTATTTCTCCTTGTTTTTCATACGTTGTATGTTTATTTTATTTATGTATATAACTTTTTATTCTATTTGGATGGGGGAAAACATTCCCTTTGGTCTTTTTGGATTATTGAGGTCTAGTCACCATCCATTGGAGATCATAATGGAGTTTGTGTATACTAAAGATTTGTTTGGGTTCTAGTTATTTAGTGTATCATGGGGTGTTTGTAAAAAATTATCCCCAAATGTGGGTTTTCCTCATGAGTCCTTGTCTTGATACTTGAATTAGACTGTAGATAGAATTGATAGATATTGAGAGCTAGGTTTCAGAGAGTTCATTTTCATATATTGTTTTGACAAGAAACATGTTACCATTGGATGTTGGGATATGTGTCTCTTGAATTGAGTTTTTGGTATTAATCAAAAATTATGCTTATGGTTTCCTCTTTTAAACCGCCATTATTTTAATTTTTTGTTTCTCTTCTATCTTCAGTGTGAATCTATTTGAGTTTGAGACGTCTAGCCTAAGACTCATTGGATAAGGAGTAGATGATCATCAAGGAATCCACATTTGGATAAAAATCACATCAAATCTATCATTCGATCATTACCTGTAGTAAATTTACATGTATAGAAGGTCAGGAATATAGTTTATGTGTTACAATTAGTGTTTAGAGGAAAAATGGATTTATCTAAAGATTTTGTACATTATATTACCAAATACATTAAGGGTATTAATGATCCCCAATAGGTGGAAGAATTTTTATACAATATTGATTAGATCATAGTCTTTATATACACACCTGATTCTATCAAGGTGAAGTGCACTACATTCTAAATTTGGGGTTCTAATAAGTGATAATGGGAATGAATGATATAGAAGGATTGGAACATAATATTTTAATGAATGGTATCATGTCCCTCTTCATCCAAAAGATATATCCAGAGTCTATGATGATTGAAAAGTCTTTAGAGTTACTCTCATTATAGCAAGTTGAGAGTACAGTGCCAGTATACACTAAGAAATTCAAATAGATGGTTTGTTTTTCTCATTATATTATATTTATTTATTCCAAATATTTATACCTATTTAGAGATGATAGATAAGACTATGATGGATTAATTGGATATGACATGAACAAATTTCCATTATGATCTTTCTCTTCAATGTAGTGGTATTTTTAATGGCACAGATGAAGGAATATTCAAGAGAATTGCATGAGTTATGGTGGTGTTTCATAGAACTAGGACTCCAATTCACCATTAGTTAAAACTAGTAGTGTTCCCTTGAATTTCAAAAAGTTTGGAATGTTTTAGTACACCTTTCGATCTTGTTCTGCACCTATGAAGATGTGAAATGCTTGTTTACACTTTGAACATATACAATGATTCATTCTATATATGTATATAACTCATTTTGGTCAGTTATCATTAAGCTATAAAGGCCACTTTGGAACATTGAGAAGAATAAATTTATACAGGGCTCTATCCAAAGACTTTATGAGTGAAGTACTATAACACAATGGATGGGTTTCTTGTGGAGGTTTATGGAGGTCTAGTAATAATGATAGGGACCATATTAGTTGAATATTCTATAGAAACTGTCTCATTTGATATCGGCGCATCAAAGTCATTTATATTTTCCCTATTTGTTGATATTATTAAGCTTAAATCAGGTTTAATGTACTTTTTTATGGTGTTTGATACACCTATTGGGAAGAGGAAAGATCATGGGAATCAATGTTCTTATTTTTATCTATTGATAGTTGATGGAGAGTTATTCGAGGATTTAGTCATTATAGATTTGGATCTATTTGATATCATCATTGGTATGGAATGGATTTTAACATATCATGTTGATTTTAATTATTATCAATGACAAGATTTTTTCCTTTATTTTTATGGGAGCTCTTGAGTATTTCGGTGAGAGTTGGATCCATAATATATCCATGAAGGAAATTTCCTCTTACAGATCAAGAGTTTATTATCCAATGTTTATGTTTATATGAATGCTATTTTTTTATTGGTAATATTCCATTAGTTGTTATGTATATTCCCAATGTCATCCAAGATGACTGTTGTGGTCATCTTTTTGATTGGGAGGTAGATTTGATAGTAGATTTTATTCCAATATGCATTCGATTAGGAAAACATCATATCATATGTCATCAGTGGGGTTAAAAGAGATTAAGATTGAATTAGATGATCTGATGGTTAAAGGTTTTATTCACCCTATTATTTCACGTTGGGTATCCCTAGATATCTTTTCCAATAATGATGATCATTTACAACGATTGTGGTTGTCTTTCAAAAGTTGAACCATGTGATAGTTAATAATAAGTATATTTTCCACCATGTGAATATTTTTTATGATTATTTAAAGTGGTTGAAGTGGAATATGAATATTGATCATAAGGTGACTCGTCATCAGCTCAGGGTTTGTGAGTCTGGTAAAAAAAAATCAGGCTTTTTGGAGTATTTTTTTCTAATAAAAATATATTGTGATGTAATTTTGTCTAAATAAAACTCCAATATTTTTTATGGAATTGATGATATTAACAACACATCATTATCATGACACCATTTTTATGATATTTTTTGATAATATCATAGTTTATTCGAGAGATGAGTGTGTGAATGACCACCATTGGAATCTATCATTGGTAATCTTATGGAACAATGATATTTATGGAATTCTTTAAAAATTATGTATGTTGATCCAAGAAGTGATGTTCATTCAACACATGATTTCTGATCGTGTCTTATCAGTCGATCCTGATAAGGTGAAATATATTTTTTCTTTGGAGGAGATATACAACATCTTTTAGAAATAGATATTTTTTGGTCATTATAGATACTATTGGAAAATCATCAAAAATTTATTAGAGTTGGTGTCACCCTTGAATATTCATACTAGGAGGGGAGTGACTGACACTAGGGATGTAAAATCTTAGTATTCATTTGATGAACACAAATGTCTTATAACATTGGATTGTATTATGATATTACCTATTCCTCATAAGGGGTGAATGTTATACAATGATGATTCTAGTACTATTTTGGGTTATGTGAATATTCTGGATAAAAATACTGTGGCAGATGCATCTCATCTTCTTCATCCACCTGTGAATATATACCCAACTCATTGTCTAGAGATTTCCACAGTTATGCATGGGATTAAATGTTGCTGTAACCATCTCTCTGGGGATATATTTATAAAATTTTATAAACATAATAGTCTACGAAAAATATATCCACAAAAATACATGAATCTTCAACTAAGGTGGTCTGTGAAATACCTTTCTTCATTCAAACATGACATCACATTCAACCTGGGGAAGAGGAATGTCATTGTAGACACTCTTAGTTAGAAAATTCCATCACATGCTATATTACATTGCCAATCCATTTTTTTATTTTATTGAATAAGCCACTTTAAAAGAAAATTGGAAACCTACAAAATATCTCAAAAAGACACATTTCATATTTCAAAATTCAAATTATCAAACAAAACCAACAACATCGTGCCACAATACTTCATAACACACTGATTCAAAATTGAATGGAGAGCCATTGTCACCGCCTCTCTATGCACACCATGACACATCACCTATTTCACGTTTCAAAATATAGACCATCATCACTCCTCAAGCCAACCGCCACATGACCCAACCCTAATCAAAACTAGCTCGTCAGAAACCAGCATGCTGGAGACCAACACGAACACCAGAAACACACATATCACCGTCACAAACCACCATTAGAGACACCGTCGGAGAAAAACGAAGACCCAATTTGAATCATACCGAATAGGAAATATCTAGATAAAGAATCACAGACAATACATAATCTTCACTGAGAATGAAGAAAAAATCCAATAAAATAGAAAATACAGATACTTTAATACCAGAAGACGATTCCTTTCACTGAACAATCGTCAAGGTGACTCGCGCTTGGAGAGATGTCATCCACCAAAACCACACACCCAAAACACCTTCATTACGACCACACTCAGTCCTCCTTGGAGATGCATAGAGGATCGAGATATCAGAGCCAGGAAAGGGCGGCTGAGGGCTGTATATGTGCATCATCGATGAGGCTGAAAAATCAGATCCAACAAAACAAAACCAAGCAGACTCGGGATTTTCTTGAAAACAGTCAATCCCCAAACCACAAATCCCAAAACCTCCATGTATCCACTACTAAAAATCTGACATGGATATTCTCCAAGGATCTTGAGGTCAGAGTAGAAAATTAGTGACCAAAGTATTTGACACAACCTTTAACAGATCAGCAGAACCACCAATGAAACATGACGATGACAGAGAGGTCGCCGCTGAAGAAGAAACCAGAGATAAAAACAAGTGGGATTCGGGCAAGACGCAAAAGAGGAATTAGAGATCCCCTATATGGTAGGGAGAGATTCACTTGGATGTCTCTCCCTAATGATTCTATATATTATTTTAGGGATTGGTTTCTCTTCCGATTATTTTGGTGGAGTTCAATTTTTTTACTATCATAGTTCTTCAACGGATGTTCATCCAATATATATGAATATTTATAATCAATGGATATGAAACATCTTTTGGTCGATTATGAAGTGTGAATTCATCAATTTTGTGTACCACTATTAATCCCACCAATATTTAAAGGCATATCCTCTATAACTTTATGATTTTCTCTAACCACATTCAGTGTTGGTTTGGAAATGGGATGAGGTGTCTATGGAATTGTTTGTTGGAATATCAATGAATCCCTAAGGTAATAAATATATTTGTGGGTGGTTTAGAGGATGATTAAATCATTAAATTTCATTTTGATCAGGGACATAAAAAAAGTTAAAGATATCGTTATGCTATATATGCAGGACATCTTGAATCTATTTGAAGATACTTATTATATTTTTTTATATAGGGATCGTAGGTTTAATTCCAGATTGTAGAAGAGTCTTCTAGAGGTGATTTGGTCTAAGGCAAGGTTTAGTACATATTACCATCCGATGATAGATATCTAGACATGGCATACTATTATGATTCTAGTGTATATTCTTCCTGCATGCGTTTGAGTTTTTTTTATCTTGGGATAACCATCTGGGACAAGTAGTGTTTTATTATATTAAAAGTTATTCATCATTGATTTGTGTGTAGCCTTATAGTATTTTCATGGTAACCATTCATGTTAACTTTTTTTGGGAATATGTGGGAAAATTCTCTCTTGTATGACAAAGTATCATTTAGGATCCATTGGTGAGGATATTGAACATACTTCATCATCTAGTTACAAATAATAGTCGGATGAAATCAAATAAATATGATTGAAATAGTATATTGGATTATCAATTATTGGACATGCTTTCATAAAATATTCTTCTTGTTTTGGTCACTATTAACTTAAGAAATGTGGTATGTTGGGTCTAAGATATGTTGGACCTTTTTAGAACAGTAACCATATTGTGTGAATTTCGTATTAGCTGTCATTGATGTATGATTTTAAATGAAAGAATTATTTTTCCACACATATGAAGTCAACATGTACTATCTTAATCCTTCTCATGTTTGGATTTGGGAGGATATTGAGAAAGATAAAAATGTATCAGTTGTAGAAAAAATAGTTCAGATCATGGATTCTCAAGTAAAAGTCTTGTGGGGTAAGTATACCCAATTAGATAAAGTTCTATTGATGTACATATTATATTCTAATGAGACTTGGGAGCATGAAACCCTGGTGAGGGAGTAGTAGCCTCACCACTTTCAATAGAACCATTCTTCCACATGACTTCATTGGGATATAAATTATTATAGTGGTGTTTTTTTAAAATCTCTATTAAAAAAGATATGTCTATTTTAATGATTAATAGTGTTTATTTGGGTACTGAGGGTGTTAGAAATGGTTTTGGGATTTTCCATTGAACCTGGGCTATGCTCTACCTTCTAGACATATTTTCATCTAGAACAAGTTACTTGAAATTAATTTTTTATCATGATGAGGCTGTGATTTTTAGTTCTGAGTGTAAAATATTTAAAATATATGAAACATGTTCCCCTCAAGAATGGGTTAATCATGATTAGTTTTACATGTGACAATTACTTTTTTGGAATGCATATACGTCGAAGGACTCATGATGTGAAACCTTAATTCAATTCATGAAATGTTTATGATTTTTAGGTTTTAAGCACTCCATGTGTAACCTTTTTTCATTATTCTTATTAATATACATCCTCCTCTAATCCTAAAATATCAAGAGATTATTTTTCATATCTCTTATACTTATAAATCACATTGGTTGGTGCTTGATCTTTACTGTGGTTGTACTACGTCTCTCCAGGAAAGTTATCTTTCTGCTTCTTCATTTCCAGCGATCACATCAGTAGAGTTTCACTGTATTTTGGAATCATTAAACCTATGGAAATGTTTTATCTGATCTTTTATAGTTCCATCAGTTGGACAATTCCAAAAGTCCGACCCTCATGATGAATGTGTTGTGGCAGACGAGTTCATTGAGGTGTATGTCTTTTAACTTCTCCAGTGACAGCTTTTCATGTATCATTGAATATATGATGAGAGAATCAATTCTAGGTCCACAATTTTGGTATCTACATTCCTTTATATGTTAGTGTTATAGTGTCCCTACTTTTCATAAATAATTTTTACATCATTTTAATGAAATAAAAAATAAAATAATTACAAAATGAGGATCCAATGGTTTAGTGTCTTGGGAAAAATAGGACTATACACAATATTTACAAAATAACACATAAACATTTATTAAATTCTTTATTTTCTAGCCTCATATTGGACCTTGAATTCCCCTCAGTATTGGTAGTAACATAAAGATATAAGTCAAAAAGGGGGGGATCAAGAAGACTAGTGAGAGGTTAGATAAGAACATGAAATAGTATATCATTATTTAAAAATAATAATAACATCATCATCATAATCATCAGAGGAAGCATTATATAAAGGAATGGAATTTGGAAATGCATAAAAATGAAACATCATGTCATAGTTGTCAATTATCACACATAGTTGTGAACAAAGATAGCATCATGGCCATGTATATTTCAATTTTCAGCATAAGATACATCAAATAACCCAATTCATTGGAACTATATATAATTCCAAACACTCCCATCACATCATACCATTTACATTGATCTATATAATTCTGAGCACACTCGTCACATCATAAAAATTAAATTATCTTGCATGTGATAGAGACTGTATATAGATTGTGGACAGAAAATAACCCATGGAAAGGAATAGGTATTATTTCATAAATCATAAATTCATAAATTTTTGGATTCCAAATTAATGATGTAATAATATACCCGATATAATAGTCGTCATCCTTGAAGGAGAAAAAAACTTGAGATGTAAAAGGTGTTTTTATAAAAGGGTTATTTTGGAAAACATTGTGTTTCTGATAAAGTCAATTAGAAAAACGTTATATGTCATAAAAGTTATGATAATCATGAATAAATGATATTTAATGAATATCCCTACTTAAAATGGTTTGAAATTGGGATACCCAAAGAAAGATAGTTGAGTTTGATAATTCCCCTTACCTTGTGTATGAATACATTCTTCACATTAATGTCATATATAATCACATTAGATTTATTAATTAAAAATTAAATAACCTTTTAAACATGAAAATGATTAATTATTATTTTATTATATTATTTTATGGGATAATTTATTAATTATAGTGTTTAATTTCATCGATTGGGAGTGTTTGTTTTCATAGTTTTCATGATTGGTTAACTTGTATTCATGAATGGAAGTTCATGTAACGTGAGGATAAATATCCAAAATCATTATTAAATGTTATTAATAATCCTATATAAGATTATATATTTATATAAATAATCACTACTGGAAATGGGGTTTATCCTTACGGATCTATACCCACGGTTTAAAAAACCGTGGGTATAGAAGGATTTTTATTATCTATACCCATGGTTTTAAAAAAACAGTGGGTATTCAACCCCTAATTTGAGCCCGATATCGGGATCCTCCTCAATTCTATCGTGCTACCCCCCCTTCAACCCTAGCCTCTCCTGACCTCTGAATCCCGGCCATGTCCTCCCCTCCAAAACCACTGGCTCCCGGCCATCTGACCTTCGCCTCTCGGCCCTCTCCTCCCCTCTCCGACCTCCGACCACTGACCATCCGACCTCCACCTCCCGGCCATCTCATCCCCTCCTCGGCCTCCACCTCCCGGATATGCCTCCACACCTGACCTAGACCTCTGGGCCTTTTCCTCCACCTCAACATCCCATCCTTCTCCACGCTACCCCCATCTCCGGTGACATCCCCGCCCCCCTCTCGGCTCCCTCTTCTCCGGCAACTTCCCGGCCAATTCATTACATATAGGTATATAATTTATTCTCGTTATCTTTTTTATTCTTTTTAAACTAATCACATATTCTTATATCACTACAAAATTTATCTTTTTCATTGTTTATTTAGTCAATAATCATTCATTTTAAGTAGAAATTTAGTATAAGGTATTGAGCCGGCTGACTATCTTTCTGCATATTTGGGAAAATTTTGTTTGAATTTATTTCTGTTCTTTGGTCTACTTGGGAGCCGATCTACCTACTTTATTGGATTGCATTTTGGAATCTGGATTTGGGTTTGACTAAAACCTTAGTTTTTTCGTTTTATGGTCTACCTCTATATAGTCTTGTTGATTATCTATCTTCTGTCTGAATTTATATGGTTTCTAGCAGTAATGTTGATTGTAGGGTTGGAAAGATTGCACTGGTTATTTTTTTCCAGCTTTGAAGTCATTTACGGATTGTTGACCTAGTTGAAAGACTGTTGAAGCTTAAATTTATCTGTATTTCCCCTGTTGCTGCATGTTTTTCTGTTTTATTTGTCTTGAATGCTGTCTCAATATTCTCTGTTAATGCACGCACCTGGACTGCTGCTGCCCGATCGTGCAATTCATCTACTTTGATCCTTTTGATGTTGATTACCCGGTTCTATAAAGCTTCATTTTTTTGGTTGTTTTCTATGTTTTAGATGGTGTTAGATCATTATACCTAGAGATTTCTAGGAAAACATTTTATTTAATAAATTAATTCTGGCATGGATTAGGAAACCAATCCATGTCACCTTCTTCAAATGAAAAATTCATCTTTGAGGTAAATTTTACTTCCTCTGATTGTTACTGCAACATCTATTTTCATTTACAATGTTTTATATTATTTCATTTTGTTCATTGGATATAACTGACAAAGACTACTCATTTAGGATGATATACTAGTGATGAGATGTATTTAAATGACATAAAAGTATTGGAAGGAGGGAATCTAGAACTAATGTTACATACCCAAGGGAACAATGTTGTATACTCTAAAATGTCCATATGAACAATATCTCTTTATGCTATAGGTTGGCTGATAGATCGCACGAAGGGCATGGGGTCATCAAACATGATTTTCTATGTATTCCTCCTTTTATCTTCTTTATAAAACCTATATTAAAAATTACTTAGATTCATTCAATGATAGTTTAGTTAAATCAATTTTAATCAAGATGGTCTATGGGATTCCCTTCGTATGTCAAACCAGAATTCTACTATGTGATCTGTGTTGATCATGCGAGGCATATAAGTATTCTGTATGGTGAATTCATTTCATCACATGTATATTACCTTGTAAAAAACATGCATTTCATAATATCTACTACTCTGAGAAATCGTCTCTATCACATGTTCGTCTGAATGCAAGAATTCCCTTGCGATTTGGAGTTCATAGGCCCCATTTTCATGTTCACTATGTTAACCCTATATTTTTCATTCTAGTGTAGGGAATTATAGGCCTCTCCAACATGAAAATTCATCAATTTTCGTGGTAAATCATGTGATATTCTAGGAAATTCCACCTCCACCAGGTGGAGCATCACCATGATCTTCATCATCAGAATTAGGATATTCTATGCCAAATCCAATTGATCTAGGGGACTTCTCTCACTTATAAGGTTTATCTAGTGTAGGCTTTCTAAGGGTACTCCCAATAATAAGAGATCCTTCTAATATATACCTATCTTTATCATATATAAATTATTTATCCTAGTATATCTCATCCTCATAAGCTAACCTAGATTCATCATTAAGGTCTACAACCTCTATTTCTTTTTCTTCTTTGTATATTCATATTCTTATTCTCTATAAAGAGACTCATTATCATCTGAGTACTCTATAAACTCATTGGGTAAAAGAATTGGATCTACTAGAACTCTGGGTTTAAAAAGATACTCTATTGGTTTAATTGCTTTTACAATTTATATTGGTCATCCACCCATTCCTATTTCCATGGATTCTATTTGAATTTCATTGTCTTATAAATATTTTCAATAAGAAATAATCTATTTGAAGAATTTATCTTACCCCCCATTGAGGAACTAATCCATTGTATCATAACAAGGCATAAATTATCTTAGGATATGGTACGGAACTAAAACTTTTGGCTGGCATGCACATCTCAACCATGTGTCTCATTACATATATTTAATGGTCTATTTAAAAACAGATCTCCATAAAAAAAATAAAAAAAGGTTTAGATGCCTCGAGATACTAAAGTATCCTTTTCGTGGGTATAATACATACTGAATAAACTTAATCATGAACCTATATTCACCACTCAAGTCATCATCAGTGGGTATTTTATGAGTCCCATTTCAAGTGATCTCATCAAATGCAATCTAAAATTCAAATTTTTTATGGTTAATAGGAAATTAACATTGAAAATATTTATACTCTTTACTATGTGTCACACTGAAACACTTTTCCTAGTGCTTTGAATGGAATTCGAAATCTCCACCATTTATACTTTAATTTACTGTATCCCTTGCCTCTATAGGTAAAAACTCAAGGTTTTAATAAAAATCCATGATTAGATTTAGATAGAATGTTCTACCATTTTTTTAAACTAAGAATCCAATTATTTTTCTTGAATCGTGTTGCAAAGCAGTGAACGGGTCGACTTCAAACATTCAACATCACCTTCTTTTTCCACTAAAATTTTATGATCAATGAGATGTGAATTATTTAACTTCACTAATGAACTTGATTTGAAAACTATGATTCTCTATACTGATCATATAATCATTTGATATATCATATTGTATATGCTTGAAATATTAGGATTCTTGGACATCAATGTTTTTTTTTTCAGATTCTATTTACTACATATAACATTAGAACATATTCTTTTTTTATGTTCTTCTATACTGGTTCACTATATTCTGATTATTTTAGGGCTTAATCTGAGTATTATGATTGTTCCTTCTTTGTCTCTATGAGAAAATTTTATGTCTCGCACAACCTGTTCAATATATGTCAGTTTAGGACTACTCTGATCATTGGAAATTCTTCTTTTTATTAATGATGATTGAGTTTCTTTTGATCTGTTGCTTTAATGATTGTTCTGTCTTAAATGTTGATGGTTTTTGGATCTGATTCAGAGTTTTCACTTCTGTTTGGAACCTGTTTGGCTGGATCATTTCTGTTACTCTGGTTTAAGTGGACCTGTTCAGCAATTCTGATTTAGTCCTGCAATTCAATTATGAGGTTTTCTGCTTCCTGTTTCACTTCACCCACTTTACAGATGGGATTCCACCTTGCTGTGGAAATTTGAATCCTCTATGGATGGACCCTTTATGTTGTACTGCTAAATGGACTTGTTTAGTAGTTCTGATTTTTTGTTCTAATGTTTAATTCTTAGGTTATGTATTCTTATCTTCATTACACCTGGGGTTTTCTGCTTCCTTTTTCACTTCGCCTACTTTACAGATGGGATTCTACCTTGCTGTGGAAATTTGAAGCCTCTATGGATGGACCCTTTATGCTATACTGGTATATGGACCCGTTTAGCAGTTCTAATTTTTTATTCTGATGTTTAATTATGAGGTTTTTGATTCCTTTTTTCATTACACTTGCTCATCTGATGGTGATACTACCTTGCTGAGGAAAATTTCAAGATATCTAAGGATAGATCATCCTATTATTTCTTCTGATCAGAAGGTTAGATCTGGATAAATTTTTTGTTTTGATGTTTAATTCTGGTTTGCTCTAGTTTTTATTCTGGTTTTCGGTTTTTATATTCTGGTTTGCTGTTTTTATATTATGGTTTGGGGTTTTTATTCTGGTTTACAGGATTAAGGTGAACTCATAGTATGTAGGATATGTATAGTACATCTTGGTATAGGGAGTTATGATCCATATATAGGGGGTGGGGGCTGGATGCAGGGGTGGGGCTGGGTGCAGGAGGGATGGGGCTGGGTGCAGGGGGAGGGGGGATGGGTGTGGAGTGAGGGTGGGTGGGGGAGGGCTGGGTGCGGGGTGTGGGGCAGGGTGTGGGGGGAGGGGGTTGGTTGCAGGTAGTGGGGGCAGGGTTCAGGGGGGTGAGGCTGGGTGTATGGGGTGTGGCTGGGTGCGGGGTGAGGGTTGGCTGGGTGTAGGTTGGGAGGGAGTGCATGGGTGTGGGGTTGGGTGTAGGGGGTGGGGCTTGATGCAGAGGTATGGGGATGGGTGTAGGGGGAGGGGTTTTGGGTGTTGGGGGAGGGGGGCTTGGTGCAAGGGGTGGGGTGCTGGGTTCAGGGGGTTGGGCTGGGTGTAGGGGGTGGGGCTAGGTGCAGGGTGAGGGTGGGCTGGGTGCATGTTGGGAGGGAGTGCAGGGGGGTGGGGCTGGGTGCAGGGGTGGGGGCTTGGTGCGAGGGTGTGGGGCTGGGTGTTGGGGGAGGATTTTTGGGTACGGGGGTGGGGGATGGGTGCGGGGGGTGGGGCTGCGTGTAGGGGTGGGGGCTGGGTTCAGGGGGTTGGGGCTAGGTGCAGGGGGTGAGGATCGGTGCGGGGTGAGGGGGGATGGGTGCAGGTTGGGAGGGAGTGTAGGGGGTGGGTCTTGGTGAGGGATGTGGGGCTTGGTGCGGGGGGGGGGGGGGGTGGGGCTCTGTAGCATGGTGTTTTACTTAGCACTGTGGTCCTATCCTTGAATTATAGGAACTATGTAATGGATTGCACCATGTTGGTTAGAAAGTTGATGACAATATTTATGAATAATGTGTTCTTTCATCAAAAGGAATATTTCTAGAATAGGACTAGAATACTATTTTCTTCATAAAAATTCATCTTCAAGGAGGTGAATGATTTTTATACACAAGCTATAGAGTTTAGAGTATAAGTAGGTGGATTCTAGAAATGCTTTTAAATTGTTGGTCATCGGTTTTTTGACTCATTGTTCAAATTTGGATAGTTTATCATCTTGAATGAAGTGGATGAGTGTCTCCAACTAATGGTGTCGTTGAAGATGAACAGTAAATTACATAGTTTTATACATGATGTTTAGGTTTTAAATGTTCTAAGGTTCATTCACCATTCTAATGCACTAGGGGTTTATGGTCTTCAATAAATGATATGATCTTTAGACCCTCTTTCTATGAATACTCTTGACCAGTTTTTTTCACTTAGACAGTAAATATTTTTCATATAACCTCAATTCAATGATCAACAAGCTGATCAAACTGATCTGGAGATGATTTTACAGTTTTCAACTTCTTGGCTATCTCTGTGAATTATGTTATGAATATAAATGATCTTGAAAAAATCAGTGCAAGCTACACATGTTTATCAATTTACATTAAGAATGTGATGCCAACGTAGTCATTTATTTTGTATTAGGTTATTTTTAAATTTCAATTGAGCTTTTAATGTTGTATTATGCTGGACGTAATGTGATCCATGTCTTCTAATGGATTGATGTGTTTTTCTAATGAAACCAAATTACATTTGTTATATATTATTGGTGCAATTATAGCCATGTTTATCTGTGAAAATTGGCTGGGTATAATTCCATATTAGAATACTATATTTTAAAAATGGATGGGTGTAGATCTAATTAAATTATATAACTCAGGGTTGTAGGAATTAATTTACATTCATTATTTAGTACTTTCAATTTAATTACTCTAATGATGGTCTCTGAAATGGATATTATGATTACAGTCTATGAACATTGACATGTGGAGAGGAATTAAACTAGATAATATGATTATAAAATAAGTGACATGACTACTGAATGTTGTATGTTAGGGAGTTTTTGTGTTGTTTTTTATTACCTTTGTTCAAAATCATATAACCATAAAACAATATAAAGATGATGATTTTAGTCTGACTATTTTTTCTTTTCAAATTTTAAATATTCCCAACACAGTGCATGCCACATATGGCATACATTGCATGTTTTCTTAGGTAATCATTCCCGAGCTTCAGAAAAATAGTTAAAACTACTTTTTAAAATTGAAAATGGTACATCCTTGATAAGATCATATCCTATAAACATCAAGAAAACCATTGATTACCTTAATTTCATTAGTTCTGCTTTATCTGTAGTGACCACATTGAAATGATTCTTGAAGGATTATCATATGATCACACTAATTTTGGGAATTTTAATTAATGTCACGGTCGATTTATATGATATTTTTCTTGGAACATACCACAATTTCATGATTTATCCATATTAGGTTATATGGAGTGGTAGTTCTACCACAGTTTGATCACAATTTTTTAAATATTTTTTCTTCAAGTTATGGCACAAGAAAAGCTTCACCTATATTAACGGCAATAATAAATGTAGTTCAAAATCCAACCCGGTATCCTTAATCAGTTCTTCAGCACATATTATGAATGTAGTGAGAAATTATTATCAAAATATTGGCGTTTATTATGGGTCTAACAAATGTTTGAATGCAAATTAGGATGTGAGGTAGAGAAATCAGAAACTATTGTTGCACATGTCAAAGAAACTAGAAGCTAGACAGGGAAAAGGAGGATCAAATCTGGACAAAGGTCAGGATGAAATGACAATAATGAAAAGTACATAACAAGAAAATCCATAAAAAACCAGCATCAAGTGGCATGTATGTAATTTGTCTTCTAATTTTCCACCTGCTGCATTTTATTTATGCTATAGTTCTTATCCATCATTTATTGTGTGTTTTAAAGTGTCTTGAATGGAATGATTTGAAAGCAAGACTCTCAACAAGGTGGCCTCTCTTTCCCATGGGTTTCTCATCTAGGCATCTTTGAAACATTTTTAGATTCAGTGGATACTCTATTTATTTTAATATCAGAATAATTTTATTAATTCTTAGCTAGGAATTTTCCATCCTCTAAAAGACTTTATTTGGATTCAATAAGAGATGAATTACTATGATGCTTCATCATTAAGAAATTTTTTCAGACTTTTCTGGTAAGAAATTTTTTATTCTTTGAACACTTTGGCAAGCTCTTATAATGTTTTAATAGGTAGAAACAATGCAATGAGATTCCATTTTTTTGCATTTTGGTTTTCATTTTGGCATTTGCATTCTGGTTTCCAGGATCAAGGTGAGATTCCATTGAGATTCCTTTGTCTGCTTCTGTTTTTAGGTTCTGGGTGAATTGTGTCTGCTTCTATTTTTGGGTTCTGGGTGAACTGCGTGAAATGATTTTGTTTCTGGGTAAACCATATATACCCACGGTTATATAAACTGTGGGTATATATGCTGTTGTGAAACAATCTATACCCACAGTTATTAACCATGGGTATATATGTTGTGCTTTTAAAATGTATACCCATGGTTTATCAGAACCGTGGGTTTGATGAAATATGAGTGGGCTATACCCATGGTTTTCTGAAAACCGTGGGTATAGTCCTATTGCGAGGGGCACTGTAGCGCACGGTTTTTGAAACCATGGGTATATCCTATACCCACGGTTTGAAGGGCTATACCCACAGTTTAAAACCGTGGGTATGGTGATATTTCCAGTAGTGAAAGTAATTATATTCCCTATGGATGAATCATTACATAAATGTATTTTGATTATCACTTTAGGTTAATTTTGGTGGTTATTCAATCACAACAAACTCATTTTTCATTATCAGTTAGTATTATGTTTACACATTATTTAAAAAACATAATATGGGTTATAAAATAAATATTAAAATATTTTTTTAACCATTTAATGTTTTTACTAACATCCTTGAATGTTATTAACGAGAATGAAAGTGCATCACCAACGATGTCGGTAAATTGACACATCACGTGTGAGAATTTACTTTTTTAAATAAAAGAGTGATAGGGAGGAGATTAATGGAAGATACTCCATTTAAAAGTTATAATTAAATTATATATATGGAACTAGTGGTATCATTCCATTTGGATGAATTTATAGTGAGGATAATAGAAGAACGTAAAAGAAATTGAAAAGAAGATGAAAGGTAATATAATTTTGCCTCATGGATTTATCCTCCTTGAGAACCTCCATAGGGAAATGTTTTTGGTATTTTGGTGAGACCAATAGTTTATATACGTTGATAAGGTGATAAGTAAGTGTTTTGGTAAGAACATGGAAAAACATCAAAGATTGAGTGGTGTGAAGAGAAAAGGTGTTGAAGGGTGGTATTTATAGTGGAGGAGGTGAGCTTTTTCTAATTATTTTTATCATTAGTGAATTATTTTTTCACAAGATGGGAAATAGTGATGATCACATGACTAAATATAGTTACTAGATCATGTTAGTTCTAACCAATTGTTCTTACATTAGAAAAAAAATCATCAATTAGTCTATAATTAATGCATTTAGAATTTATTGTAAATTATCGTATTTTACTATTCAAAAAAATTCAACTATTTCAGAAAAATCCCAAAAGTTCACCCTAACCAATTTATGATTATAGAATTAACAAAAATAACCAAATTTTGAGAAAATATTTTTCAAAATATGATTAATTTAATTTTTATTTAAAATCGTCATTTATATTATAAATAGATATTTTAAAATTATATCTGATTCTATAACGCAATGAATAATTAATTATGGTCCCATAAAATTTTCTTAAAATCAGAAGACATCAAAATATTGACTTATAAATACATTTTATGAAAATAGATTTTCCTTTAAATTATTAAATTAATCATAAAATTGTAATTAAACAATTACGACTTACAAAAATTCCAAAACTTAATTAGTTATATTTAAAACATTTATTATTTATAAATTTATGTAATTATACCATAAATTCATTTATAATATCCCTAAATTTTATTTATAAATTCATTGGTGAGGTTATTATTCATTTAGCCATTTTACTATCCATAAGGGTCATATTACTATTCCTAAGGTCTAGTTATTACTTCATCAGATTTGGTTCCTTAACATCATGAAATAATTATCATTTCATTAATTCATCATTTACAACATTTTTTGGAGGTCTATAAGTGACATTATGAGATTTTAAGTATATTAAAATACTTTAATAAGGGATAAATTATGTTAATAAATGTTTGGATCATTAAATTCTTCCCCCTTTTGAAATTTAACGCTCAATTTTTTTTACATAAACAAGTGAGGGTAATTCTCCTTCATCACCTCCTTAAGTTCCAAAAATTATTCTTAATACTTTTTGGATACTACACAACACATTGACAATGTGAGTTTTCTTGTTGTGAAGAACGTTATCTATCCGGTCCAGAATCATTACTGGATGCTCCTCATATGAGAGATCATCCCCTAGTAGTACCATCCCTTAGTTACATACAGGTGAGGGATCAGGTATGTACTCTCTCAGGAGCGATACATGGACAAAATCATGACCATGATACATATTCTGTGGAAGTGAAAGAAAATTTTATAGGGACCCTATCATTTTACACATAACATTACATGATTTTAGCATAATAAAACATCATATTACAATCCAGGGATCATAATGTCTTGTGTGTGGGAAGACAAGATACATAAATATTATAACATGGGACTAAATAACACTTCTTTATTTAATCTTCATAAATATATCCAAACATTTTTTGATCCCTTACATATAAATAGGGTTCTCTATGGATAAAATGAACAAAGGGATGAACTAAAATCCTAGTAATGGAAATAAATAGAAGAATAAGGCTTTATCACATGGGTTAGGGATCATGACATAGTGATATAAATTGACTACATAATCATAACATATAAACATGGGATCATATAAATATTTAATCGTAGTAATGTGGAAGAAACATAAAGCATGACTTTAAAATGTGTAAAGGATATTTTCATATATAGGAGTATAAGTAACGGTTAACCACCAAGACCATTCCACATGGTAGCACAGGCCAAGGACAACCGCCGAGATCATTGCACATAATTCTTCTTGTGACTCAACATTACCTAATTAATTGGATATATATCTAGGAGAACCTATATTAATATTTTAATGAATATTATTTCCACAAATTGAATCATACATAATAAATAATAAACATAAGGGCACCCATGTAATTAAATGGGTATCATAATCATGAAATAATGAATAATGAAAGGAAATATCATAAAATTTTCCATGAATGAAATGAAATAGAAAATAAATGGTAATTAATAAGTTAAAAGAGACATATATCATGGTATGTGATGTAAACTATAAGACACAACATGTAAAAAGTGTATTTAATAATTTTTACCATTAAAACATTTTAGTGTTGTTTTAAGGAAAAAGGTAAGAAGAATTTAAAATAGGAACATGAATAATATTTTACAGAAAACTATAATTTAACCAAGAATAACTTCGTAATAGAAAATATGGTTTTATAAATACAAGCATGTATTAATAAATATTGAAGAGTTCACCTGAAATTGGGGATGAATTCATGAAGTTCCCTTAAAGGGGGTGGCTTTTCAAAAATCATTGGGGAGGGAACCACTTAAAAACATGTATATCCCAGAAAAAAATTATTATTGGACCTTGAAAAGTTAGTTTGGATCATGTATATAGAATTTTAAATATGTACATAAAAATAATATATAACTTCATTTGGTTATAAAGAAATATAGAACAACCCGATTGAATAATTGTGGTTTGGGTAGAATCCATTGCGGAATATCTGCATGGAACCTGGTGTACATAAGAGAGATTAATGAGATAAAAGGGGTTTCTATTCGTTTATACATCATGAGGGATGTATGTGGGAGGTTGAAAATCATACCCCATTATTAGGCACTACACATAATAGGACATAACATAGAGGATATTCTTGAATAAATGTGAGAAAGAGATGATCCCTTACCTTAAATCTAATGGTGTTCCTCACTTGATATTAATGACCAGGATAATAAAATTAGGTTCATTAATTAATAATTATAGAACCCCAATACATGTAATGTATTTAATATAACATTATTAAGTTTATTCATGTATTTTTTGTTGAGTTAATAGGTTTAATTTCATTTATTGGGAGCATTTTCTTCCTTTGGTATTATGATCAGGTCACTTATATTCATGTTCGGATAAAAATGTTTTATAAGAATGGTTGCCCAAATTTGAATTTATATGACATTAGTAGACAACTGTAATATTAAATTGTTATAAAATTCATTAGGTTTTTTGGAGTGAAGGTGAATCATTATATAAAATATTAATGATAAACGCTTGGATAAATTTGGTGATTTTTCTCAAAATTTACTTGTTTTATATTATAATTTTAAATCATGTTTGAAAAAGGATTCAATAACATCACATAAGATAACATAAATATTTAATATTCTGGTTAAATCATAAAAATTGATTCATTACCATAATTGAGGATGGTAATTGAAATCGATAACCTGTTGACCTTGAATGTGATAAATTGACACATCTTGTATAGTGTTTTTGTTTCATTTGTATAAAAGAAGGGGAAATGAGAGTTGATAATGAATTATCCCACTATCAAAATAAAATTATAGTACATGTATTTTAATATATTTTATATACCATTTGGATGAGGATAGGTTTGGAAAGAAAAGAGAAAAATGGAACATGAAAAGGAAATGAATGAAAAGAAAAGAGGAATTTACTTCATGATTCAATATTCCTTGAGAGCATCTTAAGGGGAGAGGATTTGGCTTTTTGAGGAGGCCAAGGGCTGTTGGATGTGGGGGAGGAGATTGGGGAGAAATTTGGGAAGAATTTAGTGATGACACAAGGCTTGAGTGGAGTGAAAAGAAGATGGGAGTGTGAGGTGTTTTTATAGTGGAGGGGAGGAGGGTTTTCATAATATTTTAATAAATAGATTATTGTTTTTATATAAGACAAGAAATAGTAATGATTACATGACCAAAAATAGTTATATGGAAATTTGAGTTTTAACCCAAGGTGCTTACAACCGAAAAAAAATCTCCCTTGACTCAGAAATTAATGTATTGAGCTTATTTTTTTAAATTATGGGTTTTTAGTACTCATAAAAAATTCATGTATTTCAAAAAATACCAAAAATTCACACTAACCATTTTACTTGGTGTAAAATTTAATAAAGAACTCCATTGTTCAGAAATAATTTTCTATATATAATTAATTCAATTATTAATTAAAATCACAATTTACTTTAAAAATACATGTTTTAAAACTATAACATATTTTATAATATTTTAAAAAAATTACATAAGGTCTTATAAAATTATCTAAAAATTAGAAGACCAAAAAAATAATAATTTATGAATACATTTTATAAAAATACATTTTTAAATTACTAAATTATTCATAAAATTTTAATTAAATATTTAAGACTTATAAAAATACCCACACAATCATATTGTCACATATAAGTTGGATAGGTTTTTGTCATAATTTCATGGAAATGGCTACAATTTACTTGGCCGATTTACTGTTCATAGGGGTCATATTACTATTCATAAGGGTAACATTACTATTCATAAGGGGATGTTACTATTCAATGAAAATTATGGTTATTACATCAGACCCCAAACATCATAATTATCACAACCATGCATGTCTGATTTTTGAAATTCAAATCACAGAAGTGACAATATTATGTTTAAAGTTTATATAGTACATTGTAGTTCGTTGTGTTATAATTTATTGTGATTATATGACATAATTATAAGAAGGGAATTTTCATTGATAAACCATTGAGTCATTACATCATTCCCCCCTTATGAAATTTCTCCTTCAAAAGTTTCGTTTACATTCCATTCCATAAACAGGTGCATGTATTTTTCCATCATTGCCTCCTCCAGTTCCCATTTCTCCTCTTCGTACATATGGTTCCACCATATTACTTTGACCTGTTGAGTAGTCTTGTTATGTAGAAAATTATCTCTTCAATCCAAGATATTCACTAGTTTCTCCACGTAATAATTCTCATTCTCTAACTATACCAACTCTGAAGAGAGTACATATAAAGGATCTCATTTGTACTTCCTTAAGATGGATAAATGGAGGTCATCGGGTACTTTAGACATGGTTGGGGGATATTCCAGTCGATAGGCTACATACTGAGCACGATCAAGAATCTCAAAGGGTATGATGAACCGGGAACTTAACTTTCTATTCTTCCCAATCCTCGTGACCAACTTCCATAGAGATATGTGTAGAAATACCATGTATCTAACATTGAACTCATGTTATCATCGATGATTGTCTACATAAATTGTTTGTCGACTGTGGTCTAACTTGATGTTCTTCCAAATGGTTTTCACCCTCTCCACACTTTTTTCAATCATTTCATGTCCTAGCATCTTACGCTCACCAACCTCATCCCATCACACAGGTGTTCTCCACATTTTCTCAAAAACAGTTTCATATTGTAACATTCAGATTCTTGAATGGAAACTATTATTATAGGAACATTCAACCCGTGGAAGATATTGATCCTATCCCACATTGAATTCCATTGATTCTTCTCTCAACATATCATCCAATTTCTGAATTTTTCACACAGACTGGCCATCAATATGTGGATGATAGGAAATACAAAAGTTCATTTCAGGGCCCAATGCATGTTGGATACTTTTCCAAAACATCGAGGTGATTCTCAGATCATGATCAGATATAATATATAGTGTAAATCTACGTATCCTTAAAATTTTATTTGATATATATAAATTTTATTTGATTGAATGATAAATCATCTCGAATCATGATAAAGTGAGTTTTCTTTTTAAGACAATCCACAATGACCTGTATAGCATTGTTTCCTTTGGAAGTCCTTGGCAGTCTAGTGAAAAAGACCATGGTGATATTATCACACTTCCATGTTGGTATGGTTAGTGGTTGCATAATCACTTTATACATATATCTTCTAGAATTAACTTGTTGACTTACCAAGAACATTTATGTATAATCAACAATCTCTTTCTTCATATTGTCCCACCAAAATTTACCTAAGAGATCTCAATACATCTTTGTGATACATGGAAGAATAGTAAATTTTGAGTTAAGTGTGTCATTCAAAATCTCCCTCTTTATATCAGGATAAAATGGTAAACTTAATAATGACCCAAACCTTAAAACACCTTCCTTATAAATCAAAAACTCAGTGTATTTCCCATGTTAATGGATTCAACCCTTTTCTGAATTTCCTCATCAATTCTTTGAAAATCCTTTATTTTCTACATAAGGGATGGTTGAGAAATCATTTGAGAAAGGATTGATGATATTCCTTCCCAAATTATTCCAATGTCCATCATCAAAAATTATAATAAAAATGGATCCTTTTTAATTATCATCATTGACAATAATGGAGGATCATTTATACTTAGTGCATCTCCCACATTATTTTCCTTATAGTAATGGTAGTGGATTGTGTAGTCATAGTCCTCGATGAGATCTTTCCATATTCACTGGTTTATATTAATCTATTTTTGTGTGAATATATATATTTGTGACTATTGTGATCAGTATATATCTCACGCTTCTCACAGTAGAGATAATTCCACCAGATTTTTAATTCAATGGTCATAATGACCCACTTTAGATCTTGTGTTGGATAGTTTTGCTCATGGATTTTCAGCTTTATTGAGGCATAAGATATCAATTTATCATTTAGAATCAACAAAAAGCATAATATATTTTTTGAAGCATCCCTGTACACAAAAAGGAGTTCTCCACTTATTTGGAGTGTGAGTATTGGATGAGTGATAATCCAATTTTTCAACTCCTTAATGTAGTCCTCACATTCGTGAGTCCAAAAATAGCACTCCCTTTTATGTCAGAATGGTAATTTTGTTTGAAAATTGTGATAATTTCTTCACAAATCATTGATATTACCGGGATAGACCCAGAATTTTGTGGATCTCTATTACAGATGTTGTCCGGGGACACTCTTCAATTTCCATTATCTTGGAAGGGTCCACAAATATCCTTTCACTGGTGATAACATGCCCTAAGAATGATACTTCCTCCATATAGAACTCAAATTTACTATAATTTTCATATATCTTCACCATTAAAAATGTATTTCTCATAGTATTAAAATGATCCTCGTGTTCCTCCTTGATCTTAGATTATATCATAATATCTTTAATAATGACTACCAAATTTTTATGAGGTAATATTTGAAGACTCTATTCATTAAATCTAAGGAATGTATAGGAGAATTAATGATTATAAAGAGAATAACTATGAAATCATAGTGTTCATACCTCATTTTAAATGCAGTCTTGGGAATATCTTCCTTTCATTCCTTTAATTGGGGATATCCCGAACGAAGGTCCACCTTAGAGAAATAACATTCCCCATGAATCTGATCACATAATTAATCTATACATGATGTGGGATACTTGTTTTTATCATGATTTTATTGATCTCATGATAATTAATGAAGTAGCACATTGATCCATCCTTCTTCTTGATAAATAGTACTGACACACCCCACAGTGAAGCACTCGAGCATATAAAACCCTTCTCCATATTCTCCTATAATATATTCTTCAGCTCTTCTAGATCTATAGTGGCCATTCTAAAAGGTTTCTTTAATATAGGTTGGGAACCCGGAATAAGTTCAAATGTGAACTCAGTATATCGATCAGGAGGAAGACTAGACAACACATCATGGAATATATGAGTGTAATCCCTCATGATGGGAATATCATCGAGCTAGATTATATCCTCCATATCAATCATCTAAGCTAGACATACTTGATAATAAAGAATTAATATCCAAAACCGAGAAAATTATTCAAAAGGATATTCATCTTCCTACTTACAAATTTAATGAATTTGAGGATGCATTAGTATGTGAAGAGTGATCTCCTTTCTTTGATAGTTGATGTTGCATTTGTATAATGATAACCAATCCATTCCCAAGATAACATTTAACTTCACTAAATGTATTATGGAATGATTTGATGGGAGGTTCCATCCACAATCATTTTTCGAGGAGGATTTATAAAAATTGGGCATAAAATTTTCACCATTCAATATTCTCATAGACAAAATATCATGCAAAATATGAGTTGGAGTTTGAATAGATCATCTAAATTTTCATGATATGAAATAATGCATAGAACCAAAATAAAATTAAATGTTTTCTATTCATGAAAGAATAACTAGTGTACATTTCACTGAATTTTTGTTCGACACCACCTCAGTAGTAGTGATAGAATAAACTATTTCTTGTTTACTTGGATATTTCTGTTGATTTCCTGTGACAACCATTATCTTAGGGAAATAGTTCACATAATTTCCACATTCCTTCTAGTGGTAACACTACACCACTAGTTGAGTTTTTATCTGAACCTTCCTTTCCAGTTCCACATTAGCGATATTCTTTATTTTCCGTTAGTAAATGTTTGGAAAATGTCCCATAATTAAATATTTTATGAAATTTCTAGGTTCATTTAGGTAGTTCCCATGATTCTTCTTCCCATAATTTTTACACTGGGTATGGTTGAGGTTCTTTCAATCATGGAATTTATTCATGGAACTACCCACATTAGATTCTATATTCCTCTTTTTTTGTTGGGCCAATGATAACACTAAGAGACTATGATCTCGATTTCAACCTTAAGGCCATAATGGAAAACCTCCTCATAGTTTTTGAAGTATCTAATCACCAATGCTTTTGGTAGAATCAGATTAGTGTGCTAATAAATCGATCCACCTTTCATTAAGTGTTCATGAAAAAATGATATATAAAAAAATGATATTTTCTTGGGGGGGAGGGTGTTCAACATAATTCAAGTTATTATTCATAACATTATCCAACTGATCATGTACTATCATGATGTTTTGAGCACCCAATCCCATTATATTTATAATATAATTAGAGATATATTCTCATTCCCAATCATATTGATTATCGGAATGTGTTTGTCATTTTCCCACCATTAACTAATAAAGAGAACGTACAATTAGAGGGCTTTAATACATTGTTATTGAGTATAAAAAAAGAAACATTGAATATAAAAGGATAAAATTGTAATGGAGAAGTATATCCTACCTTGTGATTCCTTAGGTTTAAATCAATGTTATCCTTGATTTATTTTTTAACTTATATTATTATTGGATTTTCTTAATTCCCTTGATAATTTTATCGACTAAACTCATTAATTTACTAAATCACATCCATCGGGAGTGTCAATCCAAGAGAGAAACATTGACCATCATCATGCACCAGTTCGTGTTTAACTCTACCTCAATGTGGTGTTTATAGGTTTTAACCCTAAATACATCTATTCCAGAGCCACCTCTACCTATTTAAATCAATAATGGGGTGTATTTTATTGATAAACCACTTAATCTATACCTACCAAAATATAGGGATGTTTTCTTATACTTAGTCCCATCTTTAAGGCTCTTAATAAAGTTCTCAATTACTAATATCCAAAAATAACTAGACCATGATTTGATACCAAAAATATCCATACTATCCTTTTACACATAACATTACATGATTTGAAGCATAATAAAAGATCATATTATAAGACTAGGATCATAAAGTCTATTGTTTTGGAAGACTAGGTACATAAAACTAAAAACATGAGATTAAAAAACACTTCTTTATTTAATATTCAAAAAGGGATCCTAAATTCCATTGATCTTTTACATCTTTATAGGTTACCCAATGGATTACATGAATGAATGTATGAGAAAAAATCCCTACAAGGGAATAGACATAAGAATAAGCCTTTAACACATGTGTTAGGGATCATAACATAACGATATAAAATGGAACATAAAATCATAAAATATAAAAATGGGAACATATAATATTTTAATCGTAGAAATGTGGTAGAAACATAATCCATGACTTTATCACGAGTCATGGATCGTTTCACATAGAGGATCACATGTCATGGTTAACCAACAAGAACGTTGCACATGGTATCACGTGCCATGGTTAACTACCAAGACTGTTGCTTATAATGTATCATGAGACTCAACATTACCCAATTCATTGGAGTGATATCTGGGCACACCCATAATTAAGTGTTCATGAATATTCTTTCCACATATAGAATCATACATAATTTATCATAATCATATGGGAACCCATGGAATGAAATGGGTATCATAATCACATCATAAAGAATAATGAATGGTAATATCATTAAAGTGTCCCTAAAAGAAAGCAATAAGAACATACAAGGAAATTAATAAGTTAAAATAGGAATATATTATGGTAAGTGTTGTCAAATGTATGTGACAATAAGTAAAAATAGTATTTCACAATTTTTAGCATTAAAACTATTTTTTCTTTGGTTTTAAGGAAAACTCTAACATGCATTTAATATAGAAAAGGGAATAATGTTTTTTACAAAACCAGAAGTGATTGAAGAATTTTTTCATAATAAAAACATAGGTCTTAAAAAACAATGATGTCTTAGAACTTATGGTATAGTGCACTAGAAATTGGGTATTAATTTGGGAAGATCCCTTAAAGGGGTTTTCATTTCAAAAAGCATTGAGGAGGGAACGATATAAAAAATGTATATCCCCAAAATATAATTCGATTAGACCATGATAAATGAGTTTTTATAATTCACAAAAAATTTGGAATATGTACATAAAAGGAATATATAAATTCATTTGTGTAAAAAGAAAGATAGAATAACATGAATGAATAATGTATGTTTGGGTAGAATCCCTTATGAAATATCAACTGGGTACCGGGTGTACTTAAGAGGAATTAGTGAGAGATAAATTGGTTTATATTCTTTTATACATCTTGAGGAAATGAAGGTAGAGGTAAAAAATTATACCCCATCATTAGAAACTATACATAAAAAGATATAATATAGAGAATATTCTTAAATATTTGTGAGAAAGAGATGATCCAATACCTTATGTCAAATGGTGTTCTTCGCTTAATCTGAATGACCTGAATAATCAAATTAGGTTCATTAATAAATAATTAAATAATATGAAATACATTTTATTTATTTAATATAAAATTATTAATTTCAATCATGGCCTTTTTGATGAGTTAATAGGTTCAATCTCATTCGTTTGATAGCGTTTCCTTACTCGGTTTTAATGGTCATTTCAATTATATTCATGTTTGGATAAACATGTATTATGATAATGGTTTTTCAAATTTGAAGTTATATGAAATTTGAGAACAACCTGAAGATTAAATGGATATAAAATTTATTTTGTTATTTGGAGTGATGGTGGATAATTATATAAAACATTAATGATAAATGTGCGAATTAATTTTGTGATTGTTCACATAATTAAGTTGTTTAGTATTATTATTTTACATCACGTGTGAAAAAGTATTATATAACATCACATAAGATACAATAAATATTTAATAGTCTGGTTCAATAATAAAAATGTTTTCATTTCTAGAATTTAATATGTTAATAGATATTGTTTACCCATCCTCATTGAATGTGATAAATTAACACATCTCAGACAGTGTTTTCATTTCATTCTTATAAAAGAAGGTGAAATGATAGAATATAATTAATTATACAATTATAATAACAAAAATATAGTAAATTTGTGGTATTAGATTTTTCATAACATTTGGATGAGGATAGGTTAGGAATGAAAAAAGAACAAAGGAACATGAAAATAAAATGAAATAAAAGAAAAAAGGAATTTACCTCTTGATTCAATCTTCATTAAGAACCATTAATGGGGAGAGGATTTTGACTTTTGAAGAGACCAAGGGATGTTGGATGTTGGGGAGGAGCTTTAGGAGATATTTGAGCATAATTCAGTGAATTAACAAGGTGTGAGATGAGTGAAGAGAGAATGGGAGTGTGGTTGGTATTTATCGTGGAAGGGAAGAGGGTTTTCTTAATATTTTAATCATTATTTTATAATTTTTCCATATATAAAAGAAATAGTGATGATTACACAAAAAAATAGTAATATATGAATGTGAGTTCAAAACCAAGGTGCTTACATTAGCATAACATCACCTGTGACTCAGTAATTAATGTATTCATCTTATTTTGTAAATTATCGTATTTCACTATTCATAAAAAATTCATGTATTTCATAAAAATCCAAAACAATATCCATAACCATTTTTTTACATGTATAATACAAAAGGTAACTCCATTTTTTAGAATTAAAATTTTAATATGATTATTTTAATTTTTAATTTAAATCATAATTTAGGTGAAAAAATCAAATTTAAATATTATTAGTGATTTTATAATGTTTTCAAAATTTATATAAGGTCTTTGAAAATTAACATAAATCTAAAAGACATAAAAAAATAATTTATAAATACATTATATAATTTTTTTTTAATTATTTAATTATTCCAAATTTTTTTATTAAAGATTTATCACTTATAAAAATACCAACACTACCCTATTGTCACTTATAAGAAGGATAACTTTTATTTATAAATTCATTGGTAAGGATAATATTTAATCATCCAATTTAATATTCATAAGGGTCATATTACTATTCATAAAGGTAAAATTACTATTCATATGGGTGAGTTACTATTCAACAAAAATTAAGTATGTTCCATCGGGCTCTGAACATCTTACTGATATCAACAGTGAATGTCATATTTTTTAAATTCAAAAAAGTGGCAATATTATGTTTAAAATTCATATATTACTATGTAGTTAATTGTGTTGTGATTATATGTTATTATATGAAATAATTATAATAAGGGAATTTTCATTGTTAAAACATTTGGTCGTTACAGATAGGCCACAACTCTTATGTGATCAAGGATCTCCAAGGGGCCACTGTACCTTGGTCTTAGCTTCCCTTTCAATCCAAACTACAAGAATGTCTTACATTGTAATATTCAATGAAATATTTTATCTCCAATCTTTTAATCTATGTCTATTCGATGGTTTTCAACAAAACTCTTTTTTCCATCTATGAGTAGCTTTGATAAGTTTCTAGATGGATCGAGCCTTCTCTGTCATCTCTTGCACAGGATTAGGTCCTACTAGATTTGTTTTTCCAACTTCATCGCAATAGGATATAGTTATAAATAATTTTACATATGGAGCTTCATATAGAGCTATATGAATTGTTTAGTGGAAGATATTTTTTTTGAGATCATAATTAATGAGAGACGTTGATCCCATCCACCTAGAAATTCAAAGGGATAGCTCTTAGCATATCTTCGAGCATCTGAATAGTCCATCTAGATTTTCCATCATTTTGTTGGTGATATGTCATTATGATATTTACTTTAGTGCTCAATTCATGTTGATGATTCCTCCATAATTTGATTTGAACATGGGATCACGATCAAAGACAATTGAGAGTGGAACCCCATGCAGTCTCACCACTTCATTCACATATATTTTTGTCGGTTGTTCATGTAAGAGATCTTCCCAAATAGCGATAAAGATGGAAGTCAAGGTGGGTTGGTCCACTACAACCCGTATCGCATTATTTCCTTTGGATGGACTTGAGATACCCATCAAAAACTCCATAGTGAAATTATCCCATTTCCACATGGGTATAGGCTATGATTGCATCATCCATTTGGACTTATATCACTCTTCTTTAAACTACTGACATATCAAACACCTTGAGATATATTAGGCAATATCTTTCATCATGTTATCCTACATGATGTGTTCTCCTAGATCACGATACATCTTGGTACTCTGAGGATTAATTGAGAATGTGGAGCTATATGACTTATCAAATAGATCATTCTCTATCTTTGGTGATGAAAGAAATCATATCCTTGTTCCAACCCAAATAAAACTATCATCATTGATATAGAACTTTTGTAGCTTCCCTTCCTTTAGTGAATTCACCCCTTTTTCATATCTGTATGATCCCTTTATGCCTCTATAATCTACTATTGGATATATGTTAGAGAAATCATTTTTGGAAATATAGGATGTATTCATAGCCATTATGAATTCCAAATCCATCCATCACATATCCTTGAAGATAGGGTCTTTGTTAATCCACAACATTGAAAGAGTAGAATGCTATTTTCTACTAATTCCATTAGTTACATTGTTCACCTTGCCCAAATGATAGTGAATAGAGAAATAGTTATCCCGGATTAGCTCTAGGAAACTCCCATGATGCATGTTGAGATCCTTTTGTGTAAATATATTCCTTATACTCTTATGATCAGTATACATGTCAAACTTCTCATCATATAGGTAGTGGAACTAGATTTTCAAGGCACAAATCATACCTACTAGCACCAAATCATGCATCAGGTAGTTTTTCTCATGGATATTCAAATATAATGATGTGTATGCTATCACATTGTAATTTTTTATAAGTACACACCCCAAAAAATTCTTTGAAGAATCATTGAATATCATAGAAATTTATCCACTTCTTAGTAATGTGAGTACATGTGTAGTGATCAGCCTCTTCATGAGCTCCTTGAAGTGTTCCTCACATTCTTCCATACAGACATACTTTATCCCTTTCATTGTGAACATGGTTATAGGGCTTGGAAATCAGGATAAATTAATAAAAAAATGTTGATAGTACCCTACTAAGAAAATAAAACACAATATTTATGTGAAACTATAGGGTCTCGTCCATTCCTCAATTCCCTTTGTTTTTGAATGGTCCACAATATTCCATCACTTGTGATCCCGTCTCCCAATAATGTGACTCTCCGCATCAAAGAGTCACACATCTAAACTTTTCATAAAAATTCTCTTTCCTTAAATTCACAATCAAAATCATTAGATTTTCTTCATGTTCCTCCATTATCTTGGAGTAGATAAGAATATCATTAATAAACACAACATCAAAATTTTCATGTTAACATCTATATACTTTATTCATTAAATCCTAGAATATTGATGAGGCATTAGTAAGTCTGAAGGGAATCACCCGAAACTCATAGTGCCTATACCTTGTATGAAAGGAAGTCTTTAAAATATCTTCATTCTTAACATTTAGCTGATAATATACCAAATGGAGATCCACCCTTGATAAGTACTGAGATTCTCATAGATGATCGAACAAGTCATCAATCATTGGAAGAGGATACTTTTTCTTTATCACGATCTTCTGGATTCCCCAATAATCGATAAAAATCCACATTGTTTCTTCCTTCTTCTTGAAAAAGACCACGGGCACACCCCTGGTGATGCACTAGGTCTTATGAACTCTTTTTTCAAATGTTCTTATAACTGGTTCTTTAAATCCTCAAATTCGATAAGAGTCATCCTATAAGGGCACTTTGATATATGAGTAGTTTCATGTATGAGTAATATACATAACTCTCCCTCATGATCCAGGGAAGTCCAGGTAACTCTTAAAGAAATAAATCATTGTATTCCCTTATAGTGGGCATTTCCTATAGATTGATACCATCCTTTGAATCAATAATTTGATAGAGGTATGCTTCTTCGTAAGGAATCATCACCCACACAGTTGGAGGATTTTCCAAAGGGGATGCATGTTCTTCCTTTAATTTATAGAGGAACATTGATAGTTCATAATATGAAAATATATTTCATTTTAATGAATTTTGATGTGTGGTATATATAACGAGAGCCAATCCAACCACATTATATCTTAGAATTCTTCCAGGGGAAGAATTATGATATTCTATTGAATAACATTCCCACATAAACTTATAGGAGAAGATTCTAACACATTGGTTGTAAAAATTTCACCACTCTGGGTTTTTAAAGATATATCTACTTCATGGTTTTAGGGATTTGATTCAATAGTTCTTGATAACTTTTATGATATAAAGGACTATGTAGAACCATAATCGAATTAGAATTTTTTTCCACTTTTTAATTAATAGGATGTTTACATTTTACAACATCATTTTATTTACCCACTTTCATAGTACTGATGGCATATACCTTCCCTTGCTTCTATGGATTTTTTGTATGATTACAATTAATACCCTTTAGGACTCGAGGTTTAGTGAACAAGCTTGCATGGTGCCCTTGCTCCCAATAGTTGTAACATTTAACCATGGGTAGTTCTCTCCTTTCCTCCACTACATTTTCCTTCCATATCATGTATTTTAAACATTCATGATATTTGTGGCCTTCTATCCCACACATGAAGCATTTATGTATCCATATGAGGCAGTTCCCTTGATGCTTCTACCCATTTTTTACACGTGGTTGGTTTAGTTTTCATTACACATTTCTCATTATATCTCATGACGTGAAACTCTATCTTTATTTTTTTATCACTATATCCACATTACTGTTCTCTGAACCCCATAACCACTTTGAGTTCACATATAACCACTTCTTCATAACTCCAGAATTCTCCAGTTGAGAGAGACATTCAAAGGTGTGGTTTTAAACCAACAAAGAATCGATGAATGTTTCAATCATTGTTGATAACAACACCCAAATTGTACCATTAAATAAATTGGATATTATCTTAATAGGCCATAATAGATTTAAATTCTATTATATTTATCTCTAGGAATTCTCGATCAATCATGGTTCCAAGAGTTTTAGTGAAATAATTATCATGAAACTTTATCTAATAGTCTTACCACTACATGTATTCAATTTTTTCATTCATGTTGGTGTTCTTAATCAAATCCCATCATTTATTGGCTACTCCATCAAAATGATAAACGAACAAAGGAAACTTCTCCATCATATAATAGTGATGCACCATAAATACCTTTTCCATTGAGTTAAATCATTGTTCATTAACTAGTGGATCATAAGATCCACTAAAAGCCCTTGGTCGTTTCTATATAAAACTCTCAAGATCTTGTTTATACATATCAGGATTAGCTTGAAATTTGGAACTATTCACATTATTATTTATAACCTGAGATAGATGGGTATGAATAGCCTTGAAAATTTGAAATCCCCATCCCAAATCATTGGGGATGTCATTGGTACAATCAATTCATTGTCCCTCATATCGGTGTTTTCCCATGTTTATTCTGGTTCCCACCATTTTCTAAAATATAAAAGGATTTAATAAAGAACATTTCAACAAGCCATGAATATATAATTCATTCATCTTTGAAATTTATTATAAATGATTTTATCATTGGATCCATATGTTTATAAATTTCTAAAACAAATCTTCACGAGTTCATACATACACATTGTCTCATACTAAGGGGTTTCACATATGTTCTCTAATCCTAATTCTAAAATTAACCAAACCATCCTCAAATACCAATAATAGTAAACCATATTCTCTTATATTATTTTTACATCAATTTAATGAAAAACAGAAAAAAAAAATTACACAATGTGGGTCCAATTTTTTAGTGTTATGGGAAAATTATGACCATACATAACATTTACAAAATAAAACATAATGATTAATTTAATTCCTGCTTCAATAGCTTCTTATTGGACAACAAGTAGTCACCTGATGATATACATGAAAACGGGTGATATAAAATCCTTGTAAGAGGATGAATAATAACATGAAACAGTATAACATTATGTGGGGATTTTCATTATATAATCATCATTATCATTATAAGAATTATTAGATAATGTCATGGAATGTGGAAATGCAAAAAAAATAAAACATCTTGTCTTTGTGGTAACATACCATATAGTTTTGAGTAAATATATAATCATGTTAATTAATATTAACTTTTACTCACAAGGTAAATCACATTACCCAATGCATTGGAGTAATATAATTCCAGGTGCACCCATCACATCATAATATTTACATTTCACTATAAAATTCTGAGTGCATCCATAACATCATAAAATTTACATTATCATGCATTCCACATAGAACATATATCATTATTAGAAATAAAAAAACTCATGGAAATGAATGTGTTTAATTTCATAAATCAAACATTAATAAACATTGGGTTCTAAAATTATTTTGGGAATGACAAACTTGATATAAGGATCATCATCTATGAAGAAGAATCAATATTGAGAAGTAAAAGGTTTGCTTTCATTAAAATAATAGTTCTTTTAGAAAACATTCTGTATTTCATAAACTCATGTATAAAATATTTATATCTTAAAAAATGGTAATATAATGATTGAGAAATTATATTTAAATAATATCCATACTGAAAATTGGTTGAAAGAAGGAAAACCCCTTGAAAGGGAGTTGGGTTCGAGAATTGTTTTTACCTTGTGCCCGAATGCTTTCTTCACCTTAATGTCACATATAATGACATTATATTAATAATTTTTAATTTAAAGAACATTTAATCATTAAAATGTTTAATTATGATTTTATTATTTTCTTTTACGAGCCTTTTTATGAGTTATAGAGTTTAATTCTATCATTTAGTAGTATTTATTTCATAGCTTTCATGATTCGTTCACTTATATTAATGAATGAATGTGTGTGTGATATGAGGATAACTATCCCGAATTTTTATTAAATTTTATTAAGGATACTAAATAATATTTCGTGTAATTATAATTAATTTGGTTATATACCATTAAGATGAATCATTAATGAAAAGTTAGTGATTATCAGATTTTTTAAATTTTAGCAGGTTTTCCATCACGACAATGTAGTTCTTTTATCATATAGTATTATGTGTATAAGTTATTTCCAGAACACAGAAATGGTTATAAAATAAAATATTCAATATGTTTTAAACCATTTTATGTTTTTATTAACATCATGGAAGGAATTTACGAAAAATGAAATTGTATCACCCATGATGTTAGTAAATTGACACAACATGAGAGAATATTTTATTTAATAATAAAATAGTTGGAGGGAGAAGTTTAATTATAGATCTTCCATTTACATGATATAATTATAGTATATGTATGGTATTGGAGTTATCATTCCATATGGATCAATGTAGAGTGAGGATAAGGTAATAAAGTAAATGAAATTGAATACAAGTTAAAGGAAAAAAGAAGATGGTTTTACCTTTTGGATTCATCCTCCTTGAGAACATGCTTGGGGAAAATTTTTTCTCTTCAGGTGAGACAAAGAGATTATATAAATGGGAAAGGAGAGTTGGAAGAGGTTTCTTCCAATCTTGGACAAGGATCAATTCTTGAGAGGTGTGAGGAGAAGAGGGGGTGATTATTGGTATATATAGTGGAGGAGAGGGGTGTTTTCTCAATATTTTAATAATTAGTTTATAAATATTCCACAAGACAATAAATAATGAAGATTCCATAAAAAATATAGAAACTGGAGAAAATTAATTGGAACTAATGGTTCTTATATCAGCATAACATCATCCACGACTCTATAATTCACGCATTTAACATTTTTTATTAAATATCGTATTTTACTAATCACCAAAAATTCATGTATTTTAGAAAAATCCCAAAAATTCACCCTAACCATTTATAAATGCATATATTTAAAAAATGAACACCATTTTAAAAACATAATTTTCAATATTGGAGTAATTTAGTTTTTAATAAAATCATCCATTACTTAAAAATTACACATTTTTAAATGATAACTTATTTTATAGCACTTTAAAAAATTACTTATGGTCCCATAAAATTATTTCGAAATCATAATATATTAACATATTAATTTATAAATAAATATTATGGAAATAAATTTTCTTTTAAATTAATAAATTCATTATAAAATTGTATTAAATAATTATGACATACAAAGATACCAACCATTAATTAATAATTTTTGAAACATTTATTTACATAGACTGTGATATAATTATACATTGCATTCACTTATAAGAAACTGAAATTTTATTTAGAATTTCAGGGGTGTGGTCACTATTCATTTGGATGGTTTACTATTTATAAGGGTAATATAACTATTACTAAGGACAAGTTACTATTTTATCCATATTAGTTCCTTAACTTTTGGAAAAAATTGTTATTTTGTTACTTCTCTATTTATAATGTTTTTATTATAGTCTATACGTGATTCTAGGAGATTTATAGTATAAGAAATTATTATAAAAATCGATAAATTATATTGAAAAAATTCTGGATCATTAAAAGTGGATCCTTCTTTGGGCGTACAAAACTAGTATTAAGGTAGTTGGTTTAGAGTCTATCCAAGTTTGGGTGAACCATGAATACTCTGATTTTATAAACTGTTTTATAAATTAATTGAAATTATTTATTGATTTTCATGTGTTTAAATGGGTTTTTAAAAAATTGTGGGTTTCCACAATTTTAGTTAAAGAAAATTTATTTCTATAGAAATGTGAAACAGATTTATTAAATGGTTTTAAACGTACAATTTTGATGAAATTATTTTAAAAGTGTAACTCATGGGAGGGCTTGGGTTCTTAGGTGGAAGGCATAGAAATACACCTCATCTGTGGTTACATTCAATGGGTTTATTCATGGGGTGTTCCTCTACTCCCATGAAATGTTTCCTAGGTACTATTTAGGCATTATTGGGAGGTTAACCTTATATGGTGTTCCTCTACTCCCAAGATTCGATGCATATGTCTAGGGGATTGATGTGTGTGATTTATTGTGTTTGGATATGAGTGTTATAGATATCCTTAGCGATAGTGATCCTAGGGGTAATTAAAATATTATATAGTTTACACTACAAGTATTTTATTACCTACTGTTATATATGTGATATTATCTGAAACTATTATACCTAGATTATTTAGAACTATTTAAAATGGGAAATTTTTTTCAATGATTTTTATATAAAAACTATTTAATTGATTATCATGCCTTATTTTCATTAAATATTTCTATGATTGGATTTTTATATGTAGAATTGATATGAAAAAAGTTGGTGGATTACAACTCGGTGTGTTTATCTCACACCCAACACATCCCATCGGTAGTTTATAGACATGGGTAGGTATTTTGATGTAGGAAAATACAAGGCACCACAGTGAGGCGGTGATGTTTCTGTCAGCTGGGAATGTGTAGCCGGTGGGGAGTTGGTGGAATGTTTCTATCACTATCACATGGGGTAGTATATTTCTGTTATTTTGGCCTTTTTTATTGGACTTATTCTTTGGGTTTTTAGGACATAATTGATTTGAATCATTTTTGTAGTCTTCTTTCAGTTATGGAATATATTTCTGATGGTTTTTATTCTGATGTTTCTTTTTAGCTATATATAAACATGCCATTATTATTTTTACATTTGGAGAACATGTTCCCTATAGTCTTGGTTGATTCCTAGGTGTTAGCCTCCATGATTTTGGGATTTACATCTCCTTTGGGTATATTTTATATTTGGTCAGGAGCTTGTTTGTGAGGGAATCCTAGGTCAGTTCATCTCTTTTTTGGTAAAATCCAAATGGGACTTGTTTTTTAAATGAGAATAAAATCTCTTTTAAACCATTTTTGAATGGAAAACATGGGTAGAAATTTCCATAAAAAATAATTGGAGAATATTAAATACTATTTTATAAAAAAATATTAGAAAACATGGACATTGATGAAAAATGATTTTTGACAGAAGAATCAAATAAAATTGGACTTCCGTAAAAGATTTATTTTAATAATTGATTATAAAAATAGTGGAATATTTTTGGAAAATATTTGTGTTCATCAATTAACCAAAGGTGAATATAATTCATGAGTATCTTGAGAGTTTGATCATAATATTTCATCATTATAAACTTAATCATAAACTATCCCGATAAAAAATGAGATTGCAATAATAATTCATTACAAAATTAGAATATATTGAATCATAAGACCCATTAAATAAAGAAAATTAGATCAATTTTTAAATCTCATAATTTTAAATATAATATTCATAAATAAATTCTAGAGTAGTATTAACAATATATAATAGAAACGTGTGGCGTATAAGGCATGTGTCCCACTGCAAAAAGTGAGACTAAAATCCTTTACCTTAAGTCTCAATAATCATCACACATGTTCAAACCTACAGTATAATAAATATTTTTGTTTTTATAAATTTTTTAATGAAATCTACTGTAACATATTATACCATATATTATTTACTTATAACTTTTTATCATCATTTCATTAGCAATTACTTGTTAAAAACATGTTTTAGGTAATATGTGCTTCAATTTTCATGTATATCACGGATTGGTAGTTTCATCCATTTTATTTTGATCATGGTTTCATCATCTATGTATTTTTTATATTATATAAATTATATATATATTAATTATTCATGTATTTAGTGTATACCCTAAAATCTAGATAGAGAAAAATGAAATTCACTATTCATGAAGATATTTGGTCATATGTACACATGAATGTTGTTTCCATTTTCTAGATAGATGGAATGAAAGAGAGGTTGATATTAATTTAAATTTATACAGTTATATTCATAACAAAAAAATAATATATATTTATCTTATATATCCTTATCACCATCTTTGTTAAAATAAATTGAAAAAGATATTGCATCATTTTGTGGAGGTGGTAGTCCACACTTATATACGGGCGACGTTATCATTTTATAATAGATAGGAACATAAGAACCTTAATTTTATATTCTTATTACATAAATATTATCATGTCATTAATAAAATATACAAATATTAAATTTATCATTATATCCAGCTATGAGATGTGGTGATGGGAAACAAAATACATCAATTTACGAGGTGGTAGTCCACAGTATACACGATTGGAAATATCATTTACATTTTGATGGAAAAGTGTATGGATAAATTTCATTAAGTTAAAAAAATAATATCTAAATATGTGATGTATTTTTTTTATTATATAATAATGTTTTACTAATATTTGATGAATATTGAATAATAAATAAAATGCAAACACCTTATTACAGACATTACCGATTCTTCATATAACCCCTTAAGGTTTACATCTGAAGCATTTGTAGAATGGATTCATAATAAAAAATCCTATAAGAAGTGGGGGGTGGTGGAATTATGGGAGGAATTTTTGTAGTAACTGGTCGGACTAAAAGGCCTTGTTTGTGTGAATAGGAGTGGAGAGGTGGTGGCCTTTTTTTAGTGGGGTAGAGGACAAACATGGAATTTTTTGAAAAACAAATGTTAAAACCACGTTTCACATGAAAAAATTATCAAAAATGGATCATAACCAAAACCTATATGTTATAAGGTCTAAATATGGCCATAATATAGGAATTCGACCAGCTCATGGGTTATTTAAGCCTTATATTTTTATGTTAACCCATTGGTAAACCCATCCTAATCTCAAGCGAAATATTTAATTATTATTATTTTTTCAATTCATTATGAAAAATATTAAGTTTAAAATATTATATGATATAAATTATTTTCGTTCCAAATAATGAATCCATATTTTAAAAATAAATTCACTAAAGTGGTAGAATTAAATTTATATTTAAACCTGGATACATGATGAAAAAATAGTTTTCCATTGATAAAACATCTAAAGAACATAATTTTTTAAAATAAAAAATGCAATATGAAATTGATTCCAATAATCTATGTCTGATAAATTTTAATACAATTTAACTAATTTTAGTTTTAAATCATTTCATACCAATATTTAACTTTTAATATTCATTATAAAAATTGGGTGATTGGAATGAAAATTAGATTTTGTCACAATTCATTAAAAAAATAATCATTTCAAAAAATGCTCAAAAAATCACTATAGGTAAATTTTTTATTTTATAATTTGAAAAACGAATATTTTTACAAATAAATTCTCTAGACATATCAAAAAAAAATATTTTTATTTCTTAAAAAATGAAATTCATACTCCGATAAAATTACATTTTCAAACCATTGAAATTATTTACAAAACATTAGGTACATATATATCAATATCCATTACTTTTATAATACCATACTAATTAATTTATACAATTTTTTTATTTCTATTAATACCACTAGGTTTTATGGTTATTTTATAATTTTATTGTTTTAAATAATAATATTAATAATATATTACAGTTAGATAAAACTATGTGTTGCGTTTAATACAAACTATTAATGAGAATAAATTTATTCAAAAAAATATTTCATAAAATATATGGTTGTTAAAATAGGTATATAGATAGGTGAGACATATTTTTTGTATTTTGTATGACCTCTTTGTCATCATAGGATTTTTAATATGGGTAGTCTCAAGAATCTATGGTCATATCCAGATTAATAGAGAGATCTAGTTTCATTGATATGATGGCATATGCAGGTTATGGAATTAGATGAGATACCCAATAGTCCTTGAAATATTTTACAGTGGGTTTTAATATATATATATAATACAATTACTGACTATTATAGCTTTATTTGAACATCATGTGATCGATCCAACTCTCCTTGAGAAGGAAAAATATTCATTGACAATTAGAGGTACACCATGAGTGGAATGTTGTTGTTGCATGACAACTATTAGTGAATAATATTAGTATATTGTATATGGATCCACATAGATATGTTAGTTGTTTGGTAATTATATATGATGTGGGGTGACTGTGTGATGAATTGTATTTAGGTAAAATTTGAGGAATCAAGTATGATTCACGACGGTTTTGGGCATCACGTATGATTGGTGATGAAAGTGGGAATCAGTATGATACTAGATGATCTTAATTTAGGATTGGTGGCTATGCGTGGTTAAAAAATGTGTAATAAATAAATTATTTTTGATTATTATGATACCTTAATTGTGTCTAGTAATTTTGCGAATCTAAGGATGAGTAGGTGATTCTAATGGGGGTTCCCACATAAGGGAATGAACTATTTTCATTGGGTGGGTGGGGTGATTGGGGGAAAAGATGGATGAATTTGTAATCATCTTAGTGTTTTTGAAATGCATTAAGTTAGATTATTAGGCTTTAGTAATATTTGGTTAGTGTGTGGGACTTGATTTCTTAGGGACATGATACCATATGTAGGGTAGCTTGTAATGGATTGAGTATTCAAGAGTGGTGATTTAGTCTAGATCAGGGATCAACCATGTGAATTTTTTTCTTTTTGAGGTGTTGTGGGTGACATTATAAGATAGGGATTGTGTCTCGGGAGTTGGCCTATTATTGGGTGGATATGGATCTTATTAATTTATACTATATTTAATATTTAGAGTTTGTATGAATTTTTGAAATGATATTACGGTCATGATTTATATGAATTGGGAGTTCTAATGTATTGTGGATTAGTTTCAACATATTTTGGAGTTGCAATGAATTTATATAAAAGTATAAAACTATTTCATATAAGAGTTTTTATACATAAGGGTCCTGATTCGTAAGGTATTTCATGTGAAACGGACATGGTGTTAGGAAAAAATTGGACAAGTCTTGACATATAAAACCCACATTGTATTGGGTTTGGAAAAATGGATAAGTGTGATGTGTAAGATTATATCTATAATTTCAAAGAGTATATAAAAGTAAATATGAAACTATATAAATAATCAATAGAAACATTGTATAGTATAAGAGAAACCTTAGTGATATTTAAATGTTAATACAATACCCCTTAGAATACATATAAGTGAATCATAGAAAAATTCTATATAGAAATATAATTTTGTGATGCGTAGGAGTATCCTAATGACATGTAAGTGTTACTAGACAGTGAAGGTTTTCTCTATGTGCGAAGACACTGTGATAAAAAAGTGTAACACAAATTTTCCTTTGGACATGTAAGGGTTGGTTTAGTCCACACATAAGGGTCTTCAAACATTGGTATGTATAGGTCACGTACATAAATTTCTATACATAAGGTTCTGATACATAAAGATCAATTTATAATGGCCCTCGTGTTTATTAAAATTTTAGTGTGATATAATTTTATAATTTTTTTAAATTTATTGATGAATTTCTAGATTTAATATATAAAAGGAAATTTTATACATTTTATCAAGAATATAGAGGGTGTGACCTAAAAGTGTCTCTTTTTATTCTCATTGTCCCTAAATGATATCTCTATTCAATATTACATATAACTTGTTTCATTTATTTAACGGTGTATTTGTGGTTAATGATAACTATTTATTTTTGTTTTTTATTATTTTATCATGATTTTTTTGTTTTTTATTGGTTTTGACATAAATCATTAATCATGTAATGTTTCATTATTTCTTCTAATTAGAGAAATTTCAAAATGAGTTTTTCAATTAGAGGATCCTAGTTAAATAAAGGTAGGTGGTGCTTGGATTTTTCCTATTCGATACATGTGTTCATGTGTAGTGTAATAAATGGGCATTGGATTGGTTTATTTGGTGAATGAAAATAGAGCCACATGTGGTTTTTCTTGTTAGTAAGACTTACATAGAGGTAGTCTCATCTAATAAATAAAGGCTTTTCCTTATATGGTTTACTGTCAATTCTTATGTGGTTTGAGGTTTTAATGAGCATGATGCCTTATCTTATAAGAAGGAGATTCAAGAGTTTTTGTAATGTCCCGACCCCAGTTACCCAGATTCGGTGCATTATTACATAATATTGGCATGATCACAAAATATCAACTCTCGAAAGATAGATTAGTTTAGTAGCATTGGAATGACTAGATACATTAATAATGTTTACATTACATCATAAATTAAAAAATACTACAAAAATATCTTGTCTTCATATCCCCTCATACTATCCCTACAGGTCATTCATAAATTACTTCTTCCATCCTGAAAAAAAAAATTAAAGGGGTGAGCTTAGATGCTCAATAAGGATAACAATATAGTGGAAACATTCATAAATAAGAATAAACATTTAATGGAATGTATAACTACAACAAAATCCTTTTAAACTTGAACATCAGCATAATATGGAAAAGATAAAATGAAATAATTCCATTTACTTATTCACATGGATATTATACTAGTCGAATAATCACATGCAATATCAATAATAACTTTCATAATGATGGAATGCATAATGCCAGACTATCATAACCACATAGTAAAGGCCACATTCCAAGACTACAAATAATTTTTTGTCAAGGACTTGTGCCAAGACACTAGTTTTTCTCATGAGACCCACCGATGCATCGAGGAGCTATAGCGGGCTCCACCTGTCACTTATTAAGTCCAATGCATTCCTCATATGAACATGTTTAAACATAAATAAACATTCGTATTAAAACTAGCATACGAAATGTCAATAATTTCCTCATAAACTATGAATGGTATAAAAATAACACATCCACAATCAAACATATCACAAAACCATCAATACAATATGGAAGTTTTGTATCATAATAAATAAACTTCAAATAAGATTAAAATCCATACAAGGATGTTGACATAGATGAAATCAAAACTATTTGAGAGAAATATCTCTTTTTTTGAAATCATTTTAAAGTACCATAATTATAAAAGAAAACATTTACTTTGAAACTATTCTTATAAGCTTGTAAGGGAAGCTTAGACAATTTTATAATGGTGTAAAATAGCCGCACCCTCCATATAAGTTAAAAAAAGACATTCTTACCTTCATTCTGTCGAACAGGTTAAAAAGGACCTTGTTTGAAAACGACGGAAATATTCCTTTATAAACATCTTATAAAAAGTAAAACAAGGGTATAAATGACTTTGACCCATATTCTGAAAAAAATTAAGACTATTTTGAAATACATTTTTATGAAACATGGATGTGGATGAGAAAGAGGTCCCAGTAGATAATTACGTATAAACAACCTCAGATAATGAAGAGATTGTGAAATAAACCCTTACCTTGTAATTTTCCTTGTTTGAGGGTAGGTTAAAATCCTGTATAATGGTGATATAATTGGTATTAAATTATACAATAATCATATAAATTAATATGATTTCATATATTATCTTTTAACATTGCTTTGTTAATAATATCTTAGTATTATCTTCGTTTTTGGTGTTTATTTACTCGTTTTATTTTATATGTTTTGTTACATAATCCATGTTTTTATGGATAGGATGTATCTTATTCATATCCAGAATGATATCAAGTCCTTTAACATTATTTTTAATCATCAAATGAGAATTAGACTTGAATGGATACGATGTGAATGAATATCATCGCGTTCGTGGAGACGGTAGTCCATACGTACGCACGAGCGACAATACCACTCTTTTGATATTAAAATAATATATAATTGGATATTATATCATATATACAGAATCATTACCATGTTATATTTATTATTTACATGAATTACACATCATTATTATACCAATCCAAGTAATAATCTTTTGAATAACAATTACACCACGCTGTTGAGACGGTAAGTCGTACGTACACACGTATAGTGACATGTAATTAAAAGGATGGATAGAATACTGAATATGGTTGTACCATATTTATAATAACATCACAGTATATATAATATACATGAGTTATTATTTTATAAGTGGAATAACAAAGAAAGAAGAAGTTGAAGAAGAAAGGAACTTGAAAGAGGGTGGTGAAAACATTACCTCTTCTTCGGGTTCTTCCTTTTGATTTGATCAAAAGGGATCATTTGGATGGTTTTATGATCAAACTAGGGACTCAAGGTTGAATTGAGGGAAGTTAATAGAATATTTGGGTGGGTTTTGGCCAAACAAAAAGGCAATGAAGTTGTGATGAATTGGTTAGAAGTTGTGTCCTTTTATAAGGGGAGGAGGGGCTCTTTAGAAAAAACATAAAGAATTAATTTATAATAAATTTATATTCAGTTTATAATGACTAAATAGTGTACTATTCAATGTCTAAGGTGGTGATGTGTCGAAATCATTTCAACCAATAAATTTTAGATAGGTTTGGGTCATTATATTAACCTTATTTTTTAGTTTTAACTCTTAGTTAATTAGATTGACATTTACCATGTCACTTTGTATTTTTATATTATACAGTTAATAAACTTACCATATACAATCAAGAGACCCCCCAAGTGGTCCATTAATGATATACCTATCATGATATAAGTCTATTGGCAGATCCTTATATTTTTAGGAATTGAATATTAATTAATAATATAATATTTGTTTTAAAAATTCTTTTATGTCAATTTTGACACTATTTGGTATTTGATTTTTGTGAAAATTATAACAGAATTATTACTTCAAAAAAACATAATTCAATGAATAATAACATGTCATATTAACCTATTAAAATAGTGTAATTCATAAATGTCTCAAATTACATTTATTTAGATATTTATAATATCAGTTATTTTAATATTTCATTAATTTGGTAATTACTGCATCACCATTGTGTCATAAATAAATTAAATTATTTAATGACTAAAAATTATAAATAAAATACCATTTTTTAGGAAATATTTTATTTTCTTTCTAATGAATATTTATAATCTAATTTATCTTATGTATAAACCCATATAAAAATTGTTTTTCTAAAAGATATATGCTTATGTCATTTTTGTATTTACTTTAACTTAATTAATATAAAGTGTCCCTATCACCAATAAGTGGCTCCATGGGGTCCCCAAATCGACCCAATGATGACCATTGTCGTACATGTATCCACCAATAAGGTTACGACACAATTTAGGGTAATTTATTACTATTATAATTTTTTTGTTTTACCCTTATTTACCAGATTTACCCTTTAACCATGGTAAATAAAATATTTACCGAAGTAATTATTCAAAATGTCTAAAACTAAAAGTTACCTATTTACACAATTTGGACCTCCTGATTCTAAATGTTGAATCTATTTTTATAAATTCAAAACACAGAAGTGGCAGAAATTAATTTAAAATTAATTCCCGTTGTTAAAACAAAAAGCATGTTTTTAAGAGATAATAACTATCAAAAGATTGACATTTGTTTATGTCTGGTTTAAATGTGAAATTATTTCCAATGAAAAAAATGTATTATATGGTAAAAATATATTCTAAATAAAATTTAAAACAACTCAAATTCATAATTTATCAATATTGATTATTTTTATTAAAAAAGTTGTTTTTAATTAAAATTTAGTAATTTTCACTATTCATCAAAATATAAAAGTTATCCAAAAAAGTACCAAAATTTCACCATAGGATAAATTTGATATTCTGAATCCAAAAATGAAGGCCATTTTGAGAGATAAAATTTATAAAACATCAAAAAGTGAGTATAACTATTCCTAACAGCTACATTGATTGGTTGTGGTGTGTGTTAGAACTCAAAGTTGCGTGCAACACACGCTACTTTATTATTCAATGAGAAGCGTACCGTGGAAGCATGGGGTGTTACATTCTCCCCTAATTTAAATAATATCGTCCTCAAAATTTCTAGAATACCACCGCATGAAAAAACTTGGGTGGTTCTTCATAATAAGTTTCTCGGGTTTCCACATTGCTTCTTCTATCTTATGGTTTCTCCATAGCACTTTTACCAGACGAGTCGTCCATTTTCTCAGCACTTGTTCTCTTGTATCAAGAATCCTAACGGGATATTTGCAATAAGATAGATTAGGTTCCAGTTCTAATTCCTCATAGGTGAGTACATGCGTTGGGTCGGGCATGTATTTTCTTAACAGTGATACGTGGAACACATCGTGATCTTTGGAGAGATTTGGCAGCATTGCCAAATAGTAAGATACATCCCCAATTCGTTATAGAATTTCTAAAGGTCCAATGTACCTGGGATTCAATTTACCTTTAATACAGAAACCTATAACTCCCTTCCATGGAGATACCTTCAAGAAAACATGATCTCCTACCTGAAATTCCAAATCCTTCCTTCGGTTATCGGCATAGCTCTTATGCCTACATTGAGCTGCTTTGATGTGGTTTTGGATTAACTTCACCTTTTCCATCATTTCCTCCACTAGTTTTGGGCCTACAAGTTTTCTTTCACCGATGAAATCACAACAGGTTGGTGTGCGACATCACTTTCTGTATAACGCTTCATATGGTGTCATCCGAATACTTGAATGGAAGCTATTATTATAGGAAAATTCTACCAGAGGTAAATATTGATCCCACATACCCTAAAAGTCAAGTGAGCAAGATCTGAACATGTCATCTAAGGTTTGAATAGTATGTTATGATTGTCTATCTGTTTGTGGGTGGAAGGCAGTGCTCAAACGAAGTTCAGTATGCAAGGACTTCTGAAGACTCTTCTAGAATCATCAAGTAAAACGGGGATCACGATCTGAAACAATCGATAGGGGTACTCCATGACATCTCACAAATTCATTAATATATAGTCTTTCTAGACGTTCAAGTGTTATATCCTCTCTTATAGAATGAAAATGTGCTGACTTGGTAAGACGATCAACAATAACACATATTCCATCATTCCTTCTATGAGTATTTGGTAGCCCCATGACAAACTCCATCGTAATATTATCCCATTTACACTCTGGTATGAGCATATGATGCATTACTCTTATAGGTTGTTGCCTTCCAGCTTTCACTTGTTGAAAAAAAAATACATCTTGACACAAAATCAGAAATCTCCATCTTCATGTTGTCCCACGAAAATGTTCCTTCAAATCTCTATACATTTTGGTGCTCCCAGGGTGTATAGAGGAATTGGAACTATGGGCATCGTCCAGTAATTCCCTTTTTAGATCAGGGATATCGGGAACACAATTTCTCTTCACAAATTTCAAAATTCCATCTTCATAAACAAGGTCACTCAATCTCCCATCATTAACAGCTTTAATCTTCTTTTGAAATTCTTCATCATCAGTCTGAGAACTCTTTATCTTTTCTAGTAAAGATGGTTTGGGAACCATTTGAAAAAGCATTGATGTTTTACCTTCCATGGTTATTAACATATCTATCTTTATTAGATCCATGAAAATTGGATCCCTTTCAATTCTCATATTGTTCAAAAGTCCATGATATTTTCTGCTCAATGCATCTTCCACCTTATTTTCCTTCCCCGGGTGGTAGTGTGTTGTAAAATCATAATACTTGAGTAATTCAAACCATCTCCTTTTTCTCATGTTGAGTTCTTTTTGTGAGAAAATATACTTCAAACTCTTTTAATTAGTATAAATCTCACATTTTTCACCATAGAGGTAGTGTCTCCATATCTTTAAAGCAAATATTATAGCAGATAACTCAAGATCATGAGAAAGATAGTTTTTCTCATGAATTTTCAGCTGTCGTGATGCATAGGCAATAACTCAGTCATTCTTCTTATAGGAAACAACCAAGTCCATTCCTCGATGAATCACTATAAATAACAAACCCATCATTCCCTGATGGTAGAGTCAATATAAGAGCATTGACTAATATTCTCTTCAGTTCTTCAAAATATGCTTCACACTCTTTTGTCCAAACAAATTTTACCCCTTTACGTGTGATCTTTGTTAATGGGTTAGCCAATCGGGAAAAATTCTAGACGAAAGGTCGATAATAACTTGCTAAACCAATAAAACAGCATACCTCAGTTATACACATCGGTGCAAACCATTCTTGATTACCTTGGTCTTAGAAGGATCAACAAAGATCCCATCTTTAGAGATAATATGGCCAAGAAAAGAAATCTCTTGAATCCAGAATTCACACTTGCTAAACTTTCCATATAAATCATTTCTTCTAAGAGTCATCAGAATAATACGCAAGTGATTTTCATGATCTTGGTAGATTTTGGATTATACCGGGATATCATCAATAAATACCACCAAAAAAATTTCGTGATATTCCTTGAAAACTATATTCATTAGATCCATGAATACAGAGGGTTCATTAGTCAGACCAAAAGGCATTCCTGTAAACTTGTAATGCCCGCACTTGGTTCGAATTGCTGTCTTTGGAATGTCTTCCTTCTTCACACACAAATGATTGTATATAGATAGAAGGTCAATCTTTGAAAAGTATTGAGCTTTATGTAGTTGGTCAACTAAATCATCAATGCGAGGTAGGGCATACTTGTTCTTTATTGTTATAGCATATAATTCCATTTAGTCGATACATAACCTCATAGATCCATCTTTGTTTTTAACAAAAAGAACATGGGATCCCCATGGAGAAATACTAGTGTGAATAAATCCCTTATTACTCAATTGCTCCAGTTGTTTCTTTAGTTACACTAATTCTACAATGGCTATTCTATAAGGGTTCATCGATATAGGCCTTGATCCAGGAAATAAATCAATGGAAAACTCAACTTCTCATTCAGAAGGATGTCCAGGTAAATCGTTCGGAAACACATCTACATATTCTTTCAAAATAGGTACTTCCTATATTTGAACATTCCTTTCCTCACCCACAGTAATTTCATTCTCTTCATCCCCAATAATTTAATGTAGTTGAGAAACTGGGGGTGGATCTAGATAAGAATTAGGAGGTGACGATTCTGCTCTAAAGATAAGGTGTTCCTTATCATCATCATCAAAAATCACAACCTCCTTCTTCTTAAAATAAATATTCGCATCATGGTCCGAATGCCAATCCATATGAAGGATTATATCAAACTCAATCATAGGTTTGACGATGAGATCAGCAAATAAAGAACATTTATGTTCTCTAATGGGGACTGATTCACAAAACATTGTTGAAATTATAATTCCCTTATGATTTTTAACAGACAAATACCTTGTTAAATAAAAATGGAAATATCTAATTTTCATAGAAAACTGGGACGTTATGAAACAATGCGATGATCCAGAATCAAATAATGCTTTTTCTAAACATTAGGAAACCATTAAATTACTTTCCACCACATCTTTCAGACCTTCTACTATAGCAGTAGTGATAGTATAAGATTGCACTTGATACCTTGGCCTTTTCTGAGGTAATTTCCCTTGACGCTTAGTATATTCATTTGTATAATGTCCCATCTCCCTGCAATTATAGCATTGAACATCAGTAGCTTCCTTCTTGCCCTGGCAATCACGAGCATGGTGGCCTTTTTCACCACACTTGTAACAGACTCCCATTCCCTTCAATAATGTACCAGGGTGTTTCTTCCCACATTTACTAAAGGGTGGATATTCAACTTTTCCCTTCTTCCCCTTACTTCCATTCCCTAATTGATCACCAGATCTCTTCTTCTCTTGCTTTTCTTTAATGTCATAAGAATTAGAGAATTCCTTTTCTGTCTTGATAGCACATGAGACGATGTCTTCATACGACAAGAAGGATTTTGAGACTAATGATCAATGGATAAATGGTTTTATCCCATCAATGAAACGATCAATCATACTTCTTGGGTTACATATATAATCTCCAGCACACCTTTCTAACCTTGTAATGTTAGCCTCATGCTTTGCGACATTCTCATCCTCCTTTTGTCTGAGACTCAGAAATTGCCTTTCCAAATCTGCTCGATGGTCACAAGGAAAGTATTTTTCTAAAAATAGATCTTTGAACTCCCTACATTTAATATTTGATACTTCATCATCTTCCTTCATGTATTTAATCAATTCCCACCATTGGTCAGAATCTCCAGTGAGGCAGTAAAATTCCATGATAACTTCTTCCCTTTCACTACTCCCCAAAGCCTGAAATATTTTCTCTAGGGAACTAATCCATTACCCAAATAAAAATGGATTTTTACTCCCATTGAATGTTGGTGGTTGTTTCCTAATGAAGCGATCTAACATTGATCCTCCAGGCTATGGATCAAGGTTCTCTATATGGGTAAGGTTATTATTCATAACCTGAGTGAGTTTTCCCAAAATGGTGATAAGCTGATCAGCAACAATTGCATCACTAGATCCACTAAAATTATCTAGAGCAGGAGGGTAATCCCTACATGGACTGCGTGCATTGATACAGTTTCAATTTCTTCCACTAGGTGCCATTTCTAAACAATGGCATAATGTAGATCAGTTTATGAATCAAAATACATAATTCCATACTTGTAAAACACTTAACATAAATTGGAATATTTATGGATATAATCCATAATCATAAAAATGTTTTCTTTGAGGAAGTATATACTCATAAACCATTCATCATGGTTTGTAAATAAAATGATAATTATCCTAAGAATATCCCCCACGAGTGTCATAACCAAGAGTAAAGAAAGGCCTGTTGTCGTGCAACATTTCCCGTTCGAGTCTATATCAAAGCAGTGTTTTTGGTTTTTACCCCTAGGTACATCTGTGCCAGATCTGGCTCTACCAGCTCGTATACAGACATGGACGTATTTCTCGGTAAAATCACAAAATCTCTACAATACCAAAATTCTAGCATGTTCTTCTATACTAATCCTCAAAGTATATCTTAGGGATATGTGCTCTAATCAAAGTTTATCTAAATCTAGTTTCCATGTTTTGTACTAAACTTCCTCTGTTACCAACTGTAACGCCCCGAAACCAGTTACCTAGAGTTGGTGAATTATTACATAATATTGGTATGATCACAAAAGATCAATTCTTGAAAGAACAATTAGTTTAGTAGCCTTGGAATAACTAGATACATTCACAAAGTTTACATTACATAATAAAGTGAAAACTACTACAACAACATCTTGTCTTCATATCCCCACATACTATCCCTGCAGGTCATTCATAAATTATATCTTCACATTATGGGAAAAAATAAAACATTAAAGGGGTGAGCTCAGATACTCAGTAAGGATAACAATATAGCAGAAACATTCATAAATAAGCATAAACATTTAAGGCAATGTATACCTAAAACAAAACCCTTTTAAACTTGATCTTCGTCATAAAATGGAAAAAATAAAATGAAATAATTCCATTTAATTATTCACATAGATATTCTACTAGTCGAATAATCACATGAAATATCAATAAACACTTTCCTAATGATGGAATCCATAATTCCAGACTATCATAACCAGATAGTCAAGGCCTCGTGCAAAGACTACAAATAATATTTTGTCAAGGCCTTGTGCCAAGACACTAGTTTGTCTCATGAGACCTACCGATGCATCAAGGAGCTATAGTAGGCTCCACCCGTCACTTATTAAGTCCAATTCATTCCTCATATGAACATGTTTAAACATAACATAAACATTCTTATTAAAAATAGAATACGAAATGTCAATACTTTCTCTATAAACTATGGATGGTATAAAAATAACACATCCACAGTCAAAAACATCACAAAACCATCAATACAATACAGAAGTTTTGTATCATAAAAAATAAACTTCAAATATTCTTAAAATCCATCAAAGGATGTTGATATAGGTGAAATCAAAACTATTTGAGAGAAATATCCATTTTTTTGAAATCACTTAAAAGTCACATAATTATAAAAGAAAACATTTACATTAAAATATTCTTATATTCTTTTAAGGGAAGCTTCGACAATTTTATAATGGCGGAAAATAGCCGCACCCACCGTATAAGTTAAAAAGGACATTCTTACCTTAATTCTGTCAAAAAGGTTAAAAAGGACCTTATTTGGAAAACTACGAAATGAGTCCTTTATAAAATTCATATAAAAATTAAAACAAGGGTATACATGAATTTAACCCATTTTCTGTAAAATAGTAAGAAATTTTTGAAATACATTTTTATGAAACATGGATGTGGATGATAAAGAGGTCCCAGTAGAAAATTATTAATAAACAACTTTGGATAATGAAGAGATTGTGAAATAAACCCTTACATTGTACTTTTCCATTTTTGAGGGTAGGTTAACATCCTGTATAATAGTGAAATAATTGTTATTAAATTATACAAGAATCATATAAATTAATATGATATCATATACGATCTTTTAACATTTCTTTGTTAATAGTATCTTAGTATTATCATCGTTTTGGGTGTTAACTTACTCATTTTGTTTTATATGTTTTGTAACATAAGACAAATTTGTTATGGATAGGTTATATCTTATTCATATCCAGAATGATATCAAGTCATTTAACATTTTTTTTAATCGTCAAAAGAGAATTACACTTTAATGGATACAATGGGGAATGAATCTCATTGCATTCGTGGAGACTGTAGTCCGTACGTTCGCACGAGCGACAATATAACTCTTTTGATATTAAAATAATATATAATTGGATAGTATATCATATATAAAGAATCATTATCATGTGATATTTATTATTTACATGAATTAATCATCATTATTATACGCATCCAAATAATAATGTTTTGAATAACAATTACACCACAACGTGGAGACGGTAAGTTGTACGTACGCACGTATGGTGACATGTCATTCAAAGGGTGGATAGAATACTGAATATGGTGGTACCATATTTATAATAATATAAAAATATATAGAAGATACTCTATTTTATATTTTATAATGGGAATAAAAAAGAAAGAAGAAGTTGAAGAAGAAAGGAACTTGAATGTGGGTGGTGAAAACATTACCTCTTCTTCGGGTTCTTCCTATTGATTTGATCAAAAGGGATACATAGGTTGGCTTTCTGATCAAAATAAGGCCTCTAGGTTGAAGTTAGGGAAGTTTAGAGAATATTTTGGAAGGGTTTGGCCGAACCAAAAGGCTTTGATGGTGTGATTAATTTGTTATAAGTTGTGTCCTTTTATATGGGGGAGGAGGGGCTCTTTAAGAAAAACTGAAAGTATAAATTTATAATAAATTCATATTCGGTTTATAATGGATACAAAGTAGACTATTAAAATTATAAAGGGGGTATGGGTAAAAACCCTTTCAACCAATAGATTTTAGACCAGTTTGGGTCATTATATTAACCTTATCCTTTAGTTTAAACTCCTAGTTAATTAGATTGACATTTACCATGTCACTTTGTATTTTTATATTATATAGTTAATAAACATACCATATACATCCTATAGACCCCCAAGTGGTCCATTAATGATACAACTATCATTATATTAGTATCTTGTTCGAACCTTAGGTTTTTAGGAATTTAATATCAATTAATAATATAATATCTGTTTTAAAAATTCTTTTATGTCAATTTTGAAAGTCTTTGGTATTTGATTTTTGTGAAAATCATAACAGCATGATTACTTCGAAAAAAAATAATTAAATTAATAATAACATGTAATATTAACATATAAAAATATTTCAATTCATAAAAAGTCTCAAATTACATTTATTTGGATATTTATAATATCAATTATTTGAATATTTTATTAATTAGGTATTTACTGCCTCACCACTGTGTCATAAATAAATTAAATTATTTAATGTCTAAAAATTATAAATAAAAATCCATTATGTAGGAAATATTTTTATATTTATAATGAATATCTAAAATTGAATTTATTTTATGTATAACCATATATAAAAATTGTTTTTCTAAAAGATATATGCTTATGTCATTTTTGTATTTACTTTAACTTAATTAATATAAAGTGTCCCTATCACCAACAAGTGGATCCATGGGGTCCCAAAATTGACCAAAAGATGATAATGGTCGGAAATGTATCCAAAAATATAGTTAGGACACGTTTTAGGGTAATTTATTATTATAATAATATTATTTTTTACCCTTATTTACCGGATTTACCTTTTAACCATGGTAAATAAAATATTTACCGAAGTAATTATTCAGAATGTCTAAAAATAAAAGTTACCAATTTACACAATTTGGACCTCCTGATTCTAAATATGGAATCCAATTTTCTAAATTCAAAACAGAGAAGTGGCAGAAATTAATTTAAAAGTAATTCCTGTTGTTAAAACAAAAAGCGTGTTTTTAAGAGATCATAACTATCAAAAGATTGACACTTGTTTATCTCCGGTTTAAATGTGAAATTATGTCCAATGACCAAAATTTTATTATATGGTAAAAATATATTCTATATATACTTTAAAACCACTAAAATTCATAATTTATCATTATTATTATTTTGATTAAAAAGTTGTTTTTAATTAAAATTTAGTAATTTCCACAATTCATGAAAATATAAAAGTTATCCTAAAATTACCAAAATTTCACCCTATTCTAAATTCAATATTCCAAATCCAAAAATGAAGTCCATTTTGAGAGATAAAATTTATAAAATTACAAGAAGTGGGTGTTACTATTCATAACGGCTACTTCGATTGGTTGTGGTGTGTGTTAGAACTCAAAGTTGCGTGGAACACACACTACTTTATTATTCAAAGAGAAGCGTACCGTGGATGCTTGTGGTGTTATAGTTTTGATGTGGTTCCTTTAGAATATTATTGGTATAAAATTATAGTTAGTGGGCTATATTTAACCTGAATAATGGGAAGATACGATAGTTTTCCATCATGATCAATATAGTATTGACCATTTACATGGGTGGAAATAGAGGTTCACTAGTGTCTTGTAGACACTGTTGACCATGTTCATGGGTGGTGATATAGGTTTTTTGACATGATGGAGATGATGTTAACCATTATCACATGTGGTAATGGAATTTTACATTTTTATGGACATAATATGCTGGTTATTCCAATCACCATGGCTGTTCTGAATGTTTTATATTTCTTTATATTAGATAGATCACATTAGGATGTTTATACCACTATTTTCCTAGTGGTATCCTCTGTAGTCGAGTTGTAAATAGTGGATGATGATGTTATTAATTGATTCATAAAAGGACACATCATTGTTTTACATGGTTAGCATTTTTCCAAACCACAATATGTGAGTCTAATTCTCACATTATATGTGGGATGTGTTGGGGATGATGATATGGTCTTGGTAAAGAACATGAATGTCTAAGGCATGGGATCCATAAATATGTTGAGTCAAATGTTTCTCAAGGAGTTTTTAGACCACATGTATTATAATATAGTTCATGGAAATACAGTTATGGAATCATGGTTGTTTTGGAATATTGATTCCATGTCCGACATAATTTGTTGGAAGGATGAGGGAACTATATTTATAAAATATGGTGGATGCATCATTCCACTTCTTAACTAGATAAGGAAATCAATGGATCACTCAACATTGGTTGGGAATGAGTGTCTTTGGTCATTTTTTGTTTTTTGGTTAATTTTTATGGTTATTTACAAACATTGGTATATGTATGCATCCTATCTAAGGACACTATTAGTGGGTTCTCATTGAGTTTATACTCACACATAGTATGAGACCCATGATATGCTTGTATAGTTTTTATCTTATGGAATAGGTAATATTAAGAGGCAATTTTCTCTATCATAAAGAATAATTCAGTGTTTATTGTTAATGATATCAATAATATGGTTTTATAAATGGGGAAAGTGGTTATTTGGTTCAAGACTGTTCATTTATTTATGTTACTTTTAGAGAATATATTTAACAATAAATTGTGACATCCTACTTATTTCTATATGATTGGAATGATATAATGGTTTGTTATTTTACATATTTCATTTATAATCAACTTTAATGATCCCTATAATTTATATTTTTTTCTTCAATTATTGTGTTGTTATAATAGTTAATCTTATAATTTTATATTGTTCCCATTATCACACTACATATCCTTGTTTCTAGTCCAGGTATTTTTTTATAAATAGGGTTTTGTTCCTAAGGTCACATAACATACTGATCTAGTTCTTATAGAGTGATAGGGTCTAGTAGACTATATGTTTTATGAAGAATAATTTCTTCATTATTGTATAATATGATAATGTAAAATGTGTGAACACGCATGGAACTGTTTGGTGAAAAAAGAGCACATAAAAACACAATGGTGTTCCCTACACCATAATGGATTCATTTTATGAGTGATTTGGAGTGCAAGATATATTTATGTTCTATAAAGGTTCATATTATTCCACAACCTATTCTATTTAAGTGAAAATTCAGAACTACATAATAATAATTTCTTGAATATCATATTATAACATATACCATTATCAAAAAATTATAGTATCATATGAATATAATATTGTGAGAAGGAACAGAGTTAGTTATATTAAATGAGACATGTAATTCCACAAGGACTTCAAACGCATTATAAAAATGATGTTTTCACCATAGTGATATCTTTTTGAAATGTTGGTGTGGATCTAGATTGTTTAGGTCCAAAGGATTTCCATATAATTTATTTTTCCATGTTGTGATGGTGTCAAAATACCCCAAGATACAAAATTTAGAGGTTTCTCATGGAGAATACTGTGTGCTAGTAGGAATAGAATCATATTGTAATGAAAGAGATATTTTAGGATATTTGATGTATATGATAATTATTTTTATGATTTTTAAATAAGATATTATTCATATATGGTTAATCCAAATTTAATAAATGTTCATTATATAATGGTGTGTCTCACATTAAAATTTGGGAAAAGATAAATGGTATAATTCCATAATTTTGGTTATTATTGAATGATCTCGTTGTTTGAAAAAAAATGATTTAGTTTGAATTCAAAAATAGAATGATACAGATTAATATTTGGGATATTTTCTTTTCCCATTTATATACATTTCACTATTGAAATATGCATCTTAAACATTTAATAGTCATTCATCATTAAAGGAAGATAGTTAATATCAATTATTTAAAAAAAATGATAGAAATAATTGAATTTATAAAAACTAATCATTGCATGAAACCAAGGGCTGTTAATTTAATTAGAGGGGATTCCCTTAGCCTACACTACTTTAGACCTCCCTAAGCATGGGGCCTTATGGTTCCTTGAGCCTTTTTGTTGAATAAAAATTTATTTTGGGTAGATACTCCCCTTTGATAAATCCATTTTAAGATATAAGAGTGCCACTATAGAGTGCTATTTATAGAACTTATTACTATTAGAAAAAAGTATTGAAGAATATAGATTTATATTTTTATATCTAGAGGATTATAAAAAATGAATGGAGTGTAAATAAAATTACACTATTATAGAATTACTCTCACATGGAAGAGTTATCATTTTTTTTGTGAAGATCATTTTTTTATCATTATCTCAATTCTAACTTTGATATGTTTATTATATTAAGACCTATATAAGAATAAAATTCAATTTGATTTCATTGGAACATAAAATAAATACATTAATATCTAAGAAAACTTAGTTACCTATACAGATATAGAAGAGACTCAGATGCCTATAAACTAAGAATAGACTATTAAATTTATAAACTGTTGAAGCATTCTTTCATGTAGTACGTGGAAGAGGTTGTAGATAGAGTAACCCCTGATAGTTAGATCACCATCCCTAAACAATAAAAAAGTAATAAACACTTCTATGTAGTGACCACAAATAATATTTTATCTTTTAAAATAATGAGTTGATATTGGATTTTGGTACACATGCATGTCTCCATGTGTATGGACCTTAGATGTAGCCTAGTATAGAAAAATACAGAAAACATTGCATCTTTTTGTGCTTTACTTTTGGAATTAATTTTTTGAATTCCATGTGATCGATGGTTAGGTTAAGTTAGATTTGTTGAGTCCCTTAATAAATAAACAAAAACATTATATGGAATGAATTTTGGAAGGGAATGATTAAATTGTAAAGTACCCTCATTTACACCCTCTTAAGGGCGCCAATTATCCCATGAAGTGTTATTAGATTATAAAGGATTTCATTTATAAGTTTAATTATATAAATATATTTTAATTTTTTTACATATATATTTTATGGTGAATCCACAAATATTGATCAATACTAATTTCTATGACTAAAAAAATTAGATGTATTGGATTATACAGGATTTTGAAGATGGGTTTTTTTAATTCATACTTCATATTGATTATTTTATAAATAAAGGTGAATGTTTTTGGGATTTAGAGAGTAAAAATATTTCTATTATGGGAATATAAAATTAGTTCTTCAAAAAAATTGAATGTTTTGGATTATTTGATATATGGAAGATATAAGAAAAAATATATCCAAAATTAGTCTAATAAAATGATATTATATACCCTACATAAAAGTGCGATCCAAATCTGATAGTGAAGAGTTATTAATTAAAAAATCATTAGAATAATACCAAATTATAAAATGTTAGAATACTTGGTGTAAGATAAAAAATCCATTGAGAATAAAGACACAATCTTTGATGTACTTGTAATTGGATATGTAAACAATTATGTCTATAATTGTGTTTTTGATAATGTTTGAAAATATTGAAGATTAGATTCCCCCATAGAGTTTTATGTGGTACAAATTTATTTATAAGAAGTGGTAAATACATATATACATTAATCCAGATACTATTCATGTTGTAATAATGATAATATATAATAATTACATGGGAAAACAAATGAAATCCTAGTTTAATTGGACTTCATGTTGGTGGAAAAATTATTGTTGTAAAATAAAAGTCTATAGAAAGTGGATATATTCTTGAAAAAATCAATTAGTAGAATTGGAAAAATTATTAGGTGGATAATTAAACTACTAAAATAACATTAATGAAATATAGTACAACAAATATCCATAGAAAAGGAGCTAAAATAATGTGTTATTTCTCTCAAAACACAACTTATAAAGCGTAAAAATCTGGAATAGATTCTTTCTCAAAGATGTAGCACTTTCCCACTAAAATGAAAAAGAATAATATGAATATTATATATTTTTTTAAGGTGCTTAATATCCATAATGATAAATATGTATAATTATACCATGACTTCCATAATAAGTGGAGTTCAAAAAAGTAAAATTTCTAGAATTTATGGAGAGTGGATCATTGTTTTAAAAATGGTAGTAAATTTTATCAAAGAAAAGTAGAATTGATGTGAGACTAGTTTGGAGTTATCCAAAAAACCATGGATATTTTTCAAGAATACAATAAGTCAAATAGAGTAAGGAAAAATTTTACAAAATCTCAAAATATATATTAATACCCAAGGTCTCATTTTTTCGAAATGTGTTTTATTTTTGAAAACCATGGAAAAATACAAAGACATTGTAGAAGGATATATGAAAGAAATAGGAAATCCACCATTATGAGTTGAAGAGGTAGGTATGAATAAAAGAAATTATAATATATTATATTTAAAAATTTATTTATCATATTTGAGGAGGATTATGATGATTCTAAATTAGAGGTCCAGTGATCGCCATTGGACAGGGTCACGAAAAAATCATGGGGATTGAAGAAAAAGATATTTATAATGAATAATGAATATCCTACCATTGAATAAAAAATGAATGAAAATTAAATGAATTATATACAATGGATATAGATGTTTAAGGTGGTTCTAATGGCCATTGAGGGGGAAACATATGAATCAATCCTGGGGTGTTTATGAAGTCACACCACACAATAAGAGAAGATAATCTACCGAGAGCCTTACTACATCAGAAGAATCAAGAAGAATGTTGTTATGATGATACATCAAATAAAGTGACATGTACATAGTAAATTATCCTCATAATAGTGGTTAATCCAAATAATGTAAATATGTATAATTATCAAGTGTCAAGAGTTAAGTTTTTACAACTAGTTTTGTAACGAGAAACATAAATAAATCTTGTGCGTTAATTGAAATTAAAGTCCTAGTTCATCAACAAAAACCAAATTAATCTTATCAATACTGATTGATAAATAACAGTATCCCCATGGACACTAATTTTAGAATTGTTATGGGCATGGTGTCAGATTAATGGGGTGATATTATCTATGGGGTAAAAATATTCACAAGGGATGGAATCACTATGGGGAGTAATCATGGGTGAAATAAGTTGTTTGAGAGAAGGTACTTGTGTTACTGATGAAAAATATAATATTTTAAGTATTATTATAATCCCATATTGAAAAAAAGTGAATGAGAATTAAATTTATTAAGTTATCAAAGGCTAATCAGTTTTAAGTGATATATTTTTTAATATGGAATGAGAAGCAGTGATAGATATTTATAATTGGTTTTAAGCGTTATATGAAGATAATTTTGTGTCAAAATGAAATATGAAATATCAAGTTGAATCAAAATTAATAATATGATCAACATGTGGTGTCAGGAATATACCATGTAGGGATAGAATCAATATTAGGAGAAATATAAATTAATTGAGAAGATAAAATATTCCACGAGTGGATCAATTTTTATTTATTTTTGAAAAAATAACTTGGTACAAACAGATTGTTTTTAGGGTAGTAGAAGATTATTAAAAGATACCCCATGATATATATGTATTCCAGATGTGGTAATAGGAAAAACAAATTATATGGTATTTAGAGTGGAATATCTAAAGATTTATAGTTTCATATAGGAAAGAGAAACACCATATGAAAGAAGAAATGTCAGGAACACCATGTGGTATCATGGTCTTATCATAACAGGTGGAATAAATTTGTTCACAATGTTATATAAATCATAATATTTTTGATTTATTTCTTGTTCAATGAATATCTTGTGTAATTTTTATTTATATTTCATAGAGATAAATGTTTAAACATGTTAAAAGTTCATGTTTGTTATGTTCATGTAATTAAGTGAGTACAATAGACGACATTGATGTTTCCCACTAAAATTCTTTTTTTATAAATTTAATTATGAATCCATAGTATTAGAATATTTTTATGTCTCTTTTCTAACTAGTAAATTCACTCATATAAAATTAATAAGATTGAATCAACCGTTGGAAGTGGTATTAAGTTTGACACTAGATTTGGAATTTTTATTGAACAGGTAGAATTTCAAAAAACTACAGAAGTCATTCTATATCTCTTAATAACTAATTTTTAGTATCAATAATAGATTGATGATGATGAGTAAAGTATGAGGTTCTGTTAATTATATATAGAGAAAAATATTTTATAAAGATGTGAAAAATCAGGATTTGGAGATAATCCTCACACGGTGAACAATGTGCAGAGGTTGATTAACAATCTGTCGTAATATTTCCAATGTTCTACATAAAATACAACATGTGATTGATAGAGACTCTATATGTGGAGGAAAAATAAATATCATGGAAGAAATAATGTTTATAAATTTATTTAATGTTAATGGAGGATCCTTGTATTTATAAATATTGGGTCAAATGGGTCCCAAACAGTAGACTAGTCCCAGAGCGAGCTAGAAGAATAGAGGATTATGATGTTATCTTTCTTGAAGAACCTTAATCAACAAATTTATCATATTAAATTTTAGAAGGCATAATGATGATATCCCTAGGTTTTTTGTAATAAATATGGAGTAATTGAATGGAATTATTGGAGAACATAAATGCATGTCAGATAGAGAAATCACTTTCAATTTACAGAAAAGTGGGGATTACGAAAAAAAACATCAAAAATATATTATTTGATCATGGAAGGTATTTGAAAATAGAGATATATTTATGATATTATTTTCAATAATATCCAAAGGGGAAGAATTTGGTCACAAAGGGGTTGTGTGATAGATTTGTTGAAAATAACTAGAGATTGATAATATATGGAATGATTTGGAGATAGTTACCATACATTGGAACTATATTTAGTGAAGGATGCATGAGATTAACATATATGTAATTTGATATTGAGGATGAGTATAGTGGATTGTGAATGTATGAATTGAAGATACTAAAATCTCTATAAAGAAGTAGTTTTAAAGGATGAAAACACTAGATATTTCAATATATCAACGCTAAGGGATGATCAATTTGATACAAAATATATCGATAAAAGAAGTTTAATAATTTACACTATGTATATTATAGAATAATATTGATATATAAGAAGTGTGATGATTAATAAAACTATTTTGAGGAAGGAAGAGAAAATCAAACTACAATAGTGTTAGATAATGCATAACAGATTCTATATAAGGGTAAGTTTTAGTTCTAGATGGATGGATGAAAAATGATGAAGGAGACAATGCAACCACTTATCCTTAAAATGGGAAAATTAGATATATGTATGTATAAATTCGTGAGTACAAGTACACAATATATACCATCACAATATAATGATAGTTTCATATAAATAAAAGGTAGTGATAAGGATTAGATATAGTTACATTAAAAGTTGAAACATCATTCCATAAGGATATGAAATATGCTATAATTATGTTGACAGTGTGTCAGTGAAGTTAACATGAGATTTTGGCCAAACTCTTGATGGTCGAGGATAAGAGGAATGTACCAAAATGTTTTTGTTCAATCCATGATGATTTTAAAATATAAAAAGTCCCAATATTTAAAATATTCTTATGGGGACGGCCCTAATAGATGTGGAAGAGAGTCAAAATATAAATATGGAAAGATTTAAGGATACCAATAGGATAACACCAGGATTTTTGAGGAGTTTTAAATGACATTTCATCCATATTTTGTGGATTTATGGTTTATTGAATGATAATGTATCTATATATCATCTCACACCATAATTTTGGAAAATATAAATAATTTCATTCCATAATTATGGTTATCACTTTATGATTTATTTATTTTTAGGTAATATTTATGATTAAATTGGCATTCCGAAATAAAAAAACTTATATTGATCAATAATTGTGATATTTTCTCGACCCATTTGAAATATTTGAACATTTTTTTTGGAAGTATTGGAATGATATTTTTTCTTTAGAGTAAGATAATTAATCATAAACATTGATATAATGGTTATTTTCATGTATACCCTTATAAATATTATGCATAACATTTCTAGATAAAAAAAATACAAAATGTTCTTTATTTATTAATATTCATTCATAGAGAAGAGATCCAAGATAGAATGATTTTGATATATCTAGTTGTTTTGATGAATAAGGATTGATTAATACATAAATAAATTGATAATTCCTGGAAATTTCATAGAATAATATATAGTCCAATAAGAGTAATCCCAATACTGAATCACTGTCATTTTGAGAACTTATCAGTGATGCTCCAAAGATCATTTGTCTATAATCATGTCTTCTATCACTTTATGATGTTTATGAAATCAGGACCTAGAGAATTATTTAAGTGGGAGGGATTTTATTGGTGTATAAAATTAGGACCTAAGGATATAAAGAAAATCATTACCCTATATTGATATAGAATATATAAAAATCTCTATAATATAAGAAGAGACTCTTATTTCTATAAACTATTTAAGCCTTCCCTAAAGTGGTGGGATAAAGAGTAGGTAGAGGGAGTGAACATTTAATGATAGTGAACCAACCACAAAACTAATAATGGTAGTATTACATAGAAATAAATGACCACATACCAACCTATATCTACCATAATAGTGAGTTTATTGTGGGTTTTGTAATATTGAAACATCTTTGTGTATATAATCTTTCATCATATCCATATTTGGATAAAAAATGAAAATCTACATGTTTTGTGTGATTTGATTTCTATATTCAAGTTTGATATTTAGTGTGATCAATGATGATGAATATTAGATAGACCGTGTACCATAAAATGAGGTAGCATGATTTGTATGGGGAACAAATTTAAGAAGAGACAGTTTAAATTACATATAACCCTGATTCATCCCCACTCTTAGGGTTCTAATATGACCAAAAATAATTTAGGTAGTTATGTAATTATTCATTTAATAGTTCTATTTGAATTAATTATTGACAAAATACAGGAAAAAATTAATTACAACAACATGTGGTGTGTAATGATTGAAGAACAAATATAGCAACGACATTTCGATAGTGGTGACTTTGTTATAACAGCGTAGTAACTGTAGTAGTACTATTCACCAAAGGTTCCTTTAGGCCAAAAAATGGGCTTTTTAGGCCTTGTATGGAGTCCACATGGCCTTAGGCCATTAGGATATATGATGGGTCTACCTTTACGGAAAAGAAAAAAGGCCTTTGCTTTAATAAGAAAATGAGGATTTGACCCCAACCAATATTTTTTTTGAGAATGATGATATACAAGTAAGTGTATATTATTATTAAAAATCATGGTAGAATTAATGATTTGGTTTATTTTGTTTACTAATTATAATTTTTAGTAGAAATTTAGTGTGATGTATCAAATAAATTGTATCTTGTTATAAGTGATTGTTTATTTATATTTTTTGATAGCATTATTATATAAATTATATGAATATATTATTTATTGAAATTATAAATTGAATATGAAATTTTAAATGGATGTTTATTTAGATTTTTTATTAATATAATGATTTTATATTACAACCATGGTTCTATGTGTTTTTAAAAATATAGATATTGAATTATTGATCAAAAGTGTCAAAAATAATTATTGGATTTTTAAGAATGATTTTTAATATATGTTTGATGGATTTGATTCTTAGATTTATAAAGGGTGAATTTTTTATATATTTGTGATGCCTAGAAGATTTTGGATAACCCTACAAGGAAATATAATGTTCAAATAAGCAATATATATGCTACATAAAGGTAATTGGACCCCTATTTAAAAGTAATTTCTTTTATGAATTTAGTTATTTAGTGAAAATATGAATGTTGTATAACAATGATACAACTTGTATATTCATGAAGTAGCTATGAGAAACATTTAGGAATCATGAATACTTATGTGTTAAGTTCAATTTCATATTGAAAAAAATTTAACAAATCACAATTTGTGGGAACTCAATATGCGGTTATTTTTTCGAGACATAAAGCCAGTTTGAACTCAAATTCTATTTTGTTTGGGAATTTTTAAAATTATCATTCATGGTAAAATTCAATTTGTGGTTGTATATTCTTCAAAATATGGGTTTTTGAGGTTGGAATGAGTTTTTGAATGATGATATCGAGATAGTTGAACCATGCATAGTTGTTTTGAGTTCTTCTTATTGTTAATTTGCATGGAATTTTTGTTGGAACGATAGGTCGATAACCCAAATGATACATACAGTCATTCAAGAATACATTCTATCATACAGTTTCATTCCATATTAATTTTTCATGGGGACGTTCCATGTCATTCTAAAATTTTATATTTAGAGAGGATTTCCCAAAACCATTAATTCACTTATTTTCTAGGGGAATTAAAATTAGGCTAATAATCAAATCTTATGGAGGTTTCGAAGAACCCAATATATGGATATTTGATGGATTCCTATGATTTTAGACCACATAATGATGAAATCCCCCACCATAACACTATCAAATATTCCTCACTTCCTCATGGGTCTTTTCTTCGGAATGGATGAGATATCATAATATTGGATCACGACAACCACCCATACAAGAAAATGAATTGTGATGGGGATGATAAAATTTATGGATTATATAACACACAAAATAATCCTTTATTCCTGATATCAGACTCAAGTCAAGGAAATCATGGTGTGGATCCCATATGTCAAACCCCGATTCCCTATAAATGACATACTTTACCCCTAGATAATGAACTAAATTCTAATTGGGACCCCTAAAAATTCCCCCTCATACCATCACTTACAATAAAATCATTCCAACCACCCATTGATAAAAAGAATTGGAAAAATTGGGGCTATTGGTCATCCACCACAATATTTTCTACTATGTTCACTACCTAATAGTTTCATTCTTAATCAATGATCACTTTCCACAAGGGGGATCACTACCACCTCACTTCTTTTGAAATGAATTGTGATGGGTAGGATAACTCTTGGTGATTATATACTATTCCAGAAACCTCTCCATGCTTGATGTAGGAGACTACTAAACGTCTTCAGGATGATACACCCATATGTTACATTTATAAACCATTTATCCATCACCCATTACCCCTAGGGAATGCATTATTTTATAATTAATACAACTAACATAATGAAATATTAAATCTATCATTATTATCCAAATTTAATGAAGGGTTTTTAATGAATATTTGATGAAATGTTATTCAAGGAATGAAATAGAAATATCCTTGAATGATATTCAAATATTTTATGAGGTGGATTTAAAAAGAGGTAATGCATGGAATATATGGATAAATTAGTGGACCAAGATCAATGGTTGATAGTTATTGATCATCCAGGTTAGGAAGAAGATTAAGAAATGTAAAAGGATGAAGACGATGGATATTTATTCAGGTAGTTTTAATTAATAGTTGATAGAGAGTATGAAGAGTTATTATTTGATGAAATTAAGGATTTATTACATGGAAAATGAACATGGAAATTACATAGGAATATTTGTAGTTTTTTATTTTAATTTTAATAGGAAATAACAAGTTGAATTTATCATAGAGATATTACTCATATAGAAATATCAAACTAATTGAACAAAATTTCATGGAAACTGGAACAAGATGATCATTATCTGAATAACTATAAAAGAATTATGCATTTAGAATATAGAATGATTATATCACATGATTATTATAGAAATATCGTTGATATGTGTTATTATATGTGACACATGGTAGTGTCCTGAATGACTGAAGGCAATATGGAGTGATCTACAAAATGTGTTTTCATCTATTAAAGTCCTACATTCATGTATAAATACTTCATGAAGATGTTTAGGAAATAGGGGGATATACGCTAATACTATATACCTAGAAATTATTATTTTTCACATAATCCATTTCTATTTCATATTGAAAAAATAGGGGAGCCTTTGTAGGAAATATTTTTCGACATCTAGTTTGATATTAAATGTTGAAGTCTTCAGAGTTGAAGTAATTTATACTAGTACATCTCACATGAAGATGAGGAATGATAAATGATATTTATAGTTTGGAATTATCCTCAACTAGTTAATATAATGGATGATTATGAGAATATAGAATATTTATCCTCACAGCAAATATTATCTCATCTTATGATGGAAGAGGATGTCTGTAAAACCCTAAACATTCTAAAAGGGTAACTTTTATTTAATAGCATGTATGAAACAAAACACCCATCATTAAAAGGAATATAACATAACATGAGTTTGTGATATATTTTATATTTAAAATAAATATATTTTAATGCTTGAAATGTACTCAAGAATGACTTTTCTTACATTATATGCAAGAGAAAATTTATTTGATAGCTTGCATTACATGTATGTCTGAGTTTTACCGAACAATATTATATTACTAAAATATTGTTAGTTAATATAATAAAATATAAACTAGAATTTAAATTAAAATATTTTAATTTTATTATATAACATATTAAAATATGTTGTTTACACAAATATATGATTTATTTATTTTTCATAAAAAATAAAAAATGAGAATATAAACCAATTGACTGTAAAAGAAAATTTTTCTTATTTTTATCATCCCAAATGATTTTTTTTCTTAATATATTAAATTAATTAAAAACATTAAATGATATTAATGTAAATTTTAGGTCATATATTCGGAATTATATTTTTTATATTCTTCTAATAGATTTAATAGGAATCAGATATGAATAAATAGAATTTTATCCATAAAAACCTATATTGTTCTAAAAGGAATTTTGCCGCCATTTAATAGATAAACTATTTTAAATCCAATTTTTAATATTTTTATAAATTTTATTTGAAAAAATAAACTACTTATTTTAAATTGTACTATGTAATTTTACTTCGGTTGAATTATTGGTGTTTTTTCTGATAACTTCCATGTTTTGATGAATAGTGGAAAATACTAAATATTAATTCAAAACTACTTTTTTATAAAAATAATTTTGTATCTTAAATTATATTTTAGATTGTTTTTAAAGTATAATTAGATAATATTTAAATTATTTAATCAGATTTAGGTCATTTCAATCATTTTTACATTGAAATTATATATAAAAATCTTTCAATATTTTGAACGTTTTTAAATAATAAACCCATTTTCTCATTACGTCAATTGGATTAATTATAAAATAATTACCTAAAATAATGTTTTTTGAATTTTTTAAAATTGATTTCATATTTGGAATAAGTGGGTCTAAATTATTTTCACACGTTTCATTTATTATGGGTCAATATGAAGAATAACATTAGAAAATTTTATCAATATGGTTAATGGTGAATCAAGTAACTAAGGGTGAAAATAATATTATAAATAATATAAAATTATCCTAACACTTTTCTAGAATTTATTGTATTTTTTTGAATCTTTTAAATCAATTGTTCAATATTATAACCATTTTAATCCACTTGGGTGGAAGTATGACAATTATTATATATTATTTAATTAATATTTAATGATGTCATTTTATTTTTTTTTCAATAATTATATAATTTTTAATATACGGTTATAGAGACTATAAATTAAATTATAAATAGTTATTTAAACGAAAAAAATATTAACTTCAAATTTTTTTTAGGAAATAAATCGCTGTAATAATGGCTTGTACAATGATGATGCATTAATTTTGGAATTAATGGTAATATCAAATAAATGATATTAAAAATATTAAAATAATTTTTTTGACATAATTAATGACATATGAGAATTTTATGGTGGAAATATACATATTAGGGATGTATTAATTTATTTTTTTATAAGTTATCTAATGTATTGATATTTTTCAAAAGTCATGAAATGAATAGTGTGAAAATTCACTTTAATGATGTTTTAAAATAGATAATATTTTATTAAATGATATAAAATTAAAAAAATATATAAAATAAGGAAAACTAAATTAGATAACTTTTAAAATTCCATTCACGACTCATTTATTGTTATATTTTTATTTTATAGTAAATATATTAACACTTAGGATTAAAAACACATATTGTCGTGGAAATAATTAAGTGATTTAAATTAGGGTTAAAAATAAAAGATACGAGTAAAAATATAAACTAAAATATTTAAAAAAATATTGGTTTATATTATTCATACCTATACTCATATTTTAATCTAAATAACTCACTTTGGATACATTTTAAAAAGAAAATTAATTTATATTAATTTAATATTTTGAAAGAATCCAATAGTGCCCATCCCCTCTATTATAAAAGGGAAACTCTCCTTATCTTTTTATAACACATCTAAAGAAATTTTTATTATCCAAACTCTCCACAAAACGCCCCTAAAATTCCCTCCATGATTTATAGATGTATTTATTTAGAAAAAAATCCAACCAAGGAATTCATTTTGTGAAAATAAAAAATAGATACTCAAAAAAGAGGTAATGTTCATCAACATAAATTTTTATTTTATTTCTTCTTTGAACACCCTAAAATATATTTATTTTATATTTATATAATGAAATAATGGTCCTAAATATACCAATATTTCTTTTCAACACACAATTACCCACAATTCCATATAATGTGTAACAAACTTAACGTTCATGTGTACGGGGAATTACTACCTCACACAACGATGATTGTTCCATTGCCCATTACTACCACTCATGGTTGGAAATTTTGATGAAAAATATATTTTTATATGAAATATATAATCTTTATAATACATTTAAATTTTTTTAATTATTATAAAAAAGATATCTTCATGCATTCCATATTGTGAGGATATGATAACAGAGTTTGTGGATGTGTGGACTACCACATTCTCCAAGTGATGTAAATTGTTCATGATATAAATGGAAAGTATTATGGATTATTTGAATAAACATTTTTGAAATATATGACATAAGTATGATACTAGTACTATATTATACAAATATGAAATTTAATTTTCATTCCTTTAATATGAAAGAGAATGGGAAGTAGCGTTCATGCGTACGTATAGCCTACCGTCTAAATGAATAGTGCATTTCATTTCCAATATCCTAATATTTGGGATTTTTTTTAAAAAATATTGATTATGTATGATAATTAAATCACTAATTAAATTCTAGATATGAATTAATCATGTTCAATTATATAGTTTAAATAATAACAAGTCAATACACGTAAAATAAACCAAGTGGTTATTACCCGAAATGTTAATTTAACATGGAATTGTTAATAAAAGGGTAATATAAATTAATTATAAAAATTATTATGATTATTCTATAACTTAATAATATTTTTAGAGCCAATATACATGAATTTTGGACATGTATGTAGGTAATAGGACATAAGGTAGGGGTTTTATTCAAAATATCATTATTAGTCGAGGTTGAAACTGTTTATGTCTCTTCTATGGAATATTTATCTTCCATGTCAGGGTTTTATAAAAATGATTTCCCACTTTTTTTATAATTATCCTATGATTTTATTTTGTCTTTTACCCAGTTTTTATTTTTTTGAAAATGGTAGGAAAGGAACCTTATTGTTGTTATCCAAATGAGCTACTTTACAACCTCTTTATTTTTACAATTATCCTTCACTATTTTTGGCTCTGAGTGGTGTCTCCCTCATACCTCCCTCGCGTTAGGGTTTACCCTTCATCTCTTTCCCTTACCTACTCCAGTTCGTCGATTGGCTTGGTGTTGTTGCTCTGATCTTGGCATGACATCGGAGTGGTCTGTTGATGTTTCATGTTCGCGGTTTTTGGTGTGGTCTGGATCTCGGAGAGGCGGGTCTGGTGGTCTGGATCTCATAGTCAGCTTCTAGTGGGTTTCGAGTCGGCGTCATCGCGGTGATGCTTTCTGGCTTTGGGGTCTCAACATGGCATTGTGCATGTCAGCAAAAGATGGCTTTTGGATTCTGAATCTGGTCGTGACTTACTTCAGCTTCACGTGTGACCCGGTGCAGCTCTATTCCGATGTGATTCAGAGGGGGGAGGTTTGTTTGCAATTTGGTTGTTTTTAATTCCTATGAGCTATTGGTGTTCTTACCATGACGTCGACGCCAGAGGGGCCCTCATCTTGTCACTGATTCCTTCTTCCTACTACTCCTACGGTTCTCCGAATAAGAAGTCGGTGTGGGTTTTTCCGTGGCTTGGTCTGGTTCGGATCCAGCCCAGAGTGGCGTTGTCTGTTCATACCTGCTCGAATCACCTCATCGGCGATGCACCATGTACATGGTGTTGGATCTTCCAGTAAAGGGTGACGAAGATGTGGCTTCATACTCCATGGTTTTTCCTCCTGTTTGGGTTGGTGAGGATGTGTTTGAAGGGCAACGTGGTTGAGATGAGGGTCTTCTTGTTTCGGTTCCAACGGAGATTGTTGAGGGAGAGTTCATCATTGCCCTACCCATTATCTTTTTTTCTGGATCTAATGTATATTTTTATTACAGGTGGAATTTTATGTGTTTGGTGGAACTATTTTGTTTGATCTTGGAGGCTAGAAGGCCAAGGTGGATCTTTTGAGTTGTCTACGGATCAGGGTGCTAACATCATTAGGATATGGTCATCTTAATTTTTTTTCCTTGACATTATTTGGGGATGGATTCTTCCTGGAGGTCCATTTCACTTCCCTTGAAGTCTGGGTGAATTCCACAGGAGTTTTCTGATGGGAGGATTTGGGATGGTGTCGATGGTCGCGCTGGGGGACGTTCAAGGTAACCCTTTCTGATGTTTGGTCAGCATTTCTGATGTTCTTGTACACTGGTTCATTGTTTCTTGTAAATTTCATTGGTTTTTTATGTTTTTGTGTAATGGTTAAAGTGGTTGTATTGGAATCATGTAGTGGGGTACCGGGCACCCATAAACCGGCTTTAAAAAATGAAAACAAATGATTAGCAGCAGTACAAGCTCTTAAAAAAAGGGAAGGTATGTCCTTTTTTAACTAAAACAACATTGAAAGATATTACCGCCATCATAAAAGATTAATGTATTAAAAATTAATTTAAATTTTAATATTTTCATTTTAATGAAAATATTTTCTTTAAAAATTTCCTGGTATTTTAAGTAATTTCAATGTAAAAAGTGGTATTTCTATGAAGCAAATTTTTATGATTATATTAGATTATTTTCATCTATGTATATAACCATTATTATATCTTATGAATGATTGAGGTTTATACTTAATGATTCTATATAAAATATTATTTTTAAGTCATTATCATTAGTTTTAGAATGGATGTTCTATTTTGATTCCATTCATGGTTCACAGTTAAAATATTCATATTTTTTATGGGAGTTTTTCAATACGAATGTTTATGTTTTTTATGTGTCACCCTTTTCAAATGAGGAATGAATTTTTATTTCAATGTTATGGGCATTCCCCTTTATAGCTAATCGATGTATCGGTAGGTCTCAAGAGAGAAACTAGTTTTGGTATTGGATGATGTCTTATATGTTTATCTATGGTGCCCTTATAGAAGCCTTAATGGAAAGTTTATGATGTCTAAAATTATACATTTCATCGTTAAGAGATTAGTAATTGATATTCCATGTGATTATTATGTTAGTAGAATATCAACATGATTATTTATTCAGAACTATTCTATTTTCATTTATTCTTTCCATAATATGCTCAAAATAATGTTTAAATGGAATGTGTTTTAGTTATACACATTAACTTACTGTTTATGATTATTAATTCATAATATATTATATTTCACACTATCCATTTCTGAGAATCTAATCTCACTAATTTATTATGTTTTACTTTTCCTAGGATTCCAAGATGTATATTATGACTCATATAAAGGGATAAGATAAGATTATAATGGTGTTCTCAAAATATTCTATATGTTTAAATTTATGATTTAATAATAATGTAAGGTTAATATATGTAATATATTCTCTAAAATATTAAAATCACTGGTAATTTGGGTTTTAAATGTTGTATCTATGTCAATATAATAAATTGAGGTATCAAATCTAGGAAATAGGGGCAGAGGTCTTTACAGTTGGTATCAATGAATGTTTATAATGATCTATGGAAGCTAGATTAAGAAAATATTTATTAGGAAAACATATTACTATAACAAACATTGGGAATATTCACAAATGAACCTAGATTAGGATTTTGATATTATTTATTACTAGATTATTAATTCTGTTCATGTTATTCACTAGATAATTGGTTATACATTAGGTTTCATAATGTTAGGATTTAATCTTGTGAATTCCATTGTTTATAAATTGTTCCTAGTTGAATGATTGTAAACTCTATCAAATAAAATAATCCATGTAGTGATTTACCTCATATGAAAGATAATGATGTTGGAGACAGAGTTGAAACTGGTGCTGGATAGCTTATAAATATACTTGGACAACTAAATCAGGTTATGAGAAATAACTATACCAGTACAGTGTATCCTCATCCAGAATGTGAAAGAATAATGTTGGACCACTTAATGGGGAAACAACCTCCATCATTAAATGATACTAAAAATACATTTTTAGCAGAGGAATGGATACGATACTTAGAGAATTATTTTCATTCATTGGGATGTAATTAATGGGAGTTAGTTATTATAAATGTCTATCATGTGTTGGGTGAGTCAAATTAATGGTGTTCATTGATTCAAAAGACATAGGAGGAGTAGGAAATATAAAACATGTTATGGATGAATTTTGAGTAACTTTTTAGGGAAAAACATTCCATCATGAACATAGAGCGGATGTGGAGGGAAAAGTTTTTAATATAATACAAACAGAGGAAAAAAATTATTATAAAAATTAATCTATCTTTAAAAAGTTATAATGGAATGATTCGTAATACATAAATAACCCAAGGAGTAGGAATCTTAATTTATTTGATGGGTTAAATCCATTCCTCTAAAAGGCGTTGGTCTCCCAAAAAGTCTTATACTATGAAGATATAACTCATTTTCTATAAATAAAGTGAAATAATTTTCTAAATCTTATTAAATTTATGTAAATAATGTTATGAAGAGAATGCTGGATAAAGGGATGGTATAAAGGGAAAGGGGAGACAAGGATTTTCCAACAAGTAATAATTATGGGAAGAAACACCATGGGACATCCCTGATGGGAATGTTAGTTGGTTATTTGTGTAAAGAAAAAGGTCACTAGGTTCATGATTGTAAGGGAAATGATGAATATATAATTGTCCAATTATTCAACTATAATAATATGGGGAACTATGAAAATGAATTCCCTATGCGTCAAGGAAATATAGCTCTGAGAAAAGAAATGGAATCAGTGTCAAGAATACATTGTTACTAAATTATAAGTGGAATAATTATTATATTTGTGTTTTTGGATTCATGAATTATGTTATGATATTCTTGTTATAGGAGTCATAATATATATAACGATTGAAGTACAATAATGTTTCTTTATGGATTTGAGAATATATACTAAATGGTACCATTAGAAGTTACTTAGTAGAACGATCAAATTTTTGAAACATATATTTTAGGGAAAGATAACCCTTATTGTGTTCTAGAGAATAATATAATGATGATAGAATAAAAAGTTGATTTATTTAGATAATGTATGTAGGATTGTACTAAAAACCTTGGAATTGATTAATGGTTTGTTGAAAAATTGGATTATTCCATCATTGATGGAGTTTATTTTTTTTTTGGATTTAAGGTCTATATCTAATAATCTATGTTCTATTTTAGGAATAATGAAGCATTCAAGTTTTGAGGAAATTATAATTATAATTATTGTTATTACCATGATTCTGGAGGATTCATGATAAAGTTATTCACATGTTTGGATTGTTAAAGATTATATATGCTTCATATTTTGGAAATATTAATGATATTCTAAATTCAGAAAAGTTAATTCATTTTTGAAAATGGTTTTTGTTTTTATTTGGAAAAGTTTTTAGAGTATAATTTATTACTTCACCCTATGACGATTCTTGTTTTGAGAAATAAATTATAAATAAATCAAGTCACAAAAAAAGGATAAGATTTTATTAAAAGAAACCTGTCAAGAAATAATATTTACTTACATTATGATACAGTAAATGAATTCTAATACTCTATAAATTTAGTCTAAAAATAATAAAATAATGTTAATTTCTGTTGATGTGATTATATTTTAAATCATCAAAGATTTATGGATTAGAGGCCCTAAAATTTACATTGATCATTAACTTGTTTTTTGTTGATGACCTCAATCACTCCGTATAAATATTTATACTTTTATTCTATGTATTTATATCTACATTCCAATAATGATATCCTACAAAGAGACCTAGTTATATGTTATTCCATGTGACATTTGTAATTATCATTTTCTCATTTTAAGAGTATATTTTATTAATCCTTCACATGATATTGAATTCTAATAAATAAAATTTCATATATAAAACCCTATATTTCAATGATTTAGTTTAAATTAAAATTATTTAATTTAATTAAGGTGAGTATAATGTAACACCAAGAATTTTCCAAAAGAAAAACTTTTATTCGATAGCGTTTATGACACACAACACCAAATGTAGAAAGGAATATAGTGCCTTGATACATTGTGATATATTTAATATTTCAACTAAATTTATTTCATATCTTTTAATGTATGAAACACTAATTTATATTGTGTTACATTCATGTGAAACATTCATCAATAGATTGCATTACATGCAAGAATGAGTTTTATCGAACAATATTATATTATTCAATTATTATTATATAATAAAATAAGATATAACATATCCATTAAAATAGTGGTAATTAATAGTACTATATAAATTATGAAAATATGTGGTTTAGAAAAATATAAAAATAATTAATTGGTTACTAGTATATCATAAACAAAAATATAAAAAAATGAATGTTAAAGAAATTTTTTTATTTTCGTACTCCTAAAGTCATTTCTTCATAATAAAATATATTAATTAATCCTAGGGAATTATAATAATGAAATTTATATGTTATATATTCAATATTTATTTTTATATTCATCCAATAGATTTTATATGATTAAAATATAAACAAAATCATTTTATGAATAAAAACCTATTTTTTTCTAAAGGTAGTATTACAACATTTTAATGATGAAGTTATTTTAAATTAATTTTTTTTACACTTTTATATATTATATTTGAAAATATAAAATTCTTATTTTAGATAGTAATATCAATTTTTAGTTTGTTTTAACATTTGAATTATTTTGATAAGTTTCATGTTTTGATGAATAGTGAAAAATACTAAATTTTTATTAAAAACTACTTTTTTTGTTGAAATAATTTAGAGTAAAAAATTATATTTTTTATTGGTTTTACTGTATAATTATAATATTTTTCTATAAGTTAATCCAATTTAGGTAATTGAAATCAATTTTACACTGAAATTGACAATAAAAACCTTTCAATCCATTGAACGTTTTTACTTAATAAACTTGTTCTCTTATTCCATCAACAAGAATATTTTTAAATTAATTACTGAAACTTTAGTGATTTGAATTTTAAAAAATGGATTTCATAATTTAAGTCATTGGGTCAATATTATGAAAATATTTTTCTTTTATTTTTGTCAATTATGAATATTATCATTAGTAATTTTTATTTAAAGGGTTAAAGGTAAATCAAGTAACTAAGGGTAAATCATAACATTATAAATATTATATAACGAACCTAATAATTGGAAAAAAATTTCCAAAATAATTAATGGGCCTATATTATAATCATTTGAACCATTTGGGTGAGAGTTTGAGATTTATTATATTTTTTTAAAGAAGAATTAAATATGTTATACAAATATTTTTTATAACTATATCATTTCATATAGGGTAATACAGAATATACATTCAAATATAAATTATAATATGAATGCTAAAATTTTAATGTTCAATAAGGGAATTTTTTTTTGTTTTTAGAATATAAATTATTACCATAAAGGCCTACAAAACGATGACACGATAATTTTTTAATTAAAGGAAATACAAAAAAATTAATATTTACATATTTAAAATAAATTTTTTCAGAAATAATTAATTTCATATATAAATATAATAGATGAAAAATACATGTTATGTATTTATTGATGGTTTTTTCATGTTATCTAATTTATTTATATTTTCTCAAAAGTCATGAAATGAATAGTGTGAAAATTATCATTAATGAGGTTTTAAAATAAAAAATATTTTGTTAAATGATGTAGAATTTGAAAAAAGCTAACATTAATCTATATGATTGGTATAAGGTTTAAAATATTATCAATGATAATTTATTATTATTTTTTCATTTTATAGTTACTATTATAAACCTTAATAAATAAAAAAACATGTTGTCATGGTAAATGTTAAAGTGTTTAAACAGGGGATAAAAACTAAAAGATAAGTGTAATAACATGACATAAACTTGTCTAAAAATTATTGGTTGATAGGATTTACCCATACATATCATAGCTTCTAAATAACTCACTTTTAATCCATTTTTAAAAGAATATAAATTTATATTAATTTAATATTTTTAAAGATTCCAAGTGTGACCCTCCACTCTCTTATAAAGGGGAACCTCTAAGCCCTTTCCACATAAAAACTCTTCCCAAACATCATCCCAACATCACTCCCATTATATTATTTTCATTACATTGTAAATAAATATAACCAAATAATTTACTTTTGTGCAAATAAAGAAGGAGATACCCATAGAAGATGTAACATTCATCAATGAAGATTTTTTTATTTCTTCATTGAACCCCTTAATTATTTTTATTTCATTTTCATATAATAACATAAGTATAAAAAATATAATGATATATTTTATTCTACCTAAAATTACGAAAACATACATTTAATAGGAAATGGACTTACGATTTATATGTACAGCAAATGACTGCCTCACGCAATGACGATTCTTCATTTTTCCCTTTACCACCAATCACGGATGGGAATTATGATGGGAATTATGTTTTTATAAGTTATATACAAAATTAATAATTTATTATCCTTATTTAACTCATTATGACACATACCATCATGTGTTTCTTATTTTGGGGATACAATAACCTTGTTTTTGATGTGCGGACAACTGCTTCCTCAAAGCGATGTGATTCACTCACACTATACATGGAATTCGTTAAGGATGATTTCAATAATCATATGTAACATATTTGAAATAAATATAATAATATATTTATAATATATATATATATATATCATTTAATTTGTATATTTTTAATATTATATTCAAATGTAATTAAGATTCATGCGTAAGTACAACAACCATCTCCATGAACTGTGTATTTTATTTACTATCTCAAATATTATGTATTTTTGTTAATAAATATATATATACTGAATATATATGATAATTAAATCCTATTTTACATTATTTAGATGGTGAAATAATGAAAACCATAAGAGGATCATGAATTACATGTCAGAACATGCACGATAAACAAAGTAATTATTACCTGAAATGTTACATTAATGGGAAATTATTATTAAATGGTTAACATAAATGAATCAAATATGATAAAATAAATATTATTATTATCTTATTATATGATGATAATTTGTTTAAAACCACTATAACAGAATTAAAGACAAATATGGAGGGAATTAGACCTGTAGTAAGAGTTTAATTCCAAATTTCAAAATTAAAATAGATTGCAGCTCTTTAAGTCTCCAGGGGAAAAATTCCTATTCAATGGCATGGTTTTTAGAAAATTAATTCAAATTTATTTTTACTATTTATCTATGAATTTATATTGTATTTTCCATTTTTATGTTTTAAAAAATGGTTTTAAAGGGATCTTTTCAATCTTTTTCCAAACCTTGTACTTTTTAACCTATTCAAGAAAAATAGAGAACAAATGTTTTTTGAACATATAAGTCATGAGATATTATTGCCTCACTCATGAAAAATTATTCTCTTAAATCCTGCATTAAATTTTTACAATATTATTTTCAATGAAAATGTTTTATTTTAAAATTTCATTGCCTTTGAAATAATTTCATAGTAAAAATGGCGTGTTTATCTAATGAAACTTTTAATGATTTTATTAGAGTATTTTCATCTATGTCAATATCCTTTGATGGATCTTATGGACGATTGAGGTTTATGTATTATGATTATATATACCATATTTTATTGAAGGGTTTATGATCTGTTTGACTACGGATGTGTTATTTTGATACAATTCTTGGGTTATGGATAATGTATTTACATTTCGTATGATAGTTTTTCAATAGGAATGTTTTTTTAGTTATATTTTAACCTTATTATACGAGGAATTAATTGGAATTAACAAGGTATGGTAAGGTATTGTTATATACCCATTATGCATTGGTAGATCTAATGAGAAAATCTAGTTTAGGTATTGGATGTTTCCTTACCCATTTATATATGGTGTCCTGGTCAAAGACTCAATGGTATGTTTGTGATGTCTACCATTATGTATACCCTCATTATGAGAGTATTTATCGATATTCCACAGGATTATTCGATTAATAGAATATTATTGTGATTATTTTTATGGAATTACTTCATTGTAATTTATTCATTCCATATAATGCTCATTATTATGTTTAAATTTTGTGTAATTAAGTCATTAAATTTTTCATAATTTTTATGATTATTTAACACAAATAGCTTCCACTATTTTCATACCCTTACATATAATCCTATATAACTATTTCATGACGCTTTACATGTCCCAAGATTACAAGATATATATTCTGATAGATATGTAGGGTTAATCTAGCAGTATACTGGTTTTCTCAAAACATTATCTGTGTTTTAGTTTATGGTTTATGTTTAATGTAAGTTTCAAGTATGTAATCCATCATCCAAAACTTCCAAATTTGTAGGTACTTTAGGATTCATATATTTAGCTATGATAATGTAATAAACCAAGCCACTGTCTCTGGGAAACTATGGTTTAAGCCTTTACAATGCGACAAGACTAGAGTCCTCACATAGATTTAGTGACATATGGACTTGAATAAGGGATTAGAAAAAGGACTCAAAAAAATTAATCTACATGGGTATAAAAATGTAAGGAGAATTTTCACACTTTATAGAGACATACCATGTAGTCATAAATGTATGAAAGATACCCACATGGATATAAACTAACAAATACGTCACTTGAGTATTATTGAAGTGTATAAAATAGGTTTTACACATCGGATCAACAATGTTTCCTTTCTAAAGGAATTGAAATATACATAAACATATTATTACAACCTATGATACCTCAACACATTATTGGAGTGTACTATTTCAGGTATACCATATTGGTAAACGAAGTAAAATATTGGTGCCTCTGTATTCTTCAAATTCTAAATATATACATTTTTGTGGTGTTGATTCGTTGAAAATAAATAATAGGTTGTGTGTATGTTCCTAAAAATATAAGGATACGATCATGAGTGAAAAATATAATAATTTTACCCCACCCAAATTCATCCACCACTTCTGATGGTGATGTTGGTTCCAATACATTTTATTAGTGGATAATGATTTCAATTTTTCAATCAACATATAAACTTTTTATATTTTTTATTCAGATGGATTATATATTAAAGCCTCTATTTTTTGTGGATACAACTTCTATTGTTGGAAGAAGGAGTTGTTTTTTATACATTCTTATGGCATGAAAGTTATCGAGTTTATTTAGAGATAGTCATATCTCATAATAAACAATGAAAAATAAAGGGAAACATATATAAAGAAAATCTTGGTATGATCTCTATCAAGTCATGTTCAAAAGGGACTCATCCATTATGCCAATATATTTGAAATATGGAAGATTTTGGAAATAGTTGATGGGAAAAATGAGGTAATAAATATGAATGATGTTTTACTATTCAAACCCAATGAAGTGTTCCTTACAAATTAAGGCAATAAGAACAAGAAGAAAACCAAGGATAAGGTCCAAAGAATATTGATTATCTATTTGAGGTGAAAAATAATGATTTTATTGATGTATATTTCTAACAGTTTTTATAAGATACATAAAAATATATAATTCTCAACCCCCATTAAATTATTGGCAGAAAAGAAATACTTGGATGAAATGTTAGTATCATCAAGAAACCCCTATAATGGGTTTTCATATAGTAATATGGAAAATATCTAATACTTTCATAAACAGTTGGATGATCGTGACGTCATAACCCAAGTAAATCATACAATTGTTGAATATTTGTTCATGGATATAAAAAAGGAAAGATATATTTAATTATGCTTCAAACATTGATATCGATATAATGGGTGAAAACGGGGGAAAAAATTGATATACCAGAAGAAATAGTAAAATAAATTTGTTAAAAAAATTATAATAGAAAATGAACTAAAATATAGAATCCTTTATCCCAAGACACAGATGGAAGATAGAAGAAATATAGAGTAGAATATTTTTCAAAGATGAAAGATATGGATGTGAAATTAAAATAAAATTTTAGGATTATAAAAGAACACAAATCTAATCCCAACTAATATTATGGAATTCAATGAATATGATTCCTTCTAAGGAAACATTTACAGGTATATTAGGTAAAAGAAATAATCTAAGATCTTTAAAAAAATATGGTATGAAAAATATATAACTAATGAAAAAGTATAATATTCATACCAAATTAGAAATACATGGGTTTCAATTGAATGTATCTTTATAATAATGCTACTATGGCATAATGGATCCTACCATAGTTTAGTTTCCATAATCCCTAAGTATTAATAGAGGAAGAAGACATGCTACATCGAAATCTTATATATGAGATGATATAAACAGGTGTAATTTTTTTTCGATTATGTTTTATCTATACAAACCTGCAACATATAGAAATAAATTAACGTAGGAGGAGAACAAATGATGTTATAAAGATCAACTATATTCCTATGACATAATATGGAGGAACCTTCTCTGGTTGGAAATATGTTAAGTCGAAAAATAGATTCCCTACATTGGAGGATAAAAGTGAATCTTAAGGGAAGGTGATTAAAACATATTTTGTGTTTTAACCAAATTGTACCTCTTTTTATTAAAGGAATAATATTTGGAAACTAAAGTAGAAAGAGGTGGTTATACACTTTATTTGAAAAAGGAGAAAGAAATTATGGAAGGATTCACCAAGGTTTTATAAGTTTGAAATAAATCTCATTGATATGAAAAAATAGGTGAATAATGATGTATTTGTTAGCTTTATTTTACATCACACAATAAAGAATGAGGTAAATGATTGGGTAAGATCTATTTAGTGGTAGACGATGTTTATTTAAGGATGAATACATAATTCATTAAGAGAATAGATAATTAAAATTTGGATTATTCACACAATTGATAAAGAACCCAAGCCATGGAAGTTATAAAATGAAGAGAGAACATTCAGAATGTATTAAAAATATGGTGGTGCAAAAATTAACCAATATCAAAGTATGGAGATGGGAAACAATAATTTTTTTTTCACCATGCGTAGACACAATCTGATAACCTATGAATTCTAGAGTTCACCCCTCTCACATTGTTTTGTATTTATTTATATATGGTTTGTAGTGATGCATGATTAAGGAGGTGATATGATCCATGGGATGGTTGCGATGAAAACGGAAGACATGATTAAGTGAAAGGATGATATGATTAAGATAAATTATTTAATGAAGTATATATTCAAATATGTATTTGAACTATGTGAGAAGAACTTTACAAGTGGAAGTTCCACAAAATGGACTAAATTATGGTGGTGATTGATTTTTTCACTTTTTAGTAGTTAAAGATGATATTAGTTTAAGACTAATTTAATTTATGAAATCATTAAGTATCATGTTTTTAGGGATATATTAAAAATTATTTCATCTTAAATCTGTTAAGACGAAACCTGTTCATTCATGAAAAATCTATCTCTGAATTATAAAATCTTTGTTAATATACTCAATCTTTCATGGAACAGTAGATACCACAAAATATTTGAAAGGAAATAAATGTTAAATCCATGTATCAGGACATCCCATCATTTTTAAGAATTTCATGGAAGCATCTCAATATGATTTCAGCACCTATCAGAGGATGATTATCCTATTGAATTAATGAATAAGAGAAGAAGAATTATGATAAGTTAATAAATCATGTGAATTTTTTGTAATAACGTGATGGTTTTATCTGAGTGATTTTCCTAAATACCTCAATAGTAATTGAAGTATTGAAAAATAACAAAAAACCATAATATATGACTCCCATTTTCAATCCATTTTAAAAATAGTTATACATCCAAAAGTTATAGGCAATAGGGGGAGATAAATATGTTCATTTATATTAAATTCAACCACATTTTAATGAAATAACTTGTCTATTAAAAAATTAAAATAAATTACAGGTATTATATGGTCAGTATAGAAATTTTATACCCATTTATGTTTTTAAGTGAAATTTTAGTCACACGTGTTTTTTAAATCATATAAAATAAATAAATTTAAGGGATATTTCTTAAGGTCTCATGTAGTGAAAGTTCTCATGCCGAATATGGTTTGAGAATAGTGAGTGAAATGATAATGGACTACAATGATAATATTGACTTTGATTCTCATTTCCTACACCGAGCTCTAGCTTAGTAGGTTTAGAGGATTTGTTGAAAGGTATTTTCTGATAGGTCATTCACTAATTTGATTATAAATATGGATGATAGTTATAATATGTAATGAATTGGATATTTAATGGATGATTGATGATTTGTGGATATGATCACAATTACTAAGGGGAAGTGAGATTGAATATGAATTTTTCAAATATGGTGTTTCTATTCACTAAAAAGGAGACAATAAGAACCTTCTTATTTTTTAAAAGTGGGGAGATAATAGTGAGATATTATTAGATATTTTCAATAGAAATAGAAAGAGTGAGAGTGTTGAAACTATGGTTTTAGTTGATTGGATTTTTAAAAAAATATGTTAATGGAATTATGGTTCCAAAGTTTTTAAAAATAATTATTGAATCACTAAAAAGACTTTTGGAAATAATTTTTATCGGTCACTTGAAAATATTTTCAATGGTTGATTTTTTCATATGTTGATGATGAATGGGTAATTATTGAGAATTATGGGCAAATATGAAACTGTGAATGATGTAAAATGCATGTTGTGTAAAGGTAATTGGAACCCTATGTGAAGGTAATTAATTTTTATAAATGTACAGTTTATAATTGAATATATAATTTTTTTTACACATGAGTTCAATTATATATTCATATGGTTTCTTAGATTTATAGTTTGGTAGCTTTAATATTATTGTAATTTGTTTAATTTCACTACGTAGATAGTTGAAACAAGCATAATATATTGGAAATAAAAGTAAAATCCATTTGACTTCAACAATAAATTATCTATATCTCAATGTTCGGTAGTTTTTGGGCATTATGAATTTCATGTTCATGATAGACTAAAAAGTGTAGTTAAATTCACATATATATTTTATTTTTGTGGTTATAATGGTATGATGAATGAAAACATGTAGTCATTTGAGGAAATGATGGTCATTTAGAGTTTCTCATGTCCTCAGTTGGAATGAAATGTTTATTTGTATGGTTGGTCAACACCACAGATGATCCATGAAATTTGTTATTCATTATGTCCATCACACACTTTTCATACTAGGTATTTTTATGGGATACATTCCATGTAATTTTAAGATAGTTAATTCACAGAATAGTTTTCAAAATAATTGAATGAATAATTTTTTTGGGGAATTAAAAGTATTAAAAAGGAAAAATATGAATGATTTGCTAATGAAACATGACAAGTGATATTTGATGGATTTATTAAACAATATTCAAACTTATAATATCTTTCAAATTTGATGAAGTAATTTTAAATGAATCTTCCAAATCCGGAAATTTGTTGATGGAAATGGAAATATTCTATCATTATATTCATATATTTTATGAGGTGGATTTAAAAATAGATATCCATGGGTTATAAGGATCATTGTTTTGAAAATGATTAATGGTTGATAATGATTGATCAACTTAAGTATGAATATGAAGAGGAAATTGTAATGGCCCAAGATCAAGGAGCTTTATTTTGGTAGTTTTAATAAAGTATTGATAGAGAATATTTGGAATTATTTTGTTTAGAAAATTAATAATGATTCATATAGAAACAAAATGTTTTAATTATGGAAGGTAATATAGGGAAATTTTATTTTAATTTTAATTGGCAGGGATAAATGGTAGATATTTTGGATAGAATAAACATATGGAAATTTCAAAGTGGATGTAACATTTTTTTTTGAAACACGAACAAGAATATATAGAGATTGATAACTAAATAATAATTCCATATTTTAAATAAATAATGAATATATCATGAAATTATTCTATAAAATTCATTTATATTTGTTATTTTAGGTGACACTTGGTAGAATCATGAAAAACTTGGAGAAACATGGGGTGACCTATACCATGGGTTTCAATGTTTTAAAGATTAATATATTTGTATAAATACTACATGATGCAATTATAGGAGGGGGATGTATGCTAATATTAAAGATCATGAAATCATATTTTTATCACACACTTCCATATCATGTTCTTAAATAAATGACTAAAGATATCCCCTATAGGACATTATTTCTACATATGATTTTATAATAAATATTGAAGGATAATAAGTTTAAGAGAATTAAACTACTAAATAAGTTATTAAGATGAATAAATTTACAGGATAATTAAAAATATGAATTATTATTATCTAGATAAGAGAGGGATACTACTAAGAAGATAGAAGAGTTATCATCACACTTTGGATTCATTTCTCTAGATTTTGGAGAGAAAAGTATAATTCTAGAATCCTTAAAAATTTTAATCATATCTAGATACAAATAAGGTAGAATAAAATGAGATTTATAACTAATAATCTACCAATATATAAATATGTAATGTGATATGTCATGGTTAATAGATAAATACTAAGAATTCATGAAACCATATAAAATACACTCAAGTATATCGAAAGAATGATTTCTTACATAATTGGTGGATTCGAGTAGTGAGGATTCATTAAATTTGGTATGGATAGTGAGCCCTTTCAGAATCCATTATAATACCACTAAAAAAGTATTATATCTCTCTCACAACAAAACATTTTCAACATCCATGATTGTATTATGAGGGTTGGATCCTTTAAATTTCAGATTGAATATTTCCTTTATTCCCATTTCATGTGACTAATGTGAAATTGGAGTTTTTTGGAGATTACAAGGATCATTAGATTCCCAGATATTTGTGTTTTAGTGGAAACAAACTAGGAAAATTGTTTTTTTAAACATTTACCTTGAGGCTTCATGGTTTGGTTAATCCTTGGGTGGTTCTGAAAAGGGTCTGTAGATGGGAGGATATGATATAAAATTGTTTCCAAAACAATGAACCTATCTAGAAAAAATAGTGCCACTTAACAACTATAAGTCTGAATTAAAGAATAAAATTTGTGAAACTGTGCAGCCAAACTATTCTCCCTATAAAAATGGATGAATTTCCAATTTTCCCTGGCTTCTTTTACAATTTTGAACCCTCTTTCCTCATTAATTTCATGTGTAGTACCTCCCTAGTCACTTTATATCTCCCATTTCCATTATAGGGTAGTCTTTGAGATAATTCCTATATTTGGTGTTTGTTTCCTTCACCATTTGTTACATTTGATATCCATTAGTAAGCACTTCCATCCCCTTATTAGCTTCCTTTGTTAATCTCTCCCACACAAATCTTATATTCAAGTGAGCTAATATTCTATTTTATCAGGGTATTTTTCGATTTTTTGACTACATTCATTCCATCTTTGATTAAAGGACAACACTAAATGGAGATTCCTTAATTTCCATAAGGTGAGTTGTATAGGAATTCTTCCATAAGGGATTACTGTTTTATATCATGAACCTAGAGGCCACTTGACAAAAGTATCATTCATAACCCAAAAAATATTAATTATCATAAATTGATTTGTTATCCAAGTAAAAAATTATAACATATACCGTTTCATTGTTGAAGTATATCCCTATGGAATAGTGCTTCTACATAAGGTGTACTTATGGATTTCCATTGACTTTATAAATACTTATGTTCGCAAAACCACCTTCCATTTAGTCTTGGATATACACCTAAATAAAATTATTACATTTTATTGAATAAAAGTTTATTTTATTACCATGTCAAATGACCCCTATATTCATTTTGAGTTATATCAAAACATAATGATTTTCCTAATTATTAGAAATTGTTTGATAGATTATGTTCAATCATAACTATCACTTATTATTGTTTATGATGTTTTATAATGGAATCCATTATTAATTATGCTACTCAGGCATGGAGTCCCTTATTTTTTATGACACTCAAGTATGAAATCCCTTATTTCTATTATTACTCGAGCATGTAGTCCATTATTACCCATGATACTTAGGAATGACATCCCTTAACAACATGTGAGATTCTTATGACTAAGAAAGAACCCTTGATTTTGACTAGGGATGTGGATAGTACTACATATATATATATATGCCAATATAAGTTACCAAGCATAGGGTGAATATATATATATATATATATACTTACAAATATATACATATATACATATGGTGAGGTATGTTTATTGGATTCCCATCTCTAGCGGAATTATGTAGTGTTATCCTAGTGTCATTTAGGAACCTTAGGCAACCCCTTTATAGTTTAAATTTCATCCTTACATTGTTATAAATACACACTACCATATTATGTGTACTAACTGGATGAAAAAAGAATCCATTGGTGGTGGGATACTTAGTATATCTCACACCGTACATAAGAATCAAATTGGTTAATGCACACAATACATGGTTATAGAAGGGACCATATAAAGGGCCTAGATATGGAACCTTGATATACTATACTAGGATACAATATGAGAGAAAATGGATATTCTTAAACTTTTCTTGCTCTTAGAGATAGCTTCTGTATTTTTGTTCTTTTTTTATATCATGTTATATATTCCTCCTCCAATTATTTCTTTTTTATTTACAATTTTGTGTAGTACCATGGCATGATCATCATTTTTATACAATGTTATTTCTATTATTTATTATTCATTCTATCTAGATGCCTTATGATTTTTAGGTCATTTGTTATTACATTTTATCATTTTATTTTTATTTAATACCATTGTTATAAACTTTGGCCATGATGGTATAGTCTTCCAAACATAGTGTCATAGACCCTTACTACAAGTGTATATCCTCCAGTATATGGGGAGGTACACTTGGGGACATGTGACCAACATGTTTTGGATACTTATGAGTGAACCGGGTCCAACATGTTATAATGTGGAATAAGAGACCTTTATATCTTTTTTTATTATTGATTAGGATATTATATAGGAGACTTAGATTTTTTTTTGGATTTGGTAATGATCTTACAAGTTGGAGTAGCTAATCCATGTAAAGGGAAAATCCAAATTACCATTGATGGGATATTTTTTATAGTTTTCACCTATTAATATGCATTGATACATCCTTGGGTCACACACATGATTTATGGAATTATTATTGTAATTACTATTATTGATTTCCCACTATTCATTTGGAATGGTAAGGGAATGTTGTATTGATCATGTATCACAGTAGGTTCTTGAGGATACACATTTCATACATATTCCATGAAATATTTAAATTAATGATTTTATTTTATGATATATGTATTACTTATTCCTCAAATATTATATTTATAAATGATCAAATGTTTCTTATAGGGATAAAATAATATTATTAATTCATCAATCTAAACTACATTTTGAACATATCTTTTTGTTTTCACTATAATTACCCAATTATTCCTTTTTTCTGCCATGGAACACTAGTCTCATAGGTTCAAAATATAGTTGATTTCAATTACATGAATGATAATTTTAATTTATGATGCATGTACTTGTATAAATCGTGAATTATCATTCATTTAATCAATTATTTTTAATATACCACTAACAACCTGATATATATAAGGGTAATTTTATAGTTTCGTGATGTTCCAATTAAAAAATATAAAGATCATGCCTTTATAAAATTGGAATGATGACTCATCTATCGGGTCTACAAAATGTATATTTACATAACTGAGTTTGAAAGGAAATTATTTTAATTTATAAAATAAGATTTTCACCGATAAATGATATTTCCAATTGATACATAAATGGTGTTCTCCTCTATACCTTGTAATTGAAAATACATATACCAAAACCACTATTAATTGATAAGAGAAATTGAACCTGACATGAAATTAGTTCTAGGTAGTACAGAGTGTGTTGTGATCCATAATATTTTTCTAGCTCTACCTAGAACAAGATTTACGAGTAGAGAGTTGGGATTATTATTAAATTGAAAAGACATATAATTGTTATTTTATGGTATAACAGAATCAGATCTATTATAAATATCAATTATGGGGAATGTGTTTGGATTTATTGACATATTAGACCATAACGAACTCATGTCAAGCACTATGTTGTGATGACCATGCTCTAGAAGTGGTGGGTATTAACACATCTGTGATACCTCCTATAACTATACATACACCACCTCCTATGATTATTAATATAGAAACTGATTTCCAATTCTAAGAGAGATTCTTCTGATTTATGCAGTCCATACTAGCACTATTATGACCTAACCTTTCAATGGATGATTGGACTTGAGAATTTAAAAAACAATTTCAACCCACTTTCTCATTAGATGGTGGACCCAAGTCAGCTGATTCATGGAAAAAGGAAATGTTATCTGTATTTGAGAAATTGTAGATCCATATGTAGAGGAGGATCAATATCACAACCTTTATTCTATTTGACTATATTAATAGATGGTGGGGTGCTATCATCCAGGAGGATCATAACCAGGTTATGGTCTAGAGGGACTTTTTAACCATTTTTAATAACAAAATCATAAATCAAATAATGAGAGCAGACCAATCATGGGAGTTTATAATTTTTTTAGTTGGGTACTATATCTTTCAAAGATTTTTATTCTCAATTAAAAAATATTCAGAAATTTACACCAAATATTTATAGTGATGATTCAGATATAGTGAGATTTTTATGATAGATAGTACATGCCATTCGATAGCATGTGAAAATATTTTGATAGACTACTATCTCTAAGACAGTGAACCAGGAACTCATCACAGAATGAAACATGAATTAAGATAATGGTGTGTGATAGAGAGGTGAAATATTAAGATAGTGAAGTGGTTCATCAAGCCACATGAAGCGTCTCCTTAACACTGCTTATGCGCCTAAGAACAGAAATGATGTTTCTAAATATCTAATTCTAAACACCAAGACATAAGTTGTTTTGGAGACTTTTAATGTGTGGTTATTGATTTCACTCTATTCTAATATGCACATACTGGACTAGGAGCATCATATATAGTCATTTCTTATAGATTTTGTGGTGACATATTCAATTATGAATATTGTGAATATGAGGAAGCATTCACATTCTAATAGCTTAGTTCTATGGGAGAGTATCTTGGGTGAGGACCAATCACATGGATGATTAATTGATGAGGATGATATTATACATATTCATAGGTGCATTTGGGTGCCTGTGGATACTAGAGAAGAATAGATGTGACAGTATCATGCCTCTATTTGGGTAGTACATTCTAGTTATCCCCAGAGGCACCATGATATATACCAACAGTATTGGTGTGCACTTATGAAGAGGTATATTGAATGTTTTATTACATGGTGTACCATATGTTTGTTGTTGATGGTGGGGTACTAATAATCTTCTAGAAATTTTTATCCATTTTTCATTCTTAATAGTAAATTGGATGACATCACCATTGATTTTTTAATGGATTTTCCGATATAACCTTGAGGATGTGACGTGATATGTGTGATTGTCGATAGGTTGACATGGTCATAAAATATCTACTTATAAAATATACAATTTTGATGGATGGTCTTGAGTGGATTTAAGTCTGAGAGATTATAAAAATCATGGTGGTATATATTCTATCATATTGGATAAGGGAACATGGTTTTTTTCATTCTATTTGATGGGGTTTTTGAAGGCTCTAGGTTTACTAGTTCTTTTGAGTACAATGTATCACCCTCAGACTCATGGTTAGTCTAAACATATGATATGAGTATTTGAGGACATTCTTAGGGAATGCATCCTGGGGGTTTGTAGAATTAATGCCACCCACTTGGTGAGTTTTCATATAATAATATCTTTTAAGAAACTATATATATGGATCATTTTGATGACCTATATGGGAGGTTGTTCCATTCACACATATTTGTGTTATATGCATGATTGGTAGTGCTACTCGGATGACATATTATTCAAGAAACATTAATGTAAGTACTATAAAATCATTTTGTTTGAAAACAATATTTTTTCTTACAGAAAATGGGTTTAAAATTATTCTATTCAATATTATACACATAATACACATAGGGAAACCAAAACATATGATTTAATTAATGAAAATTATTACATTAGTCAATGAATAATACTATAAAAATGGAAAATATTATAACGGAAAAAATAAATAATATAAAACCGGTAGAGGGATCACATGGATCACCCCAATCCACCAAATTAATTTATCCCATTAAAAAACTATAGGAATAAAAAAATTTATAGAAAAAATAATCATATTCGAAAATGATAATATATACCCTTGGGTGAAATTACATTGAATATTGATAGAATTAATTATGTGATATTTATAGGAGGGTAAGTCACCATTGAAATAGTAATGAGACCACTAGAATGGTAACATGACTATTGGGAATTGTAACCTGGCCGTTGGGAATAGTATCCCAAATAATGAAATAGTAACTTAACCTCAAAATAATAAAATGATATTTAAATAATAATTATTATGAGTAATATAAGTAAATATGATAGTTATAATTACAAAAAATAAATACTATTTTTAAAAAACAGAAAGAAAATATAAGAACATTTTTAATGAACATTATTTTAAAGTATATCATAATAATAATATTTTTTATTTTAAAAATTAAAATTACCTATGGTAGAAATTTTTTTGGATAAAATAAATATCATTTTTGAAATCATCACATCCTGATTTTCCAAGGGTCAATTTTTTTATTTTTTAAGATACATCCATTTTCTAGTGAATAGTAAAAAAAATAGTCTATCATAATCAATGTATCATGAATTTCATCATTCATAATGTAATGATGAACTAATCAATTCTCAAACATGATCTGTGGGAAAAACATTTATTAATTTCATTAATGATTCATTAAGGTAAGGGGATTCTCAAACCCTACTTCCTTTCATTAGGATATTTATCTTCCACATCATTTTTTGTATGAATATTCCTCTAATACTTTGTAACATTCCACTCACTATTATAACCTTGTATTTTTGGGATATTAATGTTACTACCTATTTTTAGAATTCAAATACAAATATTTTCCAAAATGATTTTTTATTTCAAAAACACATCTTTTACACCTATTTAGTAGTTATTTCTTTATTAAAAATGATTTTGTTTATGCCAAATATGATGTGACTTTTTCAGTTGGGAACCCCATGTTTACAGATGAGATTATTTTAGATGAAATCCTTTTTAAACTGATTCCATTCCATGGGTTATTTCATGAATATGATTTTTATACATTATTTTCGGAATCCATGATTATGTAAATATTATGATTTGATGGGTGGGATGATAATTATATACCCCTTCAATAAATTGTGTTATGTAATTAATCTCATGAGATAATATGTATTATATGTGAATTTGTTGCTATATTTGTTAACCATGATGATATTTTTTATTTTCCAGATATTTTATGTGTGAACATGATGATAGCTTTTTTTACAACTATGTGTGGTAGTTGAAAATTATGTCATGATGTTTCATTTTTATACATTTTTACATTATTGAAATATTTCAAATGTTTCCCTCATTATTATGATGATGATCCAATGAATATGATATGATGTTTATGATTATTCTCAACCACGTTATATTGATTTAGGTCCCTTATTTCTACTCTTATTGGGACATTATCTCACCCCATCATTTGATGTATATCCTCACGTGTCTAAATGTAATAAATAGAATGTGAGAATTTAGAATTTTATATAAGAAGGAATAAGATAAATGTTTATGATTGTTATGTATTTGTGATGTATGATCATAATATTCCCAATATAATAATCCTTTTGTTTTGTGAATGTATAAATATTATGTTTATCTTTAATATAATTTAATAGTATGTTGGGAATAAATTAGGGATGTTATAGCTGGAATCAGAGTTACTGATATGTTAATGGGGTAATTCAAAAGCATTAGTGAAGACCCTTATGATATATCAAAGTATGAGATAAAATCTATGAAGCATTGCTTTCAAAAAAATCTAAACATAAAGATCCCATAATATATTCCTTTATAGTTAATTTGTCCAATGTATAAATTATTCATTAATCATTTATTGATGTTGATTTTTTTTCAAACCATTAGTATTTTAGAAAATGGTGGGAACATGGAAAAACAAAGACCAAAACCCATGTGATGGATAAGGCAACGATTGTCCAAATAACATCTTGAATTCGATGAGATGTGGAGTTAAAAAATTTATGGTGATGTTTACCAAAATGTATTTGGATATAAACAATAACCTAGACCACATAGGAAATCCTCCTTTACCGATGAAGGAGAAACATGATAATAAGTATTTTATGAGTCAACGATGGCTAATTTTTTTTGGATCCTCCTCTCCACATTTCATGGAACAATGTGTTAATTAAATAGAGAATATATTTTCTCTTCCCCACTTTTCAAGGAATTTGAATGTGACTCTAGAACTATAATTTTTAAATAGATAAGATGATGAATATTGGTAGTTGATAAAGAACACTAATCTAAATGATGAAATGTAAGCGATGGAGTGAGATGTATTTTTGAAATTTTTTCTTAACATGAATTTCCCTCAATCTCCTCAGACATTTATGCGGAGAAAAATCCATAGAGATGATGAAAAATAATGGTGAATCTTTCATGGATTATAAGCAAAAAATCCATGGGATTTTAAGATATGCCTCTGGTTATGTATTCAATACTGATAGAGAAATAGACATATTTTTAGGGTATTAAAACCACACATTTTAAAATATATAGATAACTCTGGTTTTGGGTGATATGAGTAATTAGTGCGATGTGACCATAGTAAAGAATTTTTTTGTAAGTGGTCCCATGGTTATAATGATTTGAATAGAATAATGTAATTTCAAGATGGGGGTCAATTGAAAAAGGGGGAAAGAGGATATAATAAATCACATTTCAAAAATGTGTGAAAAGGAATCATGTGATTTTCATCAGAGGAATAAGGAAATGATTCATATATGGGAGATAAGTCCACCAAGCCCATGAATTCCAAATATACATGAATAAGCATGACAACATGATAGTTGAAATGGAAGCACCTCATATTTCACCATCTATGGATCAATTATTAAACTCTAGGTAGAAGGGGAACTATGAATACCAATGCAGTAAACAATATGTCCTATTGGGTAATCAATATTAGCAACCGATAAAGACAAAGGAGAAAGAAATTGTTAATGACATCACTACTACTGAGGTGAAGTATAAAAATAAATTGATAAATGTTCCACTTCCTATTCACTCAATAATTTAAAGAGTTTTATTTGATTCGAGATATAATCATTCCATTATATCATTGTTGTTTTCTAGAATTGTTTAATCGAATCCTTGACACATTGATGTAAAGATGTCTATAAAAACACATAGTAGTGTGATCATTAAAACAATTATGTTGGAATCTTCTCCTATAAGATTCTATGTGAAGAATCTTCTAGTGATAATTTTAATACTTCCCTTTGAGTAATTTGATGCTATATAGAGAAAAAATCTCCTATAGGTAAGTGTAAATAGAATTTCATTTTGAAATCCATTAAATGATCATATAAAAATGCCTGAATGATCCTCAAACACCATTGGAAAATACCTCAATGATGTGGATATTGATCACTAGTGAAGAAGAATACCATTCCCACATAAATTATTTTCATGAAGCCATCAACGTAGTGGATATTTCCATTGTATGGGAATATAATGAAGTATTTGTTGATGTGAAACCCAAAATTTACCATTATTATGAGGTAGAGTTTTGCACAAATATTATAGATAGAGCCAGTCCTATATTTAAATTACCTTATTGGATGTCCTTGATCTATCATGAAGTATTAATGATGTAGCTACCAAAGCATTTGGAAAAAGGGTTAAAATGACCTAGTGCATTGCCTTGTGGAGTGATAGTGGTCTTTGTCAAGAGGAATGATGGATCCATGTGGTCTTGTATAAATTACCTGGAGATAAAAAAATATGTATATAGAAAAAGTACTATCTTATAAGGTTTTATTAATTATTTGATCAACTATTAGAAGCTAAACACATCTCAAGTTATATCATCATTTTGGATATTATGATCTTAATGTTAAGAAGTAATATATTCAAAAAAAATTCTATCTGTACAAGGTATAGACCCTATGTGTTCATAGTGATTCAATTAAAATTTACTAATTCCTATGAAATCTTTATATATTTTATTAATATAATCATTTGAGACTACGTCAAAATTTTATGTGGCAATATTTATTGATTATATAATCATTTTATCTAATGGATATGATGAACAAGAAGAGAATCTAAAGATTGTCTTGGCGACATCGAGGAAGGATAAATGGAATGATATATTTATAATGTGTGACTTTTGGATGTAGAATGTATCATTATTATGGAATGTGATCTCATGTAAGGGAATTTTTGTGGATCTTAAAAGACTTAATCAATTGAGGAATGGACAAGAACTACATGTGTAATAGAAATGAATACATGTATTGGAATAGAAGGTTACTACCACTATTTTGTGAGAAATTTCTCACAGTCATGTAGCCCACTAACTATGTTAACATAAAAGGGGGTAACAAACACACACACACAGATATATATATAGAATAATATGAGGAATTATTTATGGAGATCATGAAGAGGCTAATATTTGTTCTTGTGTGCACACTACAATAAAGTGGATAAGGTTTTGATATATATAGTTATTCTTCAAAGAAAAGCATGGGTTGGGTACTCATTAATATTGAAAAGGTGGTATATTATTACTCATGATAGTTAAATATCCATGAGAAAAATTACCCAATGTAAGATCATGTGTTATTAGATATGTTCATTTCATAGAAAATCAGGTGGCACTATATCTATGTCAAGGAGAGTGAGAAATATATACCGATCACAGGATTTTGAAGTATATATTAACATATAAGGATTAAAAAAAGGTTCAAAAAATATGGATAGATCTAATCAAGGACTGTTATTTATCTATTCACTACTATCTGGGACAGGTACACAAGGTAGTTAAGGCTATTAGAAGAAAATAACATTCTACTCTATCCAGGATGCATATTGAGAATGAATTGATTTTCAGTGATATAAAAATTATGGATCTAGAAATCATAATGGAAGGGAATGCACATTTTCTATCTGAAATTATTTCCAAACTACATATTAAATAAAATAATAAGGTTGAACAAAGGGAAGATATGAAACTTCAAAAGAAGTGGAAATAAATGAAGCCTCATGAATTCCATATCAATGTTGGTGGTTTCATTTGGTTTATAACTAGTATTTCTATTCCTTTATAACCTGAGATGAATAGTATTTTATTAGATAATGCACATAAATCATAATATTTTGGAAGTACCTAGATATAATGTGATCTTGAAGAGAACTTTTTGTGGGACAACTTATTCCATAATCCATATTTTTTTATTTTAGAATAACACTTTTAACGGGGTAAGTTTAGACCCTAAAAAACTACAAGATTCAACCTATCACTATAATTACAACATACACGATTCAAACTCAAAAAAACATTGCATCCAACCCCGATCTATGCTTCCATCGACGCCTTCCAAACAACAGAACATTCAAAATTCAAAAACCTCCATCATTCAATATCATTCCTCGAGATCAAAATTAGCACGCCAATCGTCCATATGGAATGAATTAATCCAAGTGACACCTCTAATTGTGAAAATGTTGATTTAGTCACCTACCTCGATTCGACCAGACATCTCCATCATCATCACTTCTCAGAAACTAACATCGTCATCATCGTCATAGACATCATTGGAGCTTCCAACACCATCTTCGTCGTCCTCATCGCTCGAAATAGCCTCACTGTCAGGGATAGAATCATAATAACCATCTACATCATGCCCTCAAAGTTGTCCTTCGACGAACACACCATTGCCAACCTTCAAAAACGAAAACTTGTAAGTCTCATTAGAACGTACATAATCCATCACGTCAATATTCTGAGTAAAGAACTCATCCCTTGGAAATTTGTTGGCCACCCAATCATCAATTACAAAAGCCCTGAAGAACCATCACACTTAGTCGACCTGAGAAGGAGAAATGGGACTCGAGGCCATGGAATATTTGGGTAACTGAACCCCCACAGAGAGTTGAGCCCTTCGCCTATAACAAGCACAAAACAATAATATACATAAACATTCTGTGACAAGTTAACATCATATGCGACACAGAGAAATCTCCCAGACACACGACTATTAAAAACACCAAAGAAACCCATATCACAAACCACTCGATAGAAATATAATGGCAACCCATAGAACCATGGAACAAGGAAGAAGAAAATTGGGTTTGAAACCCTAGATCGATCATAGAGGGAGTACATAAACCAGTAAAAAACCTGAACTAGAAAAAATGAAAGCGACACCTAACCCGAAACGGAGCATGGGAATGAAACCCTAGGAATAGGAAATTACTCCTATAATTCTTTAAAATATGTCATCTACCAAATCAATTTCCCAAATACACATCGTATTCCATGGTCCAAATCAGATCTGTAGAGGAGATAAAGATGGAAAAAATGAGACCAAAGAGACAGACGGGTAGAAAAATAGATCGCCATTATAGAGTAGAGAGATTTGAGTGGTAGATAATGGAACGCCGAATGAGAGTGTATCCCAGTGTGAGAAAGAGATAAGAATATCCCATGTGGTGTGGCACGGAAGAACAATCGACACCTAAGAAAGACGAAACCCTAGAAGATTGGCCGAGAGGTTGGGAGCGCCTAGGCAAGCGAGGTGCCATCTTTAGAAGGATTGGTGGAAAACTTGAATAATATAGTTACGAAGTATATCTCAAACACCCTGGTATATATAAAATTCACATAAGTGGGGAATAATTCAAAAGGTAAGATAAAACCATTTCCTATACACATATTTAAAAGGGATAATGTCAATATAAAATTTATAGTGGCCTACCAAAGAAATCCAAAGGAAACGATGCAATATGGGTATTGGTAGATCATCTCACCAAAAATACCCACTTTATCACTATTTGGGATGTTTTCATTCAGGAATAAATTTCCACAATATATGTAAATGATGTGGTGAAGATGCATGGGGTAGCACTACCAATCATCCTTAATCATGATCTATGGTTTACCTCAAAATAATGAAGAAGTGATCTGTGTGATTTGAATAATTAATTGAATATCATTATGGCCTATCACCCCAAAAATTTATTCCCAATATGAAAGGACTATTTAGATGCTTGAGAACATGATAATATCCTACTCAATATAATTTAACTGAGGATGGGATGAACATATACCTTTAGGTGAGTTGTTATACAAAGACATCTTCCCCTCAAGAATTATAATGGATCTCTATAATTCTCTCTATGGGAAGAAATTTAGAACTCCAAGTTGTTGTAATAATGTTTTATATAGAAATATATATATACATAATATTTTCAAAGAGATGATAGATAAGGTTCATGCAATCCAAGATCATATACATGGTACCCAGATTCGGAAAAAGAGATATGGTGAAAAACATCAAAGGGAGTTGGAGTTTGATGTTAGAGACAAATGTTTCCTTCAAATATATTCATTGAAGTGTCATATATATTTTAAATACCGTGAAGCTTAGTCATAGGTACATTGGACCCTTTGAGATCCCTGATGTCATAGGACCAGTGGCCAATCAACTTTCACTTCCACCAAATATGTATTATGTTCATGATGTGTTCCATGTATATGTTATGAGGAAGTCCATACCTGATCCCTAACATATAATTAATATATAGGTAGAACAACCAGAGAATTACCACTCTAATGCGGAGCATCCTATAAATATATTCCACCATATAGAAAAATGTTATACAAAATAGGACAACACACCATGTCATCATTTTTTAGAGAAACAAGATGTATGATGTTGAAAAATGGGAACCAGTTGAAAAAAATAAATCATAAGTACACTTACATATTCTTAACCAAGAATTTGATTTGAAATTTCCAGGATAAAATTTCTAATTGGGGGAATAATGTATAAACCTTGAGTTTACTAATGATATTTGTTTCTTGAAATAAATGTGTATGATATTATATTATAAAAAATTATATACATAAAAAACAAAGAGAAACCTACAACACATTATTTCATTAATTATAATATATACATTAGTTAAACACTAAGACCATTAATATTCCAAATATTCAATGAGTAAAAGAAAAAAAATATAATGGGAAAATATAGATCTCCATAATCTTCTTTAATCGCCCACCCAAAAAAATATATAAAAGAAAAAACAGTTAATAAATCAATTAAAATCATAGAAAATGAAAATATATATCATTGGGAGGAATTGTAGAAAATATTGAGTGAAATATCAATTTTTTATATTAGGTAATGTGACCATTATAATAGTAATGTGATCATTAGAACATTAACCTGGAAATTGGGAATAGTAACATAACTATTGGAATTGAAATTTAACCTTATAATAATATGTAAATATAAATATTATAATTTTGAAAAAAAATATTATGATTAAATAAATTAAAAAATATAAGCATATTTTTAATAAATTGTAATTTATTGTTTTTCAAATAAATCATAATTTTTATATTAAAAATTATAATTACATATATTACAAAATTATTTCAGTGAAAAGAATGACATTTTTTAAATAATCATGTTAAAATTTTCTATGGTTTCATTTTTGTCAATTTTTTGAAATACATATCTTTTCCTATTAATTTAAAAAATATCATTTTTCTTATAACTGGTATATTGTAAATTACAACATTCATGATGTAATAATGAAAAATTAATTTCAATAATTTAAACTTCACCCAAAAAATATTAAAATTTACAAATTGTTAATTAAAATTAAATAAACATAACTACCAAAGATTAAAATAATTTTCAAAAGCCTAAAAACAAAACTATTCACTTAAAATATTTTTTTTTCTCTTTTAAACAATTTATTAAATAAACTAAGTGAATTATAATTAAAATGGGTTTTATAATCATGAAAAAATTATATTATATTTAAATATGATTTTTATTACATAAAATTCACCATTACATGTTTTACCATTGATATAATATTTTATTTGATATTTTATTCTAAAATTTCATCTCCCCTGAAGTTTATATAACCCCTATCCCTCCCTTTGGAAAATCCCTCCACTTTTACTTGACAAAGACAATGCTGAAACAGAATCCCCCCTTTTAATCAATTATTAACCATATGTATCTGTAAGATTAAACCAACTCCATTCATCAAAAAAATTTAGTTTCATATAAGAGAAGCCACACTAAAGAAAGAGTTAGTTTTTTCAAACACTCCATTAATTTTCTTATTATTCTTTCCATTCTACCAGTTTCATTGAAAATAAATAATAAAATATTTAATTAGGAATAATTTTTACATTATATAAACTATGTTTAAGAACTATGAAAATTATATTTTTTATTTATTTATATTATATACCTTGATTTCTTTATACGTGGACAATGATCCAATTAATAGTAACTTAACAACCAATAATGATGTTTCCAACATCGTTCTGTCCACTAACATAAGTGATGGTAATAAAGAATAATTTAATATATAAAAATGTATAAATATTGTTGTTTTATGACACTATAATTTATTCTACTTATGTATAAACTACATTGATCAAAATAGATAAATTAATGTGAAGCATGAATGATTTATGTGAAACATGATTTATAAATGATTCAACATCAACAATGAAAATTAATAAATATAATAAAATTGTAAGAAATGATTAATTTTTACATAAATTAACATAATTATGATCAGTTTGAATGTTTTAATAAATCAAAATTTTCATTTTGGATTTGTAAAAGTGATGAAACAATGAAGTATTTAAGGAAGGATGATTCCCAAACCCAATACCATTTCATTGTGTAATCCCACTTTTAATTTCTGATATGGATGTTCCATAATGTTTCTTAAATATAATTTCACAGTTATTGCATTTTATTTTGTGGATATGCATTGTAATATATCAATTTATAAGAAAAATAGAATGAATTTCCCAAATGAATTTTCTTTCCAAATCTCATATTTTTCACATCATGAGTTTTTTCTTCATCACACAAGAATGTTAAAGTTGACGCCAAATATAATTTCTATTTTCCATTTTCAAACACTAATTTTATTCATGAAATTATACTTGATGAAATACTTATAAAACACATTCCTTTCAATGTTTTATTTCATTAATATATGTACATGTTATCAAAAAAATATAGATATAGATTATGCTAACCTGAAGTCTTATACTGATAATCTCCCAGGACATTGGACCATGAAGTGGGACATCTATCCTATGTGTGAGTTTTTCATAGGTTGGTCATAGATGGATTCATGGATAGGGAAGGCTATCATCTAGTTATGTCGAGGATTTTTAGATCGAAGATAAATTCAATCATGTATCTTATCAGTTTTATTTTTATCAGTGATACAATACTAGGAATGACATATTCCATGTATCAAAACATCTCTATTTTAATATTTAAAAATATCTTTATTTTTATACACTGGATATTAATTTAGATGATTATTCTTTTATTTAAGAGCATATAATTCATTTAATTGATTCAAGTTTGATGAATATTTGAGGTAGGTTGGTTACTATATATTGGTTGATAGGGAAGTATTATTGTGTTTAGGATGAGACAGAGAGGATAGAGGACGATGTATGTGATCATTGGATAAAACATTTCTCAGATGAAGATTTTCTACCATTGAGAGCGAAACCCAGGGATGAGTTGTTTTATTTCATAGATAACGTAATGTCCCAAAATTTATTATGAGTTAAAAATCATTTGAATTTTAGATTGAACTTATATTTTAATTCATTTTCATGTTCATAATGTGATCATGGAGTTTTCAAGAGCGACTAGGGATCTTTTAGGGACTTGATCTGTGGGTTTCTTGGGAAATAGACCAGGCGTATAGTTTATTTTAACTATTCCCATGATGCTACACATTTTGGTTATACAATGTGGGGTTTTATAGAGAGTTTGTGGAAGGGCACATGGGTTATGAACATTGTTCCAAAAATAAGTGCCTATCCCAAAAATTGAGCACCACATAACCAGTATATGCACATTGTGAGGAACATGGTTTTGAAAACAATGTCTCCATACCATGTTCCTTTTAATAGTGGGTGAATCATCCTTTTTCCAAGCCACATTTATAATTTTTAACTATCCTTCATCCTTTATTTCATGTGAAATACCTCCCCTTCCTCCTGATCTCTCCCTTTTCCATCCTTGGGAATACATTGAGCTACCTATACAGCTTCAATCCATTTCCATTGTCATTTTACTGTTTTATAACCAATGATAATATATAAAATCTTATTCATTTATTTCTTCATTTATATAATCCATGAGAATTTTATTTCCATTTGAGATAATATTACATTTTTATGGTATTTATACGTATCATTATTTTATTCCATTATACCAAGATTAGTGGCCAATAGTAGATGAGGTGTCATCAATAACCATAATGTAGGTGTTCTAGTAATTTTTACCTAAGAAATTGTTTCTTAATATATTTTGTAATGATACCACTCCTTATAATTTCTATGAATTACATTAAAATTATGAATTAATATGAATTTATTTTTTATTTTTGTTTGAATATCCCACATACATTCATGCCCTTATTGTAGGATGTTCCCTTCAACTTGTTCCACCTCATGATGTTTTCTGATGGATTCCCATTAACTTTATAAATTATTATCTTCAAAAACCACATTCTATGTGGCGTTATCTGAACTCCAATATTAAATTACAAAAATGAATTGAATTCAAGTGAATGGTATGACCATGTAACACTTCCGTTATATATACTATGGATTATTTTTAGACTAAATGAAAAATTGAATGATTAGAAACCATAAAATGGATTATGTAAAATAATAACCTTCACATATTATTTATTATGATTACCAGGAATGGTGGCCCTTACAACTTATGATACCCAGGCACAACATCACTTATTACATTTGATATTCTGAAATGGTGTACCATATTATATATGATCCTCGGTTAAGAATTATCTTACTAAAATTTATAATGGAGTCCCTTATTACTCAGGATACTCAAGATTAAAAACCCAACCTACATTATGAAAATCTTATGAAAATGTAAGGATTCCAAAGTTATGCCTCGTGTCTATGATAGTACAAAATATCTAAAACGTGTGCATATATATTAAAAAAAATATATTTAATATATATATATATATAATAAAATAAATAAATACATAAATATATGTATATATTGATACATGTTCATGTGAATCCTAGCACAATCTGATGTAGGTGGTGTCATCCTCGTATCCTTCAGAAACAAGTGCCACCTCATATTTTTGTTTACATTTATTCCTTATAATAATATAACTATACACTCCCATAATATATTGACTAAATAGATCATAATATATATTGGTGGTGCATATATAATATGTACATATAACACCATATTCAGGCCACTGATTCGTACCTAAATAGACTTCATAGATTCATGTGGGGACAAATTATAGGGTTCCTCTACAGATTATCGACAACCTATACAATGAAGGAGTAGGAGATCAAAGGGCCAAAATTATTCTTGAGATTAAATTTTAGAAATTTTGGGTATTTCATTCATTTTTTTATCATGATATATATTTATTCTCCATTAATTCTTATTTATTTCCCATTTTTCGTAGTATTATGACATGATCAACATTTTGTATTCAACATTGGTTTAGTTACATCCGATTTATTCTTATTGAATTTCTTATACTTATACAGTTTATAAATTATATTATTTTTACAATTATTCCATACTACAATGCCACAATTTGATAAAGAGGGTATCGATTCCCCACTATAAAATTGTATAGCCTTATTACTAGTTCGTAGAGACTGGAAAAGGGGGAGGTGTGCTTTAGGATATGTGGAGAAGTGAGATCAATTTCCAATGAGTGAGCCTATTTTGGGACGCTATAACATTAATGGTATGTGCTCGTTGTTCTTTCACTTACCAGTGAATCTAGTAAAATAATGTGTCCCTATGTGCTTTACATTATTCATACATTCATTTTGTGTTTTATTGATGTGTTTAAAAGAATTAATAATTTGAATAAATGTTCTTTAAAACAATGGTAAAATATCATAAAAGGAAAAGCGAAAATTTTGTTTTCATGATGATTCCACCTACCCCCCAGGGTGAATTTTATTCAAATATTATTTTGGAATATATATAATGTCAAAAATAGTTAAATCATTGAGCCATTTTTGAAGAAATTTCAAATGAGTTATATTGTTTTTATAAATTTTTGTAGTTAATTGAGTAGTTTTTATAAAATTTAATTTCAATAAAAGAATTTTTTCAAAGGGATGTTTTTATTTTTGAACTAAATTACCGGTTTTAATTATTTCTAATTTTTTTTCACTATTTATAAAACATGTTAAAATGAATATTTTATTTAATGAAAATTATAGTTTTCATTTTTATACATAGTTAGATTACCGTTGATAATTTTTAATAAATATAAATTATTTATATCATTAATTATTTTTCCTCGGAAACCCATTTACAAGAGAATATTAATCGCATTCTTCAATAATAATTGAATAGGTTTAAAATATATAAATAATATTTCCTTAAATTAGTACACATTGAATTTTTACTATTTCAAATTACCTAACAAAAAAATATTATCAATCCAATATAATAAATTCCATACTATATGAATAATACAATGCCTTTAATATCACATTCACTATAGTTTACCTAATTTTTCATAATAAAATAATTACATGACATGGTTTCTTATCTAACATTGATTGTGAATAAAATATATATAATCATTGTTACATATCTTCATTTTAAAAAATGTACCAGTGTAATCCTTGGTAAAAGCACTTGAGCATATGAAATCATTATCTTGATGTTGTTTCTATTGTTAATTTAGATATAACTATTTAATAGGGTATATTCCATAGTAACTTCAAGATATTTGCAGAGCTACAGGTACAAGTTCAATTGTGAACTCAACCTCTTGATTAGTTGCAAGACTAAACATCTCTTTTGAGAATATATCATTATATTACTTAATAATGGTCAGGTATTAAAGTATGATCATATCCTTTGGCTTAGTCATTATAATAAGATATTATTTATCACAAGGAAATAATATCAATGCATGATAATTATTTTCCAAATAAGAATCGTTATTCTCCTTACGACTTGTATAGATTATGAGGATTGATTTGAGATATCGAAAGTGATTTACATCTATCAAAATTTTATGTTAGATCTTTATAAATACATCCAATACATACCTAGTATAGAAACATATTATTATAAAAAGAGTTTAAAATATTAATGAGTAGATTTCTCCCCTAAATGATAATTGTGGAAGATTTAGATACTTGAGATGCAATGATATAACTAATTTTATTTTCACAGATAACATAGAATCCATGTCATAATGGTTTTTTGTATATTTCTACCAAGCCTTCCAGATATGAATGATTTTACAGTATAGAATTATTTAGGAAATTCTCTATTATTTTATTAATAACAAGTATATATAGAAGCAGTAATTATCATGATATATCTTTGTAATAGTGAAACATAACCTTGTTCATTCTCTATTTTCCTTTGAGGTTGTTTTAATATTTTATCCATGATGAAACATAACTTATATAACTAAATTACATAGTTTCCATATAACTTGTAATTGAAAAATTTGACAATATGTGAATGGCTAATAAGAAACATTCATTATTTCATAAAATTATTTGTATTATTCATGTCCCTTTAATATTAAATATCTTGATTCCCCACATTTAAAAACTCAAAACATCTCTTGGTTCCCATAAGGTAGTTTCCCATATGATTCTTCCCACACTTTTGATATGTGGGACGTTTTATTTTCCGCTATTATTATGATTTATCTATTGGTTCACTAAAATTAATCTATATTCTCCACCATTAAACTTTAACCCCATGAGACCATTGGTAAACACTAATCTCTATATAAATTTTAAGGGTACATTGAACTATTTATCCATTTCTATCAATGTCTAGAATTAAAAAAAAATTATGGCTCACATTAATTCGACTAAATACGTGACTGGACAAAATTTTCGGGTCATTGAAAATGATAAGGGAATTCTATATAATCCTTTGATCTTTACCTTATATGACCTGATTTTTTTATTATCCACCTTCATGAGAACAAAAACCCCCTCTCCATATTAATTAAGATATTGAAATGAAAATAAATATTTAAAATTATTTTATTGAATTAGTCCATCCCTGTTTATTTGATTTATTATATGTGATTGAGATTATTGCTTAGTATAATGAACTTATCTACTACTTCCTTTAAGAGATAATTGAAAAGTATAACCTTATATTTCTGAGAGCATTGGAAGATATAGAATATATTCTCAATATAATTAATTTTTTTTAAATTAGTAGATTAGAAGATATACTAAATGTGGGAGACCATTCATTCATAAAAAACTCATCCGTATTAGGTAATCTCTTAGGATAAGGTTATAATTCCACATGATTAAATATATTATTTATATCCTTATATAGTTGAGAAAGTAATTATATGGGATTCTCTCTCCACATTACCATCAAATTATACATCTTGTTTGGGTAATGAGTATATTTTCCATCACATTGGTGATTGTCACAAGTATTAATATTCCCATAAATTTAGTAAAATAATGTAGAATTTGGGATTATAAGACTCATATTAACAATAATTTAAAAAGGAAAAAAACTATCATGGAACCAATAACTCATAAATGGCATGTATATTCAAAATATTAAATTTCTTTGTTTCAATATTGTTTATTCATTGCATCTATCATACCAGGGTTTCTAACATAATGCCTAAAATAACTATAACTTGACTTGATACCATATATAGGCACCTAAAAATCATATATATATATATATATGTATATATATATATATATTAATAAATTATTTTTAAAACAAAATTGATAAATCATTAACATTTTTTAGATAGGTATTGTGTCTTTGGGAATTTAGATTCATAATATAAAAAAACTAAAATAAACAACATCATATTTATTTTGACCTCTAAAATATTTCCCTAAATCAGTTTGTACATTTATTATTATGAAGGATACCCTAGGGGAATACATAAAATAAAACCATGATCTTATAAATTAAAATAAGGAAACAAACAAGACAATTAATTATAATATATGAGTCAAGATGTATTACTTTATGTCATAAAAGAGGTGGATTATATATACTTATAGGGAAGAACAGTATATAGGGGACGATATCATATTATTAAAGAATTATAAGAACAATTTAGCAATAAAAATCATAAAAACATAAGAATAATTCAAGGATCACTGCAATGAATACATAACAGTGTTCTAGGCTTATTTCCCAAGCACCATACATGGTATCTCATAAGATATAAACATTCACCAATGCATTAGGATGTCATTTAATTATAAGACCATATATAATATCATACTATATACATGAAAATATTTTCCACATAATTAAATGAAATAATACATAAATCTCAAGTATGATACAAACCATGAGAAGGAAATGGGTTACATAATATTTTCTCAAAGAATAATCAAAATGTATATCAAAGGATTCCAAATAAAATGATGGATGAAATCTTTTTGGATGTTCATAAATTAATAGAGACTCACATTTCATGAATAAAAATCTCATGTGAATAAAAATACTTTATAACAGTGTGGATAAGTAGGTATATAAATGAACCTCTTAAACGTTGTTTTGAGAAATGAGTAAAGGACCATTAATGATAGAATGAAAATATTGATTTCCAAAATAATAGAAATGAACTAGAATATTATTAAAAAAATATATATTATTTTAATAAATATTGCAGAGTAAATAATTTAAAATAGTGACCCATGAAAATGAAAATAAATATATAAGTTCCCTTTAAAACGGTTTTCTGTAAATATAATATTTATAAGGGAACATAAAAAAATTTCATATCCATATAAAAGAAAGGGAAAATAAAATTTTTATTTATGGAAGGATCAAATACATAGAGTATATAAGAATTAAATTTAATGAAAATATAGATTAAAATATGTAAAGAGAGAGAAAAAAAACCCTAAATGAAAATGAGGTTGGTTTGAGAGCTCCCTTTCGTCAAAACCCGACATTATTAGTACATGAATATAATATCATGAATAAAAAAAATAAATCTAATAAATATATTTTTTAAGAAATGTTTCTTGAATATTTCATTTATTAATAATAGTATTTGTTTTTTATGTATATTTTATTAATAAATAATGATTATGTTCCCCATCATGGGGATGATTGTTTCACAATTCAATCGTCATATCAGTTTATTGAAAATTATGAAAGTTATTTCAAAATTAATCCATAACCATAGATGTGTGATCCTATGAAGTCAGTATTATTATAAAATTTTATATTTCATAAAATATGCATAATGTTTCTGAAATAGGCATAGTCCATTGGGTATAAATGTTATTATATAATGGTTTGTTCATTTATGCAGGTTTTCCATCCATTGCAAACAAAATTTGTTTTATAATATAATGATTATTTACCCATTTGATAACATGAATAATTTTATGATATAATTTTTATATACATATTTAACTATAAAATTATTTATTAAAACATTCCCCAAGGGAAGAAACAACTATTTAAAAATTATATCATTAAAAGTAGTTATACAGTCCATAAATGGATATTTTTTTATGAAAATAACCATTGTGGATTTAATATTAGTGTTAAAATATCATAATATCATGTATATTATTAAATGGAACTTGTATACCAGATTTATGTGTTAGAATATGTTGATATAAAGTAATATAGATAAAATTTCTGATTAATATATCTTACCTTACACATTGTGGAAAATACGTTTCTATTTGATTTATGTCATTGAAGGGTAATAATTTTATTAGAAAAGTACCTATAGAACATGTATAGGTGATTAAATATGGGAAATTGAAGAGTAAAAAAAGGAATGAATATTAAGGATTGTGGTGATTTGTGAGATAATGAATGGTTGTATTTATAATTTGAGGTGTAGGGTCTTTTAGATTAAATATTTGAATAAAACATTATATCTTCAAATATTGATCAAAATTGTTACTCAATAGAAAAGGTATTGTTATATATTGTTATTTATAAAATTATAATATTTATATCAATTTTACACATCTTGAAATGCATTCATATATACAATAACAAAGTATAATACATTTAATGTCTTTTACTATAAACCTCCATATTTTACAATTTAAAAAAATTAAAAATAAATATGAAACATATGTTGATGTTTTGATTCCAAAAATGAAATAATTTTTTAAAAATAATTTTATAAATATGATAAATTTTATATTTAACTAAAACCATTAATTATTGTAACAAAAAATAATTTTTATGGATCAATTATATTTCCAACACATATAAATTTATATATGATTTTATAAAATTAGATTATTATTTATAAAATATAACTATAATTTTTTTAAACTATTTTATGAAAATAAAATTTTATTTAAAAATATTAAATTTATGAATTTTTTTTCAATGAAAGTAAAATATATAATTTTTCCTAAAAATAGAAATTATAATTTTTTTCATGTCAAATATTTATTTTATATTATTTAATAATATTTTTATAAATTTGTTTTTTATTTTTATTTCATAAAATTACCAAATATTATTTTAATAATACTATTTTCTAATTACTCTTCCTATGATAATATTTTCAATCATTTTATGGTCATTACATATCCTATAAATAATTATTATATTCATCATTTGTCACTCACTACAATTTCACTCAAGGTTTTATATTAGTTAGTTTCAATGATTTGATTATATTTTTAATTTTTTTTTATATTTTTTCCGACATCCATGATAATATTTAAGGACCATGACGTACTATAATATCATGTAATGGTTGTTTTACATACTTTTGATTATTTTTCTATTATTATATTTTAAATTTTAAGGAGTATATTTATAAATTTTTGGAAATATGCAATGTTTGTATTAGAAAATAGTGTTAGATTTTTTTGAGGGTTACATTATACTTTATATTTTAATAGCAAACAAATATATGGAGAAAACAAATTTACATAGAGAAATTTTGTGTCCTTACATTTTACCCCATTATAAACTTCATAAATGATATTTAGTTTCAGATTATAAGATTAAAAAATAAAGGAGTGTACATTAGATTCACCTCTTCATTAGGTTCCCATGCTTCCTCATTATAATAATGGTTTTCCAATAGTTCTTTGACTTGGTGAGTTGTATTAATATGTTGAAATTTTTATCTACAGTTCAAGATATTCACCTATAGATCCCCATATTTGATATCATTATCAAACTATACCACATCTCTTTTCAGTAAATGTGAAGGATTTAGTATGTAGTTTCACAAGATGGATATGTGTAAAGTGTCACATTCTTAAGATAATGTATTAGGGATTTTTCTTTCACTTCTTGGAAATCTAATTAATCTCTTCAATGGTGATATATGAAGGAAAACTTTTACTCTAACCTCATACTATAGGCCCTTTCAAGGATAGATAGCACATACAATATATTGATTAAATGTTTAATTGATATTTTTTGAATTCATTTATCATTATATTCTATTTCATCAAGTATCTATTGTATATATAATCTTATATAAATAATAACAAGTTGATTTTATAAATTTATTCTTGTTGAGGGATTCGTAAGATCCAACTGAATGCTTGAGTGGAGGCTTTAATTGTATGTCAAATAAAACAAATAAAGATGATGACCCCACCTCAAATGATTTCCATTGATAAATATATTAACATATATATAATTTTTTGTTAAATATACATAAAACTCCCATTAGAATAGGGGTGAAAGACCGTACTATTATTTAACTCTAAATACAATGCATATTGAAGACTTCCCAAGAACCATGAGGTGAAGCTTATATGCCGATGAGATACAAATTATAGACTTGATTCTTCTATAATATGAATCATTTAAAATAGATTATGTTTGAATTCATATCGAGTTGAGATAGATTGATAAGTCTTTGTAAGATGGTATATTATAACCTAGATGACATTATTTTCTTTAGATGTCTTGGGATAACCCATAACAAAATCCATGATGATGTCCGCCTATTTTAATGTATATATTTTTAATACATGCATAATACCCTTATAATTTTACCTTTATACTGTAACTTATTATCATACTAATAACATTGATTTATATTCAGTAATTTACTTCATTATTTTTCCTAACCAATATATCTCTTATAGATTTCTAAACATCTTTGCGCTCCCTAGGTGGATAGTGAATGTTGAGCTATAAGAACCATACAATAGATCTTTATTTATCTTAATATATGATGTTACACATAACCATGTAAAAAATCTCATAATCACTTCTTTAACAATTTTTAACTATAATTTTTTACATTTATTTATTGTATCAACTTTATTTTATATCTCTACATTCACCCAATGAGATTTAGTAATGTAATTTGAATGGATTTTGGATAAACCGCATATGCAAGGTAATAAAAAATACATTTCATTATGATTATAATTCCCATATATTTTATTTATAATAAGATTATATATGCTTCTGAATCATTATTGTTTATAAGGATGAGAGATATTTTATACAAAGAGCATCAACTACCATATTTTCATTTATAAGATGGTAATAGATTGACAGATCATTATTTTCCATCTGATCTAACAATCTTAAATATCTATTGTTTAGATCTTTTTGTGTCAATGTATGCTAATAATTATTATGATATATATACAAATATATTTTTTACATGTTTACGCATAGATATAATTGATCTAAATCATTGATGTGATGACTACTACAACCATCTCTAGTTCATGCGTCTGAAAATTTTCCTCCCAACTATTAATTGTCTTGAAGAATTTTTTATTACCTTTAAATTTTTCAAGCGTACATATCCTAATATCCTATTTAAATAATAAATATATATATCACAAATAATTCCCCACTTAAGGGTATTATGAGTACAATAATACTGATTAGCCTGTTTATCAACTCTCTAAATCTCTCATCACATTCATTAGTCGGAAAAAAAATTTCTCTCTTCCAAGTTTGACTGGTTATTGGGTTTTACAATCATGATAATTTCTTAAAAAAAAATTTATCATGCCAAGATAATCTTGGAAAACTATATATATTTATTATGGATGTTTTTCTTGGAAATTCCTTAGTAATTTCAATCTTTTTAGGATCCATAAATATCCCCCTTCATGGAAAAACATGCACCAAGAATTATACTTTTTCAATAAAAAAGTCACATTTTCTATGATTTTCATAAAAATTATACATTATAAAAATATTTAAAATAATAACTAAATTCTCTTCATATTTTTACATAATTTTAGTGTATATGATAATATCATTTATCAATAATACCATAAATTCTCATAATTTTTTCTAATTAATTTTTACATTAATTATATGAATATTTTTGCAGAATTTGGGAGTCTAAAAAGAATTATTATTAATTAATAATAACCATATATTATATTGATTTTATTATTGTCAATATTTTCCTCCTTAACAATTAATTTATGTTGTACTTAATGAATAAACACCTTATAGAAGTACGTGACCCCTTATAGTTGATCACATCAGTCATCCATTCATAGAAGGGTAAACTTATTATTTATCATGATCATGTTGAGTTAATGATAATGAATAAAGAGACATATTATAGAATACTTATTTATGAAATATTGGAATAACTAAATCCATTGTCAAGGAATTTATCTACATTGTGTTTTCTCTGATAACTCATCATCCCTGTCCTGGGTTGATGTTTGAATATTTCTTCTAAACATTGATGATATAAAAAAAAATTTAAAACCTAAAAAAGGATATTTTATATACTTAAATTAATAAAAATTATACCAATCCCTGATATATTTTAATTATCAACATCATTAATAGTGAAACATATTCTTATCATTTATTTTTGGGTCATAGAGGTCTCTATCATTAGTTATTCTTTACAACCCTCAGATTAGTGCACACACTTCTAATGTGACCATATTCCTTCTAGTGCAAGCATTGGACTATTAGTTGTGGACTGGTGAAGTCCTTATTTTTTTTATAATATTATCTACATTCTTTATATTCCTTTAAAATTCATTATTTTGATTCCCTTATTGATTCAATAGAAATATCTTCTTATCCCCTTGAGGTAGTTATTCAAATTCTATTTTCCCTTACTAATGAAACGTGGTCAGTTGGATTTTCATCCTTCCAAGATATTTATTCAGTGGTCATCTAGAATTAAACTCTATTATCGACTTTTTAAATATATCCCGACAAGGCCATTTAAGATCACAAATATATATCTGGAAATTAATGGTACATTGGACTATTTCATTATAGACATCAATGTTTGAAATTCCAAAAGATTTTTTAAGAATCTTCTTTAGTCCTATAAAGATTTGAAAAAATTAATTTCATAGTCAATAATAAATATAGAGGTGTACCTTGTAAGTCCTCTAATTTATTCATCATAAAACCTAATTTATTAATTATACCTTTTCTTAAATCTAAAAAATATACCTTAATTTAATGATTGAGAGTGAAAGATAAATATTGTTTTGAAAAATATATTATTAAATACATTAAACTCCATTTTTTTGTCTCTTATCTTTGATATTTGGGTTTAGTGTTCATGGATGATTGGACTTTTTTTATATGTAAGCAATTCCCTAAATAACCTTCCCACTCTTAGATAATTTAGGATATTTAATATATTCTAAATGTAATTATTCCGTTATTCTATTATTAGAGGATCATTGAATCCACTAAAATTATGAGGAATTTTATTCATAAATGAATATAAAACAATTTATATCTTAATTTATAGAGTGTGTTTTGAATAATTGAAGTTATTAATCATAACATTAGTAATTTAAGAAAGTGTTGCATTATGGTTCTCAACTCATATTCCCATCATATTAGAAATCTCATTTGGAAAATATTTACTTAACCCATTACATTTGATGTTCACATGATTCATCTTTCTTCTATACATTTTAAAAATAATCAGGCAATGAAAAATATGAGAGTAATCAACATCAAAAATAATATATTAAGGAAAAATATGTACTTAGAAAGCATAAATCTCAAAAAAAAATGAATATCCTAAAATTAAAATTTATATGTTCTAATCTAGTTTTTTCATTATTTATTACATATTATGTTCTCTATCCTATTCTCAAAAAAATAATTATACCTTTCTTTGATACAAAAAAATATCCAATGAATCTCATATATATTTATTACTTGATTTGTTTGATAAAAATCTATAAATAATGACATAGAAACCTAGTGGGATAGGGAATTTGTAATATTAGATACATAATAAATTGAAATAAAGAATAAAATCATTATTTTGGAAAGAATAATGTGCTCTTAAATACCTATGTTATTCTCAAAAAAATATAAAACTCTAAAGACATTCATAAAATAAAATTTCTATCCCATGAATCTATTTAATATAATAAACATGATAATTAAGGATAACTTATCAGTCAAGTGGCATAAGATAATGTCATAAAAGAGGAGAATCATATATAATCACATTGAAGAATGGTATAAAAGAAAAAATATAATAAGATATTTTAATTTTAATAATATGGAAACAATATAAACCATGAAATCATAATCATCAGTTAAGGATCACGACCAAGAATACATAACAAAGAGTACTATGATTATTTCCAAGGCACCATACATGCTATTTCATGTGACTAATACATTACCAAATACATTTTGGGTGTTTATAAATATGATCCCACCAATAATATAAAAATATTTACATGAATATGTATTCACCATAATGAATAGATATCATATATATATAGAGAATAACTGTTAGGAAACTAACTTTAAGAAAAATTGTCATATAATCTTGTCATAATAGTATGGTATATCAGAAAGATTCCCACAAAAATAATGGATTAAATATTTTTGGACAGTCGTTGTTTATTAAATAATCAAAGGTCATCAATACAAATTTTTTGTTAAAAAACCTCACAAGAACGGAGTGTAGATTTAGGTATAAGAAATAAATTCTAAAGAACTGTTTTAAAAAATGTGAAAATAACAATTAGAGAATGTAAGATAATAATGTTATCCTTAAAACATGAAATGAACTAAAATAGTTTTCATTAAAATAGGGATTATTTTCTTAAATAATGGGAGGTAATGATACTTCATAAGAGTGCTAAATGAAAATTATTAACAAATAAAAATGTTCCTTATCAGGTTTTCATTAGTGAAAATATTGAGAACGGTGCATAAAATATTGATCATCATGATAAATTAAAAAGAAAATTAACTAGTTATATTATCATTGAACATATGCTCATAATATATAAAAATAATATATGAATAAAGGGGAGATAAACAGAGTGGTTTGGTAGTTCCCTTACCACGGGTCCCAACTAGCGTAACATGTGCATCTATCATCCTGAATAATAAAACTAAATGATTAAAATACATAAATAAATTTTTAATAATATATATTTAATTTATTTTTATTACATTATTTTAATATTTAATCATTTTATTACAATAATATTATTATGTTCATCATCTTGAGGATGTTCTTTTCACAGTTCCAAGGTTTCATTCGTAATGTTGAAAATACTGTAATTTAATGTCATAAAGAATCCATAACTACACCAGTGTGTTGATTTTATGTTCATGTTATTAAAAAATACTTTAATTTACTAAATATAAATATCTATTTTATAATAGGAATGTTTTTTATGTATAAATGAAAACATTTAATGGTGTTTCGATTTTTTTTGTTTTTTCAATCATTATGAAATTAATTTTCTTTATTTAATTTTAAAATTATTTACTTATTATATAATATTAATCGTATTATGATTTTGTTATTATGTAAATATTTCACCAAAAAAAATATTTTATTATAACCTAGCATGAAGGAAATAAATGTTTTTTTAAAACAAGATCTTTATCAGTGGTTTTTCCGATAATGAGCCAATTTTTATTTATAAAACAAAATATTGTGTCATTATATAGTTTAAATATAAAGATTAATGCATCCATATATAATATATTTTATTAAATCAGACTTGGTTACTCGATTTATTGTGTAGTATAATAATAAGATAAAATGGAATTGAGATGAGAAATGTGTGATTCAGTGTCCATACCTACTCCTTGGGATGAGCCCTTTCCCATTTAAAGTTTACACTATATGGTTTGAATGTTGAGAGACATACACATATATAACATGCACAATAGTATTATGGTTTAATTTTTAATTTTTTATACAATATAATAATCCTATAGTATAAGGAAAAGTGGGGGGTAACTATATAAGGAGGAGAGGGGTGTTTTAAAATAATATATTAGCATAAAATATCACATATTCAACTAGTGACCAAATAAGTGATTCAATGATTAGAGGATGGGGAGTTAATATTAAAAGTAATATTAAAATATAACTTTACATTCAAAAAAAAATCATTCACAAAACCTGTTATGAAATAAGAAACTGAAATAGAATTTTATTATCCTCCTTTGTATTTTTCTATAAATGCGAAATGAAAAACCTCAACATTTCAAAATTTAGATGCCTTCTTTCGAAATATTCAATAATTTTTTTAAATATAATCTTAGATAATTCAGAATATTTATTTTCATATAAACACTTATTTATTTAAATATAAAAATATTCCATTACATGATGAAATTTATGACACTTAGAAAAAGTAGTAATGTTTTTATAAAATTATGAAATTATTTATATATAGATAACTAGTGTTTTATAAATAATATTATGAAAAAAAATTATTTGTAATTTTAAAAATTTATCAAGATAATGTGTTTTTTTGAATTAAAATATATGTTTTCCCCAAAATTTAATCATAATTTATATTTTTCAGGTATTTATTTTATCATTTTGGAAAATTATTTAATTTTATTTTGAATTAAGTATTTAATATTTGTATATCTTGAAACACAAAAATATTATTTGTATTATTCCAATAATATTTTTTACTTTATAAATTTACACATAACATTTACCAAACTTATAATTACCTCTTACATTCATCATTAAACATTCACTACAATTCGGATCGAGTTTTAATATTATTTATTTTCAAGATTCCGGTTATATTACTAATAATATATTAGTTTTTTAAAGTTATATTATTCTCAAGGATAAATTTCATGGACTATTCTATAATATAATATCACGTTATTGTTTTAATATTTACTTATTTTCATTATATTATTATATATGTTCCGATTTCCAAAGTATATTTATACTTTGTAATTCTCTATGTCATTGTAATAATATTTTGTTCATTGTTTTGTGGTGCATTATACCTTATATCTAAAAAATACATACATATACTGAGAAGAAATTTTAACATAGAAAAATTTGTGGTCATTGTAACATGAATCCCATATAAATTAATTTTATTAAAATATTTTTAATATAGAAATACATAAATCATAACCCAAAAAAAATACAAAAATTTTGGGAATATAAGAAGTGTGTGGTTTTAAAGTGATTAAATCCTTGTGTAGATACTATATGTGGATATGGAACCACGAAAATTTCAATAAGGTTTACTCACACATAATATGGTTAATTGGTATTTGAATCAATAATTTCCTAGTACCACATAACAATCCTTTCTGTACACTTGGTTTGGAACACCTTGGGGATATGCTTTGGTTAATTGGCATGCCCTTTATGATACCAAATTGAAGGATTTATTTATCATTTGATTAGTATCAAAACATTAGAAATAAATTTATTCAAAATATATATATAATTTTTAATATTATTCTATATGAACATGCATTGAATATAGTCTCAAATCCTTCTCTTTTTAATGATGTTTATTTTCATGTGTGAAATAAGTAGGTATTTATTATGGAATTTCACCTTGATATCATTATTCATTATATGAAAGGTGAAAAAATATTTTTGATATCATATAATAATCCTTATCTATATGGTAATATAAACAAAACTGATCAATTCTTGTAAGTATTTCATTCATTAATTTTAGAAAATAAATTTGTACCATATGATTATTACATCTATATGGGATAATCTTGTTAGATATTCCTCATTGAACATTATTCCATGTAATATTTTCATTCCTTGAGAATTATTCAATGTAATAATTTTTTATTTTATAGAATGAAAAAGACATGTAATGATGGATGGGACCAAAAATTATGTATCCATTAAGTGCATTGGTGGGCAGTATGAGTTTGTTAATATTGGGAAATAGGATAATACTTAACCATTATGTATGATTTCTTAGAACAAGGCCTGAATTAATTTTTGAGGAATCATACATTATTAATTTCCATAAAACTATGATTAGATATTAATATACTAGAATTTATTCATTGTCTCATTGGAAATTGATTTATTTATGATGTCAGTTTAATTTCGGGAACATTTCAACTTATTTGTTTATTCAACAATAACTATTTTTATAAATTTTTAACTGTACAAAACCCCCTTACGGAGCATTTGAGCTCACCCTTTATATTGTTTACCATTTTTCAAAGGGAACCAAGTAGAGTAATACATATGATAAAAGGATCACAAGGTGAAAACTAATTTATTCTTGTTTTGAGATGGTATATTATTATTTTCAATGTAATATAAAACTGTTTTACATGTCCAGTTTCTTGGGATTTTCAAACTGTTAGATCCTATGTATTATGATATATTTACCAAATTTAAAAAATTTATACCATTTATAGGGTTCTGGTATTGGTGTTTTTGGTATTAGTATTAGGGGAATGTTTAATAGGAACCATAGGAACATGATTTAGAAGATCATAGTTAGAAAACATGAACCCAAGGAGAAACACTTAGGATAATCATGAAATATTTATATAAATTAAAATAAGAGTGTTGTTTATGTAAAAATTTAGTATATTCCATTTTATAGAAATGACACCTAATGGAAGGAAGAATCATAGAAATATATGAAATAAATTTATTGATTTTCCTCTACATCAAGTCAATGAGACTAGTATTTAATTAGAGGATATTATGGATACATTATTTAAGTTAAATTAGGTAATTAATAATAACATATCTCTAATTCAGTGAACAATTTCTCTACAACATTTTACTTCAATTTTAGATGGCTTAAAGTAGAAACAACCTCCATCCTTCAATAAGACCACAAATAAAGTATTTTCCAAACAATGAATAAATACCATAGATAAAGTACTCAATTAATTGGGATGGGATGAGATAGAGAATGTTGTCATGAAAATTTACCGTTTTATAAGAGATTCTAACCAGTGATGGTCACTAATTCAAAATAACAATATATTAGAAGAAATAAATAAAATTGACTGGATGAATTTTAGATAAATATTTTTTGAAAAATACTTTCCTCATGAGTAGGTAAAGATCTGGAAATGAAATTATTAATCATAAGGCTGACTGATGAGGGAGTTGTGGATGAGTATTAAGATAAATTTATAATGTTATCATGGAATTTTAATAATTATGTGTGCAACAAAGATAAAATTATTGGTCGATTATTCTATGGGTTAAAACCAAACATTTAATGAGAACTAGTCTCTAAAACATTTTCTTCATATGAGGATATTGTGACTATTTCTATGAATAATGAAATAGAAGTCTCTATTTATACTATTTTCAATGGAATGTAAGATAAGAAGACGGTGGCTGAGAACCATGGTAGAATAAATTTGGAGAATGACAAGAGTGTTAAAAAGAAAAAAGAAATCCCAAGAAGATTGGAGTTGGTGGGGGTTCACCTACGAAGATGGCACATTACAATTTGAAAGAAGATTATATATACTCTCAGTAGATGTGTTCAAGAGGGAGTTAACAAATATTTCAAATAGATCAAACTTTTCTATAATCCTAGGTAGGACCAAGATGTATTTTTATTTAAAAGAGATCATTTTTTTGAGATAAAAGTAATTAGAAAATTACTAACTATATGTCTAGATGAGTGAAATTCTGAAATATAATGGATGATAGGAAATATCCAATGTGTATCATTAACCACTTCTTATATCTCTATAAAATTGGTGCAATAAAATAATGTAAATTGTAATTTGGCGACATAAATAATCAAATAAAAATGACACAATATGGGTCATCATTGATTTCCTTATAAAATCATCATATTTTCTATAAATAAGGTAGTATCAATCCCTGATAATTATTTCTTAGATTTATATCAATGAAGTGGTGAGAAATCATGAAATCCATTAACATCAATTTCTGATCATGATTCGAACTTCACATATAAAATTTAGAAGAGTAAAAAAATTACATTGAACACTAATGTATATTTATCAACACATATCATCCTCAAACTAACGTGAAGTTTGAAAGGACTATCTAATCCTTAGAGGTTATATTGTGGTTATGTTCACATTAAATCCATGGAATGTGGGACCAATACATACCTATGGTTGAATTTTTATATAATAATATATTTAATTCATGCATACATATAGAACCATTTGAATATTTTTATGGGAAAATATTTCTTACTCAAACCTACAAGGGTGATGTTAGATAAGGAAGCTAGATAGTCTATATAATTTTGAGGAGAAAAATGATAATGTGAGATTAATTTAGAATAATATATAATAGCTAAAAGTTGATAGAAAATAAATTTTGATAGCTGAGAGAAGTGCATATACATTGTAGTTGGAAATCCCATCTCCATGAAGGTCCCATAATGGAAAAATTTAATATGGTTTGTGAGGAATGTAAAGTTGAGTTCAAGTAACATCAAGAAATTTCAAATAATAGTGAGAATTAGTGTGGTAGATTATTTCTTTTCCTAAGAACCAACCTCTATGAAGTTCTTGGAGTCTTCTATTTCTCAATTATATGGAAATACAGATCATTCATAACTCATGTACTCACCACATGTGAGAAAATGCTCAAAAATAATTATTCATATAATGAGGATCCTTTCCAGATTCCATACAAAAGGGAAAAAGTATTGAGGAAAAAGAAAAATTACATCATGAATGTGCAATAGTGAAATCAAAAGACAAAAAAGGGAACATGGGATCATGAAGATGTAATAATTCAGAATTACCCTCTTTTACTTTTACCATAATGTACAAAACTAAACTTCAAGGATGGAATTTCATAAGTGGGAAGAATTTAGTGGCCCATAAATTAATTTCATCTACATATATATTCTTATGTTTTTAGTAACAGAATATCTTATAATGTACATAAAATAATACAATGAAACATTATTTTATTATTTGGGAACATTTTAATAATACCCAATATAATATTGTATAATAAAATTGAAATACTATCATATTTCATAATAACCTTACATGTTATGTATAAATATGGACCAGTACAATCATTAAAAGTGAATGGATATAAACATTAATGAATAATACATTAAATAAAACAAAATCAGTACGTTTTAATCCCCATAAGAGAATAAACCCTTCTATAAAGATCTTAAAAAAGAAGATAATATATAAGAGAATTAAAAACATTTCCAATGACTATATAATAAATATTACAAGTGATATAGTGATTAATGAAGTAATAATTATGGAATATTTATAGGGAAACATGTAATTTTTCTTGATAATTATTTGTGAATATGGATGATTTTCATTATGACTATTATTCAATAAGATATTTTCCATTATTTTTATTATTTATATTGATATAATTGAGAGATTGATGTGATTATTTTAATGAGATTACTATTTTTTATTGGATAATATTAATATAATGTGAAAAAATACATTTTAGGTTAAATTTACATGTTTTAAATACAATATATTTTCATGAAATAATCTTTTAATTTTTTAAATGATAATATATTTTTAATAATTATTTATATTATTTTTATAATGGGTACAATGTTTATTATTCTACAGAAATAATCAATTTTTAATAAATGAGGAAATTTAATTAAATGAATAAATAATCAACTTCAGAGAATTATTTTATAAAATAAATTTTGTTCTTGTGCTTATCACAACAGAATTATGTTAGGATGATTTTATGGGAATTTTCCGACAAGTTGATTTTTAGTAGAAGAGTGAAAATTTCCATTTTACGAGCATTATGAATCAATGACATCATTATTATATCAACATGATTAAAATTTTTAAGAAAAATTTTACTCAATTAAAGTTATATTTAATATGTTTAATAAGGATTTCAAAACTATTAATTTTTATTTATTAATTTATACATTATATTTTGAAAATAAATTATTATTTTAATATAAATGTTATTTTTATGTGAAATTCATTAAATGGATTGGTTCTGAGGTGTGTTAATATTTTTCATGACTCATACATACACCCCATTTTCCCACAGATTAATAATTTAGAAAATTAGTTTCAATTTATTTAATCCACTAGTGGTTGGGTGATATAATAAAAGACCATATATTTTATAATTTAACACCTCCCCTCATTAAGTATAAATACCCCCATTCCCTCATCACATTACAAAAAAACATTTTGGGAAGATTTCCATCTCAATTACCCTATATATAGTCCATTCAATGTGGTTAAAAGATTTCAATAAGTCTCTCTATAGCTTTAAGATTCATCCGCCCAAGATAATGGTCATCAATTGTTCTCTTTCCTTTTCAAGTACATTACTTTTGTTAAATTTTCTCTCAAAATTAATTTTTAATATAATTACATTTTTATATTGTGCGTTATTATTTCCATTAGATAAATTTTAAACGTGAGTCTGTTTATTCTATCTCATTATAGTCTTTGTCATGTATTTTAATACATGGACTATCTGGTAGCCATAAATCCAATATATTTTATTTAAAGTAAGATTTGTGTGGTTTTTAAAAAAATGAAATCCCTGTATGACTATTACAATATGATGTGGTTGTAGATTAGTTTTACCTTGGGGAAATAACCTAGAAAAGTGTGAATTGTTATTATACTTGATTTTCACCAGGTGCATGACAACGGTCCTTGCAGCACACCAAGTTTGACATTATTAGGGTATATAATTTGGTTAATTTACATTCACATTATGAAACCATTTGGAAAAATTTATTTATCATTTTATTATTCTTTAGCATTTTCAAATACATTTACTCAAATTACACATATCCTTTGAAAAATTATTCCCTATGAACACCCAATGACAATATTCTCACATCCTTTACTTATTAAGTGTTTTTATCTGTACGTTTAAAATCAATAACTATTTATTAAAAAAATTTACCTAGATATATTTATTGATTCAATTATTGGGAAAATACTTTTTTGAAAATATATTCCTTTTGATATATTTAATATAATAAACCACATTGATCACTTATTCAATGTAGTTAAATATTTGATTCTGGTATATATGTTTGTACCAAATAATTCATTATTATATATGATAATATATTATAATATATTTCATGTTAAGAATGTGTGATAAGTATTTTTCTTCTATTTTTTAAACATTATGCAATGTAATATTTGGTTTTGTGAAAGAATACATTAGACATGCACTGAAGGGTAGGGGCTAGAATTATATATCGCCTCAGTGCATTGGTAAATCTCATGAGACAATTAAGAAATGGTAGTGGGATAATCCATAACATTTATTTAATATTCCTTGTCAGAATGTAATGAATGTATTTTTAAGGCATTCAACATTATTCATTTTCATCACACTATGATCAGTTATTGTTATCCTATAATATATTAATTTTTTATTTGTCCATGTTTTTTTATAATCTATTTCATTTATTATGCATGTAAAATTATTTATTTTTTCAATAATAAATATTTTTATAATTTCATAAACTCTATGAAGCCTTATTTAATTAGAATCTATGATATCCATTTATATTAATTCCCAATTTCCCAAATAAATGATATGATTACTACACATGGTAAAAGTTTTTCAAAGAGAATAATAATGTTTTTATATTTTTAGATATTGTATTCTGATTTTCGATGTAACATAAAAATATTTTATGTGTCTAGTTTCCTGAGGTTATGAAAACTATTATAACCACTATATTGAGATATATCTACCAAATCTAATAAAATAGCCAATGAAAATAGTTTTATTGAGTTGGGTTTTTTATAAATGATATTATGGTGTGATGATATGTGGGGTGGTTTTAAATATATGGTTATCAGATAGGAGTTTTAAAATATAATATTGGATTAAAATATCATATCCTTAAATATTAACCAGACATGTCATTCCATTATAAGGGGATTTTGATTTAATTATAAATCGAATATTGAAATATTAATTTTATATCTATAAACCTAAAAAGTCATTAATAAACACTATTAAAAAATATGGTAGTTATATTTTATATTACTATTCACCTTAGTAATTTTTTATTTTATGAAAACAAAAAAAAACATCCTTGAAATTGTTTTTTGATGTTATAATTTCAAAAAGAAAATTTATTCTTTCAAAATAATTTTCTTAATTTTCTAATTTTTTTTATAAATCATTAATTAACTAAAAATAATAATACTTTTGTCATTATAAAATTTTGGACCCAAGGAAATAGTACTTTTGATTTAATAAAATTATGTTATTATTTATATACAAATAGTTAGCAATTTGTGAAAGATATTGTGAAAATATTTTTTTACATATTGAAATTATTATATATATTTTTATTAATAAAAAATGTATTTTTTCAAAAACACAATCACGATTTCCCTATTTCAAATATTTATTTTATAACATTTTAAACTATTATTTAATTATATTTTGAAATGATTTTCTAATATTTTAAATTCATTAAATACCATAATATTTTTATACTATTCCAATAATCAAATTGCTAATACAATTTTCATATTACCTTTAAACATCATATAATAATATCTGGTATTATTCATTCATCAATAACTACATTTCCACGCATGGTTCTATATTCATCATTTCGAAAATATCAATTATATTACTAATGGTTAAAATATTTTTACGATTCTGTTATTGTGCATGATAATTTTTTGGGACCACAATGTACTTAATTATTGTGTTATAGTATTATTTATTAATTTACTTTATTATCATGTCATACAATTTCAGTTTTTTGGACTATTATTTATAATTTTTATATAATTTTATATGTTAGTGTAATAAAATACTGTAACATTTTTATTGGGGTGGATTATAAATTTTTTTATAAACAACACACATATATCCTGAGAATGAATTTTAATATAGGAAAAAGATAGTTCATTGTTACTTGAATAAAAAAAATAAAATATTTCAGGATGTATAACACAAAAATAACAAAAAATAACATTAAAATCTATAGGTATTGTGTCATTGGTAGATTTAATACATAAAACACCAACAGAAAAGAAACTACATATTCATTATTTTGGTCACCATATTATTCCCATAAAAACCATTTTTATTCTATTACTATAAAAGATAATTTAATAAAATATTTAAAATAAAAGGGTGGGATTATAAATACATATAAGGGAATAAAAATGTTAATGAAGTATTGCATATGAGTTAGGAGGCATAATATTTTTTAATAAAAGAGGAGAACCATATATAATCACATTAAATCATGTTACAAAGGATAAAATATCTTAATATCATGGCATTAAAATATTTAGGAAAAACGTATATCCTGTCATAATAAGTATAAGTCAATCCTCACTACTAAGACAACATAATATATTGTACTAAGCGTGATTCCCAAAAAATAGACTTGGTATTTTATGAGATAAGAAAATCATCCCAATGCATTAGGGAAATATTGAATTCTAATCCCACCAATAATATCATTATATTTAAAAGTGTGTGTGTTCCACATAATAGAAATAATCACACATAAAGCATATCCATTATTAAACAACTAATAAGGAAATAGGTTATATAATATAGTCCCAAAGAATGGTCAAATAGTATATCAAAATGATTCTAACGAAAAGAATGGATTAATTATTATTGTAGATTCATAATTTTATATAAAATCATATTTCATTAATAGGTATTTCAGGTGAAGATTAAATAATAAAAAATAGTTTAGAGCTATGAATAAAAATTATCCTCTTAAACAATGGTTTATGAAATGAGTATATGACCTTTATATAAGGTAAACACATATTATTCTCTGTTAAACCTAAAATGAATTTGAATTTTTTTCATTAAAGTAGTTATTATTTTTTGGTATTTTGGGACTGAAAAAACATAAAATAGCAAGACATGTAAAGTAATAAGGAATAAAAATATTCCTAATTCATTTTTCTTTAAACAAAATATTGAGAAGAGTACCTAAAGTAGAGATATATGTTGAAAGGAAAAGATAAATAATCTATTTATATATATAATATATATATATATATATTATAATTACGTATAAAAAATGATAGATACGGAGGATGGTATTGGATTTCTCTTAAATTATTTCTGGATACTCTTATCATGTGTGTATAACCACCTCAATAATAAAATTAATTTTTTTAAATACTTTATTGTAAACCTTTTCTATGTTTATTAAAATTATTATTTCGATTATATGTTAATTTATAATCAATTTATTAATAATTTAGGTTTCTATTTTTCATCTCTATGATGATGGTCTCATGGTTCCAATGTTCCATTGGTTTATTGATGATATTGGATATACTTAACAAATTAGTCCATAAAACGAAATGTATGATGGAATCATTTTAATATCATTTTAATAGTTTAAACGGATCAAAATATAAATAAATGTTTCAATATATTGATGGTTTAGTATTTAGAAGTTTTACCATTCCATTATTTGTTCATTAATGTGGATTTTCAGACAATTATTATCTTAGTTAGTTTTATTTAATTTTATGACTATTTACAAATTTTATAATATGGATCAAAAAATATTATCATTATTATGATTATATTTAACCATAATAAATTTTATTATAATCACACATGAATTAAATAATTGATATTTTAAATTAAAACCATTTTATGCATATATATTGTCCACAAATAAATTCTTATTTTGAAAAATAAAACTATTCTTCCACAATACAGTTTTAATATAACTATTTAACTAGCCTAATATCACATATTTTATAAAATATAAATGTATATCATATTTATAAGGTTGAATAAAATGATATATAGTAATGGTAATGAAAATAGTATTATTAAGAATCCATTCCCTACCCCTTTGGATGAATCCTATAATAATTGAATTATACCTTTAACGGGTGGTATTTTGATGAAGATAATACGTCTATAACATTTTCTAGAGATTTTTTGAGAAAATATGTAGAGTTTATAGAATCCATAAATCTTAATGTGTTAGGAGTAGTAGTGGGTGGATAAATGTGGTATTTATAAGGGTAGAAGAGGTATATTTTAAAATAACATACCATATCCTAAAACATAATTTAAACATTTGATTAAATGATAATAAGCATGTCATTTAATATTATATATAACTTTAAATGATAAGGGACTTGTGGATAAACTTTTAATTTTTCGATTTACAAAAAATATAAAAATTTCAACAAAAATAAATTTTGATGTGATATTTTATAAAATTACCTCAATTTTTTCAAAATAATTTCTATATATGAGTTTTTTAAATAATTTTTTCCTGAAAAAAAACTTATTTTTGTGTGATCTTATTTCCAACCCTTATAGAAATTACATACAATTTCATAGAATTATGTTATGATTAATATAAATATCTCTACAATTTCATAAATCATTTTTATGAAAATAAAATTTATTTATAATTTTATATTTTTTATAAAAAAATATTCTAATAAAAATAAAAAATATATATTTTTTATTAAAAATTAAATATTGATTTTTATATATCAAATATTTAATTTAACTTATTTTACAAATTTATTTAATTTTATTTTAATGTAAAATTCATATATATTTATTTCAAAAAATTAAGAAATATTATTTAAATATACCTATATTCATATTACTATTCCAATGTTTTTATAACATACTCAAATCCTATAAGTATCTTTTATAATTATTACTCAAAATAATTCATCTGAAGCTTATATATTCTTCATTTTGAATATTCCAATTGTGTTTCCGATTTTTTTTCTTTTTTACTGTTCAGTCAATTTCCCTGATAATATTTGGATAATAAGATGTGAAATAATATCAAGTTATATATTATTTATTTACTTGGGTTTATCATCATGTTATATCATTTCAATTTTATGGCATATATTTAATAACATTAATGTTATTTTTTATACTAGTGTAAAAAATATTGTGTTCATTTTTATGGTGTACATTATACCTTAGGTCTAAATTACAACCATATATATTGGAGTGGATGTTTTATATAAAAAAATTCAGGGTCATTAATACATTTTCTTGTTTATAAATTTCATCAATGAAATTTCATTTAAAACTATAATATTAAATAAATCATAATAATTTGTCTTCATTGCTTCATCCGATCCCCATTATTCCTCTTCAAAATTATGATTTATTGATAGTACATTGACTTGTTTCTTTTATTTCATAAAAATATTATTCACAATAAAATATCATTACAATGAAATCCTAGTAAGAGGATCCTTGTGCCACTGTACGACCTATGGATTTGTTACATGTGATGGATTTGGGACGTACTTACGTAAGAAGGATACATTGAACATGTCATGTACTTGAGATGGGTTTGGTGGTATTTCTAGACAATATTCCACAACTATTGTGTAACAAAGAATCTTAATAGGGATATTTTATTTAAGAAATAAAATTCATATATTTACAAACCTCACAACTCTATTCCCTAGAGATATATGAAGGAATACTTTATGTTTAACCTTAAACTCCATGTCTTTTCAACTATTTTTAGTGTACCTATTCAATCGAATCTCTATTATTTTCATGTGTTGATGAATATTTATGAAATTAGTGGCCATTTATTTCATAGTTTTAGTACCAATGGATTACATTCTCTAACTTAATCCATACATGTTTTAGATCTACATTTCTTCCTATATAATGAATCATAAGGATCCATCAAAAGGCTTGAGTGAAACCTATTTTCGTATTATAAGTTAACAAAAATAATATGTTGATACTAATAATTTTTATGTATATAGATAAATATATAAATATAACATCATGTTTTAAGATTGTAGTTTTGTATTTTAATTTTTTAGGATTAATAGGTCATAATGAATTTTAACACTACTTTTAATGAAGGTTGAATACTTTTCCAGAACATTAAGGTGATCCTTATATCTCCATTAGATATAATCAATATCAGGGTTACATAAATCATAAAAACTTCTATAATGTATATATTTGTAAGCTTATTGTGTGAGTATTCATATCAAAAAGAGGAAAAATATGTAGTCTTTATAAGAAGTTTCACTAAAACTAATGTAGAATTATTTCCTTTGGATGAATTCAGAAGACCCATGTGTTTGAGAAAAATACCCTTGGGGAATTTTTGGGTCATGTTTGTTGAATATGTTATTTAAGGGACATATAGTAAAGATTATAATGTAATAATTAATTCATAGGATGCCTCCAAAAAAGTTATAGGTAGCTATAAGAGTTCTATTTGTTGGATATTACTCATACTATGAAACCCCATATTATACAGTGAATTTGAAATATACATCATTGAAAATTCAAAAATTCACTTCATAATGGAAAATCATTGGGGCATGTTATTGTATTTTCATTTTTAAAAGACTAATAATGGGGCATAGTATTTATTCCCATCCATTGTTCCCTTAGTATAATTGAATATGGAAATATTTAAAAGTCTCTAATTACGCCTGAGTAGGTTTTTATCAAGGTAGGGAAAAAAGGCATTGACATGTAGTTTCATTGCGTGTGTAACATTCATTTCATAGAAACAGGTGAAAATGTGTTTGTAATTTATAGAGTTCATATGATCCATTCTTAAAAATCAACTACTAATAGAAGAGTCCCTTATATTACATAAGGGAGTTTTCATAAGCGTCATACCACAGTAATGGAGGAATGTGTAAGGTTTATACCCATTTCTATTTTGAGGATAATTATTGGGAATCCTTGACAAGTATTATAAAAATCACAAATATCATGAATAAGGTTTTTACATGATGTTAAATAGGAAATCATACTATTATTGGACTCGATTATAATTTTGTGGTTCTTCCAATATAGTGATGTCTTTGTTGTGAAAAGAAAGTCCATGTTACAACAGGTTTATTTTGAGGTATCACAACAGTTCATGATAGTTTTCAAACTATGATACGAATACCATGAATCTTAATGTTAATTATATTTTTTGGTTCATTCTAGGAATAATAAGGTTATATGGTGACTTTTTTGATAATATCAACGGTTTCTGGATCCACAATATAATATTTAAAGGAATTATAAAATAATATGTTATATGTATTTCATTTATTTAATTTTTTATTGAGAATCATTGAATCAATTATGGTTTTGGTAATTTCAACTGTTGAATATTTTTTATGTCTTTCTAATTTTATCCTTAGATGTTACATGGGGTATTGGGTGTTATATTACATTAGAATTAATGTATTTAAAATATTTAATATATTGAAGCATAAAAATTCATATTATCAAAATGAATGGCTTTCAAATTGATCAAGACCTAGTTGGTTTTGGAACATGGGTTTTACCATAGAAATGACATATGGTTTTTTGGGTCAGTTTTTCCAAGGAAGGTAATAATTGGCAGGATACATTAAATAAAATAAATGATTAATTTGTTTTAAATTAATAAGTACAGAAATCCTACCCCTATCTTTTTGAATATGTTATTATGGAAAATCTACATGTTTATCTGCATAAACATGGGAGTTCAGAGAGGAAGATGAGGATCAAACATTGGTGTTGAAAACCTTTGGATGGTAGTTCAATGATGATAAGAATGAGGTGATTCATGGGACACATGATTAACATAGTGGAATCATCCATGATACCACTAATGAACATGATCACTACCAATGATAAATTATGTTTTGAGATTGGGTTTTTTATTTTATGTATTTAATCCCTTTTTATTCATTTATTGATCAACGATTATTTATCTAATATTTTATGGATTCTCATACTTCATAAGATCTATGAATTTAATCCGCATCATAATTTTGATTATCTATATTTGTTTCAACATTATTATCACCACTTTATAGATTCAAGAATTTTTATTATTTGACATGATAGTAATGAATAATGAAAATATCACTTTATTTTTGTACCTCTCTAATCACTATTCAATGCTACTTCAACATTGGGCTACAGGGACAATGATTCGACATTATCAGACTATTTTGAGAGCGATTGAACCTGCAAATTCACAGTGGTTTTATGATAAAATACATATTAATGGTCTATTGAAGGATCATGATTTAATGATTGTTTTTTGTGAGATGGTACCTTTCATCATAATGTTGTATTAGAATAAAAATGAAGATAAGAAAAATTATGAGTGATAGGAATCCCAATTTCTAGCCACCAAATAATTGGAATTGATAACCTGAGGATTTTTCCTTCAATTTAGTCCTTTCTTAAAGTCAATGGTAGATATTGGATGTTTTTAATGGGATTGGGAATCCACCCAATTTTTAATGATTATATTCACAAAATAACCCTTTAAAGTAATTGGATATTCAATTCTTGAGATTTTATTTATGAGAAAGAATAGGGAATTTGTTTCTATACCAAATCGGGCCTTGGATAGCACTTCTGGTGAACTTGGGGTAGAAAATTGTGGAGTTCATGGTACCTAAAGAAGAAAACCTATCTAGTTTGAGAAAAAATTATTTCATGAAATGAAATCTAGAGGAATAAATGACATGTTCTTTTAAATATAATTGAAGCTACTGTTTTAGTCTCTTAAAGGTATAAAACTCTTGGAATAAGATCCTCACTCTATATGAACATGGGTGGGTGGCCTAGCTATGTAATGGAGTTACAAATTCATATAGTCTCTGTGTATTTCATTATGTGTATTGCATAGTATACCTCATGAACCCCTAATCTACCAGTGATATCGTGATCAATGAGGAACCAACATTTGCCCCATGTAGTCCCAAATTCAATGTCCCTTAGATGACGTACTTGGTGCACAGAATTTTACAATTTCAGTACAAAAATGTGAGACAAGACCTCTTTGGAATCATGATACATGATGATTACCCTAGTGGGACATGATTTGTTCTCCAATAAAAACATTTTACATCCTATATATCCTTCTTATGTACTTGGATTTTGGCATATGAATAGCCTATACTGAGTATTATTCTACATAGGACATGATGGCGGTATTAATCATTTTGATCAAAGATGTGATGTAGGTTATATGAGTGGAAATAATGTTTAGTGAAGATCATCAGGTGGATGTGACCATGTTTTATCATTAAAGAGTTTTAATAGTCATTACTCCCTTGATGTGCCAGGCCATGTGTCCACCATCATCCTTATATGTGTATATTTTATAATCACTGACACTATAGAGTGAATTTTTCATATATATATATATATATATGGTGGTACTACACCATAATTGAGTCTTTTGGGTATATGTTCCTCTAATTATGTTTTTATACATCGGTTGTGGAGTGTAGTGGTCATGAGAAGGCCCTTCAATCTAATTTTGGTGAGGTTGTTTACGATTATGAATTTTAGAGATGCGGCATTTGGAGATGCATGAAGGCTCATTATTTGAAGCCGATTCTGATCATGGGTATCACTGTTCTCTCTTCACATGGGTTTCTCAATGAAAATATATGATGTTTGAATTCATTACCCACTCTATGTATGGGTTGAGATGACTATTTGTTTATTTTTCTTACCATTTTTTGATATGTCCTACTTTCTATGTATATTATCACCGTTGGATGGTATTTTCCCATAAATGTTGTGGCTTATGTAGACTAAAAGTTGATTAGTGGTGACTATGATGGTATTTGTGGATATTATTAGTTATTGGTGGTGATGATAGAGTTTTTTGGTGACTCTATGGGATGTTAAGATAATATCTACCTTAGTATAGCCTTTATAGTTGTTTTTAGTTTGGTTTTCCCCTATTATCTGTGGCTAGGAATGTAGTTTTTCCCTTAAATTGTTTTATTTAATAACATCATTTTGATATATATATGAAGGTATTAGGGTCACAGAAGACTCCAATGGTTCAGGGACTGCAATATTTTTCATCGTTTTCATGAAAATATTTGTTGTCTCTGATGATCCAAGCCTAGGTACGGTCAGAATATCTTATATAAATTAATCAAAGCAGAAAAAATAAAAAATGAATACAATTTCAGATCTGAATCCATGATCGAAATCCTTAGATCCCTGGTGATATTTTCATGATGTATTCTAAGCCAAATCCCTCTATATCATCCACATGTGCTTCAAAAATTTGTGGGAGCACCAACCATCAGATTATGGGTTCTAGATATGTGATCCAATGATTAATTCAACGTACTAAATTTCATCGCTATAATTTGCCTCTGATGCATGAAGGTGATCGTAGATCGTTACTCAGAGAGTGAGACTCTATATCTATAAATCAATATGATATAGAGGATCACATTCATAAAAAAATGATTAATATGTTGCATGCTTGCCTCTGTCTCTCTATTTATAGTGGTGTTTCTCAATACCCATTAGGGTTCGTCGACCTTTGTTAATTAAACGTCCACTAAATAAATTATTATGATGAATTAATACACAAAAATATTATTTATTATTTTATCACATGCCTATAATATATATAAATTATATATTTTTTAATAAACGTGAGTCATTAACTCAACTCATAATTCCCACTCATTATTAAATGACCCTAGAATATTAAAATGATATTTGTTTGAATAAAATTTTATCATATTTACTGAACCTGTAAGTGAATTTAATAAATAAATTCAATACAAATTATTATTTACATGAGTAAAATTAATTTATATATTTATCGGTGATCAAGAAGTTCGACACTACTCAGACCCATGGTGGGTCCCACCATATAAAATATATATAGTCTAGCGAATAGGGTGGATTTTTGGATAAAATACAATATGTGACCCTTATAGACCTTATATTTATAAAAATGAATAAAATATTTAGACCAATAGTGGATTCAACCAACCCATCAAGGCCCTTGAAGAGATATTGAAAATCATAGCAACATCAACCAACCTACAGATGCACACTCTATAATATAATCTTTTTTCATTAAATATCTCCTAAAGAATGACACACACTTATATCATCACCATTTTCCTGCTTTATTATTTGTTAAATTATCTTGATGGATTTATGTTTAAAATACCCTTTTCAATGATTTATTGAGGCACTTACATCTTGATTAGCAGAGATGGAGATATATAACTTCCTAATCATGGAAGTGAAAATTATTTTCATGAAAATTCCTCCAATGTCATTCCACAAATGATGCACACAAAATAAGTTACCTCTCCACAATTTTTTTATTAAGGATATATCATTGAATCAATACACGCGATCAAATGGAACCCGATGGCAATGATATCAAATTAGGATACTAATACACATGTCATTAGAGATGAACAACCAATGACACCCAAAATATGTGGTGTTTCTATTAGAGGGTCAATCCTAATGATCTCACTACTGGAGATCACCAAGTGATAATTTCATGAGAATCAGCCTCTATACTTAGATAACATCAAACACATGAGATTCAATTGTAATCTATGTCCAGTAAGCATGATATGTCTATACCATAATACCTTGGTCTATGAATAATGTCATAGTATCTCAAAGTTCTCATTATAGCGTAAGATATACTATTAAATTTTGATATTATAATTAATCTTTTGAGATTACTGTCAAATAGTTGATGCATAAATATCTACACTATTATGGTAAGAGTGCATCATGTAATTCTAACTGTATTCATGAAATGGTAATCAAATATACTGATCGTGATTTTTTTGATAACCCACTATTACAACACTCCCATTTTTATTTTAAACAACATTATAATGAACCTTGTTTTATCTCACATGAAAAAGTTCATGTTTCTGTTGAGTAACCACATTAGTTACTAGGTATTACATGTTTCTTCCGCATGGATATTCACCTATATACAATCTCATCTCCTTGAGTGATACATATAAATAGATATTAATACTAGTATATCTCTTTTGTCGATTTACAAAACTGGACATATTGTTTAGTACTAGAAAAGGACTACCATAATGATAAAACAGTTCTTGGTATGTGAAATTCATAGAATTAGAACAAATCTTTTCAATCAGTAACTCCTTCAAATATTCCTTGGAATATGCAACATACTCAGTTTTTGTTGGTATGGATATGACTAGATTATATGATCATGTCTCATTCATCACCTTATCCAAACTAAAATACTAGATCAAATTGTTTTATGGAAGACTAAATTATGTCTCGCCATAATTATTATCCCTTATTCCCCACATACTAGGTACATATATTTTTCCCTTTCCCATTTACAATCAGATAATTATTCAATCTTTACTTTCCATTATCCTGTATATAATTTATATTTTCCTACTATAATTTATTTTTTGTAAATATAATCTTGTGTACATTTCATGGAATACACGATTGATCCATCACTAAAATTCATGGAACTTAACTCTCCACATAATATAATCATATGCATGTATATTTGGAGAGATTTTTTTCTATGTGGTGCTAGAAGTAATTATTCTCTGGAATTGTTCAAACTTGAATTTTTCAACTTGATGTAATTATATGTATAGTTGACTAGGTCCAAGAATCCGTTAGATATAACTTAATATATCTTGTTCACTGGAACATCGATTTCTATTTTATGTCAATCAATGGTTAATTACGTTCAACATGGTCTTAACTAGTTGTAAGACCAATTTCTTATTTTATGTCATGAAACATTTTTTACCTTGAAAAAATGTTACTCCCACAAACCTCTAGTAGACACTTGACAAATCAACATTTATAATAAATTCTCTATGATCTTGTTTCTAACATTAAGAAAAAAAAGTATATTTCTGTAACTTTCAACCGTTAGTTTCTTCTGATTGCATCATCATTCCTTTCTGGATCTATCATATAGTCACCTTCATCAAATGTTGATATTGACTACAAGTTTCAATTAAATGATCATAGATGTTAGCTATGATAAGTAAGATTCTAATTTATTTCAGTCCAATGACTTCGTATAACCAATAATTTCATATTAGTAATATTCTTTAACAATCCCTATATCAACTCTTTCTGATACTCACCAAAATATATAAAATAATTATCCACTTTTTACATTGAAACATATAATCCCTTATTGAAATCTAATTGGTCTTTTCAATCGTAGATAATTACCAAATACTTTTTACATTTGTGATTTATTATTCTCAATGAACAATTTATCATCAAACACTTTGAATATTTAACTATCACTACAGATTTTAATCTTATTATAGAGTATGTGTCTATAGGACATTCCTATTCAACATGAACTTCGGGAACCATTTCCTATGCCAATTACATGCTCATATCTTGCATTGACTAAAACTTGTTCATTATTTCTACCACTATCTCGCGAAGTGATGTTCACACTTTTATAGAAATATTGTCTTTCATTTGAATACTAACTTTTTATCTTAGGGATTTATGTATTATCCTAATAATCATTTAAGATAAATACATAGATTCACAATGTGTTTATCTTGAGCATTCTTTTTCTATCCTATCAAAATCATTTCATTAAAACAAAATTACTTATGACATAATGAATTTCCATCATATTGTGACTCAAAAGATAAATATTTTTCTTTTTCATTGGCTGGTGGTAATGGGATATTTCCATTATTTTCAAATAACATCTTGTAATATAATTGATGTTTTTGCACGTTTAAATATTGATACTAAAAACGTCATGAAATTGATGTATAAAATGTGATTTTAGGAAATGATCAATGAAATATTTTTTTGATCAACGATAAAATTTAATAATTATCTTCAATCCTATTTAATTAAATCAATCTCATGATAAAAATAAGCGAATTTCTATTTAGGGATTTCCCAAATGGGACATTATCATGATCAATGAATTATTGGTCAGCATTTTATACGGCAATCCATCTCAAAGCAACTAATATCTGCCCACCGTGCATATATCATTATTCATTTTAATAGTCATTAATTATGTAGTAGAATATTGTGATTTATATATACCTCATTATTATCCTTTTAATAGTTCATGTTCTCTAGATGAAGAAATTCTGAAAGCATTATGGCATATCTTTATTTCTAAAGGTTTCTTCATCCAAACTAATGATTTCAATATTACCAAAGGTATTTAGATTTACCAATACTGAATAATAAAATATGTATAATAATTATGTACACTTTAAGGGTATCCGGAAAAAAATTATCATTCCACAACTAGGTATAAAAGTTTTACATTTTATATTCATCATTTTTTTCCTATGATTCAAGAACCACTGAACTATTTGTTGAGTATTAAACACCACAAATAAAATTCATTACTGAACATGGAATAATGTCTCTTAGTTTCCAATCGAAACATAAGATAATTTTTTTTATAATCAATAACTATTTTAACTTCAATCATTCACTGGGAAATTAGAAGTTATATGTTTCTCAGTGCAAACTTAGGAATAACCCTTTCTCAGACGCATTAAGAATAAACCATACTTATTATAATGTATCTATACATATTTAGTTATTTTATTTAAATAGAAATATGTTAAAGGCATATTTTATTTAACTCCCAAGATGTATGTTAGAAATAATAATTAAATATGACGAATATACACTGAATGAAAATTGGGTACGTCCATCATTAATTCAGTTCATTTATTTTTAAAATTCCATATAATTAGTGTATGCTTTTTGATTTACATAACCTATTATATAATAACCAATGAAAATTAATTTTAATATGTTGTAAAAGTGCCTTTATCTTTAGTCTTACCATTGGACTTGTTTCCATTCCTTTAAATTGATTCACCATAAGAGCTAAAGATTAATCATTCTTTTTGTTCTCAATGTTTTTGGAAAACATTACTCAAATGGGTAATGAAGTGTTTTCTCCAACCCTTTCATTGTGTAACATTAAAATAACTTGATCTAATTGGATGTAAGAGTCGTATTACTGGAAATATCATGATCTTTATTTCATATTTACATATAAGCTAGTGTAATTATGTCATTACCCGACCCTACCCGGGCTCGATCCGCAACTTCCCCAAGCCCGCCTCTATAGGCCAGGGGCTGGCGACCAGTGCCGAAGTCACAACAACTTAGGGAGGCCTTTGCCTAAGTACCTACACACACACACACATGGCACACACAACGCAACAGTGCAGAGTAAAAGAAAAGACAAGTAAAGAAAAGGGAAACTGCTATATATATAAAAACCACAAATGTGAATCGACCTCTAAACAGTACAAACCAAGTACTGAAAGTAAACTAAAAAGAAAAGGGAAAAAACCTAATCCCATATAGGAAAAGTGCCACAACTCTGCAACAGGTAAACAAAACAAACAGCTTGAAGGGTTCCCCGTCTGGAACCTGACTACGACCGCCGCATGTGGTCCAAGCTCCCGAACTCCTATGCTCCACTGAAGTCACGACCAACTTGTCCGTTGTCTGCAAGGAAACACCATGTGCGGGCAAATCCCAAGTAGGGGTGAGTATAAAAATACTCAGTAGGATACCCCGAAGGCTCGAGGGAGCAACAAAGGAGGTACCGAAGTGTGAGCAGTAGATAGAACATGGGAGAGTAAAGGAGTACAACTAGGAGTGTAGTAAAGGGTACAGTAGAGAGTCCAGCTCAACCCAACAAGAGAAAGGAGATAGACTTTCCCAGACACAAGGAGCTAGAAACGGTGAGAAGATGCACTTCTCGTCAAGTCTTCGCTACATATAGCAGGAGATTAGACTCGTCCAACCATGAGAATCTAGACACAGAAACAACGTGGCATACCCCACGCGTCTTCACCTCTCCAGGAAGGAGAGTAAAAAAACCCAAGAATTGGGTACTATAACAAGGTATATACAAGTCCATATGCTCAATCAAGAAGCCCAAACAAGATCGTAAGGTGATCTCCATCCCGTAGCTCTTCCCAAGAAAAGGGTAGCCAATAGTCCCACAAGAAAACACAATCGATGCCCATCATCCCGCATGTCTTCCCCGACCTGCAATTCAAGGGGCTCAAACCACCATACCTCGACACTATCCACTTTGGTAGGCACTGACTCGACTGCATGGTTTTAGGTCGCATCACAAGGATGCATCTCGGTGGGGGAAAAGCGCCCCTCCTACTTGAGTGTTCTGGGGGAATGTCAAACCATACCACGTCACTGCCCCGCAGTAGAGAGGTATGCTCAAAGTCGACAGGCGACCCCATCCCAGCCCCGTTGGAGGGTCCCTAGAAGTCGACGGGTTCCAAATACAGGGAGACATAGAAAGTAGATGGGTGCCACACTGCCCAGTTCCGTATCAGGGTAATCCAATGGAGGGCGACCCGGATATAGTCGGCGATGGGACCACTGCCCAGCCTAGCTGGAGGTAACCCGACATCGGGGACCACTGCCCAACAGAGTTGGAGGTAATCCAAGCATCGGGGACCACTGCCACGCCCAGTTGGAGGTAAGCCCAACATCTGGGACAACTGCCCAGCCCCGTTGGAGGTAATCTCGGATCTGCTCTGGCCATCCCTGCTGGATGGTACTGCTCGGTGAACACCACTGTACTGGCCATCCCTTCTAGATGGTAACCCACTGGCGAGCCCTGCTCGAAACAACCTCAGCCCTACTGGAAAAAACCTTAGCCCAACTGGAAACAACCTCAGTCCTACTGGAAACAACCTCATCCCTGCAAGAAACAACCTCATCCCTACTGGTATCAACCTCATCCCTGTTGGAAACAACCTTAGCCCTGCTGGTATCAACCTCCGGGGTAGAGGTTCGGTGCCCATGTAAAGTGTTGGTCACACCGAATCCATAAGAACTCTATCAGGGAACACAAAGTAATGGGATAAACTCCCCATGGCTCTCAAGAGGGTCACACTACAATCTAATGAGTCACTGTCGAAGCAGATCGAGACAACACATCCCAGAAATTGGGGAAAACACCAACACTGTACGAACACTCGTAGTCGCAAACGGTGCCACAGTCCGGTGTCAGGGCACGGTACTGGAACCCCTCACAGCTGAAGAAATAGTGGAACAAACCATCTCTGCTGGACAAACCATCGAGAACGAAACCAAGGGGAGACAACTCAACCATGGTGGTCAAATCCATCGGGAAGAGGACCAGGGGAAAACTCAACCCTGCTGGTCAACAAATGAGAACAAAGGGACCCTCTTTCTCACGAGAGGTCAAAAGTACATAAAGCAGAACATGGCACACACATGGGGCCCACACGACGTGTGTCCCCAAGTAAGCCCCAACTGAGCGCACAAAGGTTCTCAGGTACCAACATCCACATGTACCTCCCAGCTTTCCCATATACTCCCAGGGTATACCACGTTCCAGCCCAAAGACTATCGTGCACACGGCACCCAACGTCAACGTGAAGGCGTAACGTAAGAACTCCAACCAGCCACCTCAACAGCTGTGTCATAGCCAACTACATCTCTTCAAGCTTTCACTTCACTCTCCCAAGAGTGAACGCGATCACACTCCAAGGGTTCTCTGCAAACACCACAGAAAGAACCTCCACTAGTACACCTTTCGCATTTCCACATTTAATAAGATCATGTAAGAGGCTCTGCTCGCCTGAACAGATTACCCTGTTGTAATCCTCATGGAAAAACATTTGAGATAGACTACTTACTCACCTCAAACGGATATCTGATGGAAAAGTCACCAACACCGCCTCACGCCCAAATGATGTTCCGTGATCCCGAGCCTTAGCCCTGAAAACAGTCGGGCGCATCGCACCATTGTGATCCCCTCGGGAAAAAAAATCAAGAATACTGCTCACTTGAGCGCAACAGATATCCAGAGAAAAAGATGCATTCCACTGCACTGCACACGACCGGTGCTACGTGGGACCCACATCCTTGTCCTGAAACTCAACGGAAGTATCGCACCATTGCGATCCTCTCGAAAAAGTACACAAGATGGACTATTCACTTGTCCAAAACAGTCACTCGGTTATATAGATGGAAAAACACCATCGATGCCAAAACGACCCTCATATGCCCTGCACCATCGTGTGAAATTAAAGCGGGCAGACTGCGCCAACACGATGCTCTCGGAAAAACACCCAAAAACAACTACTTGCATGCCCCAAACAGACATCCGATGAAAAAGTCAAGAAATGCTGCACGCAACTTGAAAGACGGGCCATGGGGCCCACACCTCAACTTCGGACTCAACACCCTAAACTACTATAGAAATCTTCACCCCGACGCCAGGGTTCCAACGCCACTGACGGCACCCAAAATGGATATCAGACGCGTCCGCGCCATCCAAAACAAGACCCCCCGAAGAAAACGTCAAACCACTTAAAGACGCATCGTGCCTCCGAGGCCCCTCGATTCGGGAATTAAAAATTCTTGAAACCATCTCAAAATATTCTCTTCATCCCAAGGAACTCTTCTCTACTGACGGCGCGCAAATCTGACACCCAGGCTGAATTTTACAGCCGTTAATTTTTTTTTTTTAAAAAGAACTCTAGTGGGTCAGGCAGGTTCGGCCGACCCACTTTCCTGAACCGGCCTGCGGTCGTGGGCCGGCCATTCCATGCCCGGACCAGAAGCAAGCCGGTCCATCATGCCTTTATCCACAATGACCCGTCGAGGGCGGGTCTTGCCTGTCGCGGGGTCCCGAGGGCGGGACATGCCAGCCGCGGGGTCCCGAGGACCCCGCCTGTCGTCACAGCGTCAACCCGGCCTGGAGGGCCGGCGCCTCATCGCCCGCGTGCCGCGCTTCGCCGGCGCCCACTGGACACCCCCCTAGCCTCAGAACCTGCCCCCACCATGCTCCCCTGCGGTTTCTCCCCTGATGCTCGCTCCCACTGGCTGACACCCAACCGAACCGCCTCGACCGAGCTGCGCCACCGCCTCCGCCGAGCCGGGCCGCCCCAATGATGCCGAAAACCCCATCGACACCCGATCTTCGACGATCGATTTCGGTTCGCTCGTAACTCGGATTTTGAATCCGTAAAATGCGACAGAAAGCTAGAAAAATGAAATAATAGGGTATGGGATTTTCTCGAAATTAATTCAGCATTTAATCAATCAAAAAGTTGGGCAAAAGGGTGCGGGAAAACAAAAATGAACAAGATCCTAACTCGTGGCGCTTCGCCCGAAGCTTCGCGACGATCTGTCTGCCGCCACGCCTTAGAGAGAATGAAGATGGTAGGAGGAGCTTGAGTTGCCTTGGTGTGTTCCTTCTTCTAGGGAATTGGGCAAGGGGGGTGGAGTGGGGGTGGTTTTGGTTTAAAAAGAAAATTAATTAAAAGATTTTAATTAATTTTACCTCCCAAATTAACCCGCATCTAAAACCTCTGGCGCGAACAAGATTAAGCCTCCCATACGGTAAAGACCACCTAATGAGCACAACAGAGGTCTCAGAATTTGATTCCGAGCTTCCATCTGAAAGTTACTAAACTTAGCGCCTGAGGCCGAGAAATTACAAAAACGCCCCTGGGGCCATTTTTCCCTGACGGCCCACTCCTGCAAAACTTACACCACTCCTAGGGTAAATGACATGCTCCAAACTCAATGGCACCCTCAGTTTTCCAATACAAGCCACCGTTTAAGATATACATGTTTTTCAACATTAAATGAATTAATTAAATAATTAATTTATCCGTTTAACGTTCCGAAAGCGAGCGAGCGGTCCAAACATCCTGTGCCGACATGTTTTATGTCTCTCCTAGGGTAAACACCCAATTTCGGACCCATAAGTACACTCAGATCTCTGATCTGGATAACCATTTAGGAGTTATCACATTTATTTGGTGTTTCCAGTGTGAACGCACTGAAAATTTAATCACATCCACTCTGGGGCTCATAATCGCTCTCCGTCTGAAAGCGCTACTCTGGAATAACATCATTAATTTTCCAAAGTATTTCGCAAAAAAAAAACGGTTTCTTACATAATTCCCTAATTCAAGTTTTTCGTCCCTGAAAATCAAAACCAGGGAATAATCTCACGGTACTCAACCTACACTTGGCTCTCCCATACCCAGAAGAACTCTTGCACAGTTCTGTGCCACTCCACATAGACCGAAGGATTTGATCTGTTCACTTGAGATATACCCTCATCAATGTCATGCATAGGAGCACACACACCTCTTCTCAGGTGAGTTACGTGGAAGACATCATGCACCCAAACCAGCCTCTGGGGTTAGGGAAAGGCGGTAGGGAACCTCGCCATCCCTTCGCACGGTCTCAAACGACCCAAAGGCCCTCGGGGGTAACTCACCTCCTCTATCGAACTCCTACGTCGCATGCCGCGACTGGAATCACCGTCCGCAACTGGAACAAGGCCCGGTGATTCCCTCCTTCAGAATATCCATATGGTGAAACACCCAAGGATATCTGGTCACGCATGATTCCACAGTCGATGTATCTCAACCAAAACTCTCTTACATGCTCAGAGAGCGATGGAGTCGATGCCATAGACTAAAGAGGAAGGTTACACACCTTCTACTCAACCAACACAGGGTTACACCTGACGCCCTACATCACCCTAGAAACACCTCAAGCAAGGAGCAGGGAGGAAAGCATTCCACACACAGAGTCTATCAATTCTACGGCAAGAAGTAGAAGAGCTGTTGAGCGTACCTCTTATCACATAATGCTCTACAGGATCATAGACATCCAAAGCTCATGGCTGTCCGAGGTCCCAACTGCCAGCTCCCGGAGCCTGACTTGGACCACCTAGTGGTGATGGGAAGACCTCGTAAAGTTGTCCCCCACTACTAGCTCCTACCTATTCTCTACAAGAACCACCTCACTGGGCACTACTCTGATCACGACACTGCCTCTGTCGTGGTGGTGCACCAGCTGCTCGCCCGAATCTCTCTGCATGCCTGGTCGGGAAGTCCTGTGCTAGGTGACCTCACCCATCGCATGCATAGCACAGACTCTCTCTGGGCTGCCCTGGTGCCCTCCGGTGTCATTGTGGTGTACGACCATGCCCCTGAGTCCAGTTGTCAGAAATCCACCTGCGTCGAGGTTCTACTTGCTGACGTCCACTAGCTACGGCAGATGTCTCAGCTCCAACGTGCCTTCTGCCACCACCAACTCCGGAATGTGACCGGAAGCTCTATGTCACCAGTTCCTACTCTAGCACCCTGAAATATGTGGAAATGCCCAAGGCTACTATGAAATCAATAATCTCTCAGTAGAGACCCTACTCAAACTTCCATGCTCGGATGTTGTCGTCATGGACCAAGTCTAGGTAAAAGCGTACACGGTCTTCAAAACTAGTCGTGTACTCGGCCACCGTCATCCCCCCCTACTGAAAATGAAGGAGGTCCTGTATCAAAAAGGAGTGTAAGAAGGAGTGGAAAAACTCCTCATGAAACAACAACTGGAAGTCATCCCAAGAAAGTGACAACTCGTCAAGAAACTGAGTCACCAGACTCCACCAATGCCAAGCAGCTCCACGAAAATGATTGGCTGCCAAAGACACTATATGATCTGTCGGCGTCTGAACGAGTCTGAAAAGGCGAACCATTGCCTCGAGCCAAACCTTTCCTGTCTGAGGGTCTGGCTCACCACTGATCCTCAGCGGTCTCTGCTGCTGGAACTCACAGATCGTGCTCAACCTGCGCTCAAGCTCAGCCTGCTCTACTGAACCTGTCTGCTACTCAACAGGTGTGGGTGCTGCTACCAGCCCACCCGGAAAAAAGGGGCTCGCATGATGGGTCCTAGACTGTGGGCTTGTAGCTCATAGGGTCATCATCATGAACCAAAGCTGGTATCCTGGCTGGCTATCTTCGCGGAGGCATCCTGTAAATTATTAAGGAGTGCCGCGGTCAGATGATGATATAGTAATATACCAATAACAACAACAATGGGGAGCAGACTCAAGAAAGACAGTCAAAGACTCAATCTAATGTGATGCACAACCCAAATTTCCCTACAATGAGTATCTCAGTATGCTGAGTTGACAAGTGGGTTATCAGGGTCCTAGTGAATGGATACGTCAGCCGCCACACCATCACTGGACTCCCTGGCCTGAGAGACTCTCTTGAGACACGTTAACATTGTTTCCCTAAATCCGAACCGATTCGTTTTCTCTTAGGGACGTTCGAATAGTGTACCAAGAAACGAACCACCATTGATACCACTTTGTCACAACCTGACCCTACACGGGCTCGAGCCGCAACTACCCCAAACCCACCTCCACAGGCCAGGGTCTGGCGACCAGCGCTGAAGGCACAACAACTCGGGGAGGCCTTTGCATAAGTACCTGTACACACACAAGCAACACACTCAACACAACATTGAAGAGTAAAAGAAAAGACATGTAATGAAAAGGGCAACTTCTATTTATAAAAAAACCACAATTGTGTATCGACCTCTAAACAGTACAAAGAAGGTGCTGAATATAAACTAAAATGAAAAGGGTCAAAACACGCGCCCAACCAGGAAAAGTGCCACAACCCGGCAACAGGTAAACAAAACAACCAGCTGGAAGGGTTCCCCACCAAGAACCCGACTACGACTGCCGCACGTGGTCCAAGCTCCCAAACTCTTATGCTCCACTGATGTCACGACCAACCTATCCGTCATCTGCAAGGGTACACCAAGTGTGGGCAAAGCCCAAGCAGGGGTGAGTATAAAAATACTCAGTAGGATACCCTGAAGGCTCGAGGGAGAAACAAAAGAGGTACTAAAGGGTGAGCAGTAGATTGAACAAGGGATAGTAAAGGAGTAAAACCAGTAGTTTAGTAAAGAGTATATTTGAGAGTCCGGATCCACCCAACAAGAGAAAGGAGATAGACTCGTCCCGACATAAGGAGCTAGAAACGGTGAGAAGATGAACTTCTCATCGAGTCTTCACAACCTATATTAGGAGAGTAGACTCATCCAACCAAGAGAATCTAGACACAGAAAGCACGTGGCATACACCACGCATCTTCACCTCTCCTGGAAGGAGAGTAACCAAAACGAAGAAGTGGGTACTAGAACAAGGTATATACAAGTCCATATGCTCAATCAAGAAGCCAAAACAAGATCGTATGGGGATCTCCATCCTGTAGATCAGCCCAAGAAAAGAATAGCCAACAGTCCCAGAAGAAAACACCATCGATGCTTAGCACCCCGTACGTCTGCCTCGAACTTCAAGTCAAGGGGCTCAAACCAACAAACCTCGACACTATCCGCTTTGGGTGGCACTGACACGCCCGCATGGTTTTAGGTCGCATCACAAGGACGCGTCTCAGTGGGGTAAAAGCGCCCCTCTTACTTGAGAGTTCTGGGGGAACGTCAACCCACACAACGTCACAACCCCACAGTCGAGAGGTCTGCTCAAAGTCGATAGGCGACCCACTTCCCAGCCCCGCTGGAGGGTCCCTTGAAGTCGACGGGTTCCCACTACAGGGAGACCCGAAGAGTAGATGGGTTCCACACTGCCCGGTCTCGTAATAGGGTAATCCACTGGAGTGTGACGCAACTAATGTCGGCAACAGGACCACTGCCCAGCCCAGCTAGAGGTAACCCGGCATCGGCGACCACTGCCCAGCCGAGCTGGAGGTAAGCCCAACATCGGGGACCACTGCCCAGCCCAGCTGGAGGTAAGCCTCGCATCCGGGACCACTACCCAGCCCCGCTGGAGGTAAGCCCGAATATGCTCTGGCCATCGCTGCTGGATGGTACTGGTCGGTGAACACCGGGGTACTGGCCATCCCTACTGGATGGTAACCCACTAGAGAGACTTACTTGAAACAACCTCAGCCCTGCTGGATACAACCTCAGCCCTGCTGGAAACAACTCAGCCCTGCTGGAAACAACCTCAGCCCTGCTGGAAACAACCTCAGCCCTGCTGGTATCAACCTCAGCCATGCTGGAAAAAACCTCATCCCTGTTGGTATCAACCTCCTGGGTAGAGGTTCGGTGCCCGCGTAAAGTTTTAGTCACACAGAATCCACAGGATCTCTACCAGGGAACACAATGCAATGGGAGAAACTTCCTAGGCCTATCAAGGAGATCACACTCCAATCCACTGAGTCACTGTCGAAGCGGACCGAGACAACTCATCCCAGAAAGTGGTGAAAACACCCACATAGTATGAAAACCTGTAGTCGCAAACGGTGTCGTGGTTTGGTGAAAGGGCATGGTACATGAACCCCTCATAGCTGTAGAAACAGAGGAAAAAACCATCTATGTCAGCCAAACCATCAATAAAGAAACCAGGGGGAGACCACTCAACCCTGCTGGTCAAAACCATCAGCAAGAGGACCAGGGGAAAACTCAACCTTGCTGGTCAACAAATGAGAATAAAGGGACCCTCTACATCGCGAGAGGTCAAAAGTACGTAAAGTAGAACACGACATGCACATGGGGTCCACACGACTTGTGGCCCCAAGTCAACCCCAACTAAGTGCACAAACGTTCTCAGGTACCAACATCCACATGTACCTCCCAGTGTTCCCGTATACTCCCAGGGTATACCACGTTCCAGCCCAACGACTATCGTGCACACGGCACCCCACGTCAAAGCGAAGGCGTAACGTAACAACTCCAACCACCCACCTCAATGGCTTTGGTACAACCAACCACATCTCTTCAATAATTCACATCACTCTCCCAAGAGTGAACACGATCACACACCAAGGGTTCTCTAAAAAAACCGTAGGAAGAACCTCCACTGGTACACCTTTCACATTTCCACATTTAATAAGACCACATAAGAGGCTCTACTCACCTGAATAGATTACCCCATTGTAATCCTTGTGAGAAAACATGTGATATAGACTACTTACTCCCCTAAAACGGATATCCGACGGAAAAGTCACCAACACCGCCTCACGCCCAAACGACATTCTGTGATGGTGAGCCTCGACCCTGAAAACAGTTGGGCACATAACACCATTGAAATCCCCTAGGGAAAACAAGTCACAAAGACTTCTCACTTGAGTGCAACAGATATTGGGTGAAAAAGAAGCATTCTGGCACACCACACATGAGCGGTGCTATGTGGGACCTACATCCCGGTCCAGAAACTCAACAGACGGATCGCACTGTTGCAATCCTCTCGAAAAAGAACACAAGATGGACTATTCACTTAATCAAAATGGTCGCTCGGTGATAGAGATGGAAAAACACTGTCGATGCCCAAACGGCCCTCGTAGGACCCACACCATCGTGCGAAAATAAAGCAGGAAGATTGCGCCAATACGATGCTCTTGAAAAAACACCCAAAAACGACTGCTCGCACGCCCTAAATGGATGTCAGATGAAAAAGTCATGAAATGATGCACGCAGCTCGAAAGACGGGCCGTGGGGCCGACGCCTCAACTTCGGCCTCAATGCCCAAATCCACCCTGGAAAGCTTCTCCCCGGTGCCAGGGTTCCACCTCCACTGACGGCGCTCATAACAGACGTCAGACGCGTCTGCGCGGTCCAAAACAAGACCCCACCCTGAAGAAAACGTCAAACCACTTAAAGATGCGTAGCCCCTCCGAGACCCCACGTTTCGGGAATTAAAAATTCCGCAAAATATCTAAAAATATTCTTTTCTTCCCAAGGAATGCGTCACCACTGATGGCGCATGAATCGGACACCCAGGCTGACTTTTACAGCCATTTGAAGACATTTTAAAAAAAACGAACTCTAGTGGGCGAGGCCGGTTCGGCTGGCCCACTTTCCTGAACCAGCCCACGGTCGCGGGCCGGCCATTCCTTGCCCGGACCGGCATCAAGCCAGTCTGGCTTGCCTTTTTCCACAAAGACCCACTGAGGGCGGGTCTTGCCTGCCAGGGGGTCCCGGGGACCCCGCCTGTCGTTGCCACGCCAACCCAGCCAGGAGGGTCGGCGCCTCGTCGCCCACGTGCCGCGCTTCGCCGGCACCCACTGGACACCCCCGGCCACAACACCTGCCCCCGCTGCGCACCCCCACGGGTTCTCCCCTACTAATCTCTCCCACCGGCCGACACCCGACCGAACCACCTCGACCGAGCCTCACCGCCGCCTCCGCCGAGTCGGGCCGCCCCAAAGCCGCCGGAAACCCCCTTCGACCCCCGATATTCGATGATCGATTGCGGTTCGCTCGAAACTCCGATTTCGAATCCGTAAAATGAAATGGAAATCTCAAAATATGAAATAATAGGGTATGGGATTTTCTAGATATTAATTCAGCATTTAATCAATAAAAACTTTGGGCGAAAGGGTGCAGGAAAACAAAAACGAACAAGATCCTACCTCGTGGGGCTTTGCCCGATGCATCACGACGATCCGTCGGCCACCAAACCTTGGAGAGGATGAAGATGGAAGGAGAAGCTTGAGTTTCTTTGGTGTGTTCTTTCCGCCAGGGAATTGGGAAAGGGGGGTAGAGTGGGAGTGGTTTAGGATTAAAAAGAAAATTAATTAAAAGTTTTTAATAAATTTAACCTCCCAAATTAACCTGCATCCGAAACATCTGGCGCAAACAAGATTAAGCCTCCCCTAGGGTAAAGACCACCTCCTGAGAAAAACGGCGGTCTCGGAATTTGATTCAGAGCTTCCGTTTGAATGTTATTAAACTTAGAGCCTGAGGCCACCAAATTACGAAAACGCCCCTAGGTCCATTTTTCACTGACGTCCCGCACCCGCAAAACTTACAACGCTCCAAGGGTAAACTACATGCTCCGAACTCAACGGAGCCCTCAATTTTCCAATCCGATCCACTGTTTAAGAGATACTTGGGTTTCAACATTAAACGAATAAATTAATTAATTAATTTATCCGTTTAACATTCTGAAAGCGAGCGAGGGGTCCAAACGTCCCGCGCAGACATGTTTTATGTCGCTCCAAGGGTAAACACCCCATTACCGACCCATCTGTACACTCGGATCTCTAATCTGAATCACCGTTTAGGAGTTATCTAATTTATTTGGTGTTTCTATTGTTAATGCACAGAAAATTTAATTCCGGCAACTCCGGGGCTCGGAATCACTCGCCGTTTGAAAGCGCTGCTCTGGAATAAAATCAAGAATTTTCCAAATTCTTCCACAGCAAAAACATGGTTCTTACAAATTAACACCATTCTATATCTTTATTTTCTCCTCATAAAAATCTCGGAGATGAGTCTACATGTGTAATCATCTATGTCATGATGTTGTAATGACAAAAATAATCATACAATAGTGATATAATTATGATATAAGAATCATATCAACAATTAACGAGTCTCATATAATCATTCTAATACTATTTCTCTATGAGGGGACCTAATAGGTATTGGGACACTGAAACCATGAATTTATAATATAGTAGTATAGTGAAAAAGTTAATGTTCTACATGTGTAAATTCATTTTGGATATGGAATTGAATTTTTATAATTATTATTACATTGTTTTTGCGACATATCATTCCATTTTATACAAAAAATATATCTTTAGAATATTATACTTTTTTCATGATTATCTCTTCTGACATTATTAATTAATTATATCATTAAATTTCTCCCACTATTTTATCAAATTCTAGGAACCCTTAGTTTTAGAGATGTAAAAATATGTCTCTTGAGTATTCTAGTGGAAAGGATAATTTATCATATTCTACAAGATATAAGAATTTCCACTACTCATTGGGTTGATGGTATGATTTGGACTAACCAACCACATTAACTCATCGTTCCATGATCAGTTGAGTAAAGTCTTAGCTTCAAAATCATAAAATGATTCAATCAATGCTTCCCTATAAACTGATAAAAGGTTAGCTATAAGTTATACTTACTAAATTAATAGTTATTTCAATAAACCACTCTCATAGAAACTCCTTGTTAGTATATGTCACTCTCAGCAATGGCATCACAAGCACTCCGACCACATGATTTGGTTCAAATTTAAATGATGGAAGGTGGTTAGTGACTTAATATTTCTTTGAGGGGGTTTGTTATTTTATCTCAATGAATTTAATCCCTTTATATTAATCTTTGTAATATATTTTGTCGATATCAGAACTAGACATTAATATAAAAAACATACATCAGTTCTTTATACATTTCATTATTTATTACATTATGTATTTTTTCACTATTATAAAATGCATAAAATAATAAATATATGGATATAGGAAATCTACTACCAATCTGCTCTTGATAATATAAAAAGACCTTAAGGAATCATACCCGAGTCTTCACATGACTCATGATGTAACTAAAACCTTTTTAGTGTTTCCACTGCTAATATGGATTAGAATTTAATATTGGCGGTGTCCAAATAACATATGGAGTACCACATCAACTTTTTTTCAGCACATACAATGTATATTCTCCTCAACGCTTACCACCTCATCTTCTAGTGGTCCACACCACACACAATCTTCATTCAAAGTAAAAACAATACTCACACGTTGTATAGGGGGACTAGTGGTGTAATGAACATCAAATAAAATGTATGTACATGTCCTTATACACCTTTTATGAAAATATGGATGATTTGAAGGCCCTAATTTAATTAATTACAAATAATTGTATCCATGTAAAAAATTATTTAAATAAATGGATACATATATAGGTTGGGTCATGCTCAAGACCGGTCGATATAAATAAAGAAGTATTATTGTAGATTTCATTAAATAATGTTTGGTAGTATTAATTAAATTAAAGGAATTAAATAATTAAAATGACATAATTATTTTTGATCCCTTAATAAATTTAATTTTTATTTCCAAAAAAATTAATTAATTAAATAATTTTAATTAATAATGAATGTAATTTAATTTAGTAATGGGTATTAAAATTATTATTTGTCAAAACAAAATTGTAAATATAATTAAATATTTTCAAATTCTATTAAATTAAATAATTAAATTTATTTTGATTATTTCGGGACCCAAAAACCTCGTGCATGCCCAAAGAGGGTCGCATCGAACATGTTCAAACTCATTTTGGGACAATAAAATCATTTGTTGTTCCATAATTTTCTAGGAGAGTCTAACCAACCCACCCAAAGAACTTTTAGGGAGAATCTATTCTAGTTGAACCAACACAAGTTACCTCAATGTCTAAGGAGGTCACAACTATGTCAGTGGAGGACGGGTGCCGCTTGGGAGGCAATGTGATAGTGAGAAGTTGTATAGTGTAGTATTCATAGTGAATGGAGGTCCCATATATGTCCTAATAAAAATAGGGGTGGGATACCAAGACTCCAGGTCTAGGGTGGAGGCCTCAGACATGGAGGCACTGCTCACAGCGGCAGGTTGTAGGGTGGTCGGTGCTGGGGAGGAAACCCAGTAGTAGGGCCAGCCGGGAACGAGTGACCATGATGTTCCAATATTAATGGGATGTATTTATCAGGTACACACTAGGGTGTAGATGCAGCCTATTGGGGATTATTTCATAAGATATATGTCTAGTGGAGAGAAGAATGACGGTCCAATGGAGCATATCAGGTGGTAAGAAACAGTGGTTTTGGCTGACATTTCATATCTACCTCCAGAGTGGAGGTGACCTAACAGGAGGTGAAACCAAGATGATGTCCACCCATTGTATTAGCAGCCATGAGCTACTTTGACAGTGGTCGACTAAGGGGTGTGTCATAGCTGGGAAGCAGCCTAGGTTTTTGGCTTCTTAGAGAGGATGGTGGTCGGTGCTTGGTGGGGGAGCTGGAGACGAGGGCAGTAGGTCCGTACGACAAATGTGGAGGTTGAGAGCTAGCATAGTAGACATAACTTATAAAGAATGTGATGGCGGCAGACCATTATTTATTATTAGGGTGCCAATAGAGAGGGTACACTCATTGGATGAGGAAGTCCCTTTTGGTTCATTCTTAATTTTTTTAATGAATATTCTGTGGAATTTAAAAAGTCACTCCAAAGTACCCCCTCTAATATTCAAAGTGAATAAACTTTTCCTCATTATAATAATAAAATTATTATAATTAAATAATAAGTTATTGTAATTATTATAAATATTTAGTAATAATAGTAATACAAATTATAATAATAATAATTTTTTGACAAAACCGATATTATTTCCATTGAATGGAAACCAATCGATGTTGGGCCAGATTTTTGGGATTCACTAGAAATTCAAAAAACATGAATATAATTCATTTTATCATAAGTTTAGTACCCATAGAACAATAGATTTCAATCCATAAAATTTTATTTAGGTGGCAGTACCTTGGCCACCTGACCTTGAATTGAATCATTATGAATGTCATTGGGACCAAAATTAAACCCTCTACTTATGTTTAAAGAAAAATAAATTTTAACAGATCAAAAAAACATAATCGAATACTATGATACTAGTTGAAGGTACTGTGGTATCATAGGAAGTCGATGGGACATGGATTTAAAAAAAAATTCATCATCAGGACGATGAGACTTGTTGTGTCTGATGATCTAAGCCCTGAAACTACCTAATGATCTCGCATAAAATAATATTAGCACAAACAAAATAAATAAAAAACATATCATTTTTGATATGATGTAGCCTCAACATGGGATTGTCGGAGGTGATCATTATATAATGGATCCAAAAACAATTGAATCTATATCTTCCAAGCATTCTTAAAAAATATAGAGGAGCGTCGATCATCAGATTCCAAGTGTTAGTCCGGTGATGCAATGATTTATTTGGAATTTAAAATATTTCCACGATACTCTCCCTTCGATGCCTGAAATAATTCATTAATCATCATTCATAGAGAGAGACTATCTCTCTATAATGATGGAGGAGAGTGATTATCTTAGTCAAAAAATAATGAATGGTACATTGCGTGCAAGCCTCTTTTTCAATTTATAGTGGATGTTCTAAATACTCAGTAGGGTTATCCGAACCTTGTTTATTTAACATCCAATAAAAAATAATTATGAATAACTAATTTTTATCAATATTATTTAATATTTTATCACAGAAATATAATATATATATATATAATATATATTATTTTATAAACTGGAGTCATTAACTTGACTTGTAATTCCCGCTTACTATGAAATGAACCTAGAATATGAAAATAGTATTTATTCAAATAATAGTTACTCATTTTTAATTAACTTTTAAATACATTAAATAAATAAATCCAATACCAATTATTTTTTACTTGAATAATATTTATTTATTGGTGATTGATATCTTAGAAAACACTAAGATCTCATGGTAGGGCCAACCATGTCCAATATACTTATTTAACTAAACATGGAAGGTTATTGAATATTCTATTGTGTGTGACCCAATTGGCCTTTATCTTGATCGTAGTGAATAAAATACACAGATGAAAAGCTGAGTATAGAAACCCATCAAGACCCAAAATAGATAAGGAAATTCATAACAAATACAACCAACATACAAACACAGACATATGTCATTAAATATCATGTCAATAAGGATGAAACATTTCCTCATCTCACATTAATTTCATTATTATTTTTTGACCTCTCTAGATAGATTGACCTTCTAACTACATTGGAGAAGGAATTATCATGGAAGTAAAATCATAATCAAACAGCCGTAGAAATATGTGTTCCTATACCATGAAGTGATAAACCATTTCTTAACCAAAAAAACCAATTTCCTACCACCAATGATGCAACCCATAAAAGCTACCTTGGAATTATTTAATTATCATGATTTATTATTTAATCAATGTACGTGAACAACAGAACACACATGTACTGATCTCATGTATAGAGACCAATACAGATGTCCATAGATAGGAAAGACCAATGAAACTCCAAACATTTGTTGTTCATAAAGGTGGTTTAGTCATCATGATCTCACTAATAGATATCACTAATTGTGAAATTCATCAGAAGAAAGTCTCAAGGCCAATGAGCCACCAACACAGGATATTAAAACATCACATGTGTATAGTTATCATTATGTATGAAGGCCACATGACGTTTTTTAGATCATTGTAATTGTATCTCGAGGTTCTCACTATAGCCTAGGATATTATATAACATTTTGATATGAAAATTAATCTATGGAAGTTACCATTAAACAGTGGACACAAAAATATATACACTATAATGGAAAGTGTATATCTTGTATATCTAACTATATACATGATATGGTAATCAAAATCAATGTTCCAGTTTGGTCTAGGGAACACACTATTCCAATAACATCTTAGAGATTATTATATACGTTTCTTACTCTATAGATGTTAATACATTATTATATCATGAAATTTTTTTAAGGAGATGTATGTGGGTTTTTAAAATTACTTTAATGAAAGGATACCCATTTAAATTTTCTTATACTTAGTGCTGGTCAATAAAATAAATACAATTAATGGTGGGATTTCGGTGTCATAATCGGCTTACTATCATATCAAGTGTGGTACCAGTGGATCAGGACATGATAGGGTTGTTTCAATTTTGGTTATATCCTAGGGGTAATATTTGGTTATAGAATTTTATTTAGGATTGGTTTCATAACTTAGTGAAATTGTGTTCCAATTTCTCATGATTGGATTTTAGGTTAGGGAACCCAGTGAGAGTGCAGTGGATAACATATAAATACACCAGGATTTAGAATAACGACTTGTTCAATCAGTACACAAATGATCTAGTTGTAGGGAAAAAATGGTACATGCATCATATTAGGTTGGGTCTTTTTAATTCAATGTATTTATTGAGTCACCTACATTGAAATTATCTTTCAACATAGTATATATTAATAAATTTTAAGATGTATCCAAGATGGTAATCATCTATGAATTTGATACAAGGGAGTGATAATGACTAGTTGAGAAATGAGGCCTCTATGTATTGAAATATTCACAAGTTTTTGCCTCAATGAAATCATTTAGATGTGATTCCACACAACGACAAGTGCATGGAAACACCTCTAGTGGTCCAAGAGGTTGTTTGTCTGCATGTTGAGAAGAATATAGCTCCCGTAGGATAGGACTATGATGCACATATAGTGAATATGTAACTTTAATTCTAATGATAGAGACCATATATCATTATGGTGAGCCTATAAGGCCCCATCCTTAAACATTACATAATATTGAGTTATGTCAGAAATTCACATTGAGGATCTTTTCAAATTTATGGATATAGAGAATTACGCCATAACTATTACATAAATAACATAGAAAATCAAATTAAACCCTTCCAACAACATTCTTATTTTCTATAACATAAAATATTTTTAACATAAAAATGGTTTCTTTTCATGTTTAATTATCACAACTTCTCTTTTTTTCTATCCTTGACTCTATTCCCCCATAAATCCTATAAAAACATTTAAAAACATGGGATGAGCACAGAAATATTAGTAAAAGACATAAAAATAATGAAAACCCATTAGTATAGTTAAAGCCTGATAACTCATTCAATTTTCATTGAGTGGATGAATCTAGATATTTTTATACGAATAACACTCATACTTTTTTTCTAAATAAAAAACTCTAAAACCAATAGTAAGAAATTAAAACTTCTTTAGGTGAATTAGAGAATCATATACATAAAACCCATTCAAAAACATTCCAATTGGAAAAAACTTATGGTTTAATTCCATATTGGATATATATAATGGGGATCACCCTTCGTATAAGCTATATTGGGCTCACTCGTGAGCTATAATTGGCCTCAACCCTACGTATAAGCTGTGTCGGGCTCACTCATGAGCTATAATGGGGGATCAATCCTTCGAATAATCTATATTTAGATCACCCAAGAGCATTAATGGGGATCAACCCATCGTATAAGCTAAATAAGGCTCACCAAATTTATATAATTTTCATGGACCATTTCATGAATAAAACACCTTCATCACAAAACCCATTTTTTGAATGATTCTTCAAATCCCATATTAAAAAGGTTTCTGTATAAATATACAATCTTCATTAAAAAAATTCCATAAAAATATACCCAAATAATGTAATAAAGGCCTTTTTATTATTTTGAAATAAATTATGTCTTATGGAGGAACCCAAATATCAAATAACGGTTACAGTGGAGGAGAATTCATCGTCGTCGTACATGTTAAAAACATTATTTTTGACATTTTGTAAAAAATGTAAAAATTCTTCATATAAAAATATTATTTTTTAAAACATTAAATTAAATTGGATATTTAAACAAAAATTCACATATATCCCTTTTATAGCTATATAAATATATATGTTATTTAATATCCGGAAGAAAAATATCTAATAATTAAATATTTTAATGTTAATGGTGTCCCATGACACATTGAACATTTAGATATTAATATCCATGATTTAATAAATAAAATTATTATAAATAAAAAATTGTTATGAAATGTAATAGTTTTTATATATACACCTTATAAAATAATAAATGTTCATATTATCTAGAAAGGCCTCAATGAAAGGAGATTGGGATGAATTCCCTTACCTGGATCCCATCTAGTCTCGTTAATTATTTAATTTCCTGATTAATAAACATAGGTTAATTTATAATTATTTTATAACCTTTTTAATTTTTATTATTCATTTTATATCAGTTATTACAATGTTATATAAATGTGTTAATTATTTGATTTCATATAAGACGTTTTGTCGATGTTCAGTATTTGAGTCAAAAATGAACTTATTTTGATGAAAATAATCCAAGTGGTCATAATTATATTATTTCCATCACATTATTAATGATATAAATATCATATATTTATAGTATATATGTATTCGTAATATTCCACCACATTTGGAGGCATGGAATGAAATGCACCATTCATGGACATGGTAGGTCGTACGTACGCATAAACACTACTTTCATTTATTTGTTATATTAAATGAAGAAAAAAAATATACATAGGTATATAATAATCGATTTATAATATCAATTTTATATATTTTACATATTATCTTTAATTCCATTCATTATGTGTTCCATGTATATCATGAATGAGTATTATCACATTGAGAGGGTGGTAGTCCACACTTTCTCAACTAAAATTATCATATTTACACACTTTGGAAAGCGTAAAGGTATGTTGTAAATAAAAATTACAAAAGGATAAAGATAATAAAATTATAATTTATATAATATATCCATACAGTTCCATCATAATGGCCACCATGAGAGGTGGTAGGATAATATTGAGTAATCATCGTTTTATAATGCAATAGTTCACCATACACAGCAATAATAATTTCTATATCCATTGGATCGGGGTGTGTGTAAGTGTAGGTCAAACCCAAAACACAAAGAAACCTATTATATTTTAGATACTAATATTCTTATAAAATAATGTAACAAATATAGGTCTGTGGGTTGGATGAGGAAAATAAATGAAAAGGTCTTGAGATAATACATTACCTCTAAATCGCTCAACTCATTTTGATTTTAACAAAAAGGCCTTCTTAAATTTGATTATTTTCATGTAAAGTCTTCTAGGATGAAATTATGGATGTTTGGAGATTATTTGAGTAGTATTTGGACAATTAAATGTGATTTATATATGTGAGTAAGTGGTTTGAGGTGGTAGCCTTTTATAAGGCAGAGGAGGGGATCTTTACGAAAGTATCAAAATATTGTTTTATTATAAATAAATTTTTGAATTATAATAGTTAAAATCTTATAAATTTATAAGATAAGATTATTATGAGTGTAATTCCTCTCAACCAATAATTTTTAGATATTTTTATCTCATAAAAGTTTCCTTATCTTCTTGCGTTAACCCTTAGTTAAAAACATTAACCCATACCATGTATTCTTGTATTTTCATAATATATGGTTACTATAGTTAGTATAAAAATCCATCTGATCTATAAGTGGATCATTAATTACATTTTTAACATTATATAAGTATTATTTCTATATATTTTATATTTAGGACTATTATATCATTTTATAAAATAGTATTTGTGGGAAAAACTAATTTATATCAATTTTGACACTATTTAGAAATTGAGTTTTGTTATAGTCATAGAAACTTTATTCCTTAAATACTAATGAATTAAAACATAACTAAAATTTCAATAACATACAATAAATTAATTTATGGAGTCAAAATTTTAAAATTACATTTATTTTAATATTTATAATACCATTTATTTGAATATTTCATTAATAAGGTAATTAGTACATCATCATTATGTCACAAATATATTAATTTATTTAATGTCTAAAAATTATAAATAAAATAACATGATGTATAAAATATATTTATATTTAAAATTACTATTTATAGTCTAAGATACCATATACATAAACCAAATTAATTTTGATTTAGTTAGGAGATACATGTTTATGATATATTTTTCATTTTCTTTATATTAAATATTATAAAAGCTCTTTATCCAACCCAAGTGGCACTATGAAGTACTAAATTATACCCATGGATAATAATGGTTGGAAATATCTCATTGTGTAATATTAAGAAACGTGTTAGGGTAGTTTTATATTATTATATTATTATTATTTGACCCTTATTTACATTATTTAACCTTTAACAATGGTAAATGAAAATAATTATTTAAGTTACTATTTATAATTCCAAAAAATAAAAGGTGCCAATTTTTATTGTTTGGAAATTATGATTCCAAATATGGAATCTAGTTTTCTATATTTAAAAAATATAATTGGTAGAAATTAATTTAAAATTAATTCTTGTTGTCAAAAACAGAAAATAGGGTTTTATGAAGTAAAAACTATCAAAAGATTGACATCTGTTTATGTCCAACTTAAATGTTAAAATACTTCCAATTACCATAATTGGATTAAATGATAAAAATATAATCCAATTAATCTTTAAAACCAATTAAAAGGAAAATATTTCTAAATATTTAAATTAGATAAAAAGGTATTTTTGAATTAAATTGCAGTTTTTTTTCACAATTCATAAAAATATCGGTTTTATCAAAAAAATAACAAAATTTCATCTATAGTAAGTTTTATATCCCAATTCTAAATAAGTTTTTTATTTTATCTATTATAACATATATAATTTCCAATAAATTTTTTTAAAAATGGTTCTACATTATAATGTGGTAAAACGACCCTTTATAATTATTAGTCAATTTTTGGATTAAAAATGGAATAATTCTCATTTTAAGCCTATAAAATTCATTGGATAAGTATGTAAACATTTAAAAAATATGTAAAAGTATAATATAATATAATTATGTTTATTAGTTCCAATTAAAAAACTATGAATTAAATAAAATTTAAAATAATAATATTATTGCTGTATTATTTTTGGATATAACCCAGTGTTCTGTGCAACGTAAGATTTCAGAGAAACTAGTTGTTATGTGTTGGGTAGGCTATAATACATAATGTTTAATTTAAAATAAAATTAATATATAATTAAACCATATAAATTGATATTAAAATGTATTATTCTATAAATACATGGGATGTTACATCATTCCCCCTTCTAGAAATTGTCTCCACACATTTTTAAAATTGCACTTAAAAACCTCATTGAAAAATAAAACATTAGAAAAAAGAGGCAATTAAACTATCACATTAAAAGAAATATAGTGATATAAAATGTTAACATATATATATATATGTATCATATTATTGTGTTCTCTGTAGAAAAACATGTGTAGGATCGAAATAATGTTGTAGATGCTCAATATACAAGAGGGGGGGGGTGAATTGTATACATTAAAAATTCCTTTGGAACTATTAAAGTTAGCTACGAATAACTATGTTTTCCTTAAGAAAAGGAAAGGGATATCTTTAACAAAGTTTAAACTAAGAAAATTCACAACACCTATAACACCAAATGAAAACTCAGAATAAGGAATGAAGTTATAAACATCAAGTCCTATGAACTTTCATAAAACTGGAAAGAGATTCCGAAAGTAGGATCCAGAAATATGGTTCCGGAAATTGAAACTTAACAAAAATTACAATATTTGATTCTACCTTAAAGTGTATAGAATCTAAATGAAACAGAGTACAAGTAAGGATGTATAATAAAGTTATACTTTCCTTATAATACAATATGCAGCGAAAATAAACAAGTAGTAAAACTACAAGTAACAAGATATAAGTCTTTTAACCCAATGAGAAGGGTATCCAAAAACCATTGATAAGGGTCCCTTGATTTATACTTTCAAGCAAGTCTGTCTTACCCACACCACGGTAAGTCCTCGATATGAAGATCGGAGTCTCTGTCTTGCTATCCCTGCAAGCCCTCAACTTTAAGGTAGTTGGCAACCTCTGTCTTCCTCAGCAAGGAAGCCCTCAAACTTCAAGGTAGTCGGTACCTCTGTCTTCCTATCCCCGGAAGTCCTCGAATGTAACCACCAATATTCTGAGTCGCACGAAGCATTGAGAGTTAATAATAGCCTCTCTCTCTAGAAATCAATTCAACAGCATGTGTGAACAATGTCAAAGAGTTGTTCCATAGTTCGGAGCACTTTCAAATGAGCTCCTATTTATAGGTAAGGTCGGCTCCCTCCTCCAACGGACATATCTTCCTTAAAATTTGGAGGGACCTGTACACGTGTCACTTAGCCAACGGTTAGTTTATAACAGAATAGACGACATCGTTTTATAACAAAACTAGTGTAACAGAATGTACAACATCGTTTTAAGTCTTAACTAAAAAGTTCAGAGTGAATATTTGGAGTGAAGGTTCGGAGTCCAACCAAAAATAATATTCGGAGTCTAAATAAATGCGGAGTGAATAAAGAAAAGATGATCAGATTCTGTTTAATAGGTGAATTCGGAATGAGAATTCGGAATGAGAATTCTTCATCAGAATTCGTAATGAGAATTCGTCATCAGAATTCATAATGAGAATTCGTCATAAGAATTCGTTATGAGAACTCGTCATTTGAAATCGTAATGAGAATTCATCATCAGAATTCGTAATGAGAATTCGTCATCAGAATTCGTAATGAGAATTCGTATCCAAAATTCGGATTAGAACTTTATTACAGTTCTCATCCAGAATTCAGAACCTAAAACAGAATGCTTCATATCAAAGTTTCAAACATTTCTGAGAATATAGAAATGAATCCGAATCTTATACTTAAGAAATATATGGATGAAAATATGATAAGGATAATTTTTCTTACAATAACAGTTTTCCTTATAAAAGGAATTTTCCTTATAAAATCAATTTTCCTTATAAAAGCAATTTTCCTTATAAAATAAATTTTCCTTATAAAAGAAATTTTCCTTATAAAATCAATTTTCCTAATAAAAGCTATTTTTCTTTATAAAATCAATTTTCCTTAAAAAAGAAATTTTCCTTATAAAACCAATTTTCCTTATAAAAGCAATTTTCCTTAAAAATGTTATTTTCCTTATAAAAGCAATTTGACTTATAAAAGAAATTTTCCTTATAAAAGCAATTTTCCTTATAAAAGCAATTTTCCTTAAAAAAGCGATTTTCCTTAAAGATAAGGTGTTTGTGATTTTCAGAACAAGAAGGAATGGAAAAGTCATAAATAAAAACCTTATTGACTCAACAATATCCCCCTTTTTGGAAAGCACAAACATCCTTATGAAAAATAAGTTCTATGAAGAAAGAAAACATTAAGGCTTATCTCCCTTGGCATTAAGGATATTGATGAATATGACTAACTCTCCCTTAGGCCTTTAAACTATAAAGATCATATTCTAGATTTCCGGAATGATATTTCATTATGAATAAGAATGTATTCTTTGATGAAAGAACTCCCCCTTAGATAAAATCTATAAGAGTTAAGAGTTTGTTCTCTTTCTCACCCTTTGTTATGATTATTTTTCCCTTTATTAGGGTTCTTTTCCTTCTTCCCCTTTGTGATTTTCAAAAAGAATTCGAGTGAATGGAAAATATAACAAACTACCTGAAAAATTAGTAGCATCAAAAAAAGAAATGATCAAGCACAATTTTCATTAAGCTGGAAAGCTCAACAATAAAGAAGATTAGATACAACAAAAGATCAGATATGTCTATTTTGGATCTTTTTCCTTCACCATGAGACCCTTAAGAATAGTCTTTATCTTCTTCAAGTCATTATGGTCTTACTCGGCTGGTTTCTCTAACACAACAATTCTTGCACTTTGAGCTTCAATCTTTTCTTCCTAGGCTTGAAGCTTTTTTTCTTGAGCCTTAATCTTTTCTTCCTGAGCCTTCAACTTTTCTTCAAACTCAATCCGATGATCCCTTTCATACTTCCAGTTTTGAGAAACAGAATTCATCTTCCCATTCAGATCTCTGACTTCATGAATCTGGAAATTATTTTCATCTATCAACTTTTCGTCAAAAGATGATGTAAGTTCATTTATCTTCCTGTCTTCTGTCTCAAAAGCATCCTTCACATTATCTTGGAATTCATCAAAGAGTCTCATATCTTCTACAGTTTTCCTCGACCAATTTGTCATCCTCTTGCAAGATCTTCTATGGGCTTCATAGCCGACAAAGAAAGTTTTGAACTGTGCCTCAATCTCAACACATTTTTCCATAACTATGGATACGAAGCCTGTTTTCTAATTCAAATCATGTTGGAGCATCTGGCATCTTGAATCAATACTCGAAAAAGTCATAATTGTACCCACCAACTTCTTTAAAGACTGAACAACAAAGTCATGCCCCAATGAAGATGACTCCGAATCTAAGACTTTTCTTGGAGAATTTCTTCATCAAAATGCTCAACTTTCTTTTTAGAAGAATCTCCAACTTCTATTTTCTTTACAACCACTGAGCTCAGGGTATCAACAAAAGTTGTTTTCCCTTGTCCTTTTTCGGAATGGATTTTTGTTCTGGAGTTCTCTTTTCACTGTCAGACACTTGAACAACATTGTCTTCCTCATCAGCAACTTTATGAGCACCATTCTCTACATTCTTCATCTGAGAAATATCATGTAGAAGTTGTTCATCCTCTACATGAAAAGATACTTCTTCTTCTCCTTTCTCCTAATCCATACCTGGAGTAACTAACATATAAGACTCAACTTCTGAGGTTCGGAGCGGAAAATGTCATCTCCGGTCTCACCACTACCTTCAGAAACTGCTCTTCCTTCTTCCACTTGCTCAATCTGATCTACTTCCTCAATATGATTAGCAACTGGCTCTTCCGGAATGTCAAAGTTTCTTCCTGGAGTCTCTGGTAGAGATTCCAAAGAAAAAGATCTTGTAATGGGAATGTTTCCAGAGGCCATCTCAGTAAACTTTAACAAAGTCTGAACCACCTCATCTTCAGTAATTTTCTTCTTAAGCTTCTTTTCTTTCACTTGTTTTTCTATCTCATCCACAGTTCTTTCCTTCAAGGCCTTAGCCTCCGCAGGATCCAAGCCAAACTGAGGCTCCCCTTGCACTCTCTTCTCTTTGATTTCCCTCCATTTAGAAACTATCTCATTAGGGTAAGCTTTCTTCTTCTTCGGTTTTGGAGGTGCGGAATGAACTTCCTTGGATTTGGGATTCTCTGCTTCAACTTCAATTTCTTTCAACTTTCTCTTCCTCACTAGCTTAGAGGATTCAGGTTCAGCAACTATAAGAACCATTTCTTATTGAGCACGTAAATCAACGAACTGACTAGTCTCTTTGTCAAAGGAAACATCTATCCTTTTTATAGTACCATCACTCACAAAGATAATCTTGAAAACTCTCGGTTTAGACTTTCAAGACTCCTTAAAATACCCAAGGCACCTAACTATCATCTTGGAGAGGATTGCTAGATACATTATGATCTGAGCTCTCAGATTCACTTTCATAACATTCTCAAGAGTAATAAGAATGTGTTTCATCAAATTAAACTTCCTCAGATTTATCAGAAAATCTAGGATGTAGATCTCACTCTTCTTCAAACTATCTTTGTCACCCTTTCTTGGTACGATAAGGCCTTATACCCATAACTCTTGAATCTGGAAATTTGTAGACAGAGAAGCAGTCTTCGGAGCCTTATCATCTGACAGTCCGAGAGTTTCCAAATCCTTTTCCTTGTTGAAGCTTCCTTTTGAATTCGACAAAACATGAGAAATAAACTCATCTTCTCCTTCATTGTTCAGCCCTACCAAGCTGGCTGCCTTGGCATAAGAAATTTTATATGTCTTTCCATAAGACTTAAACGATAATATGTCCCTACCATCTTCCTTATAGAAGGAAACTGTCTCATAGAATTCTATAAGCAAATCCGAAAATACATCATCTTGACTCCTAGGATTATACACAACAACATCTTCCCATCCATTAAGCATAATGATCTTGGATATAAGAGAATCATACATGTTGAAGAAATCAGGATGAACCAACCTTTCACTATATACTATCCACTTCGAAATCGGCTTAGAGGAAGACTTGTCTTGAGAAGCTACTTCCACAAACATTCGGATCTGAAGTCCTCTGAGAAGTTCAGAACGGGGATTTCTGAAGTTTGGAATGGCCTTAAAATAGAGAGGCAGAGCTTCGGGATGCTGGAGCTTGAAACTCGATGTGGGACAACCATTTGGGGTCCCCATTATATAGGCTACGAGAAGACGGTTCAACTTCCTCAGTTGATCGAACAGTTGTGACAAGCTGAGATCAGATCTGACGGATGAAAACAAATTCTCAAGAAAATATGAATCCGATCATTTGAGGTTTTTATTAAAACAAATTTTTTTTAAAGAAAACTAAAATCCGAAAAAAAAATATAAGAAAATTTCAGCACGTAAAATGTGACTACGAAAACTTGAGTGAGGAAATCATATCATTCGGATTGGCTTAGGAGGATTATTCATAATAGGTAATAAAAAAACTATGAAAAACAAAATCAGTACGAAAAACTCATTATAAAAGTCTCGGTATGAAAATCTTGTTATGGAAATACCAGTACGAAATTTTCCATTCTGGATGTGTTATTTACAAACATATCCATTCTGGAATTTTTAGTTCCGGAAATTCCCATTCCGGAATTTTTGTTCCGAAAAGTTTGAAAACAAACTTTAAAAACATTAGTTACTCTAACAATCAATTGTACCCTCCCTATGAAAAGGAGTTTATTACTGTTAGGAGATTTTTTCAACAGAAATTTAATTAAGAAAGATTACCTTACAGTTATCATTCCTAACTTCTGTTTAATGTATTCAAATCTATCAGAAGACAAGGATTTTGTGAAAATATCAGCAAGTTGATGTTGCGTTATGATAAAATGAAGAATGATATCTCCTTTTAGTGTGTGATCCCTAAGAAAGTGATGCCTAATATCTATGTGATTTGCACGAGAGTGATGTGAAGGGTTCTTAATAAGGTCAATGACACTTGTTTTATCACTCAAAATTTGAGTTTCAGTAAAACTCAAGCCATAGTCTGTGAGTGTGTGTTTCATCCACAACACATGAGCACAACAACTTCCAGCTACTACATATTCAGCTTCAACAGTGGAGAGTGCTACAGAATGTTGCTTCTTGAAAGACCAATAAACTAACGAATCTCCTTAAGAAATGACTAGTTCCGGATGCACTTTTTCTATCCATTCTACATCCACCAAAGTCAGCATCAGAAAAGCTTTTTAGAACAAAATCATTTCCAAAAGTATAAAATAATCCTAGATCCATGGTTCCCTTAAGGTAGCGAAATATTCTTTTTACTGCCTTTAAGTGATATTCCTTATGATTGGATTGATATCTTGAACATAAGCATACTGAGAACATTATGTTTGGTCGACTAGCTGTTAAGTAAAGTAAACTCCCTATCATACCTCTAAAAGATGTTTGATCTACTAGTTTTCCAGCTTCATCATGATCTAAAGAGTTTGATGCACAAATAGGAGTACTTATACTCTTAGTGTTGTCATAACCATAATTTTTAAGAAGATATTTAATATACTTATGTTGAGATATTTAGGTTCCTTCTGCTTTTTGAGAAATTTTAAAACCACAGAAAAACGTTAACTCACCCATCATACTCATTTCAAACTCAGATTTTATTAGACTTGCAAATGAGTCGGTTAAAGATTGCTGAGTTGAACCAAATATGATGTCATCAGCAGAAATTTGAACAATCAAAACATTTTTTTATCTTTTTTTATAAAAAGGGTTGGATCTTCATTTCCCTTAACATAGTTATTTTGAAGCAAAAATCCAGTGAGTCTATCATACCATGCTCGTGGGGCTTGTTTAAGTCCATACAGAGCTTTGGTAAATCTAAAAACATGACCAGGATATTTTGTATCTTCAAAGCCATGAGGATGTTGAACAAACACATCCTCTTGAACATAACCGTTAAGAAAAGGACATTTCACATCCATTTGATAAAGTTTGAAATTAAAGAAAGCTGTAAAGGAAAGTAGAATACGGATAGATTCAAGTCTAGCTACTGGAGAATATGTTTCTTCATAGTCTATTCCCTCTTGCTGATTATATCCTTTAGCAACAAGTCTATATTTATTTCTTACTATGACTCCATTTTCATCTCATTTGTTTCTGAAAACCCATTTTACTCCAATAACAAATGTTTCTTAGGTCTTTCAACCAAACTCCAAAGTTTATTCCTTTCAAATTCATTTAGTTCATCTTGCATGGCTTTGATCCAATCATCATCACCTAAAGCTTCATCAGTGCTTCGAGGTTCTAATTGAGAATGAAATGCCAGATGTTTTACTTCATTTCATAAGGAACTTCTTGTCCTTACATGTTCATTTACATCACCAATGATACTATCACTGGGATGATTCTTAAGAAACACCTGATTTGGGTTTTGAAAAGCCTGTTCATCAACATATGGTAGAAAGTCTTCTGGGGTAAATGTTTCGGAAGTATATTCATGAAAAGTTTCCTTATCAGAAGGAACTTCTATAAAAGGTTGATAATTAGTTTTTGAAAACACATCCGAGGATGTAGGTTGGGATATTTTAAAAACAAAAGGATCAAACTCATCAAATTTTACATGTACTGTTTCTTCAATAGTACAAGTATTTTTATTAAAAACTCTATAAGCCTTAGAAGTTGTGGAATAACCTATGAAAATTACTTCATTAGATTTTGGTGCAAATTTATGTAGGTTATCTTTAGTATTCAAGATGAATACTTTGCAACCAAAAACCTTGAAGTAGGATAGTCTTGGTTTTCTACCATTCCATAACTCATAAAGAGTTTTATTAAGAAAAGGTCTAATCAAAACTTGATTTATTGTATAGCAAGCAGTACTTACAGCTTCATCCCGGAAATGTCTAGCTATAGAATATTCACTCAACATGGTTCTAGTTATCTCTTGATGAATTCTATTTCTTCTCTCAACTACACCATTTTGTTGAGGAGTTCTAGGTGATGGAAAATTTTGAGTAATACCTTTTCTACTACCAAAATTTTCAAAATAAGAATTTTGAAATTCTCCTCCATGATCACTATGAATAGTTTTCAATGGATGGTTTTTCTCATTTTTAACTTGAGCTCTAAAACTTTTGAAATAAGAAAATTCTTCAGACTTCCTTGCTAAAAAAAACCCAAGTAAATCTAGTGTAATCATCAACTAGAAAAAACACATAGTATTTTCCTCCAATACTTCCAGTTTGTGTTGGACCAAATAGATCCATGTGCACTAACTGCAATGCATCAGTTTTTTAGACTTCACCGATTGATTTAAAATTATATTTATATTTCTTGTCATATTGAAAAGGATCAAAATCTTTAGAAGAATGAAATCTAAGCTCCGGTAGATCCTTAACTAGTTTCTTCTTGGAGAGTTTACATAAGTTTCTAAGGTTACATTGACCTAGTCTTCTATGCCATAACCAAGAATGATCTTCCATTGCACTTAGGCAAGGTAAATCTTGGCTACTGAGGTCTTCTAGGTTCAAAGTGTAAAAATTTTCTTTCCTATTGGCTGAGAGAATAAATTCTTCCTTGGAATTGTGAACTAAACACTTATCATTCCTAAAATTCACAAGGTAACCTTAATCACATAACGGACTTATGATAATGAGGTTTTGCTTAAGACACTTAACAAAAAGAACATTTGAAATCAAGGTTTTACCAAGAAGAACAATATTAGCAATATCAACAATCTCTCCCTTAGCATTATCTCCGAAAGTTACCTTTCCTCCTTTCGTTTTGATAAGCTTTTCAAAATAGCTTTTATTACCAGTCATGTGCCGGGAACATCCACTATCCATGTACCTTGTATTGTTGCTGGTACTCTCTTTATTTTCCTGAAATCATGAAAAGAATTAGACTTTCAGAATCCAGACTTGTTTGGATCCGAGATTTCTAGATAACAAAATTTTAGGAACCCACATCTTCTTAGAGAAATAAGCTTTGTGAAATCCTAGAGATTGAGTTTTGTTAAAGGAACAATTCTTTGCCCAGTGCCCACCGCATTGACACTTAGTAAAAAATGGGGAACTTTGAGGAACAAAATAATTGTTACTAAAAATTGGTTTTTCATGGGTATAACCAAATCCAGATTTATTTCTTAAAGGTCGTATTTGGGAATACATTTTATCAAAATTTTCCTTACCATGGGTAAAGTTTTATAAACACTTCTTTAAGGAAAAAACATCGGACATGAGTTTTATAAACAAGTTTTTATCCTCAAAATCATTAGTTTTAGAACTAGAGC